>JAQPPZ010002291.1:1207150-2414300 GCA_028583015.1 Wollemia nobilis
CTTATGGATAGTAATTTGAAGATATCTTCAAATAGATCCCATATCTACTAGTAAAATCAATCATTTTAGCACCTATGAAAGATGTGCCATTGTCTATGACCAATGCATCTGGGATGCCAAATCTTGTGATCAAACTCTCAATGAATTCCATCACAACTTCTTGATCCGCTTTCTTAGTGGGCACTACTTCAGCCCACTTAGTGAAATAATATGTAGCGGTTAGAATATATTTATGTCTAATGGATGAGTTGGGTTCTATTACCCCAATGAAATCTAAACCCCATTGTTGAAAAGGTTCTTCAACTTGAATAGATTTCAAAGGCATTGAAGTATTTCTATTTCTCCCAATGTACCTCTGGCACTTCTCGCAATTTTTGGTCACTCTAAAAGTATCTAAGAAAATGGTTGGCCAATAGCACCTAGTTCTGATAATTTTTAAAGTAGTGGTCCTCCTTGAGTAATGTCCTCCTGATGGACCTCCATGGAACTCATCTAAGATCTTTTGCTTTTGATCATATTTTATGCATCGAAGCAATACCCCATCTAGATTTTTTTCTGTACAATCCTTCAGGTAGCAAAGTGTACTTCAACGCATGGATCTTGTATCTCCTCCTCTATGAAGCATTCAAATTTATTGGAAATTTTCCAGTTTGGAAATATCTGGTCAATTCATCAGCCCAGTCAGTACTTTCCAGGGGTTGATCATCCCCTGGGGCTATTTCTTGCATTTGGTAGGCCACATATTCTGATGAGGCTTGTTTGGCGAGTTCTTGACATAATGCTCTGCCCCTCACTAGCTTGGTCGGGTGGATCTCGACATCGTACTCTTGTATCTTTGATACCCAACCAACTCTTTTCTTACCAAGTTCTCCCTGTATGATGAAATTTCTAACATCGGGGTGGACCACATACACAATGGTCCTACTCTGTGAAAGAAAATGCCTAAAATTTTTTAATGATTTCATTATCGCGTAAACTTGCTTTTCTATGAAGTTGTACTTTTCTTCATGTTCCTACATGGTCTGACTTAGGAATGCTATGGGCCTCTCTTCATTGTCAGATCCTTTCTGAGTAAGTACTATAGCGTAACTCTCTTGCTCACCTACAACATACAAAATGAAACCTCTAGAATAGTTCGGATTTACTAAGATAGGTGCTTGGGCTATCTGTTATTTTATCTATTTGAAAGCCTTCTTTCGTAAGTCTATCCACTTGAATTCAACATCCTTTTTTAACAACTCGGTCATAGGTTTGATGATTTGTGCAAAATATACTATGAATTTGCGTACAAAGTTGATCTACCCAAAAAGTATTGCAAACCCTTTTTGTTTGGAGGTAAAGGAAGTTCTAGTAGTGCTTTCACTCTATTAGGATCTATAGCTAGCCCAGCCTTAGAAATGATGTGACCTAGTAAAATCCCTTCTTCCACAATGAATATGGACTTCTTTGGGTTCAAAGAGATACCAAACTCCCTACACTTCTCAAAAACTCTTCTGAGGTGGTCAATGTGATCTTCTTTGTGATGAGAGAACACTATCATATCATCTAAGTATATTACTATGATCTTGTTGATGAGTTCTCCAAAAGCCACATCCATTACCCTTTGAAAAGTTGCTCCAGTGTTGGATAATCCAAAAGGTATCCTTTGATAAGCGAATGTTCCCCACTTGGTGGTGAATGTGGTTTTGAATTGATCTTCATCTTTGACCCACACCTGGTTATATCCAGAAAACCCATCCAAGAGTGAGAATATTTCTGCTCCCACTATAGTATGCAGAGTCTGGTCGATTTGTGGGAGAGGATAATGGTATTTTAGTGAAGCTTTGTTTAGGTTTCAGAAGTCGACACACAATCTAATGTCTCCATTCTTTTTCCTAACTAGAACCAAGTTAGCTACCCAAGTAGAATGTTTGATAGGGTAGACAATCTTGGCTTCGAGCAACTTCAGCAGTTCCTGCTTCATCAGAGCTTTGATTTTTGGGTTCACCAATATTTGCTTTTGTCGGAAGGGTTTTGCACCTTCTTCGAGCTCGATGGTATGTTGTATGGTCTCTTTAGAGTAGACCTTAAGATCACCATAAGTCCATGCTATGATGTTAGGGAATTCTTTGCATAACCCTCGAATTTGGTCCAATTCTTCCTTTGTAGTGTTCACTCCCACTTTAATAGATTTTTTTGATCCCATTTGGACCTCCTTGTATCTGTGTTTGTCAACTTTCATCTTATGGCTAGTTGACCTATCATTATTATCAAACATGCTTTTGAGAGTGATCAATCCTTTTGGGATATGGTTATTTTTTAATTGGATCATGCCTGCATCTTCTTCATATTTAGACACTCTGTCATTTGAACAGTTCATCTCGTGGACTAGGAAGTCCACTATCTGTTCATCATTTTTGAATACCTACCAAAAGGTATCTCTATCTAGCATAGAAGGCCTATAGATCAGTCTAACTATTTTAGACTTATAGATGACATTGTTGATGGGGCAAAAATTTGTGCCTATTGATGCCAATAGATCAACATGAGTGTTCTTTTCTCTAGGGATTGCCTTGATGTTTAGAGCTTCAAAAGCTTCTAACAAATCCTAGACATTATTTTTGTAAGCTTTGAGGTAGTGTTGCTTACTCACACATTTCTCGATGACCTGATTCACTATCAATTTAGAATCTCCAAAAATATGGAGTTGTTTAATACCCAACTTCTTGACTTTCTTAAGGCCTAGGTAGAGTGCTTCATATTCTACTGCATTGTTAGTACAACTCCAGGTTAACCGATAAGAAAAACCCTTTCTCTTCACCTATTGGAGAGATTAAAACAATACCTACTCTAACTTCATTTCTGCATCTGGCACCATCGAAGAAAAGTTTCCATAGTTGATCGATAGATGGGTCTACCTAGAAGAGAGGAGTGGGGTTGCTTTTCTTGGGATTCACGATTGAGTAGCTTCCAATATCTGTTTCAATCATAGCATTGAAGTCTTGGAGAGAGAATTGGTCTTCTTCTTGCAGTACATTTAGAGCTTCCTCCATTAAGTTCAAGTCTTCCAATTCCTCGATCATCATATTTATTGTAGCGGTATGTTTCCCTTCCTCTTCAAGTTTTTCAATATGAAAGGTTGAAGGTTTCTCATTGAATATTTTAACTCTCTTGCCCTTGAATGGGATTTCCAAGTGCGAGTAATCCAATGATAAATATCCTCCTATTTTGGTGATGAATTCTCTAGAGAGACACATACCAAAATAAGGTTCTAAATCCACTACCACTACCTCTTGTATAACTATGAGTTGAGGCAATCTATGTAGAACTATTGGGATATCTTTAATTACCCCTATAATTTTGATAGGGGTTCCATCTAGTTGCAAGACACCAGGGCTACTCCTTGTATATTCCATCCCCATGATGTCGCATACAACTTTGGGGATCACAGTGGTTGTAGCTCCTGAGTCTATCATACAATTATGTACCACCCATCCTTCCATATGAAGAGATAGATAGAAGGGAGGAGGTCTATTTTTTCTTGTAGTAGACATCAGACTAGCTTGTATAGAATTCAACTAAGCAAGGGTTTTATTCCTATTTTTCATAGATCTCAAGGATTCCTACAATAAGTCAATTTATCCTGGAAACTGCAATGCATCATACATAGTCACTTTGGAGGGAGTCTTCTTCATTTCCTTGACTATGTTGAAAGGGAGAGGTTTGACACTCTTCTCTTTTTCTTTTACAATAGTGTCATATTTATTTCTATACCCCTGAGTAGCATCTATCCTTTGATGCTTAGTCAATGAGGGGTATCTCAATTTATCTCTCACTTCTATCTGTGTTTCAACTTCTCTCTATAGAGGAGTTTCCTTGCGTGGCTCCACCTCATTTTGACTTGGGTTCTATTGTACTTTCTCAAATGGAGCCTTCTTATCAATCAAATTCTTCATAGGTTAAGGTACCTTCAAGGGATTAAGTTCCTATAAATTTACCTACAAAGGTTTTTTTCCTAATAGGGTTAGAACAACTACTTGCTCTATGGAAGGCATCATGAGATTTTTATTTTCTTCCCTGATCATGTTTATCTATCCTTTGAGGTTTTTCTCTACTTTATCATAGCTACCTTATGGACATAATATTGATGAATCATACATGAGTTTCACCGTGCATATCATTACATGTTGAACACCAAAATTTTCTTCAAAAATTGTACAAAATCATTCCAACATTATTTCAGCATCATACATTTCTCTATTAGCTAGGCGATTGACCATTAGATGATTAGACCTTTTCAAAGGTCTCCCTTTGTAATATATAATATGACTTGGACAATTCTGAATAAAATTCTTCCACGTATTTTCCATGTGGCTTTGTTGGCTCGATAATACGACAACTATGTACCTAACAAAAATAATCTAAACTGACATAGTTTCCTAATCCTACTTGGACTTAATCATAACCTAAGTGGTCCAAGTGGTAATTCATGAACGAACATAACAAAATACATCTAATTTGAATATTTCATAAGATATAACAATATAACTATATGCCCCTTTATTCACGGGAAGGACATAACAATCTTGCATTGGAATCTAGACAACCTAACAACATACTAATTATACGATTTTATAAAACAACTTTACAACAACTTCGATAATCATAAGTTCCTCGTGCATAATATTTGACAAGTCAACCAACTATGCTGACTAGAATCATTTCATAACATATGTTGCCATGTAAGGGTGCCATGTTGTCACTGATGTGGCACATAGTGCATTGGTAAATTGACTTGGTCAAATATTTCCATAACTCTTGGCGGTAGACATCTTCAGTAATAGTCTTCAACAACTATCTTTGGTAACATACTTCAGCAACTATGTTCTGTAACATATTTTAGCAACCGTGTTCTATAATAGTCTTCAGCCACTATATTCTGTAACCCGTGTCTACAGCCTTCTCGATTCGTCATCCTTACATCTATCTTCTCTCATGTTCAGGATCTGGTTTGAATCTTGTGTTGTCGCATCATACGCCTATGAAACATCCTTCAACATTTTCCTATCCAATCATACACATCTTGCACGTATTTCATGTAAAATCCATACATTAATCAATTTAATCTGCATTCATCATTTTAACTAATAATTCACATAAATAACTAAAATAATCATTAAAATCCATTACATTCATGATTTAAAGATAGAAATCAAACAATATATCACAAATAATATATGCTAAATAAACACTCATCATTTTCCCCCAAACTGAAAGATATGCATGTCCTCATGCATATGGAGAAAATGAGATTTAACAGAATATCACAAATATTGCATATATATCAGATATTATGATCCAATTTTTGGAAATAAATGAAATATCAATAAATAAATGAAATTTTACACTTTCTTCAAAAATTTCCCTACAAATTTATGAAAATGATAGTACAATTGTTACAAGGACAATCAGACAGATCTAAGAATTATAATTTCTTGCAATTGTTTGACTGACAGATACTTGTAACAGTAACAACAATCATAAGAAATGAATATTCTCAGAAATAAACATAAAGCATTTAATCATTATATAGTAATATATTAGCACGATTGTCAAATAAACATCTGCAAGTAAAACTAAATTATTGCAGCTTTTTAGAAAACTATTTCTTGCAAGGAATGAAATATCATGATAGTTTTTTGACAGAAAAATTGAGTCCTCAGAGTTGAGATAATTCATCAAAGTTGCATTCATGAAACATCGAACACTGTATAAACAAACTATTTCAAGCATAAGAATAAACATCATCTGCAATATTATTTTTGAACACATATTACAAAAAAGAAAATATATCTGCAAGCATATAAAACAAATTATTCCAAGCATTCTACAGAAATGAAATGATATAAACATTAAATATCAAACAAAGTATATCTATAAAATCATGAAAATAATTTTATCAAGTTTTCAGTTTTTATCCGACTTGTGATCATTGGGTAGAAATGCATGAGGATGGTGATCATGTTGCTGGTAATTTTCATTCATGCTTCACCTTCTGCACCTATTCTTTGGCCTTCTTCTTAGTAGCTAGGGTTTCAACCATGATAGTTTTGACATGTTCTACCTCAACAGATCCCTCTTCCTACATCGTATCCTACATCTTGGAAGGTGGAGGTTGTTCTACTGATGCAACCACATTATTAATGATTGCATCAATATCTAGGGGTATCCCAATATTCAAGATCAAGTTTCTTTGTGAGGCTCTAGATTTAGTGGAGGGGCCCGATTCCTGAGGATGATTCTGTTGAAGTAGACTAGCAAATGGTAGTGAACTTTCTTCTTCGAGAATCTTGGTGAAGTCAATGGTTTTGCTAAAATTGACTGATTTTCATTGTTTCCTACTAGTTGTAGAGCTCTTATTTGGAGAGACATCGATAGGTGGTGGTTGGTTGATGGGGTCAATAGGTTTCATCACCCTATCCAAAGTAATTTGCTTGAGCAGGTCTATCTGGAGAGTGAGGGCATGCTGAACTAACTTTGAGTGTTCTACAAAATCTTCTTGGAGCTTATCGATTTTGATTTGCAACATAGTCTATTACACCCAAAGATGTGACAAAGACTCAGTGGGTGGCTCAAGTGTAGGTAGGTTAGACTCATATCCAGACATTTCTCCTATCTCATGAGTTTCAGGAATATATTTTTCACGTCGAGTTTTATGTAGGGTGGGAGAGGTTTGGCCGACTCTGGGTACAATATTTACATTTTGGAGATTCGAGTTCCTCCTCCTAACTCTCTAGTTCTAATTCTTCACCAGATGTACTATTTTCAAGGGGCTCACTATCAATGGACTCAGAATGATCTGGTAGGTTAGATTCTTCTACAATTATCTCCCAGGGTATTTTGACTTCATGTGCTTTTTACAAAACTAGTAGTTTAATAAGCCAATGATGTGCAATCAGATGAAACTTAGGGCTATCATTAGGATTTTTAGGGTGTACATGGAGAACTATAGCCTTGAGATACTGGTATAGGAAGTATGGTAAATTTATGATACAATCCTTCTATCCTGGGTACTTAAGATTTAGTAGCATTTTAAGATGATATCCCCCACAACTAGATAACCTCCCTTCTAGTGTGAAGAATTTTATGATAAGTACAAAAAATAGCTTCTTCCATTTAAGGGGAAGTGAGGAGGTGGCTATCCCTTTTGGCCAACCTTCCTTATCATGGATTATAGTGCAATGCTCTCCAAATTTCTCAACCAATTGTTTAACACCTTTTGAGTAGGATTTGTAGTAAGGTTGTCCCACTTCAAGTAGACTCAAGGTTTCAAAAATTAAACTAGGATTGATGGCAATTGGGATATCTCCAACATGGGTGACCATAGTCATGGGGTTGTAGTTCATAATGAACTACTTCACCACGCCTTGGTCATGCCCTTGAAATTTTGTAAGGGCATCCCACCATCGAGCATCTTGAAATAATTTCTTCATAGAGTCACTAGGATTCTATGTTTGGATGGAAGGGGGTTCACTCCTCTTGTGAAACATAGATCGAGGTATTTTTATAAGCAAGAATAGGCTAGGTAAAGGTTTAAAAATGGATGGTAGTTTCAAAATTTGTTTCAATGACTAAAAACCTACAACAATTATTTCATAGACAAAAAAACTCTTTTATACTTGCAAAATAGAAATAATTTCTAAAAATTATGTAGAAACATAGAGGTTTAGCAATGATTTTATATTCTGCAATGATTCTTTACAACAAAAATGATTATAAAAAAATCCTATAGTAGAATGATTAGGATATAAGATATCTTTTTTTTCTACAATTGTTCATTATTAAAGATAAAATTTTGAAATAATTAAAAGTTTTACCTTCTGTCGCTTTCGTTTTCACCAATTTCTATGTCACCCACAATGACACTTTTAAAATTCCTATCGATTATCATTCTTTGCCCATGTTTCTACTTTTCTTGCTCTCAATTCTACTCATCTATGATAATTCTCCTTCGACGGTTGTTTTAGATCTCCAATTTCATCTAGCTAGAAAATTTTTCAAAGTTTTGACTTCATTTCGGGTTTGCAAAGCATTTTTCATCCAAGTTTGGAGAGCCTTCTACGAAAGGAAAAATGAAATTTAGGTTTTTATTTTCTTTTGCATGTAGCTTAGCCATGCAATGCATCTCAACCTTCCATTTTATTTTAATCAATGATCATAATGTAGTACACATCACTCCATCTAATTTTCTTTGAGCGACCACGTGTTGGTAATCTGCATATTTCACAAACGGCATTCAGAGCGAGCTTGCAGGGAAGTTTTTAAAATTGATATATCATTTATTCAACTTTAATCATGGCCCTTAGTTTTAACCTTAATCGGTGATCGACATATTTTATCCATGGCATTGTTTGTTATTGGCTTCATGAAGCCACATGGCATTCATCACCATTAACTTGAGGTGGTTAATATTTCCTTTGGCATGAGACTTCCCACCACCTTGCATGGTGAGGGTTAGTTCTTGGTGCCAAGTGTTATAATATTTTTTTATACCTTAAGACTATGCCTTTTAATCACCATGATGACTAATAAATTTTCTTTTAAACTTTTGCCCTTACGCATATATGCCATGTAATACTTTTTCTTCCACCATGTCACTAGTCTTAATGCCCACATCATATATTTTTATGTTTTACTTCACTATGTTGTTACATCTCATTACCAACGTCAAAGTCCACATTTTCTTATTTTTTTATTCTAATTTTTGTGGCGTCATTATGGGTGTACACATCAGTCGTTTACCATAATACATATTTATCTTAGGCATTCATGGAAGATTCTTGGCACACCTTCTGGTATCACTTTTTAATTTTGCATTGTATATATTAAATTTAATTTTAATGCCATACCTTAATCATTATACAAAAATCCACAAATTTCAAAAGGTGGTCAAAGGAAGTTTTATAAATATTTATGCAATTTTACCCTTTCTCTTCCCCTAGAATAACATTAATAAGTTTCGTTGATACGTTCTTTTATATTCTACATTGACATGTATTTATTTTCACTTGGGACCAATCTAAATATCAACACTTAGAAAAATTTTAGACGATGCACTACAAATACTGTCTATGGATGGTGCTTACAAAAGTTGTTTATAGAAGATTTCTATATAAATCTATTTTCATAAAACATCTATAGAAGCTATCTATAGAAAACATCTACAAATTATCTATAAAAATTCTACAATATCTATAGAAGATATCTACAAATATCTACAAATATCTATAGAATTCTATAGAAATTGTAATTGTAGAGTTAAGAAAATACTTTACCTGATTCTCCCCCAAACTGTATTATGAATTTCGGATGTCTTTATTTACTTCCCCCAAACTGTATTTTTGGCTATATAGCCAAAACAAAATGAAGAGGGTTTTATTTATATTATGGTGAATGATATATAATGAGTTTTATTTATGGGGGTTATTCCAATTATACTAGATATATATATATATATATATATATATATATATATATATATATCATTTTTGTGATTGTGCTTCCTGAATTTCATTAAGGAGTTTCCAAGTGAGAGAAAAATGATGATTATAAAACTTGATATCAGTCATCAATATATGCAAAAATAGATTTCTATCAAAGGTTTGGATAATTTCAATAAAAATGGGGTAGATATTCTGATATCATTGTGATGGCTTTTGCTTAAGGGTGCAAAATTTTGGGAAATACAAGTCATATTTTTGTAGGATAAAATGAACTATAGTACCTTCATAGGAATTTGCTTCTGAATTTTGCTTGCTTATGATATTCTAGAGTTGTTTCACAAGGACTCAAGCATCCTAGTGACTTTAAACAAATTCATCTACTCATTTCTCAAATCAATATGATGTTAAAGTTATCCTAATATTTTCAAGCCTCTCAAGGACCAATTGTGTGTGTAGTGAATGTTCATTTCCCATTATGAGTAAGGATTGAGTAAAATAATGGTCACTTATGCCAACAAGCTAGCTTATCTATGAGTATCCATAGGTCTTGTCTAGACTTAGCGCTACTACATAAGGATACCTTATTTCCAGGTGGGTTTCATTCAACCCATTGTTGTAATGAGGATCACCCCATGGTTTTTGAGACACTAAGAATTCCAAGGATTCAAGATCTTTTACCCTTCTTTGATTTTTTTCTTGGGATACTTGCTCATTTTGAAAGGGAGCAAGGGATTTTTATTGCTTTTTGGGATTCTTGCTTATTTTTAGGGGAAGCAAGAAGATATTTTTGGGATACTTGCTTGATTAGATGAGGAGCAAGGGATTTTTTTTTGAAAGGTGAAGGGTGAGCTTGTCCTTTTGCCAATTCATTAGTTCTCTAGACCATGCGCATAGATGGATAAGTAGGGGAAACCATTCACTTTATGGCAATAGTAACTTATGAGTTAATCTTTCCAAATATCATAATGTTTTTATGTGTTCTAATGTGCGTAGTCCAAGAGACAACTTGATTGACTAGGAATATCTTACAACACCAAAATATTGCTTAACTTTCAATGAAAATTTGCTCAAAACACTAGTGGTGGTTGAGTAATTGAAAACACCTAGATTTTATCTAGCAAACAAGGTGTTATGCAACATGTGGTAGTCATTTTCCTACAAGTTCTTAAAGAAATATCCTTTTAGGCTATTTTTTGAAATATTGAGACTGAATATTGATGAAAATAAGATACAAATATTGCAAATATAGGAACTCCATTATGAAACAAAGGAAGCATAATCTTTTTTTTATGAAAGAGAAGTTACTATTCAATAGTTGTTGACTACAGTTCAAAGATACACTACAGATTAGCCTGTTGCTTAAGATGGTGTATGAATTCTTCCTTAGATAATGGCTTTTTATAAAGTTTAAGCCTATGCCCATTTACTAGTAGTCTTCTTGTTGAATCATCTATAGGCTTAAGTTTGACTGTACCATTCCTGAACATCTCTTCAATTTCATAGGGTCCTAGCCATCTTGTCCTCAATTTACCTTGAAAATATTGGTAGCGGGAGTCAAACAACAAGGCCCAATCTCCTGATTGAAATGTTCATGGTATAATATGTTTATCATGCCATTTCTTTCTTTGTTGTTGGGTTAATTCAGTCCTATGCAATGCCTCTAGTCTCCTTTCATCCAGAATGTTTAACTTTTCCAATCTAGCTTTTTGTGCTCGATCCAAATTCATGTCAAGTTGTACCGATGTGCAATCTCAAATTCGATAGGCATGATAGCTTGTTTTCCATAGACCATTTCATAAGGTGATAATCCTGTAGTAGTTTTCCAAGTTGTATTATATGCCCATACAACTTCTTTTAATCTCTTGGCCCAATCAACCCTATTAACAACTATGGTTTTTGTAATGATCTTTTCAAGTTCTCTGTTCGTAACTTCTACTTGACCATTAGCTTGAGGATGATATGGTGAGGTTTTCCTATGTTTTATTTGATAGATGTCAACAAAATGTGCAATTAATTTGGAGAGAAATTGGGATCCATGATCTGAAACTAACTCTCTAGGTGCTCCAAAGCATTGCATAATGTTTTCATAAAGGAAATCAGCTACTGGTTTAGCTTGTGCTCGTGGTAAAGCTTTAACTTCAGCCCACTTAGTAACATAGTCTGTACACACAAGTATGTGTTTATTACCTGCACTTGGAGGGTCTATAGGTCCAAAAAATTCAATCCCCCATTTCTTGAATGGTTCGAACATTACTTGCGGAACCAAAGGCATCTCCATAGAAGGTGTAGGCTTACTAGCTCTTTGACAAGCATCACATCTATCAACAAACTTATGGACATATTTATTCATGGTAGGCCAAAAGTAACCAGTTTGAAGTATTTTACTAACTATCCTTTGGGTGGCATAATGACCTCCATAGGGTTCTTCATGTGTTGCCCGAATGATGTCATATACATCTTCTTCTTGCACACATCTCCTAATTACTTGGTCAGGACATGTTTTAAACAAGACTCCATGAGTCCACATATAAGGGACACTCTGACGTATTAGTTTTCTATGCTCATGTGGTGTATATTTTTGAGGCATTTTACCCGTTACTAAGTAATTTACAATATCAGCATACCAAGGAGTGAAAATAGAAAGAGCAAACAAATGTTCATCTAGAAAGTTATCAAGAATTAACTCATCATCATCAAATATTTGCATACGAGATAGGTGATCTGCAATGACATTATCCTTTCCTACCTTATCTATGATTGTAATATTAAACTCCTATAGAAAAAGAAGCCATCTAACCACTCTACCTCCTACTATAGCTTTGTTCATTAAGTACTTAATGGCAGAGTGATCAGTGTGAACAAATACTTCATACCCTGTTATGTAATGTTTGAATTTATTGATAGCATGGACTACAACTAAGAATTATTTTTCAGTGATGGTGTAATTAAGCTCAGCTCCATGCAAATTTTTACTCACATAATAGATAGCATAAGGTATTTTGTTCTCTATCTATTGTAATACTACCCCTATTGCATATCCCGAAGCATCACAATGTATATGAAAGGGTAAATTCCAGTTTGGCCCCCTTAATATTGGAGTAGTAATCAATTTTTCTTTTATAATCTCAAAAGCTTCTTGACATGCTTCAGTCCATTCAAATTTTCTATCTTTAGTTAAGATTTTAAGCATAGGAGAAGTAGTTTTACTAAAGTCTTTAATGAATCTATGGTAGTATCCTGCATGTCCTAAGAAACTTCTTACCTCTGTTTGTGTTTTTGGAGGTTGAAGGGACTGAATAGCTTGAATTTTTGTAGGATCTACTTTAACACCTTCTTATGATATGTAATGTCCTAGAACAATGCCTCCTTTCATCATCATAAAACACTTTTCATGACTCAAAGAGAGGTTTTGTTCTTGGCATCTGACCAAAAAATTTTGTAAGCTTGATAAAGTTTCTTCAAAGGTATTACCATAGACTGTGAAGTCATCCATATAGACTTCTACACATTCATTGATTAAGTCAGCAAAGATAGCTAAAATAACTCTTTGAAAAGTGGCAGGTGCATTGCATAATCCGAAAGGTAAAACTTTATAAGCATAGGTGCCTACAGGACATGTGAAAGTTATCTTTTCTTGATCTTCTTCAGCTATGGAAACTTGATTATACCCACTAAAACCATCCAAAAAGTAGAAATACTTCTTTCCAGCCAAGGTATCAAGAACTTGATCGATGAACGGTAAGGGAAAATAGTCTTTCTTTATCACTTTATTTAATTCCCTATAATCCACACAAATCCTCCATTTACCATTCTTTTTAGGGACTATCACAAGTGGTGACACCCATTGGCTATCAAAAATTGGATATATAAATATGACATGTAAGAGTTTAATAATTTCTTCTTGGACCACATCTTTCATAGCTGGATTCAATCTTCTTTGAGGTTGTCTTACTGGGTGACAACCTTCTTGAATAAATATGTGATGGGTACAAATATTTGGATGTATTCCTTTCATGTCCTCGTAGTTCCATGCAAATGTTGATTGATGCTTTTCAAGCACGTCTATCAATTGTGATT
Organism: Wollemia nobilis; assembly: GCA_028583015.1. NCBI lineage: Eukaryota > Viridiplantae > Streptophyta > Pinopsida > Araucariales > Araucariaceae > Wollemia > Wollemia nobilis. Next base: position 1,220,710 of record JAQPPZ010002291.1, read on the forward strand.
CTTGTATGCTTGTGAGCTCATTACTAATGTTCAAAGTTCTTCCTGGTGTGATATCTATCTGTTTGTATTTTTTAGTGTTTGCATCTATCCCCATCATCTCATGTTCAAGAATATTTAAGTGATAGTAATATGGTATCATTTTTTGAGATTGACTTGTGCTTGCTTCATTAATGGCCATAGTAGATTTAGATGAACAACCATTATCTTGACCTTGATCTTCCTTTTGGTTTCCTAACAATAATGGTAATGGTCCCTCAATTTCATGTTGAAGATACTCACTCAGAACATTGATTGATAGGGTTTGGATATCATCCAAATCATGAGGGAAATCGTACCATAGTTTCTTTGGAAAATATTTTTCTATTGTTGATTCAAGGAATAGGCTAAGGTCCTTAGTATTCTTACCATAAAAAATAGTCATGTTTCCAGATCTACAGCTAATGTAAGCATCAACGGTTGCAAGCCATGGGTGCCCTAGAATTAAGGGATGTCCCCCTAGATTTTTCTTGGGTTGTAAGACTATAAAGTCTATAGGATATTCCCATGAACTTACAAAGACTATAACATCTTCCAGTTTTCCTTTTGGCTTAACAGTGGACCTATCTACGAGTTGGAGTACTATAGAAGTTGATTGTAATTTATGTACTCCTAAATATTCTACTATTTCTTTAGTCATGACATTAATAGTGGCTCCTAAATCGACCAAAATATTTTGCAAGGCTATATCACCAATGTGTACTGTGAGTATAGGTATTCCAGGATCTATGTATTTTGGTAATATCCTACCTCCCATTATTATCTCAAACAATTGTCCAATGACTTGAATAGTTTGAGCTTCATTCTTCTTTCTCCTTCCTGAGTTTGTGCATATGTTCTTGATAAGTTTGGAATAGATAGGGATGTCCTTGATAGCTTGTAATAAAGGGATTTTAATAGTGACATTTTCTAATTCCTGAAGGAAGTTAAAAGTTAGCTTAGATGGTTCTTTTGGTATCGCCAATATTTGAGGAAATGGTATCTCCACTTCTTTCCTTTGAGGAACTTGGATCTCTTGTGGTCTTGCTAGAATATTTTTTGGTGAATTTTCTATTTCTTTCCCATTGTTATCCTCCTTTTTGAACAAGTCTAAAATGGGATTATCAAGTTCTGTGAGAGTTACATTATTTTCCAACACTTTTCCAGATCTTAATTGAATCTGTTGATAGGGTGCCACAGATATAGAACACGTCTCACTTGTTTCATAGACTTGTTGAACATTCTTGTTGTTATTAGGATTAGGGACCGATTGAGCTGGAAAAGGTGGTTGTTTAGGAGGATTGTTGTTCGACGGTGGAAGGAGTCTATTTTGAGGCTGGTTTTGAGGTACTTGCCCCCTAAATTGATTTTGGAAGTTTTGTTGTTGGGATGGCCCTTGAGACCAACTAGGTCCTCTCTGATTGTATTGGCCATTCATATTCCAACTAGATGTGTTTTTATTTTGGCTTGCCATCCATGGAGGTGAATTTCCATATGAATTGGGCATAAATTGTGTCCAAGGAGGCATGTTCCAATCTTGATTATACTAATTCCAATTTGACCAATTTGGAGTATTTGACCAATAATTAGGTCTCTATTGGTTGGAATAATTAGAGTTTGACCAATTGGGTGGACCATTAAATGGACCATTCCTTATTTGAGCTATAAAGTAGACATCTTCTACCTCTTCGACCTCAGGCTCTTTGATAGCGGTTTTGATAGCTGAGATATATTTACAATTTTTAGTATTATGGTTTTTATCATAGATTTTGCAATAGGAAGAAATGTTGGAAATATTTATAACATTCAAAGGGCATTCCCTTAGATTATGTTTCTTTCTACATCTATGACAATATATCTCTTCAATATTTTGCTCCTTCGATTTCTTATCCATGAGGTCGAGGGATGATGTCAATGTGCTCAATAAATTGGTTTTGAGATTCTCTAGCATATTACCGATTTTAGCTCGTGTTACTCCTCCTCCTGATGATGGGTATTTATTACTTCTTAATGGTTTATTTCTTGAGTAATTTTTACAAAGATTTACGATCTCTCCTAATCCCATCTGATGGACATCTCCCTTTGCCATAAGGTTTAGTATGTCTAAGACATCTTCCTTAAGTCCTTTTAGAAAAAGTTCTTTCTGAACTTCCTCATCCAACTCAATGTTTACTCTTGATCCCACAAACTAGAATCTCTCGAGGTAGTCCTCAAGGGATTCATCATATTTTTTATTCATACAAAATAACTCTGCTTTCTTATCCTAAACCCTGCAATAGTCTTGGTATCTTTCAAGGAATATATCTTTTAATCCTTGTTCTCCATCCCATCGATTGCAAATGTTCTCCCATAGACCCATGAACCATCTTAAGGTTGCATCCTTAAGTGTAGAAGGGAATAGTCTTAGTTTTTTCTCATCCATGGTGTAAAAGTAAGCCTAGCACACCACTTCAAATTCAAAGAGAAAGGCATTGAGATCCTCATGTGGTTTCCCATGGAAAGTAGGAAAAACAGCAATAGATACCGGCTTTGGTTCTCTTGTTAGCCTATCTTCGGAAGAAGGAATTGGGAAGGCAAAAGTCTTTCTTTGTCCACCCCTCCCTTGATTTTCTACTTCTCCTTGATCATTAGTCCTTTGCCTTTGGTTTCTATTTACTTCCCCTTGTTCACTACCTTGATCAGCCATGATTGAATATAAGATTTCAAGAATTGGTTTAGGTATAGGTTTAGTAAAGATAGACGAGGGATCGATATGATCGTCAAACTCTGGTTCAGGTAATAAATATGATTTGGGATCTTGTTCTAGGATTTCAATTTGCTTGGTTGATGTAGAATCTAAAGATGCAGTTTTGATTTCTTTTTCCTTAGAATTTTTAGGCTTCTCACTAAAGTCTCTTTGGAGATTTTCTTCTAGCTTATTGATTTTGATAAACCTTCCCTTAGAGTCTCTAGGTCTGCTCATGAATTTTCTAAATTTTCTAGTGTTTGACCTTTCTAATCTTCCTTGAATAGTCTATGAATATCGTTGATAGGTTCGAGTTGTTCGAGAGTCATATAATGCTCCTCTTCAAATTCAAAGTCATCTATTACTAATTGGATCAATTGAACGAGGAAATATTGTGTTGGAATAGGGTTGGGATTTCCAAATTGTAGCTCGTAGCGTAAATCTTGACATAGTTCTCTAAAGCGCACAACTCTAGGTATCTTGTGATATTTCTTGCTATATTCTAGGGCTACTTCCCTTTTTTCTATGTCTGCAAGGAAGTTGTGAATGATGAGGGAGTCCTCAAAATATTGATTCCAAGGGTAAATTGTTGGATTTAACGATGCTCTCCTATCCCAAAGCCAACGCTCACAACTCCTTCCAAGATCTAGATAAGGTGAATAGTAGTATGGTCCTAGAGTTTTTGCTATGTCAATTCTTTTGATCTTTTCCAACTCATCTGATCTCTCCTTAATAATGTCCAAATGTTCACACAAACACTCCCACTCTTTACTAGATGTGTTGTTTCCTTGTTCAAAAAGAAGTGTAACTTCTTATTTTATTAGTAATTTTCTAAGGTCTATAAGTGCAGACTATTGCAAACTATTTTCCACCATCTAGCAATATTTTCTTTTACCTCTTCCTTCTCTTTTTTTTTTTAGTTTGGTTTTGTTTGGGTTTTGATTTGTTTCTATTTTTGTTTTTATGACCAATTCAAAATAGTCCTACTATTGTCAGGTTTAGGTACAACTCATAACAAATGAATTTATAGCTATCCTTATCACAATAGGAAAAATAAAATAAAATTTATATTTTTCTGAGCAATCCTGCTATAACTAAAACTAGGTGCGACTCACGGTCTATGAATCCATACAACCAATTTTAGTATAACAAGAAAATAAATGAAATATTGCTTTGAAAAGTAAATTTGTTGGAAATGAAATTACTAAAAGTAAAAGGTTATTTTGCTATCACTTCTTTGATTATTTAGGAACTTTTTTTCACTATGACTGTGTCACTCAATCATACTTACTTCATGTTTCTACAGGGGAACCTAGACCAAAGCAAATAATAGCAATCACCCAAAGCTTGGAAAATTTGTAGGAAATAAAATCTTAACTATGAAAGCAGTAAAATGATTCCTCAAGAGAAAAGAACCTAGAAACATCGAACAAAGGGGCTTGTTGGGACCATCTCGTGCCACTCTGACTCATATGCATGCCAAGGACTCATACATACCTCTTTCCACATACAAGTAAGCCTCTCTTCTTGTACAACCAAACAACTTTTTTGATTAACCACTACGATACTACTCTCCCCGACAATGACACCAAAATGTTCAGTTGTAATAGCTTACATTTAATTCTATCAATCTAAGGTAATCAAGGTTAGATTTAAAGAGTAGAAATCTAATATAGATTATACCATGATAATTAATTCTTAAGCTTGATTCAGATCTCTTTTTAGTCTCAGGTTTTGTAGAAAAATAATAATTGTAGTAAACAAAAATTATACAAAAATTGAAATAATATGCAATAAATTAAATATGATATTTACCTAACAATGAATTTACCTATTGGTGCATTTACCTAATAATGATGATTTTACCTATTGGTGAGTTTATCTAATGGTGAGGATCCTCATGCAAATAGTTAGTTTTGATTATCTATTTTTACTTTATGCTCTATGAAAATGTAATTTAATTTATTTTATAATTCTAAAGTTAATTTTATATACTAACTATTTCTAACCTATTATAGGGGTGAGAGAATAGGGACTGACTGTAGGAGTGGGCCCTGCCTCCTAGAGGATAGTGTAAGTCTTTCTCCCCTAAACTATTTTATCTCAGTAACTAATATGCATAATTACCACTAACATTATTCTATTCTATGAATGCAGGGAAAATACAATGACGATTACATAAAGGAAATTATGTAGTAATTGACACAATAAATGATACAGTTACCATAAAAAGTGTTGCTTTATTACTGGAAATTCAGGCGTACATAATTGTGCATTTCTTCAAAAATTGTACAGAATCATTCCAACATTATTTCAGCATCATACATTTCTCTATTAGCTAGGCGATTGACCATTAGACGATTAGACCTTTTCAAAGGTCTCCCTTTGTAATATATAATATGACTTGGACAATTCTAAATAAAATTCTTCCACGTATTTTCCATGTGGCTTTGTTGGCTCGATAATGCGACAACTATGTACCTAACAAAAATAATCTAAACTGACATAGTTTCCTAATCCTACTTGGACTTAATCATAACCTAAGTGGTCCAAGTGGCAATTCATGAATGAACATAACAAAATACATCTAATTTGAATATTTTGCAAGATATAACAATATAACTATATGCCCCTTTATTCACGGGAAGGACATAACAATCTTGCATTGGAATCTAGACAACCTAACAACATACTAATTATATGATTTTATAAAACAAATTTACAACAGCTTTGATAATCATAAGTTCCTCATGCATAATATTTGACAAGTCAACCAACTATGTTGACTAGAATCATTTCATAACATATGCTGCCATGTAAGGGTGCCATGTTGTCACTGATGTGGCACGTAGTGCATTGGTAAATTGACTTGGTCAAATATTTTCGTAACTCTTGGTGGTAGACATCTTCAGTAACAATCTTCAATAGCTATCTTTGGTAACATACTTCAGCAACTATGTATTCTAACATATTTTAGCAACCATGTTCTATAACAGTCTTTAGCCACTGTATTTTGTAACCCATGTCTACAACCTTCTCGATTCATCATCCTTACGTCTATCTTCTCTCATGTTCAGGATCTGGTTTGAATCTTGTGTTGCCGCATCATACTCCTATGAAATATCCTTCAATGTTTTCCTGTCCAATCATACACATCTTGCACGTATTTCATGTAAAATCCATACATTAATCAATTTAATCTGCATTCATCATTTTAACTGATAATTCACATAAATAACTAAAATAATCATTAAAATCCATTACATTCATGATTTAAAGATAGAAATCAAATAATATATCACAGATAATATATGCTAAATAAACACTCATCATGTTGGCCTTAATCCATCAGGTACTCTCTGCCAAGTTTGGTTGAATCTGATATTAAAGTCGACTATTTCCTCTTGAGGGTGCTTTTGAATGATAGTGAACTGATTTAGCATAGAAAATGGGTTAGCATATTCATTGAATTATTCTACTAATTTATCAAAAAGTTGGGCCTAGGTGGATATGGTTTGGTTTGCGAGGGCTCTATACCAATAGATCATTTTATCTTTTAAGGAAATACCTAACAGTCTTATCATGACATATTCCTTAGTGATGTTATATATCAGTGCAAGTGCAGCTAAATATTTACAGTGTTCATAAGCCATCTTCCTAGTACTGTCATACTAGGGTAATACCTTTAAGGCTACTGCTGGAATCGGGTGCTGAGCTGCCAGATTCAGGGTGTTAGAAATATTGAATTGGCATTGATGTCAAAGGTGCATGGTATTCAAGGCAGAAATATTCTTCAAAGGTGATAAGTTTATAAGGTTGGAAAATATATCAATAATGTCAAAGATGGACTTGATAAATAGCAAACAACAAAAAATCATCCAAGGCAAAGATATATTTCAAGAGAAGCAAGGAAAGTATATTTCAAAGTAAGGCAAATATATTATAATATTTAAATATCAAATTTAAATATTATAAAGAGAAGGACAAAAGTTTGGTCAAAGGGTTGAAATATTTTAAAGATAAGAACAAAGGTTTGGACAAAGGCTTGACATGTTATAAATACAAGGACAAAGGTTGGGACAAAGGTTTACCATATTTAAATCAAAGTATTTAAATATATAAGAGTTTAAAAGTTGAATATATATATATATTCAAATTTTTACATTGTGGAATCGGTAGCCATCACAAATTTGGGTAGGTTGTCTAGCTTTTATGGTTACCATAGTATTCTACAATGTCCACCCCGAAAGCCTCCGCACAGATTTTTGTGCAGTCCGCACCTATAACCACCATGCCATGATCATTTTAAACCTTTTATGTCACTGAAAGCACCTAGAAAGGTACAAGTGTTTAGTTCGAAAAGGCCTAAGATTTGAATCTTGGACCTTCGCCCCCCTTATGGGGTTTAGGAGAACCAATTGGTCTACACCTCAAACCTATAAAAATAATTTAATTCCATTTTCAATATTTGAAACCTAATCGCCTAGGTGAAAGCCAGGTATCCTAACCAAACTAGACGACAATGGAGGCTTAAAAGTTGAATATTATAATGTTTAAATCGTAGATTTAAATATTATAACCTAAATTTTTTGAAAAATAAAATGCATTGACATCTTTGGAGAAGATATAAAGTTGAAAGTAAATAATAAGAGCTGACCTCCATGATGAAATCAAAGACAATGGAAAACATATAAATATGAGGTATTATTTCACCTTTTAATGTGCAATGCAATCGATTAATCCATCATGATGAGTGCGAGTGATAGACAGAGGAGAAGAGCAGTGAAAAATTGATGGCAACGAAAGACAAGGATAAATATTATATTGTGCCCCTTTGGTTTCACCTGCTAGTATATCCTAGCCAATTATCTAGCTTGCATGGAGCGTTGTTGTGCATGAGGTTAGAGGGTCAAATATCTTTGATGTTGTTTTGTTATGGTTTTGATGTTTTAGGAGTGCAAATACAAGGATAAATATTATATCGTACCCATTTTGTTTCACCTATTGGGATAGCCCAACCGGTTTTCTAGCTTGCATGGAGCACTATTGTGTAAGAGGTTAGAGGGTCGAATCTCTTCGATGCCATTTTGCTAAATAAATTGAGATAGAGCTATAAGAAGTCAAATATTCATGCGCACATTTTTTGTTTCACCTGTTGTGGTAGAACAACTAGTCACGAGCACTTGTGAGGATGTTGTGCCTCTAGAGGATAGGAGATTGAATCCCCTCACAGTTGTGCAAGGTTTAGAAATATCATGCAAAAGAAGATCATCATCATTGAGGTAGATTTAGAGATGAGGATGGCAAATTTGGAGATTGTTATGTTTGGTTTTGGGAATAGATGAGAATTGTATGTATGTAATATTTAGGAGTATATGAGCATATTTGAGTAGGTTTTAGAGTATATTTGAGTAGGTTGTGTGAGCAAATTTGAGTAGGTTGTGTGAGCATATTTAAGCAAGTTTTGGAGCATATTATAGCAAGTTGTGTGAGTATATTTGAGCTATTTGTGAGTATATTTGAGAGTAAATTTAAGCAGGATTTGTGAGCAAATTTGGAGCAGTTTTAAGAGCAGAGGGGATTGGTGTCTCTTGTGTATTGGTATCCATGAACTAGAGCAGAGGGGATTGGTTCCTCCTATGGGTTGGTTCCCACAAACATTGTAATAGGGGATTGGTATCTACTGTGGGTTGGTACCCATGAAATTTATTAAAGAAATTTATAAGCAATATTTCTCCATGGATGTAGCCCATATTGGGTGAACCACATTAAATATGTGTCTCTTATGTGTGTGGTGATTTGTGCATTGTTTCATTATTGTAATTGATAATATTTGAATTTATTGCTTTGGAAATAAAAGTAAAAGTTTTATCTTATACTTGTTTACGCCCTCCTTCTCAATATAAGCTTGTGTTCTTCGTAGGGGCCTGTATGGTTCCATAAAGGGTAAGGTAGATTTGGTTGATTCACGACCATTAGAGCTGCAATTTTGATTAATTTATAGGAATATGGGTAGCTAGTTTTGACGTTCCACTAGTAGCATTATAGGGAGAACTATAGGGGAAGAGTTTGCAGATCCTATAGCGATGGTAGAAGAAGAAGTTATCCTAGAAACTAATACAGGATTAGATCTGAGGCTACCAAGGTGTAATTCAAAGAACTCAATGGGTTCTTCAATTTTTTTTGCTTTAGATCTCATTTTCATAAAAAATGGTATTCGACCAGGGGTTCCTCTTTTGGACGGAGTCGCTAGGTGATTCATAAAAAATGAATAGGACAAATATAATCACTAAAACTTTGGTCTGTATATATTGTGGGATTGTGTCCAACTAGGCATGTCAAAAATTGTTGGTGCAAAATCTGTCTTTGGTTATGTTTGCACCCAATACTTTGCCAACATTGAAATACCAGGTGTAAAACAGAGTTTACCTGGTTCAATATCCATAGAAGTTTGGTTCTTTGATTTGTTTTAGAAAAGGGGGAAAGAATAAAGTGCATAAATATAAGGAAATATAGCTATTTCTATATGATTAGATGGTGCAGATTAGATAACAACAAAGAAACATCTACAACCTTTTACAGAAAAGCATGCTTTAAACCATCAAACTTAGAATAACCAATCCTTTGGTATAGATTTAAACAAGCTTAAACCTATTAGAACTGTTAATTTCATATTCAGTGAAACTTAAAACGCAGAAATTTAGAATAATAATTAAGGTGATTTCTATTCAACATAGCTTATATAGCAATCAACAATCCATACATACTTGATCAAAACACCAATGAGCTAGAAACCAGAATGAGTAGTCTTTATTTTTCTTTCATAAGTCTATGTACATTGCCTTGTAAACATCTAAGAGATAACCTTTTATTAGGGTCGTTCATCCTATATATATATATATATATATATATATATATATATCTTTTACATAATAGAAAAACTGAAAGTTGTTACAACAATATGCCCGTAGACTCATTCTGGTAAAGTGGCAGTTAAGAGAGTATGGGATATTCATCAAACAATAGTTGATATCTTCTTGAAACTGCATATCCACTTTGATATTTTTGAAGACATCATGGCCTAGTTGTCTTCCACTTCTTTTTTTTTGGTTCGTCAGTCCGCAAAATCATGACATATCATGAAATCATGATGTTTTTCTTGGAGGTGGACTACGAACACCAAAATATTGCGATATCACAATGTTTTTCCTAGAGGTGGACTGCGGATGCAAAAATATCATGATATCATGATGTTTTTTTTGGATGTGGACTATGGACATCGAAATATCATGATATTGTGATGTTTTTCCTTACCTTCGCTTATGAGTTCCAAAATGTCGCAAGATCATGATGTTTTTCCTTGCCTTCACCTAGGAGATTCTATTTAGTGGTAAAAACTTATCCTCATAATATTTAAGCAACTTATTCACTTTATTTGGCATTATAACTTGTCTTATGCATTGTATTAACCTTCATTCATTTTGAAATAATGACATAACATTATCCTTTTTTTATCATCCTTCATAAATATTTGCTTGTCACTAAAAGAAATTTGTTATTTTGGACCACTCTATATTATTTTTCCTTCAAAGGAACCAAGGTGTATTTCCTACCACTCTTCTCAATCATTATAATAATTGATCTTCTGTCATAAATGAACTTTACATAATATTGTTATGGTCTTCCCAACAAGACATGACAAACATCCATGGTAACTACATCATACCAAATTTTATACCTAATCTAAAAATTAACTAGAAATTACTAATTCATGACTAATTTATGCCTATTATTAAGCCATAGCGTATTCTAAGGACTAGGATACACTATCATTTTCAGCCCAAGTTTCTCTATCATTTCACTTAACACAAAATTATTAGTATTGCCACTATATATAATTGCTTTGCAACACTCCCACTACTTGTAAATGGCCAAAAATTAACTTTTTCTTTGCTTTAGTTTTCCCTATTTCTCTAGCATCAATAATATATTTCTCAACATGGGTTTCTCTCCTTGCTTAGGCCCTTCCATGTGAATCAATTATGTTGTTGACCTTTCTTCTAATTTTAGCATATGTGTGTTTTTCTCATTCCTCTTTCTATTGGTATCTTGATGGCTTGAGGGTATTCAATGGCCCCATGACTTACTTGACCACATCCAAGGAAAGTATCACTAAATATTCCCCTTGGTTGTAAATTCTTATTTTTGTATTAAATTTATCTTCATTAGATGGATGATTTTGGATTTGTGAAAGAATTAATTCATATTCTTATCAAATTTGTTTTTTTGTATTGCCTTGATGTTTTTTCTTTACTAAATCTTTCTCTACCTTGTACGGAGTTCTAATATTTTGGAGAAAAATTATCTTCTTATTTCAAAGCCTATCAATAGGCTTTCTCTAGTATTTATAATTATATCATGTTGATATCATCTTATATGTTTAGTTCTAATAAATTGACACATATTGCCACCTTTTTGGTCAACATTATTATAAACAACTTTAACATCAATATTATAAATATTATCCATGTAGTCTTCCACATTTAACTTTCTCTATATTTTGAGGTGTGTTCAATAAGTTAGAGCTGGTAATCAATAAGGAATTTTTATTTCAAATTTGTAAGCATCATATACCATCTTGTATTTTCATTACCCTTGCTATTTCACTAAATCTACACTTTGGCCTACCACAAAGCAACATGTCCTTTTAGCTAATTTTCAACAAGGGTCTTAATGCTTATAATTTGATATTAGCAAACCTTGAATAAAATCTATGCTAAATATCTCTCATTTCCACTCTAGTATATAATGTGGATACAACATAATTATTGGATTCACACTCTCATCTTTAACTCATTAGCATATCAAGCATTTAGCAACAAATATTATTGTGTCTTTATTTAAACCAAATCAAAAAACAACTTTTCTAGACATGCTATCATTTTAGCCATACCAAGATGGCTAGAATTTATGGTACAATGTACCTCCTCTAATATTTTGGCTCACAAGTAGTCAATATTTGGTATACATCTGATATTTTGTTCCTCGACAATCTTAGAAATGTATTATATCATGTAATATAGTTAGGGTTAGATATTCAATATTTGCACCCAAATAGATGGTTGATATTTTGTTATTCAAACTATCTCATGTTCATTGTATATATTCACATTTTTTATTAATAAAAATCTATCCAAAATCATGTTGGTCCAACATATGGTATTAGAGTCATCATTTATCCTAGAGCATGAGAAATAATAGATCAATTTTTCAAGATGCTATTTTAAGGAAGATAAGATCAAGGTATAGAAATTCCATCATGGATAAAGGTTTTGAATAAAGTAAAAGTATTACCAAGCATTCTAGTTGAGAGGATCTAGAGGCTCATAAGATTGATAGAAGTTGTAAAGAAGCGAATGATTAATTGGAATGTATTTCTAAGGAGTAAAGAGAATCATTATCATCATATGAATGTAGGGGAAGACACTTTTTTATGTTGTTTATGTTTTTTAGTTATGCAAGAGAACTTGGAGTTCTAATTTATTGTAATCTAGATCAGTGTACTAGAAATATTTTAGAAATAATCTTGTTTGTATTTTTCTACCATTATTTATGTTTTAGATGCACAATAATGGAGCAAGATTAATTGTACAAGATAATTATTGTATGAAGATCATGCCATCATAAAATAAGGTCATTTGAAAAAAGTTGATGTCTAATGATATTATCACCATCTAATTATTCCATTATAAAATTGGGTCTTTTGGAAAAGAGCTACCATCTAAAAAAGAGTTTTCATCTAGAGTTATCATCTAGAGATATCATTTGGATATGAGTTGTCATCCAAATGTTTTTTTTAGAAATCTATTATCATTTGGAGAAGAGCTATCATCTAGAGAAAATTGTCATCTAAAGATATTACCATCTAAATAAATGAGTTATTTAAATACATTTGTGTCATAACATAACTTATCACCTATAAGAGCCTTCTAGAGTTGTCATCATAAGATATTACCATATGAAGTTAACTTTGATCCTTTCATCCATTAACCAATTCATCTACCAATAAGATCTTATAAAGATACAAGATGTTCATCTAATATTAATTTGTCATCTAACCAATACATGGATCATCTAAATGTTAAATTTTAATGGAGTGTTGTTGGCTAAAGGCTTGCTCCATGCATCAAAAAAATGTAAATATAATTGCTACCCATAATTTAGTAAAGGAAAGTAATATGCATGATTTTTGCATGTAAATAACATATCATCCAAAAATTAAAAGGAGGTAATCCCATAAAAAGTCAAAAAATCATGAAAAATATAGTAAACATATTCACTACCCTTGTTTATCTAGAATTTGATTCTCATATCTAGTTGATTTTCAACAAGGGCCCTGAAAGTATTAAACCTATCAAAAACATCATCCTTATTACAAATGGTGTACAAACACACATATCTATAAAAATCATCAATTAAAAATAAATGCCTATTTCTTGGGAGATATGGTATGCCCATAGGTCTATAAAAATCACTATGTATGATATCTAAGGGATGAGATGCTCATATTACCTCTCCTTTTGGAAAGGTCTTCCTATGATGATTTTCTAGAATGAACCCCTCACATGCACTACTTGTATGGAATATGCATGGTATGCCAATGGGCATTTGGTGTTTACTTGTGTATTTCAAGGATCCATAACTAAGATGCTCAACCCTATGATGCCACTTCTAACTTTTATTATCTACATGTGCAACCATATAAACAAATATTTTATTCTTATAGGAATCCAAAGAGGGGGGTCTTTATCCCAAATTTTTTATGTGGTCAATATTATCAGGATATGTAGAACTAATAGTTTTAAACCCAATGTCTATATCCTTGAGTACCCATCTATTAGAACTATACCTTCTTATTTATACGAGTAATGTGATAAATAGAAAAAATTTAGGATCAACACTACAAACATGAAGTAGCTCATCAAAAGATAAATATTCGATGTTTATTTCTCCACATCTTGCAAGATATTATAAATAATAATCTTTAATCACAACATGTTCCCCTATATGTGATTTGTTATAGACTTATAGGAGATGTTTGTGCTTCATCATGTTCCTAGTTACCCCTAAATTTGTAAGGCAGTCATTTGAATAAGTGGATGTCCAATGTGTAGAATTAATTTGTAAATAATCTAATGAGGTGTCCTCATCAAATTTATCCTCACCTTGTGCATAAAAGAGTGCAATATCAACACCTTATTTCTTGTTGCTTTCTCAAGTTTCTTGATTTAAATACTACAAAATTTTAACTTGTGCCTTTTTTTTTTTGTAAAACTTGCAAGTAGACTCTTTGATAGACTTCTTGATCTACTTCTTATTATATTTTGCTTTCTCTATTCTAAAATTTTGTAATATATTCCTTTGTATGAGATTGATTAAAAATAGAATATCCCTTACGGATATTTCTTAGAGTTTGGTGGTGTAAAAATGTGCTTAAAATATCATCATTAGGTGATGTAGGAGAATCTAGAAAATACATACAAAGCATCTCAAATATAATAGTAACTATATCATTTGTTTTTAAAATATTATTAAGCAATTCGATCTTCCTTTCTGTCTCTAATAACTCATGTCCTCTTCTCTTCTTGGGAATTTCTCTTGCAATTTAAATGTCCTCTTGTAGTTTATTGAATCGATTGATATCCTCATTAATAGTATCAATTGATTCTATAGATAAGGTTATTAGATCAACCTCCATTCTATTAATATATATGGAATCAATTCAATCATATAGCCCCTAAAATTTCTCAAACAACACTTTAGGATTTGTGGTGCTACTAACATAAGTGTCATTTATATTGTCAACATAAAGAGCAATGACACAATGAGACTCATCCTTCTTATCCCTATAAAGTTGCTCTAATCCTATAGAATTAATATCACAATGCTCCTCATTCATATATTTTATTAATTCCTTACTTTAGATCAAAGCTTCAATCTTGATCTTCTAGGAAGAATAGTCAGGACCACTCAACAAGGACACATGGTGATACATAACTATTTTTCCATTATACAAAAATCTACATGTAACCATGACTAAAAAGAACACCACCAATGTAGCATTCTAAATATATATGATTTAAAAATACAAACCAGAATTCCTTCCATATACAAATGTTATGACCCCCAAAATGTTTTCCCTAAAATCATATAAAATACCTCCAAAACATTTCAATATTTAAAAAAAAATAGTACCTATAGCAGTTGAGAGGCCATAAAGTATTATTGTGTGAGTTGTTGAGGGGTGCCAAGCATGTGATAACTATGTAGCATATCAAAAAGTTATAAGATGCCATTTATCATGATCTAAATTGATAGCTAATTCAAAAACCATATTATACCACTTGTCACATTCTAATTCATTCTAAGTTTTATGTATTACTAATTCTATTTTTGACTATGTAATCTACTTATAATGTTTGATGAGTTGGAAAAATGTGATTATCCTAACATATAATTATACATGACTAGTGGTTGTGGCCTACCACATTGGTTGTATGACCTACCATATTAGATCAATCAGAGCATGTTATATTAGCACTTGCATTAGTGTAACAACCCTAGTTGTTACCCCTTATTATCCACATAATTTGTTTTTTACATATATAAATGTTCATCTTCATATGGCACAAAATATAATCATGTCCTAGGATAGACATATTCCATTTGGATTGTAAATTTCAAGGTAAATAGCTTCAAGAGCTATAGAGACTTGATCAGAGTTTCTTTAAGTAGAAGTGATTAGATTCTATGAAACCCTCATACCCCACTGGTATGAGTACGCTAGCCAAGCATTAGGTTTCATCCCACACAAAAGTGGAAAATCACCAAATGGTCCACCAAGACTAGGTGAATGCCTTTAATATGGGATACCCATCATAATGAATTAACCTTAGCAATGGTTATTCATAGATCTTAGATATGATCCACTCCATATAGAAGGGATGTCTAAGACAATAATATCACTATTGTGATAAGAATCCATGGAATGTCCTCTTAAACATGATTACATAACCTTAAACCTCTTAGAGCATATTGGTACACTCTCCGTTTAGGCAACCCTCTTGTTGCTCACATTGAGTTCATTACAAATGGACATTACTTGTCCCATACGGGTGTTTTCCTCCACATGTAAACTTAATTCTTTAATGTAGAGAGTAGGCTCTATCTTGGTTTTTAGATCAAGATCATTTTGCCATCTTGAGAGTTTCATTCCACATAGTGTTCTATATTAAACTATCTTGAGTGTTTTTGAGGTGATTTTAACTCCATGAGACCCTTTTATGGTAAAATTATTTACATCACATCCTTAGGTTTGAAGCATTACATGAGAATTCTACTTAAGCAAGGTTTATATTCCCTTCAAGGATAAGTGTATAATGTTTAGATCAGCATAAAACCAATTATCTCTTAAGCATTAGCCTCTATTACATAATAGTTCTTGGAATTCGTCATAGAATAGCCAAGATGTGTATAATCAGTGTTATATGGGAAAGGTACATCATTCAACCTTACCCAACATATTCCAAAGTAATTGCATTACATTAAATCATAAACATAAGAAAGACTTACTTAATCAAGAATTACATTCCATTACTTTATACATACCATCATTAATTACATCAAGTACTGATTGTTAATGATAAAGCTAACTATTTACATCCACCACAATTTGGAAAGTAAATAACATAATCAAATCCCATTAATCTGTAATCTCATTTAAGGCAGCACATATCCTTTACTTCATGTTTACGCCTAAGAACACATTTTCAAAATGGAAGATATACGTAGATTTTCATCAAAACATCTAACTTCTATTTAACTTGAATCCCATTCATTTTGGAAGCAGATGATATAATTGTGTATCCATACATCTTTAATATACTAAAAATTTAGCATACATTCTATCATGTTTTGGGTTATACTCAATTATATTGCATCCAACATCATTATCAATTTAATTAAGTTATACTTGGCATTTTCCATTAATGCAACATACACGAGAAATAATAAAGCAAACTATTTGACACATTGTTTTATCCTGGGAACCCTCATGGGGAATAAACCCAACCTCCAAAATATTATCGTTCCTCATATTCATAAACTTTGATATGTGAAATATTACAAGTAAATAATTGCATCAACGGATCCCTTTTAATCAGTATACACATCCAGGAATGTTACTATTTCTAATATGATGCAATTAAGGATTTATCATACTCCTTTATCTAAGGCATCATGTTGACATTAGGGGTATTCATCATACCAAGGGAAAAAACATTTGTTCCTTTATAACTTTAAATGCAATTAAGGAATATTTTATTCCTTTCTCTAAACTATCTTAGATGTTATATCATCTCGCGTAAGTTTATGATAATCACTAGGTCCATATTTTGGAGAAAACATTTTGAGGTTAGAGGGATTTTTATGGATTCCCTCAATAATGAATTTCCAAATTCATTCCTTCAAGTTGATAAATAATCAACCTTCACTTCGTAAATTAAATTCCCATACCCTTAATTTATGAAGCATTCATAAATAATTATTCACTATTTTCCTCTACATTTGGTATAGTTTCCTTATCAATATTAAATTTATAACTTCCAATCAAATTGGATAATACTACCTCTAATTGGTTTCAAAGTATTCTATTTTTACTGGAAGTCTTTTGTTTTATTTCATATTTAAGTAAAATTATCTTATCTTACTTCATAAACCATAATTCCATTTGTTAAAATGACACTTATAGTCTTCTTCCCTTATATCATAGTGCTCTACTATCTCCATATTTATTTTAACACTATTTCATGATTGTACATTAGTAATCTATACTCATCCCTTGAAAACCAATTCCCATCAGATACCATCTATATATCATAAAGTCATTTTGGTTAATCCAAATTTTTTCTAACACAATATAGATACTTACATACATTCTATAAGGTTGTAAGAATATGGTTTATATGTAAATATTTGGAGCAGGGGCACCACCTCATACCTAGAGCTTACTAATGTCTCCTCAAGACCTAAACTTCCAAATTCACTTTTGTATGTAGACAAACATTTTGATATGGGCCATTATTGCTACATAAGTACCCGTAGGACTTCTACTAAGTGTGAATGGTCCAATCTTACACCAAGTTCTAGAAGATTAAGTTGTTCATCAGACCCATCGGTGCTCAATTATTAAGGGTCCTATCATGTTATTATTTCTCTACACGTAGCTTATTAGGTGTCCTCAAATGGGAGAATGATCCTTACCTCATCTCCTCTTCTTGTACAATTCCATCCCATGTAGAATAGTGGTAAAATTTGACATAACATTTAGTATTGGGGTTTCGTAACAACTACGGTCGATGATAAGAGCACTCTTAAGCCCCATAAATTTTATAGCACTTATTGTATTTATTCTCATTTTGGGATAAAATTTATGGTAAGGGTTTATACCATGCATCTATTAGTGTGATTTGTGTATGCACCTCCTTGAGAGTTTTAATAATGAAATGGACTAACGACGATGGATCTAGAGAGTGATGTAGGTTCTCGCAGAGGTGTATGGTTATTCTAGGAGGTGAGACAGAAATTATAGGTCTTCTCAAACTCAAAGGTGAACTATGAGTGATCTACCACAAAAATTTTACCCTAGTATTTGTTCTAATCGACATGGAATATAACTCGTTCTTCATTGTCAAGTTCGCATATTCACTAGAAGTGATATATGAAGCATAGATCTATCCATAGGGGATAGTTCTTTGATAGGTCAACTAGTGAATCCAAAGGCGACACTGGAATGATTCATCAGTAGAGATAATCGAACATAATACCAGGGATGGGTCATATGCATCAGTTTCTCAATTCATGCTCATAAATATATTTGGTGATTATAAATCATGGTATATTTATGCAATTGCTAACAAGGTTCACCCTGCTAATTCTCACTAGTAAAGGTATCCAATACAAACAAACTCAGTACTTGATATGTTTAGTGGTAATTCATTGAAATCAACTACCCAAGAAAACTTAAACCCTGCCCTAGCCATCAGGACAGATGGTCGCAACCCCAAAATTGTTAAGCATCCCTCTTAGTAGGTCGAATTGAAGCACTAAATGATTTATTGCAAGAAATAAAATTTTATTTGTATCTAAAGTGAGGCACGACAGGATTATTCACTTCCTGAACTCAAAGCAGGGGTCTATAAATTATCAATATGCTAATTTACACACACTAGGACTCAATAAACTAAGGTTTGGAATTGATTAGACTAGTTTGATTGCCATAAGATCACCACTTAGTGAATATGGTTTTAGATTGTTGTCGTATTCGCTTCTTCATAAGATCCCACACTTATAGTGTGGTGGAAGTATACTAGGATATGAAGGCTTGTGCATGATAATGTAATAGCCACTAGTGCTGGCTACAAATATTCCTACTATCGGTGACTTGTCTAACTAACAAGGGTTGTGGAGTGTTCTTAGGACTTATTGTATTCTAAAATTTCCCAATCTAATTAAAAAAAATTGAATGCAATGAAAGCCCTAATTGGCCACAAATCCCAATGTCATAGTGGTTACAGACCACTATATAATCTCCAAAAAATTTTAAATCGATCAGAATCCACATAATTAAATTGATAAAGTTTTCTTAAATAAAATAAAGAAAACATATTGATCGAAACTTATGCCTTTAAAACTATACAACTACCATGTGAAGTAGATAATAGAGCAATTATAAAATTAAGGCATATCATATGCATGAAGAATAGCCAACTTGTATCGTAACCTTCCTCTAGCTTCCATGGATGCCTTCATGTAGCATCTAACCCTTGATTCCTTATCTCCATTCTTTCAAGATTGTTTTGTTTTTAACTAGGAAATCTCTCAAGCCTTCTGGTTTCTGATCCACCAAGGTGGAGAGCATACTCCCTAGGCTTCTAATATTTCCTCTAGATAGATCTCTTATTCACAAATTGCCCTCCAATTTATAGGGAAAGTTCTCCACTTGTGGCCAAATAGTGGCCTTATTATTTTATTATTAAAAAGATACCTTGGACCCATTATGACTCATCATGTCTTGTATAGGAGAAGAAGGGTCCACTAAAGATAAGGTGAGTGTCCTTATTTTTGTTTTGTGTCCCTCTCATGGAAAAAAATACAAAACTAATACTATTAAGCCAAAGAATGGATACAAAATTAGAACTATTATTGATAGGGTAGGGGATATCCTTTTTAATTTCCACCAATATGGGGAAGCCATATGGGTATTTCCCATAGGTAGGATGACCCATATATTATATTAAAAAATCCTCCAATCCTTTTATGTCCCATATAAGTTGGGTCCACTATATTTACACCTAGTTTATCATATTGTTCTAATTTTGTAGAAGATAATTCCTCAATTTTATCTTTCACAAGACCTCATAAATAGTTTTTAATTAATTTATCTCCTCTAAAAAATTATTATTATTTTCCTACCCTTCTTTTATTAGAATTTTTGTAGGATTGTTTAGGGTCATGCCCCTTCTAAAGAACACTAATTGATTCCCAAGATCAATTAATATTATTTAAATAGGGTAGGAGGGTAACGGGTCATGACATACACCCCTCATTAGATTAAACACAGTCCTCTGTGTTTGAACATATACCTTACAAAAACATAGTTGTCTAGCAAAAGCTAGCATTTATCTCGTTGTTTTACAATCATATTCTTCTTTCATTCAACACTCCAATCTTGATGGCAATCTTCATCTTCCATCCTTGAGAGTATCTTGATCTACAAAAATGTAAAATATCATCAGTATCATGTCCTTATAAACAATATAACATCCATATTGCATAACAAAGAGTAATGAAAACATAATATCACCATAAATATTACAATTTAAATCCATCTATTATTGCACAAATATTGAATTTGAAACATAGCAATAATAGAATCTGCAAAATGGTGTTACAAAGATATCATGGAATTATGCATTTGTACCTTATTAGACATAAAAAAAATATTGTTAAATTTTATCAATACTCCCACCAAGGAGTATTACAGTATAATTTGGTTAGCCTTTGGCATGAATTAACCTGATAAAATCAAATGCTAACAAATATACAACATAATTTCATAATCTCGATTCAGGATATTCACATATATCCTAATATGTATTTTAATACCAGAGCATCCACCTAGATATCTCCTGGTTCATATCATCATAAAATCATGGATATGTCCCATATCTTATCCAATAATGGAAACCAATACATTCCTCATATTTATTTTACCAGATAGAATTCAATATTCATGCATTCCTTTGTATCACATATTAACTAATTAAATCTATCATAAAAAATAGTATTCAAACAGCATTCAAACAAAAATATAAAATTCTAAAATTGCTAATGTTTATGCCTCATCCTTGGCATTAATAATTACTACAAAATGATGATCTACAGAGTGGGTATCCAATGGACCTTAAGGTTTACGATCTTGGATCCATTCTTCACCTCGCACCGCACTAGTACTTAGGGATGGGGATGGCGATGGAGTCTGTTTCAGCATCTACTTGATCATTACCTCCTCTTCTTCCATATTATGTACTAACATCTAGTTGTGATGGAAGAAGCATACCGTGATTCATCAAGGCAACCAAACAAGATTCTAGGAATGTTGTAGTGAATTCCTCCTTTAGTTGGTGACATTGAGGATTTTCTGTGAGCATGGCTACCATCGCTATTGCTCTCTAATTATTTATTTGTAGCTTTTTAGATCTAAGACGATCCCGCTCTACTATGGCAGTGTCTCTCTCTATTATTAACCTTAATCTTTCTTGTGCCCAAGAATCCTCTAGGGCACATTGCACTGGAGATTTCCTCTTTGTTGCATTGATGGGTTTCCTAATTCTTACCATGATTATTCCACCTACTAAATCTAGTGTTGCTTCAAGTCCACTTCTACTCATTAGGGTATGTGCAACAATATATCAGTAATCAGAAGCAATAGAATCATAAAGCACATAATGTGGTTCAATCCACTTAAAACCAGTATCATCTAGGTGAACCCTGCCATAAATATGATCGTATTGAATGTCATGGGCGTAAAAGTTCTCCAATACTCAAATGATAATTAGATCTGTCCACATAAATTTTGTTCACATTTACCAATTGTATCCTAATAATATCTAGGTGAATAATTCATCTTCCATGATACACCTTTTTCTTTAGCTTGATTGTCCTATAAATGATTTTTGTGTTGACTCGTTAGGCTTATTGCTCCTTTTTAATTTTTTGAGGTAACATGTGTTCTCTTATCACGGCTATTACCTTTACACCTAGTCACATAATTGTTCCTTCAATGGCTTCAAAGGTCGATCTCATACACACTTATTTTTAAATCATATCCTCGATACTATTTTTCAAATTTGTAATGAATATTTTTTGACATCAACTACCTTATCGAAAAGGGAGAGAAAATTTCTCTTAACTTCCCTTTCGATAGAAATCTGGTTTAGTAATTAGCCAACATGTTTTGTTATGAGGAAGAGCAGCACAAATTTTATGAGTCTTTTGTTTGGGCTCCTCAAAATTTACTTCAGTAATGGGAAAGGTTGTAGAGCTTCTTACGAAGTCAAGCTATCAAAGCTCGTAATGTCCTTATGTCCATGGAACAGATTTATTGCAATACCTTTTACCAAAATGCACTTTGTGACATGTGGATAAGAAATAATTTCCATTATTATTTAGCCTTTGAAAGTCCTTTGAGTCATTTTGAGTGGTTTGATCGATTCTTCATTTGGCCTAACTGGGCTTTCCATGTGTGATTTGGATATTTTTGGTTACCTCCCATAGGTGATCCCCTAAATATTCCATTTCAATTTCTACCAACCTGCTATTTGGATGTGATCAAAAAATATGTTCCCACTAAAAAGGCTACTTTTGATAGCGAACTTTATCAGTATTTTGTATCAGAGGTTCATTTAATCTCACTTATTCTAGAAAATTCATAATATGCTTTCTTAGACTCGATGTCTTACGAAAATGGATCTTGTGTTGTGTGGACATCATGGCACTCTTTGGCCATATTATGTGTTTGACAGATATATTGTAATTCGCTATAATATTCCCCTTCTAGTCAACTACTCCAATCGTAGATCATATTTAGATGAAGATTATGATAGCTCAGATTCTGACTAAGACTATTATTTTTCATCTTACCATTGCTATTATGTCTAGTTTCTAGTTTTGGCATATTTGTATGCAATAAAAAGAATTTTTCTAATAATATGCTATGTTTTATCCAATCATTTTGTGCTTCCAGTTTTCTTTGGACAATAATACCACATGCATGGTGTATTCAGTAGTTTCAAATTTAAATGGCGTAACACACCTCAATACATACAACCACCACCTGGTTGGTCAGGTGGCATACCTTTTCATGGAGTTAGAATACTCAGATTATCATAGATTTTTGGTAGGGTTCTTCCCAAAGAATTCCATGTCAAGAGACATATGGAGTTTCTTCAGTTAATATTTTGACAGCTTTCATACCCTAAAGTATGTTGTAACATTGATAAAAAATCAAAAAGAAAACATTGTTTTGTTGATCTAATGTTCTTAAATTTGCAGTAGTTAGTTTCCAATGACTAACTCATACTCACACATGATGATAATTTCCAAACTAAATTTTAGTTATTTTCGACAAGAGCTTTATCTCTTTTTGGCGTTTACCATCGGGTTCTCATACACAGATAATAATACCACGTGTCACTTCGTGTCTTGTTTTAATGCTAAAATATCATGAAGCACATCCATTAAATTACAATAAATAAAGTGGTATTTCTAACCGTGGTAAAGGTTCAAGTTGCGGCTATCTCTAGGTGTACTGTCTCTAAAACATAATGTTAATCTGCTAGAGTTCATCATGGTTGAAATGGTCAACTTCTTGGTCAGAGGCCCAGTTGTAACGATTAAACATTCCTTTAATTGTTTCACTAACTCAAGTTGTTAGACACACTTGAATATAATGAGTAGACAGCCAAAAGACATAGATGTCTCATGATTTCCCAAAAGAGTCTAAGGTACACCGCTTAGAACCCATACAGGAGGGTTCGCTTAGCTCTTCCACTTTTGAACGATTGTGGATCTACTCGTGGTGGAATAGGTACTTAGACATCATCATCCCGAGCACTGACCTTGACCTTACCAAGTGTGCATTTAAAATTGTGGAATTTTCTCTTGAGTTTTGTTTCATACCTCAAGTCTTTGCTAACCTAGATCTTAACTAGAGTCCATTAGTTAGCATGTGCTCTGATACCAACTATAACAACTCCAGTTGTTACCCCTTCTTATCCACATAATTTGTTTTTTTAACATATATAAATGTTCATCTTTATATGGCAAAAAACCTAATCATATCCTAGGATAGACATATTCCATTTGGATTGCAACTTTCAAGGCAAATATCTTCAAGAGCTATAGAGACTTGATCAGAGTCTCTTTAAGTAGAAGTGATCAACTTCTACTAAACCTTCATACCCCACTGGTATGAGTACGTTGGCCAAGCATTAGGTTTCATCCTACACAAAAGGGTAAAATCACCAAATGGTCCACCAAGACCAGGTGAATACCTTGAAGATGGGATACCCATCATAATGAATTAACCTTATCAATGGTTATTCATAGATCTTAGATATGATCCACTCCATCTAGAAGGGATGTCTAAGACAATAATATCACTATTGTGATAAGAATCCATGGAATGTCCTCTTAAACATGATTACATAACCTTAAACCTCTTAGAGCATATTGGTACACTCTTTGTTTAGGCAACCCTCTTGTTGCTCACATTGAGTTCATTACAAATGGACATTACTTGTCCCATACGGGTGTTTTCCTCCACATGTAAACTTAATTCTTTAATGTAGAGTGTAGGGTCTATCTTGGTTTGTAGATCAAGATCATTTTGCCATCTTGAGAGTTTCATTCCACATAGTGTTCTATATTAAACTATCTTGAGTGTTTTTGAGGTAATTTTAACTCCATGAGACCCTTTTATGGTAAAATTATTTACATCACATCCTTAGGTTTTAAGCATTACATGAGAATTCTACCTAAGCAAGGTTTATATTCCCTTAAAGGATAAGTGTATAATGTTTATATCAGCATAAAACCAATTATCTCTTAAGCATTAGCCTCTATTACATAATAGTTCTTGGAATTCGACATAGAATAGCCAAGATGTGTATAATCAATGTTATATGTGGAAAGGTACATCATTCAACCTTACCCAACATATTCCAAAGTAATTGCATTACATTAAATCATCAACATAGGAAAGACTTACTTAATCAAGAATTACATTCCATTACTTTATACATACCATCATTAATTACATCAAGTACTGATTGTTAATGATAAAGCTAACTATTTACATCCACCACAATTTGGAAAGTAAATAACATAATCAAATCCCATTAATCTGTAATCTCATTTAAGGCAGCACACATCCTTTACTTCATGTTTACGCCTAAGAACACATTTTCAAAATGGAAGATATACGTAGCTTTTCATCGAAACATCTAACTTCTATTTAACTTGAATCCCATTCATTTTGGAAGCAGATGATATAATTGTGTATCCATACATCTTTAATCTACTAAAAATTTAGCATACATTCTATCATGTTTTGGGTTATACTCAATTATATTGCATCCAACATCATTATCAATTTAATTAAGTTATACTTGGCATTTTTCATTAATGCAACATACATGAGAAATAATAAAGCAAACTATTTGACACATTGTTTTATCCTGGGAACCCTCATGGGGAATAAACCCAGCCTCCAAAATATGCTCATTTCTCATATTCATAAACTTTGAGATGTGAAATATTACAAGTAAATAAGGGCATCAACAGATCCCTTTTAATCAGTATACACATCCAGGAATGTTACTATTTCTAATATGATGCAATTAAGGATTTATCATACTCCTTTCTCTAAGGCATCATGTTGACATTAGGGGTATTCATCATACCAAGGGAAAAACCATTTGTTCCTTTATAACTTTAAATGCAATTAAGGAATATCTTATTCCTTTCTCTAAACTATCTTAGAGGTTATATCATCTTGCGTAAGTTTATGATAATCACTAGGTCCATATTTTGGAGAAAACGTTTTGAGGTTAGAGGGAATTTTATGGATTCCCTCAATAATGAATTTCCAAATTCATTACTTCAAGTTGATAAATAATCAACCTTCACTTCCTAAATTAAAGTCCCATACCCTTAATTTATGAAGCATTCATTAATAATTCTTCACTATTTTCCTCTACATTTGGTATAGTTTCCTTATCAAGATTAGATTTATAACTTCTAATAAAATGGTATGGTACTACCTCTAATTGGTTTCAAAGTCTTCAGTTTTGATTGGAAGTCTTTTGTTTTATTTCATATTTAAATAAAATTATCTTATATTACTTCATAAACCATAATTCCATTTGTTAAAATGAAACTTATAGTCTTCTTCCATTATATCATAGTACTCTACTTTCTCCATATTTATTTTAAAACTATTTCATGATTGTACATTAGTAATCTATACTTATCCCTTGAAAAACAATTCCCATCGGATATCATATATATATCATCAAGTCATTTTTGGTTAATCCAAAGTTTTTCTAACATGAGATATATACTTACATACATTCTATAAGGTTTTAAGAACATGGTTTATATGTAAACCTTTGGAGCAGGGGCACCACCTCATACCCAGAGCTTACTAATGCCTCCTCAAGACCTAAGCTTCCAAATTTGCCTTTGTATGTAGATGAATATTTTGATATGGGTCATTATTGCTACATAAGTGCCTATAGGCCTTCTATTAAGTGCGAATGGTCCAATCCTACACCAAGTTCTAGAATATTAAGTTGTTCATCAGACCCATTGAAACTCGATTATTAATGGTCCTATCATGTTACTATTTCTCAATGCGTAGCTGATTAGGTGTCCTCAAATGGGAGACATGTTACAGAGATGATCCTTACCTCATCTCCTCTTCTTGTACAATTCCATCCCATGCGAAATAGTGGCAAAAAATTGACATAACATTTAGTATTGGGGTTTCGTAACAACTACGGTCTGTGATAGGAGCGCTCTCAAGACCCATAAATTTCATAGCACCTATTGTGTTTATTCTCATTTTGGGATAAAATTGATGGTAAGGGTTTAGACCATGCGTCTATTAGTGTGATTGATGTTTACACCTCCTCGAGAGGTTTAATAATGAAATGGACTAACAGAGATGGATCTAGAGAGCGATGTAGGTTCTTGTAGAGGTGTATGGTTATTCTAGGAGGCGAGATAGAAATTGTAGATATTCTCCAACTCGAAGGTGAATTGTGAGTGATCTACCACCAAATTTTTACCCTGGTATTTTTTCTAATCGACATGGAATCTAACTCGTTCTTCATTGTCAATTTTGCATATTCACTAGAAGTGATATAAGAAGTAGATATCTATCTGTAAGGGCTAGTTCTTTGATAGGTCAACTAGTGAATCCAAATGGAACATTAGAATGATTCATCAGTAGATACAATTGAATGTAATACCAGGTATGGGTCATATGCACCAGTTGCTAAATTCGTGCTCATAAAGAGATTTTATGATTATAAATCATGGCATATTTATGCAATTGTTAACAAAGTTTGCCCTGCTAATTCTCACTAGTAAAGGTATCCAATACAAACAAACTTGGTACTTGATATTTTTAGTAGTAATTCATTGAAATCAACTACCCAAGAAAACTTAACCCCTACCCTAGCTGTCAGGATAGATTCTCTCAACCCCAAAAGTGTCAAGCGTCCCTCTTAGTAGGTCGAATTGAAGCACTAAATGATTTATTGCAAGAAATAAAATATTTTATCTGTACCCAAAGAGAGGTACGACAAGATTAGCCACTTCCTGAACTCAAAGCAGAGGTCTATAAATTATCAATATGATAATTTACACACTAGGACTCAATAAACTAAGGTCCATAATTGATTAGACTAGTTTGATTGCCATAAGATCAACACTTAGTGAATATGGTTTTAGAGTGTTGTCATATTTGCTTCTTCATAAGATCCCACACTTATAGTGTGGTGGAAGTATACTGAGATATGAAGGCTTGTGCATGATAAGGTAATAGCCACTAGTGTTGGCTACAAATATTCCTACTATCGGTGACTTGTCTAACTAACAAGGGCTACAAAGTGTTCTTAGGACTTATTGTATTCTAGACTTTCTCAATCTAATTAAAAACTTTTGAATGCAATGAAAGACCTGATTGGCCACAAATCCCAATGTCATAGTGGTTACAAACCACTATATAAGCTCCAAATTTTTTTAAATCAATCAGAATCCACATAATAAAATTGATCAAGTTTACTTAAATCAAATAAAGAAAACATATTGATCAAAACTGATGCCTTTAAAACTATACAACTACCATGTGAAGTAGATCATAGAGAAATTATAAAATTAAGGCATATCATATTCATGAAGCATAGCCAACCTGGATCGTAACCTTCCTCTAGCTACCATGGACGCCTTCAAATAGCATCTAACCCTCGAGTCCTTATCTCCGTTATTTCAAGATTATTATTTTTTTCACTATGAAATCTCTCAAGCCTTCTAGTTTTTGATCCACCAATGTGGAGAGCATACTCCCTAGTCTTATAATATTTCCTCTAGATAGCTATATTCTTCACAAATTGCCCTCCAATTTATAGGGAAAGTTCTCCACTTGTGGCCAAATAGTGGCCTTATTATTTTATTATTAAAAATATACCTTGGACCCATTATGACTCATCATGTATTGTATAGGAGAAGAAGGTTCCACTAAAGATAAGGTGAGTGTCCTTATTTTTGTTTTGTGTCCCTCTCATGGAAACAAATACAAAACTAATACTATTAAACCAAAGAATGGATACAAAATTAGAACTATTATTGATAGGGTAGGGGATCTCCTTTTTAATTTCCACCAGTATGAGGAAGCCATATGGGTATTTCCCATAGGTAGGATGACCCATATATTATATTAAAAAATCCTTCAGTCCTTTTATGTCCCATATAATTTGGGTCCACTATATTTACACCTAATTTATAATATTTTTCTAATTTTGTAAAAGATAATTCCTCAAGTTTATCTTTCACAAGACCTCATAAATAGTTCTTAATTAATTTATCTCCTCTAAAAGATAATTAATATTTTCCTACCCTTCATAAAATTATTTTATTAGAATTTTTGTAGGATTCTTTAGGGTCATGCCCCTTCTATCAGACACTAATTGATCCCCAAGATCAATTAATATTCTTTAAATAGGTTGGAGGATAAAGGGTCATGACAATTAGCCCCTATATCATATGCCAAGTGTTACATTAGGACTCATGTCACATCATCGACTCAGTCAATGCCTCCACTAGATGGTATCTATTATGTCACACCACTTTTATGGATTATCATTTATTTTCTTAAGATTCATGCATTAGCCATCAAGTCAGCTATATGGACTACCACATTAGCAACCACATATTAGCTTAGGACTTGTGTACCTATTACCAAGTCACCTATATAGTTTATCATATCATCTACATGGACTCCCATGTATCATCTTATGATTCATGAATTGGTGACCATGTTAGTTGTATGAATTACCATGTCAGTTATACAAACTACCATATCAATTATATAGACTACCATATGTTATTTGTATAACTCTACCACACCACCATAACTATCCAAAGGGGTGATGTCATCTAATACAACATCACCACAAAGTTCCATGTTATCATAAGATGTTACATCATCACAAGTTGCCATGTCATCATAAGTTTCCACATCATGCATGTTGATACCATCAATGTATTTTAAAAGAAATTGATATGGGAGGGAATTGAACTTGAGACCTCCCATGGTCTAATGGCTTAGAGGGTTTTGGCTAGCCAACCCTCCAAGTACAACATTTGGGAGGAAAAGGGTTGTAGTTAAAATTAAAAAAATAAATTTGTTAAATTCCCTCCTTTAATGTCCTATGCTAATGTGGGCATGCACTTGTGTACCTCAATTTTATCACCATTCTAGAGAATATTCCTCTTTATTATGAAACAATGGAGGGAAATGATTATTTTTTAGATGAAAAATTGGAGTACCCTTCTAAGGTTATATTATGGAGACAAAGATCTAGGAAATGTATCAAGAATGTATTATCAAAGGATCATTGAATATTAAAGCTTGTATACAGTTTGAGCAATTCTAATATAAGTTTTCTTCATGTTATTTGCATGAATGATATTGGCCTTTTTACTTCATATTATTGCTATTTACATGAATGTTATGTTCATTGATATTGGTCATTTATATTAAATTGCTCTAATATTTGAGACTACTCAAGATCCTAGATATTGGGACCTATTATAATCTATCTAAAAAGCCAATAGTTGTATCAGAGCTACATTGTTTAGACTCTATCAAAGCTACTTTGAGTAGTCTCTATTGCTAGCATCAAGAAGAGTTTTTGGTGTGAATATTTGATTTTAGAGTAATATGATTTAGAGCTAGTATGAGTAGTTTTTAAATCTAACACCATACTTGATTTTGGTATGAATATTGAAGAGCTAGCATCAAAGGAAAACTTTGGTGTGAATTTGGAGGAAGGACCATGTGAAGGAAACATAGGCCAAAATAATGTTGGGTTATTGATTACCTTAACTTTATAAAATCATTTGAAGATTTATATTTTGCAAGCAAAAAATATGACCCTCTTTGAATCCATTGGAAGAGCATGGTTTGATTGAGTTGCACTAGTTATAGGAGGCAAAATCTAAGGAAGAAAAGGTTCTAGCATAAGGCATCTTTGAGAAAGTCTTTAAGGCCAAAGGAAAGGAAGCTTGCAAATCAAGCTCATAGTACCATGAGTAGAGGTTATTGTGAAAGACAAAAATAAAAGAGAGTAGTAGAAAGTTTCTCAAATTGGAAGACATCAAGAAGAATTAGAGAGGGAGTTGCTAAGAGCTTCCCAAGTTGTGAGATAACCATAATTGAGAGGGAGACATTAAGAGCTACCCAAGTTGTGAGATATCTAGTAGAGAAGCATGGGTACATAGAAGGGATCCATTGAAGCATCTCATGTCTACCTATTGAAGAAGATATAAAGAAGGCAAAAGCCCTATGATTGAGATAGAGTTGAGAGCATCTATCATATAGAACATAGAGTCGAAGGAGGATGAGATCCATCCTAAGATAAATATTGAGTGACTAAGTGCCATTGCATTCATCTAAGTGCCATTACATAGTAGTAGAAGTAGTTGAAGGTTGAAGCACTAGAGAAGACTGAATGCTAGAAATATTGAGTGTCTAATCGATATTGCATTACAATAGTAGCTAAAAGTTGAAGCAACAAAAGATTGAGTGTTGGAACAAATTGAGTGTCTAAGTACCATTGTGTTGTAGAAGCAATTGATAGATTGAAGCACTAGAGAAGACTAAGCATAGGAATAAATTAAGCACCTTAGCATCATTGAGTAGTAACAAAACCAATTGTAAGTTGGAGTGCTAGAGAAAACTAAGCATTGGAATAGACTGATCATCTAAGCACCATTGTGTTGTGGAAGTAATTGATAGATTGAAGCACTAGAGAGATTTGAGCTCTAAAAAATATTAAGTGCCAAAGTTATTTGAGTGTCATTGTAAAACCTACGAGCACCCTAAGCAAAATTGAGACATTAGCACTTGAGATATTTATAATATTTTTGGAGTAATTGAAACATCTCAAGTTTTATTTAAAGTTGGTAGAATGCTGAAGATAATTGGGTGATGGTAATCGAATAGAACCCTAGCAATTTAGTCACCATTTGACGATGTCTAAAGAATTTGGTGTAGATTTCGTAAGGTATGATTTAAAACACTTCTATCTTGGGTCTATCTTGGGTGAACACTTAAGTGAAATTTAAATTGCATTGAGTTTTTTAATAAAGGGAGAGCAATAAGGTTTTATAAAGTTTTCAAAAAATATTTTTTTAATTGAAGTGATTTCAAAATTTTGATTTTTAAAAAATGAAAATTTTGAAAAGTTAAAATTAGGGAGTTAAAAGGAATTCTACATTTGATAGAATTTGTTTATTTCAAAAACTTGATTTTTGAAAAAATTGAAATTGATTAAAGTTTAGAGAGATAAGGAAGTCTACTCCAAAAGAAAATTTAAAAGTTTTGATTGATTAAAATTTTGCAAATTAGAATTTTGTATTTGAAATTTTGGAGCCTTAAGGTTTCCAACTCCAAAGGAATTGATTTTGTGAAATTTGAAGATTTCTTTAAATTTTTTACATTGGAGAATTTGATTTGCAAAATAAAAATTTTGAAATTTGGAGTAATAAGGACTTCTACTCCAAAGGAATTTATTTTTTTTTAAGAAACAAATAGATTTCAAAGAAGAATGAATGCTCATAAAAAAAGGAAAAGTTTCTAGGAGTCAAGAATTAACAAAGCATATTCAATTTATTAAAAATAAAGCTAAAAATATCATTTTTATGATTCCTAAGAAATGTATTGAAGATGTTCATAATGAAGATAAAACAAGTTATGAATCTACTACGATATCAAAAAGAACTACAAAACCAAGAAATTAGTTTTATATTCCCATCAAAGTTTATCCAAAAATAAACTTTAAACAAAATAATAAGTTTAGACATAAGACTAAAGATTGTTCGAGATAGGTTCATTGCCTAAATTTGTTGGAATATATTACATTATTTGGTACATGCCAATGTACCACCTTGGGTATATCTCTAGATTAGGAGTTTGATTAGTATTTACTTTATGCAATGTAATAAATGCACAAGTATTGTTAGAATGTGCAAAGTACTTGATGATGTAAATGTGCATGTAGTCCATGTGTACATGAGTCATAGAATAGGAAGATGAAGAGTCATAGGTAGGTGAAATGCCAAGAGATATATCTCATTATATATAGGCCTTTGATAGATAAGAGAGAGAAGCATAGAGGATAGTAGAGAATAGATAGGAGAGTAGAATACAAGTTAGACACAATGTAGAACTTGTATGGAGCATGGAGCATTTGAGATCTCTACATTTTGTATGAACATCCTATTTTCATGAGCTTTCATTAATGGTAGTTTTATGAGTTATTGCAGAAGTTTATTATGAGTTTTTCCTACTTAGTATATTGTCATTATCATATATTTAATATTGCATGCTCATTTTAGTTCTTATGGTTGCATTTCCTTAAATATATAGCATCAAAAGCTAACAGTGGTATCAGAGCACAAGGTAGATTGATAGGAGATAGAGAGAGCCATAAGAGAGATTGAGAGGAGATAGGGAGATTTTATTTCTAGAATTTTTAGAATTGCTATTTGGCTAGTCTTTCCACAGGGTTGTAGGAAAACTCATGAAGACTAGGACTCAACAAAGATCTATTTTTCCACTAGATTGAAGGATAACTAGTGATGTTTATTAACTTATAGAGATCTAGAGATTTGCATGGATTTACTTGCTACTATCTAAGTTTTTGTTATAGAAAATTAGTTCTCAGAAGTTGAGAAGCTTCCTACAATGGATAGAGAAGAATTTCATCTTTGATTACCTGAAATTCTATGTGCTTTCCTCGTGCAAGGATTAGTTCTTTGTTGCAAAAAAGTAGATGTTGAAGATTAAGAAGAGAGAAAGAGGTCAAAATATTGGAGATTGAAGATGTTGAAGATTAAGAAGAGAGGAGGTCCCCATAGAATATTGAAGACTACAGATTCAGAAGGAGGAGACCCAAGAAAGAGGTCCCATTGAAGAACTTCCAGATTTGGAAGATAGAAGATAGAAGATTGAAGATAGAGAAGGACTAGGAAAAGTCCTATTGAATATTTGAGAAGTTGTAGAATTTGAAGACCCCAAAGAAGAGGTCTCAAACAAACTTAGAAGGAGAAAGAAGAAGAAGACTAAAGAAGTCCTATTGAAGAAATTGAAGAAGTGGCCATTGGAGGATATTTGAATAAAGCTCAAGAAAGAAGAAGAAAGCAAGGAGAAGCTCCTAATAAAGAAGAATTTAGGATAATTATCGCCATCTGACAACAAGCCCAAAAGAAAAAAGGATTTGGTAAGAAGTTTACCAAATTTTGGAAAGGATTCTAGAAGACCTCAAGACATTCATATTCTTGAGAAGGAGGCCAAAAAATAGGTCTAATTTGAAGTCAAAATTTGATAAGGATATTGGAGGAGAAAGAAGCTAGAAGAGGCTACCAGATTTGAGATTTTCGAGGATAGTCATAAAATATTTGAAGGTTGATTTGTGAAGGAGAAGAGTGTTGGTTTTTACAGCAAAAATTGAAGAGTCACATGACAACAAATTGAAGGTGACATAAAGCTACGATTTGTAGAATATTTGGGCAGATTTTGGAGTGCCCTTGAATAACCAATTAAAGGAAAGCTTGACAACAAAATAAGGTAACAATCAGAGCTACAAGATTGACAAGTTTAGGGTAACAAAGCACAAGGAATTGAAGCTGCAAAATTGATAAGGTTGAGGTAGAAATTGAGTAGAAAGGAGAGTTACAAAGTTTACAAATTTGGGGTAGCAAAAAGGTGAATCAAATCACCTAGAAGACTAGCTACAAGTTGGAGGCAAATAGGTATGAAATATTGGTGCTATAAAAGTTTATTATTTGAACATTCACATTATTCTATTATAAAGTTTTTAAAGCATCACATTAGAGTTATTAAAGGTAGCATAAATATTTTAAGTTAAAGGTCTTCAATCCAAGAAAGGAGGTAGCATTTTCATCTCAGAACCTGCAAAATACAAACAACAAAAGATAGAGTTAAAAGATTGCTTGAAATAGGAGTAATAAGGAGAAGTTATATAGTGAATGTTGTTTTTTGTAAGCTAATGGAGTGTAATATTATTAAAGCAAAAGGAGACAAGAGCAAGTCTTGGTAATAAGATAAGCACAAGGATAGCTATAAATTTGAGAAGTTTGAACAACAAGTTCGAATAACAAAAAGACAAGAAGGCAAGCTACAAAAGGAGACAAAAAGGTCTCAAAATATTTGGTGCAATAAAGGTATTTTATCTAAGTTAAAATATATTCATTTCTAGTTTTAAAAGCACCACATTTGAGTTTTTTAAAAGTAGCAAAAATAAAGGCAAGAGTTAAAGTGTCTAAAGACACCAAGTAAGGGACTAAAACTCCAAGAAGGTAGCGCCCACATTGGATTAAAATCTGCAACAAAAGAAAGAAGTTAAGGATAGAGCCAAAGCAAGGATAAAGGTGTAAGTCTTATGGAAGAGAAATAAAGTAAGAAGTAAAGTGTTTACCTAGGTAAAGAGACTTGTATATCTGGAAGAACATCGTTGAGAAGCTATCGAGCAAAGTGGTGAAATAGCCACCAAGGAGGAAGTGTTGAAGCACCACCAAAGGAGGAGCCACCAACATAGAAGAGGAGCATCCATTGAAGGAGAAGAGCCACCACCAAATTTTAGAAATCAAGAAGCACTAACAAGCATTGAAGAACGAATACCAAGCATCTTGTAGTTGCAAAAGGAAGACCAAACAACATCCATTGAAAGAAAGAAGCATTGGCAATAGATATTAAGAACATTAAGGAAAGGAAAGCAATATTGAGCACCAAAGAAAGGTGAAATATTACATGCAAGTATTGAGAGGAGTGGAGCCACCACTTGTCACGTCAGTTAAAGAACTCATATGCCACTTGGCACAAAAGAAAAGAGCACCAACAATCATTGAAAATGCTTCAAACTAGCACTCATTGAGAAAGGAGAACACATGTCATAAAGTAACACCTACTTTGTCATAACGCCACCTAACTGGGCAGAGCAACAAGAAGTAACATCCAAAGAATATGTTGAGTGCCATGTGGCACGTAAGAAAAAGAATATAGTCAGGTTTGAAGAGCCTAAACTATCAACAACATGCATTCATGGTCTAAGAATGTAGAGGAAGAATGAGGAGGATAGTTAAAGTTGAATAAAGCACTATACACAAGGAAGAGCAATAAATGTAGTGAAAGAACATTGTGTAAGAATTGAAGAAATTGAGAGGAGAACAATACCTAATTAGAGTGCAAGTTGTAGTCAAAGGAGTAGTAGACCAATACATAGCACCTCACCTCCAAGAAGGTATATTAATATTTAAATACTATTTGCATTTCATAAAGGTCAAGGAGGCATAAGGTTTATTAATACTAAGGTTAAGTTTAGTTAATTAAATGAATGGAGATATAAGTAAATAAATTGGTAAATTACAACCTTAGATGATTTATTGATTGATTTGAAAGACTATTGAAGGAGGATTTAACTTGAGAACCTTTTGAAATTGCATTATTTGAAATTCAAGTATTGAAATATTTGCAAATAATTTAACTAGGAGGAATAAGGTTTTCTACATTGAAATTGAAACATTAAATTTGCAAATATCCTTTATTTTCTAAATTTCTAATCAAGGAGTTATAAGGAGTTCAACACCAATTTAGGTTTTTGAAATTTAGAAACCTTACTATTAAAAATTGAAGCACTACATAAAGTTGTTGAAAAGTTAGAAATTACATTTGAAATTAGTCTCTTGCTCAAATTAATAAGACATAAGGAATCCAACTTTAAAGTCTTGAAGATGGAGATTTTTATCAATTGAAAGTGCATCAAAATCATCTTTAGCTTTCTATTCACAAATAGGGAGAAATAAGGTGAAGAATAGAAGTTGAATATTAGGGAGATAAAAGGGATTCAACTCAAAGGAAAAACTAAGAAAGCTAAGCACTTTATCAAGATCATAGTATATTCAAAACACTTGGGAGATACAAAGTATTCTACAAAACTTAAGAATTGGAAAGATCTTATCAAATTTGATCATATACTCAAAACTAGGGAGATATAAGGTAGTCTACAAGTGTTATTATGGCAACAAATAAATTCATACTTTCAGAATCCCAACTTCTTAAAGGACCTAATTACACTTAATGGAAAAATAAAGTGAGGTCAATATTGATAGTTGAAAAGCTTTGGGATATTGTTAAAGGAGCAAAAACTAAACCTACTACAAAGGCTAGAGAGATTTAAAATTTTGAAGAAGATGAAGCAAAAGCACTCATGATAATAACATTTGCAATTATAGATGAAATACAACCATACATTAGTTCAATAGCAACTTCTACAGAAGCTTGGAAAACTTTAGCCAAGATATTTGAAGGAAGGAATAGAGCCACTATCTTGAATCTTCAAACTCAATTGCATTCTCTAAAAGTTAATAGTAGTGAAAGTATAGAACTATTCCTAAGGAAAGTAGCAGATATAAAAGGAAAATTTTTAACCTTAGGAGAACAAGTAGAAGTTTCTTGTTCAAGTAACCCTAAGAGCACTTTCAAAAAGCTACAAGCATCTAGTTACATCTTTACAAATTCTAAGTAAAGACACATCATTTGATGAGTTAGTCAATATACTACAAGAATATGAGGTATAAAATTTAGTGAAATATGAAATGACTAACAATTTAGTATCGGTTCAGGGGACCAATTGCCCCACCACCCCAAGGGGGGGGCACTATTCTCCCCCCCCCCCCCCCCCCCCCCCCCCCCCTCCCCAAAAAAAAAAAAAAAAAAAAAAAAAGAGAGGGGGGGGGGGAGAAGAAAAAAAAAAAAAAAGAGGGAGAAGAAAAAGACACTGAGGGAATCACCAATAAAAAAACAATTCCTTAGTCTCAAAAGATAATCCACAAGAAAATGTTACTTCATTCTCAAAGGGTAGATCAAGATGGAATAATAGATATTATCAAGTATGTAGAAAGAAAGGACATAGTACCAATTATTGTAGATTCAATCCAAGAAATCAATATCAAGGAAATCAAACAAATTTTGGAAGCCAATCAAATAGGCCATTCCAACCAAGACAATATTATAATCAATATAATTCACATCAACAATAATTTCAGTATCCATATACTTCTCAAAATCAATACAATCATCCTCAACTTCAATATAGAGAAGGGAAACAAAAAGGACATTTAGTTCAAGAGATTCAAGAAATTCAAGAACTAGAAGAACCTATAGATGAACATGAAGTTAAAGCTATTTTAGCTAAAATAGTATTTCATGAAGATACTAATTATTTACTTGATCAGGATATAGAAAGAGAGTACAATGAAGAAAGCAGAAAAGAAGAGCTCAAGTTCCAAAACCAGGATGAAGACCATATTGAAGACTAAAGTCTTCAATAACCAAATAATGTAATACAAGGGGGTGTTGGAATATATTACATTATTTGGTACATGCTAATGTACCACCTTGGATACATCTCTAGATTAGGAGTTTGATTAGTATTTACTTTATGCAATGTAATAAATGCACAAGTGTTGTTAGAATGTGCAAAGTACTTGATGATGTAAATGTGCATGTATTCCATGTGTACATGAGTCATAGAATAGGAAGATGAAGAGTCATAAGTAGGTGAAAGACCAAGAGACATATCTCATTATATATAGGCCTTTGGTAGATAAGAGAGAGAAGCATAGAGGATAGTAGAGAATAGATAGGAGAGTAGAATACAAGTTAGACACAATGTAGAACTTGTATGAAGCATGGAGCATTTGAGATCTCCACATTTTGTATGAACATCCTATTTTCGTGAGCTTTCATTAATGGTAGTTTTATGAGTTATTGCAGAAGTTTATTATGAGTTTTTCCTGCTTAGTATATTGCCATTATCATATATTTAATATTGCATGCTCATTTTAGTTCTTGTGGTTGCATTTCTTTAAATATATAGCATCAAAAGCTAACAAAATTGTGGGAGTCATAATCATACTAAAAAAACATGTTGGTATAAAGCGAATGATGTCCATGAATGGAATATTATGAAGGAAATTTTACTAATGGCATTGGATGAGGTACTCAAACATTTTATTATTAAAGCAAAGCTTAAAATCATTAGAATTATAGAAAATACAGTACCAACAATGATATAGGAGATAAAATTGGATTAGTACTAGAATCACATGCAATGCCAAAACTAGTGGAAAAAGAAAGTACAAGATAAAGATAATGATTGAAGACTAAATTTCTTCAATAACCAAATAATGTAATAGAGGGGGTGTTGGAGAATATTACATTATTTGGTACATGCTAATGTACCCCCATGGTACCTATGGTACAAATATAAATATTAGAATAGGGTTTGAGTCTATAGTTTAGGAGCATGATTTATATTTCCCTCATGTATGTGCCTATGTGTGAGATGTGTACAAGTGTCATGTATTTATGTGTGTAAGTGTGAAGAGTGAGAAAGTGCATGTGTCATGTAGTAAAGTGTGCAAGTGTGCAAGTATCATAGAATAAAGTGTGCAAGAGTAAATAGAGAGTCAAGAGTCATGTATACAAGTGGTAATATGAGAAGCCAAGTGGCATGAGAGGTTTATATTATGCATGGAATAGGAAATGTTTCATCTCTTGGATATGTGAGGAGAGAAATAGTCATAGATTCCAAGAGTCACCTTTCTAAGGTTATATAGTGAAAGGAGTAGTGGATATTGAAGCTTGTATATAGTTTGAGCAATTTTATTATAAGTTTTCTTCATGTTATTTGCATGAATGATATTGACCATTTTAATTCATATTATTGTTATTTACATGAATGTTATGTTCATTGATATTGACCATTTATATTAAAATGCTCTAATATTTGAGACTACTCAAGATCTTGATATTTGGACCTGTGATAATCTAGCAAACCTCGTAAATATTATCCTTGTAATATTCAAGCAACTCACTCACTTGCTTTGGCATTGTCACTTGCCTTATGTGTTGTATTATCCTTCATTCATTTGGAAATTATGACATGACATTATACTTCTTTTTTATTATCCTTCATAACTCTTTGCTTGTCATTAAAAGAACTTTGTTATTTTGGACCAATCTATCTTATTTTTCCTTCAAAGGAACCAAGGTGTATTTCCTACCACTCTTATCAATCATTATAATACTTGATCTTCTATCATAAATAGCCTTTGCATAATATTGTCATGGTCTTCCCAACAAGACATGTCAAACATCCATGGTAACTACATCATACAAAATTTTATACCTAATCTAAAAATTAACTAGACATTAATTCATGACCAACTAATGACTATTATGAAGCCATGACATCTTCTAAGGACTAGGATACACTATCATTTCCAGCCCAAATTTCTCTATCATTTCACTTAACACCAAATTATTAGTATAACCACTATTTATAATTACTTTGCAACGCTCCCACTACTTGTAAATGGTTAGAAATTAAATTTTTACTTGCAAAAAAAGAAATCAAACTCAAATTTTTCTAGAAGGATTGAAAAGCAAAAATGACATCTAAATTATTTTGGTTGGAAAAATGTTGAAAAGTAAATCTTAATGACAAGAGCTTTTTTTTTAGAAGCTTTAGGGGAAATTGGGAACAACATTTGAATTGCTTTTCTTTGGATTCAAGAAAGATGAAATTGGCCATTGGAGAGATCATATTATAAAGCTTTTTCTTATTTTTTCCTTCTTGTATTGTTTGTAGATAAATCTCTTGGTTTCACTAGTTCCTCCATAAGTTTGGTCCTCGCTCGAAAATTTGGTACAAAACATGAAGATATGCTTCAAGCTTCAAATATTTGTACACCTACAATCATTTCTTGAGTTATGAACAAGTGGAATGACACCCTCAATCACCTTAATAAATTACACATGGAGAGTGAGGTCATGCCCATCTTGGAGCTTAGTTGTGATGCCATATGCTCCCCTCTCCAACTCTTTTTTCTCTACTACTCTACTCTCCTCCAAGACAAGAAAACCTATTCATTGATATTCATACTCTAAATTTTGTGGCCTTTAATATCTAGGTTCTAAGATCAAAAGGTTTACATATTTCAAATATTTGATGTAAAATTACAACAATGCTTAAGATATCTTGGGAACTATGCTCCATAAATCAATGGCCTAATGGATGAAGGTCTCTATAATCTAAGTCTTAAGGATCTAAGATCTAGTGCTTTGGAGGTCCAAGGCATCCAAGGGCAAAGTCTATAATTAGGTTATAGTTAGGGCAACATTTATAGTTTGAATATGTTAGGCAATTTAGCTCGGTTATGACTAGTAGGAAGTCTATTATTCTATGTTTGTGAGTGTATTTATTCATCTCTTGTCTTCATCATAGAAATACCAACAACTTACCCTTGAATGTCTTATCCAAAACTAAAAATCGTATTGGACCCAAGAATCTAGTGGATATCTCCCTTCTTTACCTTACACAAGACCAATGAGATTAATTTCTTAGCTTCCATCAACATCTTATTTAAGACCAATGAATTGATATTTT
Source organism: Wollemia nobilis (assembly GCA_028583015.1). Classification (NCBI taxonomy): domain Eukaryota; kingdom Viridiplantae; phylum Streptophyta; class Pinopsida; order Araucariales; family Araucariaceae; genus Wollemia; species Wollemia nobilis. The sequence continues at coordinate 1,261,894 of JAQPPZ010002291.1, forward strand.
ACAACTCTTTTCCATGTTCATATAATATTGGGAATAGGGTTTATTCAATTAAGATATAAGATGAATGAGTATAGCTTATTAACTCCCTTCAATGTGTTGTTAAAATCTAGTGAATATGGTTTGTTCAACACCATTTTACTTTTGATTCTAGACTAGAAATTTTTAATATCTAACTCTTTTCAATGTTTGTTCAAGACCCATGAGTTGGTTTGTTCAACTCATGTTAGATAAAAGACCAACGAGTAACTAACTTTACCCCCTCTAACATCTTGTTCTAAACCAATGAGTTTATTTGTTTAACTCCCTTCTATGTATGATACAAGACTAGTGAAATTTGATTTACTAATTCTCTTTAATGTCTCATTGAAGACCAATTAGTTTGGATTATCAACTCCCTTTTGTGTATTATTATAAAACTAGCAAGTTATTATGTTAACACCCTTCAATATCTTGTTCTAGTCTAACGATACATGTCATTAAAAATTAACTAGACATTACTAATTCATGACCAATTGATGTCCATTATTAAGCCATGACATCTTCTAAGGATTAGGATACACTATCATTTTCAACCCAATTTTCTCTATCATTTCACTTAACACCAAATTATTATTATAACCACTATCTATAATTACTTTGCAACACTCCAACTACTTGTAAATGGTTGGAAATTAACTTTTTATTTGTGAAAAAAATCAAATTCAAATTGTTTTTGGAAGGAATGGAAAGCGAAAACAACATCTAAATTATTTTGGCTGGAAAAATGGTGAAAAGTAAAACTTAATGGTAAAAGTTTTTTTTTTCCAAAAGCTTTGGGGAAGATTGAGAACAAAATTTGAATTGATTTGCTTTGGATGCAAAAAAGAAGAAATTGGTCGTTGGAGAGATCATATTATAAATATTTTCCTTATTTTTCTCGTGTATTTTATGAAAAGAAATATCTTTGTTTCACTAGTTCCTCCATGAGCTTCATCCTCACTCAACAATTTGGTACAAAACATGAAGATATACTTCAAGCTTTAAATATTTGTACACCTGTGATCATTTCTTAAACTATGAACAAGTGGAATGACACCCTCGATCACCTTAATAAATTACACATGGAGAACAAGATCATGCTCAAAGTGGACCTTAGCTATGATGCAATACACTCCCCTCTCCAACTATGTTTTCTCTACTACTCTACTTTCCTCCAAGACAAGAAAATTAATTCATTTAGATTCATACTCTAAATATTGTAGCCTTTAAAATTACAACAATGCTTAAGATGTCCTAGGAACTATGCTCCATAATCAATGGCCTAATGGATGAAGGTCTCTATAATCTAAGTTCTAAGGATCTAAGATCTAATGATTTGGAGGTCCAAGGCATCCAAGGGCAAAGTCTATATTCAAATGTTTTAACCCAATTGGCAACTTGAACAAGTCATCCTATTTTGTTATGATTTTGGTCCATCTGGTTCTACTATGCAAAGTCTATGATAGATGTAACAATGTTCTTCCTGCTTTGTGACTTGATCATCAATAGACTAAACTTTATTATTTTGGCTATCATCTTCCTGTATTGTTTAGCACTAATTAAGGAAATAGAGGTAGGAGAAGATACCTATGGTATTTGAAAGCTCAAACTATCACTAGTGAGGATGACACTTTGGGACGCAAACTCATCAATACCATGCCTCCTCCATATAAATGGTTAGCCTAAAATCACATCATAGACATCCAAGGGTACATCACACACAATTTTATCTTTTAAGGGTTTTTCAATAGGTAATAAAGCTTTCAAGAGTATAAATGTGATTTTCTCATTGTAGATGGATCAAAACAAAATTTCAAGTACAAAGTTATGACCCCAAGAATGTGGTTAGGATAAAAATAGGTTTTTGGACATAGAGCCATTCAATATTTCGGATAAGGTTGCATTCAATGTTTTCGGTCTACCTTATATGTTACAACAACCACAATTAAAAATAGACAACCATTAAAAGATAACGGTTTATTATATAGAAAATACCACACCTAACACACAAAAAACACCTAATCCTTATCATTCCCCCCACCGTAGAAGCATTGGCCTCCAATGCTTTCAAAAGGAAAGGAAAATGGTGTGACTCTTGTAGGCTATGGACATGCTCCATAATGAGGCTCCATGTGAATGCAATGTGGACTACCAAGATGAAGAAGATGAGTGTGTATGAATGGCAGTTTCGAATATACCACCAAACACTGAAAGTCCTACAATGTGATGAAGGTAGGATGCAAAGTGGTGGGAACCAAATGAAGAACTGGAGGAGGAACTGCAACTGGAGTAGGAGCAGGAGCAGGAGCAACACGAAGAGATGTTGGTGCAACAACAAGAGCAGGTGTGGGAACCACAAGAACAACTACTAGAATAGGAACAACTATAGGTACAACAGGAACAATTGTTGGAACAACAAGAAAAACTGCTAGTACAACAGGAATAGGAGCCCGATGTAGGTGTTGTGAAGTGGACAAAAGGACTCGTGGCTGAACGTCCTGCTATTGTGGTGTGCTAAAAATCAAAGCAATGGGTCGTACCATCTGCAAAGTAGTGCAAGCCCGATGTGTAGTGGGTGGAACACTATAAACAAGAAAAGATTTGTTCTCATGCTACAAAGTGTAAGTATTGTGATAGGCATCATAAGTAACACACTTATTATACTAACATGGCTTACCCAACAATAACCCATAATAATCCATTAGTGTCACATCACATGTGACCCTATCTTGGAAGTTAGTTTTAAAAGCAAAGGCAATTGAACAAGTGTGTGTGATTTGTGAAGTGTTGTTATTATCCTTCCAGCCAAGAGTATATGTAAATGGATGAGCTTTGGTGGGAAGTTTAAGCCTATAAATTATGGACTACGCAATCAAATTTTTTTATGAGCCATTATCAATGATACAGTCTATAGCAAAATTATGCAGTAAATGTGCATGTATTACAAACAAATTATCACGATCACGGGTTGTGGAATGATGATGCATCAATGTGACATCATTTAATTTTCCCCTCAACTCCTCATATATCTCTACCTTACTAGTAACCTTGATGGGGTTATCAAATGTTCCCTCATCAAACTTTACAATGAGATTCTTCCTATACATGCAGATTTGTCATACCTAGGTATTTTACAATATCGACAAAATTATTGAGAAGTAGAAGAAGAATGAAATGTTTTCTTAGAAGCATGGGAATTATGAGAAGCAAGATTATTAGAAGAAGGGGAGAAATAAGAAGAGTGTCTTGGTGCTTGTTGTTGATGATGAAATGCATTTGTGGATCCACCAGACGAATATCGAGGACCTTGACACTGTGCAATGAACTTCTCCTTCGCAAGTTGAGCATGGTTGAACACATCATCAAGTATGTTGCACAGAGTATATTTCAACTCTCGAAATGAATGTGCAAGAAGCCCACTCTTAAACTTCATAATCATGGAATCTACAAGATCAAAAATACGCAACAAAACACACAACCTGTTGAACTGATACACATAATCCTGAACTGACTGATTATGTCCCTATTGAAGATGAAGCCAATAAATTTGCAAATCAGCATCATAATGGGATGGATAAAATGTGGCCTTCAAATCTTTGACCAAGTCATCCCATGTGACAATATGGCGTTCAGTTACCAAGACTTTAGCCATGCTAGAAAGTTTTAGCTTGGCAAATGGAACTTTGTCATCCTCCATTGTTTGACTATAGTCAAACCAGGTCTCCATGTCGAGTATCCAGGTATTGAGAACATTAGGATCTCAAGAACCTTCATAGATGCAAACCTCACATTTGGCATGGGAATGAGAGGATGCGGAAGATTGAAGTTTTATTTCCTTAACTTTGTCAGCCAAAGAATTAATGTGGGTGGTGGCTTCGGCTAATTTTTTGGCTAAGGCCATGTTGGCGGTCATATGTCTGGTGCAAGCTAGGAAGAAAGCCATAAAATGAAGAAAGGCAAACATAAAGCAAAAATGCAAGCCCGAAAGACAAAGAAATATTTAGGATATAATTCAAGAGATAAAACATGGTCAAATGGAAAAAATACGATGACAGATGTGTAGAGCTCAAAATGAGCTTTCCAACGAGTATATACAAGGGTATACTCGGACAAATAATGGTCCTGTAAAAGCAAAAATTAACAATAGGTCTCCACGAAGGATGCACTGGAAAAAATTTGGTTTAGTGGCAACTGGTTACTCCCAACGGCTACGCACAACGACAACTATATTTATCCAACATTAAATATTTTGAATACAATTAATTTTAACGGTAGGTAGCGAGTATTAATTAATGGTTATGTTAACCATAGTAATTGTGTTGTTAATGTGGGAATGCCATTAAATATCAATATCCAACGGTTAGGATGTGAATGAGGGCCAATGGAGGGGCAAACTCCAAGGTGAAGGACAATGTTCTAGACACGATAGTGACGAGGAGTATGATGTCAGTGACCAACGCGGATAAGAAGGACGTGAGGATGTCTAAACAAGTGGGGATAGGGTGCACGTGGAGGGAGGGCCCACATGGTGCAAGAAAGATGTGAGAAAATGGGATATGTGGGCGCTAACAAGAAGTTGAAGGAAACACGACGAGGATCAAACAAGGTTGACACGACCGACGAAGCATAGCTGGGATGGGGTATTAGGAACGAACTAGAAGCTGATAGGGTGTCAAATGGTGCAAGTGGTAGTGGTCGGGTAGAAACGTTGCGAAGGGGGCACGAACATAGAGGCGGCGTGGTGGCAACAGATTGAAAGGATGAATGAGAGGTCGGGGTCAAACAAGGCAGACATGGGCACGATGCCAAAAAGGAATGAACGATAAGGGAATGAGAGCACCAGTGAAGGCTGGCCATCTCATTAATGGAGGTGGCCACAATAAAAAACACAAATGCACGTCAAAACGGTAAATGTGGGATTAATCCCAACAATGAGATTTGATAATGTGCGTGACAAAAAAACAGATGGAGACCAGAAAATGTGTTGGATGTCGAAAAAAGGTTTGAAGATGTGGGAGGCGAAAGAATTAATCAGAAAAAGATTAAAACCTGAGTATGCTCGTTGAAAAAGTTTGAAATGTGGTCGAAAAAACCAAGTACGTACCGAGAAAATAATGCAATCACCGGAACCAAAGAAAACCTTTGAAATTTTTTTATTTTTCTTGCTGTAAATGCTTGGCTCGTCAAAAAATTTATTTACTTCACCGAGAATGTTGTAAAATATCGCAGAGCTAGCCAACAAGTGTCAAGACAATAGATCTCACAAATGGAAGTAGTTTTCGCGCATCGAAGATTGGTTTTGTCTACCGAAAGATAGAGCATTGTTTGCCAAAAGGAAATAGATCGTCGTAAAAAAGGGTTTACTACATTGATGATCAGTTGCCAAAAGAAAATGTATGTCACCATAGAAAGTATCAGGTCGTCGGAGAGGACAAAGCCTTGCCAAACAATGCTCGAAAAGCTCGATCCGTAAAAGACGGTGGTTGTGGTGGAACAAGATCATGGAGTGACCAAAAGAGATTTAAACGTAGCAAAGAAGACAAAGTTCAAGATGGAGCTACCAAAAAAATATTTTTCGCCTAAAAAGTAATGCTGCAACCAAGTGGGCGACGCTGAAAACTACGGGAGATACCGAAGTTTGAGGTGCTAGTCGAAACATAGAGAGGTAGGTAAAACTACATTCGTAGGTGATCGTGAAAAATTTCGATCGCAACAAGCACTTCGGAGAAGACACGTGCAAACTGGATCTAGCAAGCAACACTGGATTAGAGGGCAATCACCGAAAATGACAGACTAGGGAAACCAACATTAGATCGTTGATTGGTAGAGAGCGTACCAACATCACGTGGGGAGAGTGTACAACAGATTGTCGAATGGCAAGGAGCACACCAACATCACGCGGTGCTTACACACCGGTAGATTCGTAGCTCCGACGTGAATCAAAGTAAAAGCTCACGAATGGGAGTTGGACGTCCGAGCGTTGCTGGGAAATGGACAATGCGCACTAGGAAGCCAAGTGCAGGTAACATCGATGGTGTAAAGGTGGCACGCAGTAGAGCACGAAATGGATGACCAAATTGCTGGACACAATCGATCACTCTAGGTAAAGCAATTCGTCGGGCCGCTAAGAAGGCATGTCAACACTAAAGACGATCGAATAGGAACAAATAGGTCAAACGTATAGATCATCACCCATGAAGGAGCACAACCCTCTAAAAATGGTAAAACACCACCGCGACACAGTAACAATGAACAAAAATTACAGATCGGGCCAAACAAACTCTGCAGGGCTGATGGACGCCCGTAAAACATGGATCAAAATCGCTCCAAATCACAAACTCGTATGAAAAATGAAAATGAAGACGATCGAAGGTTTTGGATTTGTCAAAGGTGCACGACCTAGGCGGGACGAAACCGCGTACAAATATGTAAAGCCAGCAAAACAAGGTGCCTGAAACAGAGATAGCTACTTCAAGGATCCGACTACAGAGGTGTTCTCATTCCCCATATAAATCGATCTCGGCCTAGGGGAAGAGGATACTAGCCTAGGTTCCGCAACTGACTCTAATACCAAATGATGTGGAACAACAATCGCAAGCACAAGGAAAAGTATGACAAACCAAAAACTGAGTTTTCATTGACAACACAGGCCTATAAATAGGCAATACATCATATATTTTGGATAAGGTTGCATTCAATGTTTTCGGTGCATTTTTTTATTTATTGAGTAAATACTTCTTATACTTATACATATCTACCGTGGGGATTGAATCGGATCTCCAAAAACGACCATTAAAAGATAACAATTTATTACATAAAAAATACCATATCTAACACACCTAACACACCTAATCCCTATCAAATAAAGTTAACAAACCCAAGCCCAAAGCAGTCCACTAGCATATACTTGGCCACTACCAAATGACCTATCCCTTTCTAGGCAAAAAAAAATGCTAAGCATACTAGAGTTTAAATTTGGATCTTTTAAATAAAAACCTAAAAACTTAACATTATAATATGATCAAAATTATTATTAATCCATATTAAATTGTGTGTGATCCTACAAAAATAATTATAAATAAAAAATAAAAAATATAGGCGAGTGCTCAGAGAGGCAATTAGCAGGTTAATAAAGTCGTTGCTTTATCATAGCATGGAAAGACATAATTGTAGGCTTGAAGTTTAGCGAGGAAAAGCATAACTATAAAGTTCCGCGACTTCGGTTAAATAATTAAATATTTTAAATTAAAAAATAATATTTAAATATATTAAAACAAAATATTAAATTATAAAATTTTATTTATAACTTAGAATATATTAGCATATGTGACTTAAACTATTCAAGACGACGAAAAATAGTGGTACTTTTTTCACACTAGCACTCATTACGTCTAACTCCTAAAATATTATTATGTTAAAAGGGGCAAATCTACAAATTAGCGGGATTGCAACGTTGGAGCCTTTCCCCATAAGAGATATATTGCAGGTTGTCTATCACTACCATAGGCGGACTCGAGAGACATCTTACAAGTGAATGCACGCAATTCAATGTCGCATGTCTCTCACTCACTTCGTTTTTGTTTTGTTTAACAATGGGTCGAATTGAACAGACGCAATTTAATGTTGCATGTCTATTACTCCCCTTTGTTTTGTTTAACAATGAGTCGAATTGAATGCACTCAATTCAATTTTGCGTGTATCTCACTCCCTTTGTTTTGTTTAACAATGAGTCGAATTGAATGCACGCAATTCAATTTTGCATGTATCTCACTCGCTTTGTTTTGTTTAACAAAGGGTGTTATGTGGGGCGAATTGATAGGCCGTGTTATCATGTTTGAAAAGAGATAAAGTGGCATTGGAGAATGAGGTCGAATTGATAGGTCGTGTTATCATGTTTGAAAAGAGATGAAGTGGCATTGGAGAATGAGGTCAAATTTATAGGTCGTGTTATCATGTTTGAGAAGAGATAAAGTGGCATTGGAGAATGAGAAAACTAGTTGAAAATCTCAATTTGAATTTGTATTAATTCATCGGTAACTAAAGTAAGAAAAATGGTGAACAAAATGACATATGATATGTGAATCAAGGTATTACTTTCAATATTCAAGGTTAAAGAGAAGTGAGCGATATAAAAGTTGAATGTCGTCGTAGATATTTTTTCCGTTGGAATCGACAAGTTGATCTTGTCGTATCTCTATAATCACCTTGACACTTTCTAGTTGTAACTACTAAAAATGAAATTATAAGTTGGTATCTTGTTATCTTTACTAAGCGATAGTGAATGAACGCTAGGATTAGATCATACTTTTGGATTTATCATTCGTCATGGGAAAGAGTACAATTTATTGGCTATTACGTTATATTGATAATGATGCACACGTATTCGTTGCTCGTTGGTCGTCGGTCGATAGGCAAACATTCTCACCGATGGAGAATGAAAACGAACAAGCCGTCAAACACTTAGGGTGTCCACTTGGCAGCCACCCATTTTATTAATGAGGGATATTCATAAGGTAAAAGCTGTTTCTGTTTTTTCATTTTAGCCGTAAAACTTTACTCAGAAATTTAAATTTAAATTAGCCGTTGGCCGCAAGGACGGAGCGAAAGTTTTGTTTGTTATTCCTGTTCAACAATCACATTTGGTTTCTTGGTTTTGGTACTTGGCCAAAAAAAACATGCAGCGGAGACGGAGACGGAGACGGAGACGGAGACGGACACCATGGTCGTGGGCGACTCTCTGACGGGCACCCAGACTCTTACTTCCGGGAACGGCACCTTTAGCCTTGGCTTCTTCAACCTCAAAGGCACCCGCAACTCGTCTCTGAAGGAGATTTATATCTGTAAGCAGCGTAGTTTAGCCCGACTCTCATTTTGATTCGTAGTTTACATGGATTTTAGGCGGTATCTTGTTCGCCTGGATTGCCAACAGAGAAGACCCGCTCAAGAACAACTTTGGCACTTTGAATCTGTCAGAAGACGGCCGCCTCGTGCTGTCCGACGGGCGCGTGGTCATATGGTCCACCAACGCCACCCAGTACCTACAACTACTCCGGCTTCTTCGTTAGGACAGGTTCAGGTTGTGTATTTCATATTACATTACATGTATTTTGTTAGCTACTTATATCTATCTTTGCCGCTTTTTCTTTAAAATCAGAAAGGCTCTTTCGCAGTTGTTGAACCTTACTTCTAAATAGCTTGCTTTTTTTTGGTTGGTTTTTATTTAAATAATTATAAGAAAATAATGATAATTATTATTTCCAAAATAATTGTAGCTTTTTAGTTCCATCGAATGTTTTTAGGGCGGATATTTAGGTCGTAATTTTTTTATACTATCGGTTACCCTCCATCAACTACTTTGAGGACACATTGACAAAGCGATAAGCTCTACTTTTAAGACCATGTGACAAATTTGATTCCAATAACATTATTGTTCTTGTTTTTTCATAAAGATACATCTAAAACATTGGTCAGAGTTTTATATGTAATGGATTTGATTAGATTATGTTCCCCAAAAGTTTTTATTCGGTGTAAATGAACATTTACGTTGGTTCGTTTTGTGTTCTGCACGGAATCTGTTAAGCATTCTTGCTTCTTTGCTTAGGGTGTCTACAAGCCACCAAACATTATGAACAGTTCACTATGATGAATTTTTTTCACGATGCACGTCTTTAGGGTTATATTATGGAACTACATTTTTCCACTTCTAGGAGTAAAAATCTTGCCTAGCCTTTATTATTCTCAATACTTAGAAGTTGAATGTTGGGCAATTTGATGACTTGTTATCAAGAGCTTACAATTTTTTGAAGTGCACTTTGAGAAGTTTCTAATTATACACTCATGTTTAGTAGTAAAGATCAATCTGAACTTTCATTTGTGATTGGTAAACCATTTTCAAGGCAAAATAGAAAATTTGGTCCAAATATGGATATAGGCCTCTTCTGTTTCCAATCTAGTGTACTCGACTTCATTTATAGGCATTGCAGGCATCTTTTACAGAAAAATTATTGTGGAATTGTAAATATACCATCCAATCGTAAACCATACTTAGATACAAAGTAAAGGCAACAATTAGGGAAGTACAATTTAGAGTGAATGTATGTTACTTACCATGTACCAGACATTCACCCAAGCTAGTGGCACTATCACAAAAATAGTTGGCCAGGCAACTTGACATGTAACACCGATGATGGCAACACCTGTAAAATATGATGCAAGACATCCTCCGATAATGAAAGGAAGGAAAATTTCAAGTGTTGTTTGATCCGTAGATGACTGCAACCACATAACCAGAAAGAAAGCTTCTTTAGATTTTAGCTCCTGAAAAATAGTACATAGTTAGCAGCACAAAGAAATGAAAAATGCTTACCCTGCTGAGAATTCTTCCTGATGGAGTTGTATCAAAAAAGGACATAGGAGCCCGGAAGATGCTGTGGAGCATTTGTTGATAAAATATCTGTGAGGTCTTGAGTCCAAATGTTGTAATCAATATGGAGCGCAAAAATATACAAATCCATGTTCCTGCTGCAAGGATGACATACACTACTATGAATAATTTTGGACTGTAAGATCCCCTGTTTGTATCTGATGTTTTGAATGCCAGCCAATAATCACTTCCAACTTGAACGGCTTGCCACACTGTTTGAACTGTAAACAGTGCCAAAACAATGGGCCAGCCATATGCTTTGGTTATGTACAACCAATAAACTTTCCAACTTACATGCCCTGTCTCTCTTTGCTCTTCTTCTACAAGCTTTGCTGTTCCTTTTTTGGTCTTTGACACCAAAGCATGTGATTCATGAGGCATTGTTTGGGCAGGGCTATTGGGTTTGCTTTTGTCTTGATACACTTGTGCTTCTGGAATCATTTCAGACTCTTTTTCACCAGTAGGAAGATTAGATGCATTGCTTGTTTTGACTAATCCCATGGCATTCTCATGGGCTGCAACTAGTGCTTCAAAATCAGTCCCTAGCTCCAGCAGTTCATCATACTTTCCCGATTGCACTATCATTCCATCACGCATGACCTGTTTGAGATCCAAGAAAAATGTTACTTCATGCTATCATACACATTAGATCACTATATTTATTCAGTGTCGATTTTATGTTCACCCAATGTCAGACTACAAGTCATACTACTTTGAAGTAAACAGCTGTTGCTTAAAGGAGACCTCATTATTTTAGTTCTTAATTCAGAGGAGAAGACATTTTTTTCGTAGTTCTAATCTGCATCTGCATAACAGATTATAATGATCATGTCATTGGTAAATCAGACAAATCTGTTATATATTTCATGCTTCAATAAATAAAAAAACATCGTCCTTAGAATCTTTACCAGAATAACATCTGCTCCATGCAAGAAGTCTACTTGGTGAGTGACCAGTAAAACTGTCTTTTGACTTAGCACACCCCTAACACATTCCTGCAAGATGAATGGTAAGGAAAATTAAATCTATGATACTGAATTATTAGCTTTGTCACATGGGAAGCCTGAAATATAAAAAACTTAAAGAATGGGATTGCTCCAATTATAGCAAATCAATCTGCAACATGAAATAGACTGAAATCACTGAAACCAGAGTTCCCATACCTTGTAAATTTCAGCACCGGTGTGGGCATCCACAGCACTGAAAATATCATCTAGAAGATATATGTCTGCGTCCTGGTACACAGCTCTGGCCAGCTGAATTCTTTGTTTCTGCCCACCACTAAGGTTGATCCCACGCTCCCCAATTTCAGTCTGGTCTCCAAACTCCATCATTTCTAAGTCTTTTTCCAATGCGCATACCCGTATCACATTCTGGTACTTTGCAAAATCCATGGGCAATCCAAATAGAATGTTTTCTTCTATTGTCCCATTCTGTATCCATGATGTTTGTGGCACATACCCTGTGCTACCACACACCTTTACCTGCAATTAGAGGCAATCAGTGAAAGAAAATAACAAAGGGAATAGATTTCTGAGGGGGAATATCTGATTCAGTGAAGGATCTATTGGTGAAAACTTTGAAAAGAGTAAAAGCAAAGTCACTTTACAAGGTAAAGGATATTGGCTAGCCTCAACAGTCATTTAGAGCAGACAAAATCATGAGGTAGGAAAGCCAACAACTGAGATACTAAAATGAAGAAAGGTCTTAGGAGAAAGCTATTGAGAATAATTATTTAGCCTCCTCTGACAATAAAAAAGTAAGCATCAAAGTTCATGAATTTTAGTAAACAAATTTATGTGTACCAAATTGATAAGTGAATGAGCCGTAAGCTTTATCTCTACTTAGACAAAATGAGTCTTCTACATCTCTGAAGTTTAGGTTATTCTCCACAAAAATTTTATTTTTCCGGTAAAGTTCACTATCAAATTAATTTTAGCCGATTGCGTATTTTAGACATTTTAAATACCATTGATCAGTTGGCCTTTCTCTTTCAGTGTTTGTTTCGCCTTTATTTGCACTCACTGGATGAAGATTCCTCACACTAAAGAAGAACTCCAGGATATAATTGAAGATGAAAATAGTTATCATACCTTGCCAGAGAGTTTGGGCATCTCCCCAAGAACAGATGACAACAACGAGGACTTCCCGGATCCAACGGTGCCTACAATTGCCACCAGAGATCCACTTCTAATTTGAATATTAATATTCTGGAGAGTAGGCTTAGATTCCTCTTCATCCCAACAGAAAGTACCATTTTCAATGACAACTGCAAGCTCTTGACCAGGCGGTAGTCTTTCGACTGCCTGAGGATCAAGCTCCTTGCTGGTCATGTATCTATCCAGTCTGTTCAAGGACACCATAGCTTGAGAGAGGGAGATGAGAGCTTGAGGGAAATTTCTAATTGGTTCTTGCAGAATCTTGAAAATAGATGTTGCAGTAAACACCTTCCCTGGTGTAAGCTCCACTCCCACAAGAACACACGTAGCAAACGTCACTGCTGCAATAAAGGAAGGTGTGCTCCATAGAGTAATTATGTTCATAGTAACGGAATACATAAACTTACAGAGCCATTCATACTCGGAATCCCGAAGAGACTCCACACGCTTCTGGAAATGTTCTTCCCAAGCCTGAAGCTTGATTACCCTCATATAACTCAGCACTTCATTGGTTGCCTTCATTCGGAGATCTCTCATTTTCATCAACTCGAACTGAAATCTCCTATTCCTCTTGGATACCCAGGCTATGATGCCCATTACGATAGCCATACAGACAAAACCAGACAACATAGAAATGCCAAAAATTCCAAACAGTAACGATAGAGCAACACCCACCTGCAAAGGCATCATCCAAACGTAATGGAGTTGCAACATCATATCTGAAAGCTGCTGAGCATCCACAGCCATGTAATTCACAATCTGTCCTACACCATGAGCCTGCCTGGCAGAGCTAGACAATCTCAGCCCCTTTCTATACAGAGTTGTGATCAAAGTAGACCTTATAAGCATTCCCAGCTTCTGGCACTGAAAGTTATACTGATGTGAACAAAGAACCTCGGTTGATTTTGCCAACAAAAGTACAAACACAAGCACATAGCCTTCATAGGCAAAACTTTTCTCTCCAGACGTAAAATCTACAAATTTCTGTATTAAAACTGGGCCTACATACATTACGCATAGCTTTCCAATGGCAAGGCATGCGGTCAGTGAAAGATTTGGCCAAAAACATCGAAGCAATGTTCGGCGAACAGGATGGGCGGCCTTATCATTTGGCCAATTTGATCTAAAAAGCTCGTACATTTTTTCTGCACTGTCAAAAGGTGCCAGAGCCGGGACATCTATCAGTTTCAAAGGATTTTTGTATCCCTTGTTCAGCACAGGATTCAACCACGACCAGGTTGCTCTTGACAAAATCCCTGCTTAAGCATGTTGATGCTTAAATTTTAACATCATCATCACATACGGCGTTTTATTGAACCTTTGCCTTCTCCCATCTCCTCGTGAACTCATCATCACATACGGCGTTTTATTGAACCTTTGCCTTCTCTAATGTTCCTTTGTAATCCATGTCATGCGAGATCTAGAACAGAAATGGTTTCTTCGCAGACAAATTTTTAAGTGTGTTTTAATGTTCAGTCGCTATTTTTTTACTTAAGTTTTTAAAAACTAGTCTATTAATGTTCACTAATTTTCTATTTTTAACTTTCTATTTTATAGTTTAAAAATTACAATTCATAATTTTTTATTTGATAGTTTATGAATTACAATTCAATACAAATTATAAGATATAAAAAAATATCAATTCATAATTTTTTATTTTATAGTTTAAGAATTACAATTCAATACGAATTATGAGATACACTACATCATATAACTATTAGCCATGTTCATATGGATATGATGTATTTACCATTTAAATATGTTAATTACAAACCATTTATTAAAGTACATCACATCAAAAACTTATGCCAACTTAAATATTGGACATGTTCAATCTGATACTTAAATGGGGTAACTCACACCTCCAAGTTACATTTGGCTAACTATTAACAAGTTCATTAAAGTACTTTGATTGTTACATCATCCAGTTACCTAGTTGATGGCAACATGTGACTATTGGACACATTTAATAAATTAAATGTATCACCCCATCTAGAGGTTACCACAATAAGCTTAGCGGCCACCGCAATTCCGAGGATTCCAGAGACGAAGTTCCGCATAATTGGGTGCAGAGATTGCCAAAAGCGAGGGCAGGGGATGCTTTTGGATTATTTTAATTACAAAAATTTCAATTATCAATATTTTTTTTTTTCTGATTACATGCATAATTGGGTGCAGAGATTGCCAAAAGCGAGGGCAGGGGATGTTTTTGGATTATTTTAAATACAAAATTTTTAATTATTACTAATTTTTTCCTGATTCCATGCAACACATTTTCGTTTGTGTATACATTTAGGAAAATCTAAGCCTACATCGATAAACAATTGTTAGAAATGTGAGAATGACTAGCAAGAGGTGAAGCACAAGGTATTACCCCGTCTAAAGTATTATCGTTTTTGACAGGCAACCAACATTATTCTGACTCAATATTTTCCCTCCATAATATTATTCTAACTAATTTTTTTCCATTAGTTTCACAACAATGATTATGCCCAAAAATATGACACTTTTGGATTCGAAAATATTGAAACTTTTATTTTTTTAACCACTATCCTATCTTAAATTGAAGATTTTATCTAAAAGAGATGGAGGAGAGGAGCAGCAGAAGCGGTCAAAGCGGCGGAGGAAATTCGAAAGCTTTGGGCGGGAACCTCAGTCAAGGCAGCAGAGAAGGTACGCAGGATGCGGGCGGGAACCTCGAGCAGGAGTCAGGTGAGGAACCAGAGGAAGGCAGGCCTTCTGTGACAGGAGAGGCTGTCCAAAGAGGGCCCGATCCTCCTCAAAAATATCCCGACAAAAGGTCACAGAAGGGCGACGCGGGTCCCAGAAGAGGCCCAACCTTCACGGAAACCCTAAAAGGCAGAAAGAGTGACTTTCTTTCACTCCCACCTCTCATACCGATAAATAATAGGATAATGGCACCTGTAAACTCTATGGGTCCTTTCCTATCCATGGAAGAGTTTTCATTAGTGGGCAAGTTCCTCGGTGGAAGGTCGGATATAGAGACCATACGGTCCTGGGCACTATCTAAGTGGAGAACGGTGGGGAGTATGGAGGTTGTTGCCCTATCCAGGGGTTTCTTCATTATAAGATTCAATAACAAGGAGGATGTGAATCACGTTCTAACTGGAGGACCCTGGTTTTTAGGAAAACGTAGCCTTTTCCTCAGACAGTGGGGGGAGGATTTCGACCCTAAAAAATAGAATATCAATATAGCCCCTATTTGGGTTCGCCTTCCTAACCTACCAACTCAGTTTTTCAATGAGTATTGGTTGCAAGGTATAGCCAGAGCTATTGGGGAGCTGGTAACCATAGATCATGCAACCTTGGCTAGGACAAGGATGACGCATGCAAGAATATGTGTCAACGCTGATTTAGAATCTGAGCTGCCAAATTTTGTCGAACTAGGGTACGGTGACTACCTAAGAAAATAGGTGGTGGAGTATGAAAACAAGCCAACATTTTGCTCAGAATGTAAAACCCAAGGCCATCTACGAAGTCAGTGCCCTAATCTAGCAGCTAGTAGAGAAAACCAGAGGACGGAAGGTAAACGACCAAATGATAAAGGTTACCCTAGGAATTTCCCTCCGAGAGGGGGCCCAACTGGCAAAGGAGGGTTCAGGCCGGGTAAAAATAACTATGCCTATCAGGAGAAATCAAAGGAGGGTGAAGGGCAACCTCAGAATAAAGGCAAGCAACAAATCATCGATGGACAGGAAAATCAGGTAAGCCCTAAAATTTTGAACTCAAATCAGTTTGAAATTTTAGCTAATCTAGAGGTAGAAGGGGAGATTGAGGTTTTAGAAGAAGGAAACCTTCAAGTCGAACTACCTAAAACCCTAGAATCCCCGTCGAAGTTGGGTCCTTCTAATCCCATAATCAAGAGTCCCTCAAACTGCCAGGTAGGCATAAATCAAAACCCTGAAGAATACAGGAAACATGTGGAGGGGTTAGAATCAAAGGAAATAGTCCTTCCCAACATCATAACCGGAAGCCCATCAAATCATCCAGAAGACTCAGTGCAAAAACTAGGAGAGTACAGGAAAAATATGGAGGAGTTAGAATCAAGGATTGATGTGGTAGAAACGAATGAGATTGAGGAATGTTTTAGTCCGGTTCTTCAGCAGATCGTTCCTCCACATTTTAGCCCCAAGCAGACCAGGAGCACTACCAAGTCGCCTGACTACGGCGGTGAGAAAAAGAGGGGGAGGATGTCAAATGCTGAACACAACAAAATGAGGACTGACAATGAAATTGCTAGCGGCAAACAGAAAACACTGATACAACAAGTTATCCCAGGACAGGAAGATAACAAATCAGGGAAACCTCCTCAAGGGAGGGGGAAAGCAAAAAACTCTAAACAATCTAAATGAAGGTTCTCTCATGGAATGTGAGAGGCCTCAATGGCCTACCCAAACAGAGGGTGGTTAGTTCAATAAGAAGGCAATATAACCCAACAATTTTGATGTTGCAAGAAACAAAAATAGACGAAGCTCAATAAAAAATAATAGCAAAAAAAATGTGGAGTCAAGGGGATATGGTATGCAAACCGGCAAGAGGAGCTTCAGGGGGGCTTATGGTTCTTTGGGATCCCCGGGTGGTGGAAGGGAACATTATCCAGGATGATGATAGGGTGTTGAGTGTTTTTTTCCATGACATTGACAACAATAGATCATGGATTTTCTCAAATGTTTATGCCCCCAATTCAGTTCAAGGGAGAGCGTCTTTGTGGGAGTACCTGGGAAAATTGGGTGATGCTTTCAATGACATTCCGTGGGTGGTGGCAGGTGACTTCAACACTCCCTTATACCCCTTAGACAAAAAGGGTGGAGCAGGGCTCCCAACCAAAAGTATGGAAGAGTTTAATCAATTTGTAAACTCAAATCAATTAATGGATGTGAGGCTAAGAGGAGCAAAGTACACTTGGAGTAATAGGTGAATAGGAAATCAACTTATCCAGGAAAGACTTGACAGGTTTTTCTTATCAAAGGAGGCTATTGCGGAATTTGGAGATTCTATTCTGCAAACTCTTCCCAAAATTGCATCAGATCACAATCCCATTCTTCTGGAGGTCCCAAAATCAAACTCCTTCAAAAAACCTTTTCGCTTCCAGTCAATGTGGATTAGGCACCCAAAATTAAAGGAAAACATCTCCAGATGGTGGCAGCAACCTTTTCAGGGAAGTTCGGCTTTCAAACTTGCTCAAAAATTGAAATTAGTCAAGGAAAACCTTAGAATCTGGAACAAGGAAGTTTTTGGGAACCTGTTTGAGAACAAGAAACAAGTGGGGGATAGGCTGAAGGCCATTGACAACATGATTCAAAATGGTACCTACGACGAAGCTACCAGGAAGGAGGAGCAAATCAAGCTCTCAGAATATCATAATATCCTGGCTTGTGAAGAGACTTACTGGAGACAAAAATCCAGGGCTTTATGGTTAAAGGATGGTGACTCGAATTCAAAGTTCTTCCACGTCACAACATTGAGGAACAGAAGCAATAACAAGATTAAAGAGTTAACCAAAGCTGACGGGTCCAAAACCCAGGATCTGATTGAGATCAGAGAAGAAGCGGTTGCTTATTTCAGCTCCCTCCTCGGGGAAGAATCACAGTGTAAAGAGGAAGCTAAGGACTCTCTCCTTCAGTTCATTCCTAATATGGTCGATGAGGCCATTAATGGCAGGCTTCTTGCTCCTTTTACTGATGAGGAAATCAGAAATGCTTTATTTAGCATGGAACCCGATAAGGCTCCTGGCCCTGACGGGTTCCCTCCTCGGTTCTATCAGACTTTCTAGGATATAGTGGGAGGGGATGTCATTTCAGCTATCAAGGAGTTTCAGGCTTCAAAACATATCCCGAGAGGGTTTAACTCCACCTTTATTGCCCTGATTCCTAAGGGCCCAACCCCTGAGACAATGGCAGATTTTAGACCTGTCAGTTTATGTAACGTGTCCTACAAGATATTGACAAAAGCCATTGCTAATAGGATGAAAGAAATCTTGCCCCTCATTATTGACCAGTGTGTAGGGGAGCTCGGTTCAGGGGAGATCAATCCTGGATGGGGTGATCACGGTCCATGAAGCTCTGCACTCCGCTAGGCAAACCAAAAAGGTAGTCTTCACCCTAAAGCTTGACATGAACAAAGCGTTCGACCGCATTAACTAGGACTTTCTGTCAGTTGTCCTTCTGAAATTTGGCTTTCATCCTCAATGGGTCAGACTGATAAAAGAGTGCATATCCAATCCCTGGTTCTCAATCCTGGTCAACGACATGATAGCTGGGTATTTCCAAAGTCACAGAGGACTCAGGCAAGGAGATCCGATCAGCCCAATGTTGTTCATTATAGTGGTGGAGGCTCTAGGCAGAACTATAAAAGCAGCATGCAATGCAGGATTAATCTCGGGGATCAAAGCCACCTCCCTCACCAACCCAGTAAGTCATCAACAATTTGTCGATGACACTCTAATGTTGACCCAGTCGTCAGTGGTTGAAGCTAGAAGGATCAAACATATTCTCCAACTCTACGAGGATGCGACGGGTCAGAAAGTGAATTTTAACAAGAGTAAGCTTTACTTCCTTAACACCCCAATCCAGAGACAAGTCAGAATAGCGAGGATTTTGTGATGTTCTGTAGTGACTCTTCCTACCTCCTATTTAGGCCTTCCCCTTTTCTCTGGCTCTCCGGGTGATTCTATGTGGGATAGAGTGGTAGAAAGAATCCAAAAAAATTGGCTGGTTGGAAAGGACACTTTTTGTCTCAGGCAGGGAAACTTACTCTTACTATGGCATCTTTACAGAGTATTCCAGTGTATTTCTTATCCATTTTTAAGGCCCCAACCAAGGTATACCAAAAAATTGAAAAGCTCCAAAAGAATTTTCTATGGTCCGGGTCGGAGGAAAAACAGAGGATCCACCTGGTGGGGTGGAGCAAGGTGTGCAGGCCGAAAGAAAATGGGGGGCTAGGATTGCGAAGAATTGCTCACTTGAATACAGTCTTAATAGCCAAACAAGCTTGGCATCTCATAACAAATGAGGAGAATGAATGGACCACCATCATTAAAAGAAAATATCTCCAAGGCATTGATTTCCTAAATGACAGTATTCACAGCAGAGGATCGGCTTTCTAGAAAGCAATCTTGACCAGTAGGGAGGTCATAAAGAAAGGGATGAGATGGGTTATTGGGAACGGGCAAAATATTAGGTTTTGGGATGACAGGTGGGCTAAGGAGGAGGCTCTATCTCAGGTGCCTAACTTAGTTAGGATCAAAAGAACCACAGATGAACTCATCGGAAGGAGAGTAGCTGATTTTATGAGACAGGACAGAGGAAGACTTAAATGGAAACATATAATGATTCAAGGATTTGAAGCCGAATCAGAAGAGATCCAAAGCATTCTGCATCAACAATTCATACCTATGAGACCAGGACAGGATCAAGTAATCTGGGCAGCCACAGAAAATGGGCAGTTCTCAATCAAATCTGCATACAAACTAATGTTAGATCCTGAGGAGCCCATACTTCAGACTCAGTTGGTGTGGGTCAAAAAACTAATTCCTAAAGTTGCAATGTTCTCGTGGCTGGTAATCCAAGGAAGGATACTTACGATGGACAACATGATAAGGAAAGGTATGATAGTTGCTAACCGTTGTTTTTTGTGCAGGGCAAATTGGGAGTCTACCCATCATATTTTCCTTGAATGCCCTTTTTCCTTGAATATTCTCAATGGGGTATTCCAAGCATTTAGCATCTCCTGGGTCAGTCCAGCCACCATCATTGACCTGTTCCACCAATGGCCAAATCCCTTTGTCAGCCTTAGGCTTAGGTTTATGTGGAAAATATGTCTTCATCATTTTCTGTGGCAGGTCTGGCTAGAAAGAAATCATAGAGCGTTCCATGAGTCGAGCCATGATGTCACCTCCATTACCACTAAGATTCTTGCCTTTGCCCGTGAAAACGTCAGCCTTATCCCTCATGATAGCCAGAATCCTTCCCCTATGGAAAATCAGATCGCTCGTTCCTTAAACATTACCTTGGTAGAGGATCCTGGGTCTATTAAGGCCAATCCCAGAATAGGTGTCAGGTGGATCCCGCCCCCGGTTGGATGGCTCAAGCTCAACTTTGACGGGGCTACTAAAGATAATCCTGGCAGAGCAGGGGCTGGAGGAATAGTGAGAGACCATGAAGGAAACCTGGTGATGGCCTTTTTTGAGCATTTGGGAATAAGGACAAATAATGAGGCAGAAGCAAGAGCATTATGGAGAGGTCTTCAGATGGCTCAGGAGATTGAAGGTAAATTAATAATTGAAGGAGATTCACTGCATATCATAAATCTCCTCAGCAATGGGAAAAATCCTCCATGGTGGGTTAAGACAGTCATTGAAGAGGCAAGGATCCTATTCCAGGCTAGGAATGACCGGCTAGCCCAACATGTGTTTCGGGAAGCCAATAAAATAGCTGATAGATTGGCCAATATAGGGGTGGAAGCAGATGGGCTTGTCACTTGGGAAAATGGGGTCCCAAGTGACGTGGACGAAATTATTCGAAACGAAATCGAGGACGAAGACGAAGAAGAATAGGGTCCTCATTGGAGGCTCCCAGTATAGAAGAATGTTGGTTTGTCAGCTCTGCTCTGCTCCATCTGGTGACAATTTTTGTTTTTCTATGTACTGGGGAAGGGGTTTCCTTTTGGGCATAGGTCTTGAATAGCTATGTTGATGTTATGAATATGGTCTGGGAGATATGCAGTATAGCTTGTTTTTACTGTCAGTGGCTTTTTGTGTATGTAAATATTGGTAAGGGGCGGTGTGCTCCCTCGGACGTATGTTCTAAGAAGGCTACTAGTAGCAGTGGACAGACTGTCCCTAATAAGGCTTTGATCCGTAACAACATAATGCTGATTTTTGTAATAGGTTTTGGGTTAACCTGTAAAACCCGGTATTAATGATAATATATCTTAACTACCAAAAAAAATTAAGATTTTATCTAAACATGATTAATATTTAAAAAGAAGACATTTTCTTTTCATATGTTAATAATGTTGCATATACTATGATTTTAAAAGAAAAAAGCGTGCATGAAACATAAAACTAACCTACGATGTTCCAGCCAAGACTTGCACCTAGTCTTACAATTATAAATTTGCATGGTCATTTTTCGATTTTTAAATGATTTTTTTTTGTTTTAGGTATCCGACACATTCTTCATAAATTCAATTTAATATATGGATGGATAGAGAAGATTTCAATTTATTATTTTGTCTCATATAACTTAACGGCTATGGCAGCGGGAGCGACCGCCCCGATGGCTGCAGTGTTGGCGGTGGGAGGGGTCTTCTTGCTTTTTTTTGGAGGCGGCAACGAGGTGCGCACAAGTTGTGGGATTATGCCGTCGAATTGTTGGTCGTTTTTAGCTACCGGGGGAGCTGCAAGTGGCCACCAAGAACTTTTCGTAGTGGTTGGGCTATGGCAGGTAAGGAATACCTGGTGTCGAATGCAAAGATAGGACTTGCTCGAGATTGTCGTCGAATACACCTTCATACTTCTTCAAACAAGAATCCCACTTGCTCTTCCATCATGGTATGTCTACTATCTTCCTTTACACTCCATTCCTTTTGCTTCCTTCACAACTTAAACATTTTTTATTTTTTATTTTTTTTATATAAACTGAATTTAAAGTTTAAATTATTTATTATAATAATATGTTTTTAAATTTAATGGTATTAGTTCAAGGTGAAAATTTAGATTTAAATTTTGTGTACATAATTATTAAGTTGTTATAATACCATTATTTTTTCGATTACATAAGAGAGTTGGTCACAACCACATGGATGGGGTCTTTTCAATCTTATATATAAATAAATATTTTTTTAATTTTTACTTTTATATTATAATAAATATAATATATATTTTATAGGACCTTATTTTCGGTGCTTAATAATCATCTGCATTAGGCTAATAACTTCTTGCAGGATCGGATGTAAGTCCCAACCGCTAAACTAGGGGAAGTATTTGAGTCAACATTTGCCTTAAAACTCATTGTGAGGAGTACCCAGGAATTATTTATTTATTTTTATATTATTATTTGATTTTTTAAGATGATAAATTTTATACTATTTAATATTATCATTTTATTATATTATGACATTAATTATTTTTTAAAATTTGTTTTGTGGGATTGATATGATACCAATTGTATATTTTTATGACCACATAGTGATAGTACAACAACTTGGCTATTATATATTAGAATCTCCATCCTAACATCCTATTAATTTGTAATGATGTCATATATAGATGTTAATAGTTAAAACTAATCAGGGTAAGATTATATAATGTACTACCTTCTTAAGTGGGAGGCATTTTGAATCTTAAATTAGAGTTTCACTCTTAAAAGATGAAGCCCCTCGAAATGGCCCGTGATATTGTAAGCTTTTTTTATAATTTATATAAATTGTGTTTTCTCTATTACTTGCATATTGTCATCTCTATTGCTTGCATGTTCTAGTACTGCTATCTAATTGCATTCTAGTTCTTAACATCTTGTATCAGAGTGATGATTACATAAGTGTTGGCCCTTAAACCCTATCATTCTATCTTATTGTTGGGAACTTCACCACTATGCTACACAAAGTTGGTTTTATAGGAGATTAGAGATTGTGGTAGTTGAAGGTGGAAAATGAATTAGGCAAATTGGTGCATTGGGCTTGTGATGATGAGCGAATGAAGAAACTTGCTAAGATTCATCAAACACAACCATGGGAGTTGGAGACTGGCAGTGTTAAGTTGATGTTGGGATTGAAGAACCTTCTAAAAGGACTTCAACTACTCTTGTAGCATAGTGGTGAGTATTCCAATAATGGAAGAACAAAATGACAGATTTAGAGACCAAACAAGACTGTAGTCAATGCTATCTCACACTAGATTAACATACTATATTTAGCAATCAAGGAATAATATGAGATCTTGTATTAATAGTGGCCTGTACGGTATACTACATACATCATCTTCTTATCTATACAGTGCCTATGTGGAATATCTCATTCCAACACCTATGCACTTTAGCCAACAACCACTGGCCAGCCTCTCGAAAACAACCAGACACTTCAGCCTTCCACCACTTTGGCCTTCGACACAATTCCAACCATATGAATGAATGAGGGAAGAGTCTTATTTATACAACTAGGAAGTAGTTGCATCCTCCATCTACCCAACACTTCATCATTGTTTTAATTACATTTGACATATATTTGACTTACATTGAAATTTTATTTCATGAGTCACTTTATGACGTAACCCTACATAACATTACACATTTTCATATGAAATATTACAATATGACTATTTATTATACATACCTAGATTTTGTCAAACACATTGCATACGAACAACAAAAATGAGACAAAATGACAAAACTTATTCACTAATTACGTAGACATCAATTTGTCTGCCTATATCTATTTTCTTCTCTAAACTTGTCGACGTTCACGACAACACATGAGCTGAAAATTAGGGATAGAAGCACTAAACAACATATTGGAATCTCTTGTCATGCTCCTTACACTTTCTTCTATTTCATACTTTTGTAGCTAGTATCACTTCAAGTTGCTGCTTGTAACACATTGTTCTCCAATTGCTCACTCCACTTTTTGCAATCAATCGTATCATTAGCTTGCTCAACATGACCAACATGAGGTGCAACACTCATCACCATCTGTTTTGGGGGTCAAGGGCATCACCCTTTGCATGTATGGCTCAAATTTTAACAACTTCCCTTGCATTTTGGTAGACTTCACTCAAACCACTTAAATAACTTCCCCTTGGCTTTAATTTGCTTCTTTCTAGATCCAAACGATTGTTTCTTGACCTTTGACGGCCCTGCATTAGCCTTTGACAGGCATCCCTCTCCTTGTATGACAGGTCCTTGTACGACACCTCCTTGAATGGCAGGTCCTTATACGACATCTCCTTGTAGGACAGGTCCTTGTACGACACCTCCTTTTACAAAAGGTCCTTGAAGGGCAAGTCCTTGTAGAGCACTTCGCTTGTACGACACTTGCTTGTATGACAAGGACTTGTACGACACTCACTTATATGACAATCACTTTTTTTACTATCGTTTGTACAACACTCACTTGTACAACCGTCATTTGTATAGTAACACTCACTTGTATGGCAACTCTCATTGGCACTCCTTGATGACACTCCTCATCAACACTCCTTGTAAGCACTTCTTAACGGAACTTGTATGACAATCTTCGTCGACAACCTTCGTACCACTGTTCATTGGCAATCTTCGTACTATTCTCTTTTTATGACAACACTTTGTACGGTAACTCGCCATATGGCGTTGACATTTTTTCAACTTTTTCCTATGCAACTTCAACTTGTTAAATTTGAATATGACATTGGTACTGAATGAAGAGAGCTAAACATAACAAGCAACAACAAAATAAAGATGCGAGCACAAAACAAGAGAATGACAAGGGAAACCCCCCTTGGGGGATCTCCAAACATACCACTTTTTTCCATTAGCAATCTCAAATAAATACTACATCATCTTCTACAAGGTAAACCCTAGCATCTGTTGCTGCCAACTCACATGTGCATACAAGGTGACACCTCACCCTTACATATACATTGACACCTCGTCCTTGGACTTTGATCCATATTACAAATGTGTGATTACATAGACATTTAATGCCAATATCCCCCCTTAATGACATATTTGTAATTTTGCAGTACAAACAAGTATTTTTGACACAACCCTTCATGGGCACAAGCTAAAACCAATCCTTTCGAAGACAAGTAGCCTTAACTTGGTTACTACCAACCTCTAGATCTATAACTTCCACCAGCTATATCTAGTCGTTCCAAGACCTAACCACCCTACAAGCTACCTCTAGCATTCTAAACACATTAACTTCACTTGTTACCCTCAGCCATATACCGGTAAGGTAATAAAAAATTCCAAAAAACCACTTTTAAAACATTACAAATATTATTGGAGCTAACTTTGAGAACATTACACTAGGCAACCACCACTAGCATCCACACTAGTCTCTTTTGGGCACAACTACACCAATTATAGTAGCATAACAACCCTACAAACTACACCGGATATAGTAGTCAATAATCCAACTACACGAGTTATAATAGCTTCTTCATGTACGAGATACACCAGCTCCTGTAATTAATACTTGCTCCAAACTTGTGGTACAACCAATAAACCATCTTAAAAATTCTTCAACAACTTTGCAAAACACAAATCTGAGGTTTCAGATCTGCACAACACACTAAAATAGGAAGAATACTAGTTGCAAAATGAAACCTCATGCATGGACACCTTTGCAACTTGCATAACCACTAGAACAAGCATTTCCAGCCTTAAAATCCAGCACCTATTCAGAAAATAAATATATGAATATAGATAAAACACATTGATGCTGCTGGAGCTCACTAGGTCTGCTGCTACTAGAGTTCACCAAGTCTACCATTGCCAAAGCTTTTACCAGATCTACCATTGTCAAATCTCACTAGATCTGCCATTGCCAAAGCTCACCATATTTGTCGTTGTTGAAGCTCACTAGATCTGCCACTACATAAGCTCACCAGACCTGTTGTTGTCGAAGCTCACCAAGATTTGAATATCAAACCCTAGCATGAACAATTTTTAAACCAAATTTGCCATTGCTGAAGCTCACCAAATCTGCCACTGTTGAAGCTCACCAGATTTGCTGCTGTCAAAGCTCACCAGATTTGCTGCTGTCAAAGCTCACCAGATCTACCGCAAGCCATAAACCCTTGCATATCTTTATACAATGCCATAAACTGCCTAGGTTCAAAACAATAGGCTCTTATACCAAATGTTAAATCTGAACATGACATTGACACCGAATGAAGAGAGCTAAACATAATAAGGAGCAACAAAATAAAGATGCAAACACAAAACAAGATAATAACAAGGGAAAACCCCCCTTGGGGGATGTCAAGACATACCACTTTTTTCTATTAGCAATCTGAAATAAATACTACATTGCATCTGCTACAAGGCAAACCCTAGCATCTGCTCCTGCCAACTCACATGTGCATGCAAGGTGACACTTCATCCTTAAATACACATTGAAACCTCATCCTTGGACTTTGACCCATATTACAAATGTGTGATTACATAGGCATTTAATTCCAACACAACTACCTATTGGATTTCTACCTCCTCAATTGAAATCAAGTTCACCACATCTGCTTCCTGGAGAGGGCTATAACTCTTCTCTGGCTCTTCAAACTCTCTACGCATCACCGGTTCATTTCAACTTGCAACACTTTGATATTGATGTGCAAAAGGCCCCAAAAATGGCATTTCCAACAATGCATAATGGGTTTGTCATCAATATCATACTCAATTTTACATTTTCTAGTTCTCTAGTGGTTGTCATAGACTATATTACTAGTGGTATCCCCCTTGGTACAACTTCCCTTTGTGTTGCATATTCTTGTAGTGATGACCTTATGCTCTTTGAGACACACTCATCCTTGGAGTCATCATTCTTCTCTTCGGAGTCACTTCCTTCACTAACATCTCAATCCCAACACTTGAATTATGAATTACTCTCATGCCCAAAATCATCACTCTCACTGTTAGAGTCACTCTCCACGTCAGAATCACTTTCATCCTTAGGGTCAATCCCACTGACATTAACATGACCCCAACACTTTAGTGATGTTTTTGCATCACTTACCAATTTCAAGGCTCGCTCCAAAGCCTCTTAATATGATATCGGAGGGACCATCCTGATATTTTTTTGATACATAGGAAGAAGTCAGTCCACGCATCACCTCTTCTTCAGTGCGTTTGATGGATCTTCCTCCAAATGGGTAAACCCACTCAACCTCCAGTTGTACGATTGAACATGCTCTTTCTCACTTTGTTGCATTCTACAAATTTCAGCAATGATTGCATTGTCATTGTGGAACAATCAAAATTCCTTCACAAATGCATCATGCAATCATGGTACTCACCCTTTGGCAATCTCATGTACCAATCCATTATGACTCCATGAAATATGGTAGGGAATAACTTTCTTCAATTTGTGTTATTATCCTACCCAATCAATTTCCACATCATGAGGCAGAATTTCCAATGCCTAACTCGGTCTTCTATTTCTCCTCCTTGAAACATTGGACACTTACACGATATGCCCAAATTGGTCTTTGTTATGACAGGTTGACTTAACCTTGGTAGTGGTTGTTCATGTATCTCTCCTTTATCTTGTACATCATTGGGCACACCACTCACAATTTCTCTTGTGTTGGACTCATCTCGTGCACCATGAAAATTGCCATCCTTCAATTGCTCTAATGTCGAATTCTTGCCATGCTCACCATCGAGTATACCAATCTGTAGTTGCTTCAATGTCAAACTTTATCTCGCTCACCGTCAGGCACACCAACTTGCAGTTGCTCTAATGCTAAACTCCTGTCTCATGCACTATATGACACACCATCTCACATTTGCACTAATGTCAAACTCCCGTCCCGCTCACCATCGAGCATATCAACTTGCAGTTGCTCCGACACCAAACATTCTTCATTTTCATGCAATTCCTCATTGACACCTTTTGACAACTCCTGTTGATCTTGATTGTACGACCCTTTAGCTTATTTGGATGGTGTTCTACTATCTTCTATACACACCCTCTACTTGTATAGTGATGTGTCATACACACCATTGTCTTATATAGTGTCTTGTTGTCTGATGCTGCACATTTGTACGATGATGTGTCGTACATGTTGTGATTGTACAACAGTTTGTTATACAAGCCTCCTAACTTGTATGGCAATTTGCACTTGTATGACATACCTCATTTGTGCAGTAGTCTATTGTACAAGTTCCATTTATACGGTAATGTCTTTCATTTGCACGACATTCTGCACACAAGTTCCATTTGTACACTGACTTATTGTCTTTCCTTCCCTTATATGGCAATTTTCCTTGCCTCCTCCCTTTTGTCAACCTGCCATATGCGTCCCACTATGTGGCCCTTCATTAGCGAAAACAAACAAGTCTACTTCTTCATATGCATCTTTGGTTGCATTCCATCGTTGTCATTGTGCACCTTCCCAAGTGATTTGCTTCTCACAACTCCATGTCACCAAGCTTGACCCAACTTCATACAAGCAACGATTCCAGGATGTAGAAATGGAATACAACATACTTTCCCACATCCTCATAGTAAATTATCTGTCATCCTCCTCTCCAAGTTTCATGCAATGCTATTTTGAACTTAACCGACAATGGTAAGGGTGCCAAATGTAGCATGGGTAAACCCAAATTCGAATAGGAAATGAAACCAAATGTAGCATGACGGGAGTATTCCACACATGGAGGAACAATTTGAATAACAAATTTTATTATCAGCCAACTTGTACTAAAATCACAACAGCTCCTTGTATGGCAATATCTCTTGAATGGAAGTATCACTTGTTCTACGAATTTCACCTTGTATACAAAACTTGAAAGGAAAAATACAAAATCTATATACTGCAACAATAAACAATGACAACACATGCAATATATATACAATAACAATAGCAGAAGATAAAGGAATATGAGCAGATCGTGTATATGGTTTGTACGGTTAACTACATACATCTTAAATATACATTGCAATGTCTATGTGGAATATCTCCTTCCAACACCTACATGCTTTAGCCAACAACCACCGACCAGCCTCCTGACAACAAACACTCTCTTCAACCTTCCACCACTTTAGCCTTCGACACAATTCCAACCATATGGATGAATGAGGGAAGGGTTTTCTTTATACAACTAAGAGGTAGTTGCATTCTCCAACTACCCGACACCTCATCATTGTATTAAATTACATTTGACATGCATTTGACTTACTTTACATTTCATTTAGTGAGTCCCTTTATGACTTAGTTGTACATAACATTACATATTATCATATGAAATAATACATTGACTTTATTAATTATACATATGCACATTTTGTGAAACACTTTGCATATGAACTACAAAATAACATAAAATGACAAAACTTATTGACTAATTAAGCAAACATATCAATTTGTTTGCCTACACAAGTCACTGTCATACAAGTGAAGTGTCAAGCAACTACCATACAAGTGAAGTGTCAACAACTGCCATACAAATAGAGGTTACTAATGATTGCAGTTTTGGTTGACTCTTGAAATCTATCATATCAAATTGTTCTTGAAAATGTTCAAGTACTCACCACCCTGATAGAATCATCAAAGCTCTAGTGCTTGTGAATCCAGACATCTCCAAGGATTTCAAACTATATTTGGGACATACATTAGTATAATTTTAGTTCTCGCATAGAAATATGACAAAAGGGATGAGCATCCTATATCTTTCATGAGCCATACCTTTCATAACTATGAGGAGAGGTACCACTAACATTGAAAAGCAGATGTTTGAAATAATGAAAGCCCTACATTCATTCAAATATTACCTCTCACAGAGTATAACCACTATATTTGTGGTGCATCTTGACGTTAGATCTGCCATCCTGCAAGGAGAGTAAGGAGAAAAGTGAGCTGGTTGGATCAACAAGATTTAGGAATTTGACATTGAGATAAGCCAACTAAACTAATTAAGGGTTGAGATCTATGCGCTAATTTGGTATGATCTTGAGTAGAGGAATAGGTAGCATTTATAGATGAGCTTGAACAACCGAAGGGGCATACAACCATGGGATAAAGATCAATATGGATGCGTGATCTTAAGGAGTACCTCAAAACGAGCACAATATCAAGTTAGAAGACAAGAATTGAAAGGAAACATTTTAGGAGACATGCAATGAGCTACTTTATGGTGAATGGCATCCTCTTCTATAAAGAGTATGATTGAGTTCTCTTAACATGCATTGAAAAGGATAAAATAGATGACTTGCTTAGAACTTATCATAAAGAAAGGGGACATTACTCAACATATACCTTTGCCCACAAAAGGGGTAAGGTATTACTGGTTCACAATCGTAAAAAATATTTTTGAATGGGTGAAAGGCTTTAAGTCATGTAATTTTTTAGTGAAGAGAAAGGCCCCAATGCCCTTGTAGCCCATCATAGTCTTAGAGCCATTTCAACAATGGGGTTTAGACTTCATAGGTAAGATCAACCTCCTCTCCAGTGAACTCCATGGGTGGCTTCTTATAGGCACATATTATTTCACCAAGTGGGTAGGGGTAGTCCCAATTAAAGAAGCTAACCAAGAAATGGTGATATAACTATTGGAAGACATCATAACTCACTTTGGGGTACCTTATGTGGTCATCACCGATAATGCATCAGTTTTCGCTGGGGGAAGATGATTCGGTTTGTGCTTCAACACAATTTCTTGTTGATAAGATCTTCAAACTATTATTTGCAAGGGAATGGCTAGGCTAGAGCTACCAACAAAAATCTAAACAAGATCTTAAAAAGAATGATCACATAATCCCAAAGAAATTGGCACACACAGTTATGAAAGATATTATGGGAAGACAAGGTAACCCCGAAAGCATCCACTGGACATTTGCCATACAAATTGGTGCATGGCAAAGACGCAAATCTACCCATTAAATTGGAACACTTGTCTTTGTAGCACTTGTAGCAACTCAAACTAGAGGATGCAAATATGACACCCTTACAAACCAGGCTAAACAAATTGCTTTTCCTCATAGAAGAAAGAGAAAAAGCATTCACAAAGTGAATGAAGCACCAAGCTGGAGTGAAGAGATGGTTTCATAGGAAAGCGATGCCACTTGACATCAAGAGGACCTGGTCTGGAAGTGGGATGAAAATGAAGCCAAGCCTAGTCAACATACGAAGTTTGATTCTATGTGGTATGGGCCTTATCAAGTCATCCAAATGAAGAATGCCAACACTTTCAAATTGGCAACTTTGGAAGGATGCCCACTGCACATCTCAATTAACGGGCAACATCTGAGGCGCCTCTAGGCTGACTACATGACCTATTTATATATAAAAGAAAAAATTCGAGCTGTCCTACTTCGAGGGTGCCTTTCCCTCTAAACAGAGGGCCTGCTCCCCATTTTTCATTTTAGAAAATAACCTCGCTCCAAGGGCACCCCACCTTGGATCATTGTTGCCAAAATATAATTTAAAAAAAAAATCAGAACATCCCTCTCCGAGGGCACCCCACCTTGGAACACGAGACCACACTCTAAGGGAACCTTGCCCCAAAGAGTGGTTGAAGAAGAAGAAGAAGAAAAGATCAAGTTATGGAGTGCCCCACACTGAGGATAGGGGGGACAAACAATTTTAGCCCCCATCCCTAATATTAAAAATAAAAAGAGTAGCAAACGTAGGGGGTGGAGTACTTCGCTCTAAGGGCTCAAGGGCTGATTCCCTACCCCCGAGAAAAGAGAGAAAATAAATTAAAATATTGCTCTATGCAAAGCACTCCTTCCTATAGGCGCCCCACCCTGGTAGAGTGTCTCGGGTTTAGGGTGGCCCATTCCAAAGAACCTTGCTTTTGGCGATGTGTCCCACGCTATGGGTACCTTGTTTTGGAGCACCTTGTTTTTGTGATTTTCTTGGCAAAAGGAAAACCCTTTGGTTTCTTGCCGTTTCAAAAAATTCATGAGAAAAACAAGTTCTCACAAAAACTTTACAATTTTTTCTTTTTTACTGTAATCAAACCTCATTCTAGGCCATGTACCTATAATGGTCATTTAAACTCGTTGCCATTCAAATTAACACTTGCTGCAATTTTCAACATACATTGAGACTCAAAATCTGCCATATTTCCTAGGAAGTAATATAAAACAATCATAATTCTTCATACAATAGATTACAAATCTACGAGTTTTGTTTGTGCTTTTATATATCTGTAGCCTATTTTATGACAGATTCTACCTATATAAATTTGAAAATTGGTTTATCACATCATCATAATCAAGCTTAGTTGGATAATATTTTCTCACAAGTTGGAGATAAAGTATAACTCAACAGAGGTTCAACAATAACAAGTCTATCATACAGAAACACAAAACAAAGTTTGAAGCAAGGTTTATCCTGTGAGAACCAAATTGATTGCAAGGAGTCCATGTTAGGGACAGGGTTCTTCACCAATTTCAGATGGGTTAGGTTCTAACATAACCCTAGAAGAACTGTTACATACCCTTATCCATTATTGTAATCTAAGGCTCACGCTCAGGTTCTAACCTAGAAGACTAGCTATCTTATCAGCAAAACCCTCTAATTTATTATCCTGGTTGAAAATCCCTTGAAAAAAAATCTCTAAAAAAAGACACAAACATGCAGGCACAGAATAAAGAGACAAGTTCTTTGCTTTGTTCCAACAAAGAGGTAAAGTTTTGCGTTATTCCCTATTCCAAGAGAAATCACAGGAAGTTAAAAAGAGCCATTAGTTATTGATATTAATTTCCAGAGGACAACCAAACCCACAATATTATTCTTAAATTTCAGAAAACAATAAAACCCAAAAATTTCCCTTATAAAATTATGGTTTGCATGAATAATCCAAAGTAGAAATAAACATGGAATGGTAAAAAGCCAAAAAATTTACAGATTGGACTTGGTTTAAGTATTCCGATTGGTCTTGATGCCCAAGTACCATCTCACCAACTCAAACTAGTTTCTCAACATTTCACATTGGTATAAATGCCCTAGCTCAGGAAAGTTTCTCCTTTCACCCATTTAGCATATCACCCAATATCTCAAGGATAACCATTTTAAAAACCCTCAACAAAGCTTTCCAAGAACCAAACTTACCTTCAAATTTGACGACTATAGATTAGACAGGTCAGATTCAGGAGTGGGAAATGAATGCAGTAAGATTAACTAGTGCACTTTGGCTTGGCATGCCCACCATCTAGGCAGAGCCATTATTTTCCCTTTTACATGCAAAATGCGTAGTATGCAAAGCGTGAACGCTTCCCTATTTTTTCTCTTGAACCTTAACCCAAATGAGGGGTTAACTTTTAAATATGGTTTTTACATCTTCGATGAAGCTTGAATTTAACCCTAGTTAGGGTGTTAACCCAACTCATAATCACTTCCCTCATAAACTACTACACTCTTTACCACATCAAAGGCAAAAATATCTAGAATTTGATAAGCTATTCATATATTTTAATCTAATTTATTTAGTTCTTTTTTGTATGAATCCAAAATATTTGCAGTTATGGCTTGAATGTGTATCTATTTAGTATATTTTTGAGTAAAAAATATTTTTGAACTAGCACGGTGAAGCACTATTATTTACAGTCATCAACAATTTAGTTGATTATAGACTTGCTTCAAGAAGACTAGCTTGCCTTCAATGGACCTTTCCTTGCAATAGAGAATCTCCACGCTATAAATTATTCTTCTTTTTCTTTCCATATAAATATAGCTGGTTGAATCTGAAGGTCACAGTCGTCATATTTGTGTACACCATCAAACTTTATACCTTGCAATAGAATATCTCCATTCTCTAAGTTGTTTTCTTCATTTAATTGCTGCCACTTGAACTTAAATAGTCACCTTCTTTATCTGTATTAATTCATGAGTACACCAAAGGACCTTACAGCTGGCATGTTGAGCTATTCATTTTCAGGGTTGGGTATTAATACCAACATTAAGAAATTTCTATTACAAAAGCTAAAGTATATACTTTGAAGTTTGAAGGGAAAGCTGTAATGTCCCCTTTTTCTAGGCAGTCAGTGTGTAGAACAGTTTAGCCTACTCACGGGTTCCCGTAGGCTAGGGCAGATTGTAGGGGAGCCTAACTAGAGTTTTGGGAGCGGGTAATTGAGCGAAATGGGTATTCGAATCCACTCTTAGATGTTGAATCGGATGGACAGAGCCTTGACTTACTATTTTTAGTAAGTTAGTTTTTAGGGTTTTTGGTCGAGCAGACAATGGAATTATATTCTTCAGCGAAATGGGTACTCAAAACAGGTTTCAGTTGGTCAATCGGTTCACTGGAGGTCAGAGATTTTAATGCCTGAAGGTTTGGCTATGTGAAAAGTGAAATATTAATTATTTTTATATAGTCAAACTTTATGATATTAAAAAACTTAAAGGGAAGTCACTTAAAAGTGAAATATATTATATAAGTGACTAATTTTTGGAGCAAAAAGGGATATTATAATATTTTATATTATGTGCAACCCTAATTAGGGCATTGCATCCTGTGGGTTATAAAAGGGCATTGAGAGCTTCATTCGATATATTCTGGATTTTAGTTATTTCCTCTAGAGTTTGAGGCCAGTGGCTGAGACTTCTTCTCCGAAGGGACGGAAACCCCAACGGTGTGGCTGAGGACGAAACCCCTCAGATTTTTGGAGCTGGACGAAACCCCAGTTCTTTGTTGGTGAATTCACACAGGATTCACACTTGGAGCTTCATCAGTCTTTAGAGGTATCTTTCCATGTTTGCTGATTTAGTATATTTCAAGGGTTTGCAGACATATTGTGGAAAGATTATATTTTTAAAATATTGTAATCTGAACCCTATTTTGAAAGAAATTTGAAAAATAAAATTGTTAGTTATTTCCTGTTTCTTGGAGTTGTATTTTCTGATTTTAAGAAACAATATAGTGTCCCAAATATTAAAAATATCAGAACAGGGGGGGACATTACAGTGGTATCAGAGCTGGTTTTTCCTGCTAGCCTGTTCAGGGTTTGATGAAAATTTCAGAAATGATTTCAGTATTGTGTGAAAAAAAAAAAATTGCAGCAGCCGTGAGTATTTTTTAGACTTGGAAGTTAGGGTTTGGTTGTCGTTTCAAATCTAGGGTTTCCAGTTTCTGGGTATTGGTGATCTGAATACCCATTTGGTTGATTTGGGCTTTAAGAGTTCTGGGTATTGTTAATTCAGAGCTCAACTTATTCTGCTAGCCTATGGAAGCCTAAGTAAATTTCAGATTCATGGAGTCTTATAATGATTGGTCTAGGAGACAGCGTGATTGGGATAGGACTCAGAGTGAGATACAAAAATCCATCAATCAATTAACTGCAATGATGCAAATTTCTCTACCTACAATTCTTCCTAAGGTAAAGGTT
This sequence comes from Wollemia nobilis, assembly GCA_028583015.1. Taxonomy (NCBI): domain Eukaryota; kingdom Viridiplantae; phylum Streptophyta; class Pinopsida; order Araucariales; family Araucariaceae; genus Wollemia; species Wollemia nobilis. Next base: position 1,297,549 of record JAQPPZ010002291.1, read on the forward strand.
GAGCCTACAGTCATTGAATTATTTGATCAGTTCCAACAAGAGTGGAGGGCTCATGATGATGATTTTCGTGCCCTTATGTCTAATGAAGATTATATTGATATGCGTATGAGGCAACAACCCAATGGAAATAAAAAAATGAACCTTCTTGAGAAGATCAAAAATTCGAAACACAATGAAGAGCCTGCTGCCCCAGAAAAGTTGGAGAAGCCAGTTGATAGTGACGTAGATTCCCAATCAGATCATGATGATATTCACCCATCACATTTTAATGGTGACAGTTCAGAAGAACTTGGGTTGGATATTCACATTGAACCCATTATGATGCATGCACCGGATAGCTATATCTTCTTCGGAGATTTGCAGAGTGAGCTGAATATGGAATCAGTTATGCATGATACACATGATGGTGTTGTTACAGGTTACGTGGCAGCCCCTTCTGATGAAGACAGGCATGAGTTTTCAGATCATAACATAGTTGAGGTTGTTGCTGATTTTAAATCAGCTTATGATGATATTTCATCTCACCAGGACAGCCATGAAAATTCAATGCATGATGAGTCTAGTGCTGATTTACAAAATTTGAAGGCAGCCTTAGAAACTATGAAGTCAGACTTCATGAGCACTCTTGCAGACAGAGATCACTATGCCAAGCTTGTTGAAGAGACCCCTAGTGCATACAGGAGCAAAGAAGAAGAAGTTAGTCAGCTAACTGAAGAGCTTGAGCAGACTAGAAGCTCTTTGTCGGAGGCTCGTCTTTCATTGCATGAGACAGAGTTGAAACTCAATTCTGTTTTAGCATCCACTGAACAACTGAATCAGGAGAGAGCCAGGGAGATTGGGCGGATTGTTGTCGAACTAGATTGCATTCAGGAGGACTATAACTTAACACATTGTCCCATGAGATCAGATTACACAATTTCGGATCAATGGATTGGCTGTGATAAGCACGAGAGTGATAATAATTTCTCATGGACTGACAATCCGTTGTATGATATGGATCATGATACATCTTTTGATAATCCTCTTTTTGAGATGAAGAGTGTTGATTCTTTTCCTGTGATAGATCATGAGGATACATTGTTTGAGACAGGGTGTCTATTTCGACATGAGTCTGAGAGTGATTTCATGAGCATTTTCCAGCCTAATCAGGATGATCGGGGATTGAGTTCTCTTACCCAGGATCGTATGCTTGCATTGATGAGCATCGAGGGCGATGGTAGGAGCATGTTGTGGGCAATAGTTGATCATGGGTATGAGAGATATGTCGTTGTTCGCTTTTCGGACAGCCATAACATTTACTTGATGGAGGTTGGTCAGCAGTTTGGTTGGCATTATATGGAGTATCTTACTTCTTATTTGAACACAGTGCCCTCTCAAGGGGTCAGTTTAATCAGTGAAAGTGCAGAGATAGGCCTGGTTGAGTCACCTATGCATCAGATGTTTCTTGGCACAGAGTTCAGTCATTATGGGCATACCAGTTTTGATTATGAGGCTGAGCTTCTTATGGAGTTGCAGGAGTGGAGTATGGATGGTCTTTTAGGAGTCTCACAGATAAAATTACACCCTACTTGGTTGAGTATGATGAGGGACGTCATCTTTCCAGAGGATATTTTGTTGACTGCAGTAGATTGGGCTACATGGGATTATCTGGGTTATTCCAAGAGTGTGAACGCTGAGTTGAGCTGGTCAGGTGATGACTATGGAGGCACTTCCAGCATTGTATTTGCAGTGGTTTATGATGATGATTTCTTGGATATGACGTGGCACATGATATTTCATCTCAGTTTAGATAGGCGGACTAGTGCCAGGTTGGGGAGAGATTTCATCATGCTATTGCAGTTGAGACTTCAACAACTTAACCATGTCAGAGGGACAGTGATGATCAGAGTAGCGCAGCGTCGGCGTGGCAGTTACTTTCTGAGATTGTTATGGGATCCAGGGATTTGATGGACCTTATCCAGGATGCAGACACTTGACTGGAGTATGTATGCATATTGCTTGAGGACAAGCAATCTTTGGGAAGGGCGGACTGTAATGTCCCCTTTTTCTAGGCAGTCAGTGTGCAGAACAGTTTAGCCTACTCACGGGTTCCCGTAGGCTAGGGCAGATTGCAGGGGAGCCTAACTGGAGTTCTGGGAGCGGGTAATTGAGCGAAATGGGTATTCGAATCCACTCTCAGATGTTGAATCGGATGGACAGAGCCTTGACTTACTATTTTTAGTAAGTTAGTTTTTAGGGTTTCTGGTCGAGCAGACAGTGGAATTATATTCTTCAGCGAAATGGGTACTCAAAACAGGTTTCAGTTGGTCAATCGGTTCGCTGGAGGTCAGAGATTTTAATGCCTGAAGGTTTGGCTATGTGAAAAGTGAAATATTAATTATTTTTATATAGTCAAACTTTATGATATTAAAAAACTTAAAGGGAAGTCACTTAAAAGTGAAATATATTATATAAGTGACTAATTTTTGGAGCAAAAAGGGATATTATAATATTTTATATTATGTGCAACCCTAATTAGGGCATTGCATCCTGTGGGTTATAAAAGGGCATTGAGAGCTTCATTCGATATATTCTGGATTTTAGTTATTTCCTCTAGAGTTTGAGGCCAGTGGCTGAGACTTCTTCTCCGAAGGGACGGAAACCCCAACGGTGTGGCTGAGGACGAAACCCCTCAGATTTTTGGAGCTGGACGAAACCCCAGTTCTCTGTTGGTGAATTCACACAAGATTCACACTTGGAGCTTCATCAGTCTTCAGAGGTATCTTTCCATGTTTGCTGATTTAGTATATTTCAAGGGTTTGCAGACATATTGTGGAAAGATTATATTTTTAAAATATTGTAATCTGAACCCTATTTTGAAAGAAATTTGAAAAATAAAATTGTTAGTTATTTCCTGTTTCCTGGAGTTGTATTTTCTGATTTTAAGAAACAATATAGTGTCCCAAATATTAAAAATATCAGAACGAGGGGGGACATTACAAAAGATGATCATGTTTGCTTAGAATGAGTCCATAGAGGCTGCATGTCCAAATACCTACAAGATGGAAGGATTAGCAGATGCATTAGTTCGGGAGATCTAGGTCCAAGGACAAGAAAAAAAACACATTAAGAAATGAAAAATAATGATCCCTAGCCAAACAAAACACCTTGATAGATTAGTTCATTTTCTTTTACATGTAAATTGGTGAACATCCACACCGACCTTTTGAATGCATGAGAGTAATCCATTAACAAGCTGAGAATGTGAACTTGTGCCCAACCTCATCTAGGTTGACTCAATATATTATAGTTACATTAACACAAAGATCATGTCCAAATGTTCTTATGCCCGAGCTATCATCATGGCAATTCCTTTGAAAGTATCATAAATGAGCTAACAAGACAAGATCTATTTCCTTTATGATATATCAATAATGGTTGATGAGATACATAGCCTATGAAGCCCTTGTTGTTTACTGAATGTGGAACATCTTGTCATATAGGAGCTGCCCTTGAGAGTAAATGGTGCAGATGCCAGGCAACTCTTGGTGGTGGTGATGCCAATGAATTTGCCTCTCCTTTAAATCCCACTACAGATTAGTGTTTGTGCTTGGATTCATTGGAGCTCTCTTCTATTTATTTTTTACCTTCATTGCTAGCTCTCTCTTCATAAATACTTTTAAATTTTTAAGGTTTTCTCGTTTTAGATCCAACCTTCGAAGTAGTAAGATAATGACATACAAATGTTCCACTTTAGTGTAGTTTATGGTAGTTTCTTTACCCTAGCTTTGCTTATTTTTGTAGAACTTTCTGGTTACTACACTGCATTGCAACACTCTTTTTGACAAGTCCCATTGGCCTACTTTGTTCATCCATAGACATTACTAACATTATCTTATCTTTGCAACACCCTTTTTCACAAGTCCCATTGGCCTACTTTGTTCATCCATAGACATTACTAACATTATCTTATCCTATAGAAATATCAAGGAGTTTTCAAATGATTTAATTACCTTTTTTTTGGTAGGTAAATTTTTTTTATTTACATTCAGGTTGAAGGGTCCCGACCCTGTTACATTGAGCACTTGAAATGCCAGTAGTACAAAATTGGCATATCCTGTCATCACAGGGATAGACAGTACAAAAATTCACAATCTGGAGACCCTGCAACTGACTAAGGAGACTGACAGAAAAAAGGAAAACAATTCTTGGGGCTGAACCCCTGAAGACAGGAAAACCAAGACTGAGCTCAAAACAACACAACCAAGGGCAGGTCACCTACCTGCTAACTCCTCCACAATGCTACTGGGACTCCTCCTTGTCCTCCTTCTTGGCAGCATCTTTACGGTCTGAAGCGAGAAGGTCCCTGATCGTAGTCGGAAGCTCCTGGATATTTCTCATTTGGAACTTTTGGATAATTTTTTACCCCCTTTGCCTTGCTGCGTAGGAGGTTTGGATCTCTTTGTTTCTTCCCTGTTGAACATTCCCAGTTCCTGGAAGAGAGTTCATTGGGTGCGATTGGCTATGTCTTTTGTTGTGTCTCTGCTCCTTAGGTCTATGCCAGAGGGTCTGCCATTATTCTTGTCACCTCCAACATCTATTTGGAATTTTTTGAAGCTCTTGGTTTGTCTAGGGCTCCATGCCTCTGGGGATTCATGGGAGGAATCGGCGTTGTCATCCTCGACGTCATGGAATTCGGATGGGGAGTGGGGCGATCCAGTCCCTATGAGTGGGGAAGATCTGGGGAGAGGTTTTGGGTAGTGGTCCCTAGGACTCGGGTCCGCCATTTGATAGGGAATTAGGGTAGGGGGAAGGGGATGAAGAGTGGGATTGTTGGGGAGGGTTTGCCTTCAGAAGGGGTTGATCCGGTTGGTTTGAAGTAGGAATTTCCTCTCGAGGATGCACCTCATCATTGATTTTAGCATTGAGACCAAAATTACTGAGCAAACTGAACTTATTGGATGAGGTAAACAGACTACTTGCCTTGTGTCGCCGATTGGAGAAGAGGGGGCATGTTGCTTGCCTTTGGGGTTCTGGGGCGGTCCTGCTTTGGTTTTTTCCTTCTAGGCTTCTTTGTGAGGCGAGCGAAGCAATTTTTGGACATTGTTCGATGCACTTTTTAGGGTTGGGCACTGGGTTGGGAGATACCCACAAGAGAGGCATTCGGTGTAGAACATAGGTTTATTTTCATACTCCACTGGTTGGCAACGATGGTAGGACCCGTAAATCAGATTAACATGGTCCGGGAACTGGGTCTCCATAGTGACATTAACACATATGTGGGCTTGCATCAATCGTGAATGGGCGTGCATTGCCGGGTCATCAGCAACAAGCTCCCAAATCACTTGGGCAATCCCTTGAAGCACATCCTCGTGATAGAAGTGAGAGGGAAGGTTTGGGAGCTGGATCCAAATTGGGGTGCAATTGATGTTCTGGGATTCTGAAACGAAGTCCGCTCCCCACTTTCGAAGGAAAAGGCTCCTTTTTCCAAAGAACCATGGGCCTCCCGATAGAATACAATAAACATCTTATTGCATGTTGAGGCGTATCATGAAGAATCCTTTGGAAATGCCTATCAGTTCCAGGCAGCCCCTAGTTTTCCACTTAATCGCCGCCCATCGACGGAGATAGTCCATATCAGGCCTTCCGCCTACGAATTTCCCTACTAGGTAAAAGGAGTCGAGGGTAATGTACTCCTCCATTACTTCTTCTGGTAAAATAACATCGCAACCTTGGGGGAAGAAGGTGCGTGGAGCAACAGGCAAGGGTTTGGATTTTCCTTTGAGCGCTTCTGCGAATGTTGTCGAAATAGTTTTGCTGTCTCCGCATGCTTTTTCCAGAGGGTCTTTCCCCCCATGAGCTCTGTTCACATCTTCCGACACCCCTGAAACAATTTTGGCTGCTGTTTCACTCCCTGTCTCTTGGCCTGCAATTCCTTTGATGGTGCTGTTTGTGCGCACTTGTGATCCAATCCTTGGTACCTTACTCTCGCCTCTCTGCTTCCCGCTCGCCCCATATTCGGATTTCGGAGGTTCGCTTGTCGTTGCTCCGAAAAACCCTCGCTTCATATTTGCCCCCAAATTGATTTACTTTTCATCAAGACCATATATAATCAAATGATTTAATTACCTTGATTGACAAGCATACAAAGTTTTGTAGCACAACAGTGGTATTCCATGCTATAGTGGTATTCCATGATTAAAGGAACATAGAGGAGTAAATGATAGGAAATATCAGCAATAAACAACATTTAACAAGTACGAGAAGGAAATATTCAGAACTGAAATGGAACAGAACTGCACTTTGTCATTTGCATAATGTATGAACAGAAATGTACATTCATTTACAATAACAATACAATCACTCATAGTCACATGCAATGTCTATACATACACATATATGCACCTAGGCACACACAACTAGATGGCTAAATGAATAATATCTGATTCTCTATGTATTTGGAAATGTAAAGAGTCTACATTAATATTCAAATTACATGAACATCCAAATTACATGTACATTCTAATTACAAGTACACTAATAAGCATTTCATCAAATACTTAGCATACAATTACAAACTACATAATGACACAAAATGACAAAACTATATGTACAATTAAAATTACCTTTGTGTACCTAACTCCGTACATGCTCCATTAGGCTTGGGATGGTGCTTGAGGTGGTGTCACATCAGAAATCACTATTACATCTGCCCTCCCCTCTAGATTGGTCAACATCCTCGTCGAAAACTATTGCTACTCCTGAGGGATTTGAATTTGTTGGGGGTGGGGAATGGATTGGATCTGACTGGATATAGCTCCCAACTACTGTACGTACATCTTGAGGGCATCGGTTTCATACTTAGGCACTTGGCATAAAATCAATTATCTCACACACTGAAATCCATAATGTTGTGACTTTTGCTCAATATTTGCGAGCTTTGCACGCAACACCATTTCCCTCTTTATTGTTTTCACAAGTTGTTTATCCTTATCAACAATCAGTTGATCACATATAGCTATCTCTTGCATCATGGCTTCAATAGCCTGCTCTCTCATCATGCACTCCAACTTCAATAGTCGGATCAATTGATTTTGTTCTTCTTGTTCTTTCTTCAACTAATCCACTTTTTGCTGCAACTTTGTGAGTCCTATTTCAACCTCCTACTTCACTTGCCAAAGCTTCTCCTTTGTCTTCTATAATTGGATTGATTGTTCTTTTTGCAACACAAGGCTATCTTTTATCTTACAGAATGTTTCCAATCCAACTGCCAACCATTGTATCAGGTAGGCCAAGAAATTTATTTTGGTGTATGCCAACTACAACTCCGATGCCAGTTTGATTCTTTATGGCCTTGCATTCAAGATAGTCATTGAACCTATCCTTGTCAACATATATCACAGGTAGATGCCTCTACAATATTGTTGTCCCCTCCGATTGCATTGTCACTCCAATCATTGTTTGCATGGTGTTGGTCTCACCAAGCACCCATTTTTGGATATGGTTAATTTCCTCAAATATCTTCATGCACTCTTTATCTTGGGCCCAACTAATTAGTTTACCCAACTCCACATCCACTCACAACTTCCATTGTTGCCATTCTCCAAGGGCATTGACTTGGCCAATTACTCATTTTGGTGCCATAGACTTGGGGCTGCCGCAAATTTGGCACATCAATGAAGCAGTGCTCACTTGTGTCACTCTCCTTCCTAGGGTCATCATCTTTATTGGTTGTTTCTTACTTCTCCCCACTAAGTCTTTCTATGGTGATCTTCCCTTTGTCGACCTTGCCCTTCTAAATTTGTGGCTCTAAATATTTCTCTACATCAACCGTAGCTTCATCTCCTTTCGTGGTTGGTTGATTGTTTTGGCACTTCTACCACAAAACATGCTCTGATATAGGTTGTTTCCCTTTATATTGTGGCACCAAAAGTGTTTGTGCCATTTTCTATGTAGTGGTAGATGCAATCTCAATCGGCTCCACATCTTGCCTAATAGATGCTTTTTTTTCTTTTTTTTACTTCTCTTCTCTTCTCTTCTCCTCCTCTCTCCCACCCTCATTGTGCGTTTGTGTAGCTGTGGCCCCTTGAGCCCTCTTGTTCTACTCCATTATGCCCTCCCATTCTACTCCCCGCGTGTCCTTCCGTTCCTTTTCTCTCCCCCCTCCCCCATGCTTTTCTTGTGCATCTGCATGGCCAGGCACGTTCGTACAGTTGCAAGGTCCTTGCGTTATCCCTATGCATTTATGTGGCCCTGTGCGTTCGTGTGTCTGCACGTTCATGTATCTGCACATTCGCATGGCCTTGCACATCTGCATGGTTGCAGGGCACTCTTTCTACGTGTTCGCGTGGTTGTGGGTTCCCATGCCTCTGCACGCCCATGAGGTTTCAGGCTCTTGCGTCTCTTTGTGAGCTCTTGCATAGCCCTACTCAGTACCCCCGTGCCTCGACACTATCTTGTTTGCACCCTTGTGAAACCTCGCTTAAAGCACTCATGCCTAGCATGGCCCCATCTGCGCCCTTATGCAATCTCACTCAACCCCCCCATGACCTTGTGTGGCCCCGTATGTGCACCCGTGGCCTCACTTGCATGCCTTAGAGACCCTGTGCCCTAGGCCCCCAGTGTCCTTGCCTCCCTATGCTTTTGGATTCCTATGTTTTCTTTTCCCATATTGTTTGTTATGGGGATTCTCGATGGTGGAGGGATCGAGGAAACGCGAGCTTCTCCTCAAAAATCTATCCAACATTTTCAGTCAACAACCTCATACCATCTCTCTAAACAAATAAATTCTCTCCAAAAATAGTTGGATACATAGGATAACATCATACTCTCTTTGCAAGATCAAGTGAAAGATGCAGTCGCATTATCACGGATATCCAGAGTAAGTTTCAGGATCAGCAAGCCACTATTACTCAATTACAAACTATACACACCGAACAGTCTCCTCAATATTCTTTGAATTCTCACTCTGAAATTTTAAAGATCCGAGAAGCTGAACAAGAACGTCTCAAGGAAGCATAAACTGAATAGAGTCAGAAATTAGCTAACCAACAAGGGTTCACAATGTTGTCCAAGCTAAATTTGAAGAAGAAAGGGTTCGCAATGCTAAATCCCTCAATCTCAGGGTCATTGGAGTGCCCAAATCAACAATTCCGATTCAAGCCGACCACACCATTCATAACACTCCTCGAGTTAACAAAAATCACCCTTGAGAAAGCATGGGTCTCTCCTGATTCCACATTTGTCATACACTTCAAGAATGTGGAAGAACGTATGGAGGCCTTGAGGGTCAAATGGAAGTTATTTAATCTCCATGACAAGATATTTTAAGATGAGGACCTTATGCGAACTCATGCATCCCTAAATGCTATCCTCAATGGATGATACAGTCCTAATATTGTGGAAGAACAATTCCGATTCAAGCCGACCACACCATTCATAACACTCTCGAGTTAACAAAAATCACCCTTGAGAAAGCATGGGTCTCTCCTGATTCCACATTTGTCATACACTTCAAGAATGTGGAAGAATGTATGGAGGCCTTGAGGGTCAAATGGAAGTTATTTAATCTCCATGACAAGATCTTTTAAGATTAGGACCTTATGCGAACTCATGCATCCCTAAATGCTATCCTCAATGGATGATACAGTCCAAATATTGTCCCACCATCTCCTATAGAACTCTCCTGCTAGCTGAATCCACATGATATACTTCAAGGGTACTATAATTCTCTCCTTTCCCTTGCTCTCTCCCCCTATTGAGGTGAAGCCTCCACTTACTGCTCCTTCAAAGTGCTAATTCTTGGCCTTTCTCTGGAGTTTCCAGCATGCCTATTGCTACTACCTTGTTTAGGATTTGAGTTGCGTTCTCTTTCCCTTCCTCGCACGCATTTTGCAAGACTCCTCACACTTCCTTTGTCACAAGGTTTTGCTTGCTTCATCGAGTCAGGTGGGGCCCTTCTCTGTTGCTATTCCATCTGATGAATTCTCTATGATACTTGGCCTTTTCTGTGTCATTTATTCTCAACAACTTTGATTGATGACTGGTTCTACTTTTGTCGCCCCTATTGTCACAGTATTACACCTTGTACAACCCCTACTATCACAGTCTTTTGCTTGTATGGTAGTCCTTCAGGTTTGTATGGTGATCACTTTGCTTGTACGACAACCCTTCACCACTTGTATGGAAGTTGTTTAACTTCTTCAATTTGTATGGCACTGTCATCTAACAACTTGTACAACAGTCCTTCCTTTCACCTATACAATTGACCTCTTATGCACTTGTATGGCAATGGTATCTGCCAACTCGGTCATTCACTCTTTGACTCATACAACCTTTCCACCGCTTGTACAACAACCTCCTCTGCCCTTCTCTTTGTGCACAAACTGAATGCTTTTTCTATTGCTTGCTCCAACCCTCGTCCATATGGCTACACTTCTCACAAATCATAGACCCTTGCTTTGTTTGCACTTCATCTACTTCTATGGTCGTCCATACGGTTGCATATGGCTACAATCCCTCTTTTGAAAAACCCTTCATGCGGCAATTTTCCTTTGCAATTTCTTCCTTCGGCAATACCACTAGCTTCTCCTTAGGGCACACTCATCAGTTTTGCACTTCTTTGGTAGTTCATCCCCCTTTTGTTGTCAACTCTTGCATCGGCACTGCACCAACACACTTCACTTCTGCATTGTAGTCTGCATCCTCGACACTTTGTTCTATGTCCTCCCACCTTTTGCTCCTTACATGCATTCTTCGTGCTCCCATATCCTTAGGCGTTGAGCAAATTATATGATGCTCAAGCCTCCCTGAATGCACATATTTATAATTTTGTGGGGTTGGTTGCCGCCTATGTATGTTAGGAACCTAATATTAAAATAAAGCACACTCACACAAAATACTGAAAAATAACTCACATACATAAAATAACTCAATATCGGTATGCAGAAATCAATTACAGAAATGAAACAATCTCACAGTAACACTGAATCGCGGGCCTGTTCGAGAGGGCAACCTCCTTCAATATTTCATTAGCTTGCAAAAGGATAATCTCGTACATGGCTTCATATCTTTTTAAAGGAAAAGTACATGCAACCCTACCTAAATGCTCAAGAGGTGGCTTACATGCAAAATGCCACTCGAGCTAGAATCTCCCACCAAATGGCGGTTATAATCTTGATAAAAACGATTACATGAAATGGTACCACTTGGCGAGGTATCTTACTACATAGGTTACAATATTGATAAAAACAGTTACATGAGATGGTACCACTTGGCGAGGTACCTTTATTGCCACCTACATTACTAAGTATTGCATAATAACATTAAAATAAGATCCCCACGTTGGAAGTGGGTTATTACATAGGTAAATGAGAATTACAACATGGTGTTAGGATAGGATCCTAACATGTCCTTCCCTTTCGAAAAGCTTTGTCGTCAAAGCTGAAATTGAGGAAACTGGTGTTGGATTTGATGGAGAGGCTCCCATGTAGCATCGTCTGGCTGGAGCCCACGCCATTGGACAAGGACATCTGTGATAATACGATTGCGGAGAGTGCGGATGCGGCGATCCAGCAACCGTTCTGGTTCAAGTAAGATGGACCCTTCCTCATCCAATTCTGGTAATGCTGATTGAACCTATACCTGTGTGCCCACAACTTTCTTGAGAGACGAAATATGGAAAATAGGATGGAGCTTGGAGGTGGGTGGAAGAGCCAATTTGTAAGCAGTGGAATCAATCTGTTGTAGAACTTGGTAGGGCCCATAGAATTTTACAGCAAGTTTTTGACACTGACAGAGTTGGAGGGATGACTGTTTGTACAACTGCAAGGGAAGGAAAACCATATCACCCACATCAAAGCTACGCTCGGATCGATGCTGGTCGGCCTGTTGTCGCATCCGGTTTTGGACCATGTCCAAATTATGCTTCAGCTGGTGAAGGACATCGGTCTGTTGACGAAGAGTAATGTCGACTGTCTGGACCCTAGAGCTGCCTGGAATGTATGAAGAAGGCGTGGGTGGAGGGTGCCCATAAAAAGCCTCAAAAGGAGTGAGTTTGGTAGCTGTATGATAGGACGTGTTATACCACCATTTGGCCAGAGGAAGCCACTTCGCCCATTGAGAAGGATGATCTGATGCAAAGCAACTAAGATAGGTCTCCAAACATTTGTTGACAATCTCAGTTTGACCATTTGTTTGCGGATGATAAGCTAAACTCATTTTGAGCTTCGTTCCTTGCAACTTAAACAACTCTTGCCAAAAATGACTAGTGAAGGTTGGGTCTCGATCGGACACAATGGAGGTGGGCATACCATGAAGGTGAAAAATAGAATCAAGGAAGATTTGGGCAATGGTGGAGGCTGTGTAAGGATGGGCAAGGGGACAAAAATGAGCATACTTCGAAAGGCGATCCACTACCACGAGAATAACAGACTTACCGCTCGATTTAGGTAACCCTTAGATAAAATCCATAGAAATATCATTCCAAACCTGATCTGGAATGGGCAATGGTTGAAGAGTACCCAGAGAATGAACTGTTTCACCTTTCATCCGTTGGCAGGTATCACAAGCTGCCACGAAGTCATGGATGTCTTGTTTCATCCCTTTCCAGAAGAATGTGCGCTTGAGGTGTTCATATGTTTTAAGAAATCCAGAATGACCTGAAGAGAGAGCAGTGTGTAGTTCCTTCATGAAGAGGTCGCGGAGTGGCGAGGCACAGGGAATAACAAGGCGTTGGCGATAACTCAAATCCTGGCCATCCCAATTGTAGCCTGGGTATGAAGTCGGATCAGCTTGAAGTGAAGCCATCAAAGCTTGCAGGTCTGCATCTTGAAGTACCTCCTATCGTAAGGAATCTATCCATTGGGGGACAAGTGCGGAGATAGCACATATCATACTAAGGGCCTCAAATTGGCGAGAAAGAGCATCAGCCACAAGATTTTCTTTACCCTTCTTATAGGTGATATCATAATCATAGCCCATGAGTTTAGAAACCCATTTTTGTTGTTTTGGGGTAGCAACACGTTGTTCTAGGAAATATTGGAGACTCTGATGGTCTGTTTTAATGGAGAAATGGCACCCAATGAGATATGGTTTCCAATGGGTGACAGCATGTAAGATGGCCAACATCTCCTTGGCATATGTAGATTTTTCCAACTACGCTCAGAGAGTGCCTTACTGGTGAAGGCCAAGGGTCTCCCTTCTTGCATCAATACTACCCCAATGCCACGACCAGAAGCGTCACTTTCAATGACGAATGGTTTAGAGAAATATGGCATGGCTAGAACAGGTGTGGTGGTCATGGCATGCTTTAATTCCAGAAAGGCTTGATCAACGGGTCCTATCCAAGTGAAAGAGTGCTTATTTAACATAGATGTGAGGGGAGCTGCTATCTTCCCATAATTACGAATAAATTTCGTGTAATAACCTGTAAGTCCTAAGAATCCCCAAAGTCCTTTGAGAGTGCGGGGTTTTGCCCGGTCCTGAACTGCCTGAATCTTCTTAGGGTCGACCTTGACACCATATTTAGAAACAATGTATCCTAAATACTCCTCTTCAGTCAGACCAAAGGAGCACTTAGACCGCTTAGCAAAAAGTTGATGTTGGGCCAATAACTGTAATGTCTAATCCACATGGGTAAGGTGTTCTTCCCACGAGTGGCTATAAACCAATATTTCATCAAAGAAAACCAGGATGAACTTCTGCATGAAGGGACGGAAGATGTTGTTCATAAGGCTTTGAAATGTGGATGGTGCATTTGTCAAACAAAATGGCATTACCAAGAACTCATAGTGACCTTCATGAGTACGAAAAGCAGTTTTTGGAATATCCTCGTCCTTGAGCTTGATTTGATGGTACCCCGAATGAAGGTCCAACTTGGAGAAGTACATAGCTCCATGTAATTCATCCACTACTGGAATGGGAAATTTATCCTTTATGGTGATCTTATTGAGCTCACGGTAGTCTATGCACAATCGCCACGAGCCATCTTTCTCACGAACTAGCAAAACTGGAGAAGAATAGGGACTGGTACTGGGTCAAATGACACCTGCCTTGAGCAATTCCTGTACCATCTTCTTAATTCTGACTTGAGAGCATGAGGATACCGATATGGTATGATGTTCGGTGGTGCACTACACAGAAGTAGTAAAATAACATGGTCATGAGAGCGACGAGGTGGCAGTGTAGTTGGTTTTGAAAAGACGCCATTGTGCTTGGTTAGAACAAGTTGCAAATCTGCTGGAATTGGATCTACTGTAGAAGTGGGTGGCTGAATTGAAAATATTTGTGCAATGACCCGACGGGACGACTTTTCAACAACTTCTCCATGCGATTGGAACTAATAATTTGTGTAGGGCCAGCCTTGATACCCTTGAGGGTATATGTTTGTCCATTTTGTGAAAATTGCAGCCATAGTTCTACAAGGTTGCAAGAGAAAGTGCCCAAGGTGCTCATCCATTGGGATCCTAACACAACGTCACATCCTCCCAATTGGAGGGCTAACATATCTTGCTTGAGTTCATAATCCCCTATCTGAATTTTGACATTTCGACATTTACCTTTACAAGGTAAGGTGCCTCCATTGGCCACCATGACTTCAAAAGAATTGCATGAAAGTATATAGCAGTTGGTCCATTTGGCCACCTGAGGATCAATAAAGTTGTGTGTAATGCCTGAATCAATAAGAATTGTGAGACGTTGGCCTTTGAAATAACCCACAACTTTCATGGTTTGTGGGGTGGTAATCCCGGCAAGAGCATGGACTGAAATTTCTACTGGTGTTTTTGATGGTTCCTCTTCTTGTGGAGTTGGTGCCTCTGTTGTATCACTCTCCTCATCACTATGGTCATTGTTTTCTGGTTCCTCGACATCTATTAAAAACAATCTCTTATTTGCACATCTATGCCCCTTCGTAAACTTTTCATCACAATTATAACATAACCCTTGGGCGTGACGCACATCCATTTCCTCTGTAGTCAGCCTCTTGGGAGCAGGAGGTTTATTATCAGTATTGTTTTGGACCCGAGGAGGGAAAGAAGGTCGGTTATGCGAAAATCGTGGTGTCCGCCTTTGATCTGAGAGTTTAGATTTGGCCAATCGGGCTAAATTGATAGCATCCATCATGGTGTGGGGTTTGAACATCTTGACTTTAGCCTGGAGATCATCTCGTAACCCACTAACAAAACAACATAAAAAATCCCTCATTCAAACCCTTAGTTTTATTGGCCAATTTCTCAAATTGGGTTTGGTAATCACGAACTGAGGTGGTTTGTTTCAGCTTTGTTAGTGCACCTGTAAAGTCATGATAATCATTAGGGCCAAACCAGGTAAGTAATTGGGATTCAAAGTCCTCCCAAGATAGATCGAGGTTAGCAACCCGTAGCCATTGGAACCAATGTAAGGCCTAATATTCTAGGTTTAAGGAAGCCATCTGAACCCGATGATAGACAGGGACATTATGGAGTCGGAAGAATTGATCAACCCAACATAACCACCCATCGACACCCTTTCCATTGAACTTAGGGAAGTCTAATTTAGGCATTTTGAAGGTTGGATCCCGATCAGAGTGATTATCATCTGGTGTTCGTCAACCTCGTTCAGAGTTTTCAGCATGGTGTTCAGTTTTGGTACTGCCGTGCAATTTGGTCTCCATCTCTATGAGTTGGTCTTCTAAACGGATTCTAGTGTTATCCTGATCCAGTCGAAGCTCTCGAATCTTTGTGCCTATGTTCTTGTTTGTAGAGGTCAAGTCAGCAATGGATTTTTGCAAGTCGGCCAATAATGTGCCCAAGTCTAAATCCTTTTGTTGTTGTCCTCGAGTGCCACTTGCCATTGTGGTCCCTCTTGTGCTGAGTTACTATAAATAGACCTCAGATTTTTAGGAGTTACTATTTTTAATAAGGGTTCAAAATTTAATTTGGGAAAGGGTCCACTTCGGTGGCTGTTTGATATAAGTGCTCAATGAGGAGATATACTGAATTTCTTGACTTTTTGTGATCTCTTGTTGGTTGCAAGTCGATGTCAAGGTAATTTCTTCCACTTGTACTTAAAATTTCACCAATGAGTCCTTGAGGGTCTTTTGTGCAGAATAACAAGTAGATTCTATTCCCAAAAATTTGGATCAATTTGATGAACCGATGAAAAGTTATGGCCTTAGCAAGAAAAATCAAAATTTGCTATTTTTAGAAATTTGGTGCAAAATTTGACCAGGAGTTGCCAAGGACAATTTTGTTTGGAATAGAGTGTAGAATTTTTTGCTAAATTTTTGAGTCAATATGAGCTCTGTGTGAAGAGATATCCCTGTTTTAATAAAATTTCAATGCCTTTTTTTGTGTTGGTGTTTTCAGTTTCTAATTTGGAGTTACAGTTCAAAATTTGGGACCTGGGATCAACTGTTTCGGACTTGTATACTGCACCCTGACCACCGTGTCACTCATTGTCCTCTGTTCCTATCACTTGTACTAGGGTTATTGACACAGTTTCTGCTTCTGACCTTAGGGAATTTTCTGACACTGACAACTCTGTTTCTGAAACTAAAAGTTTGCAATTTTGGACTGGTACAGAGGACTGTTACTTTCGACCTGACTACCACTGTTACTGTCCTGACTGTTCCTATCACTATCCCGACTGTTCAGATTTCAACCACAGGCTGGTTCAAACACTTGCAAAAATGTCTTGACTGTTGGTGCATGCAAGTTGTTTTTTGTAATAGGGAAAGCCTTCTCCGTATGCTCACTTTTGGGGATGGTGAATGCAGGTTAGCAGAAAAGGGATAGGTTGATTTGCAAGGGAATGATACTTTGTTTTTGTTTTGTTTTCTGGAACCAGGGTATGCTAAGTAAGGGAGTATGTAATACCCATAGGTCCTCTATTATACAGCAGTGACAAACAATAGTGCTCGGACCAATATTTTAGGTCACTACTCAAGGAGGATTCCACACATACCCTTGAGCACACTATCTGCCTCTTTGACAATACGGGAGGGTAATCGTCCGCGATGCTGTGTCCCGTGGACTATAGATAATACAAGGCTGAAAAGCTTCCTGATGGATAAAATCATGTTTAAACCTAGATTGTCTCCCGATATACCCGAAGATATGTGGGAGCTCAATTCCGTGCGCAAGTGTTGTCTAAGGCCTGGTTATTGGAGCCTTATCACCCGTCACTTCATTAGACGCTTTATGGGCTATCTAGCTTAGCCAATAACGAGAACTCCTTCGCGATATTTTAAAACCCCCGACACAGGGTTTCTAACCTACACAACTACTGTATTTTTTTTGGTCTTTTCTGATTTTCTGAGAAAAAAATGACTGTATTTTTTGGATTTTCTTAGTTGTAGCAGAACTTGGCCCTGGAAAGCGCTCTGATACCACTTGTTAGGAACCTACTATTAAAATAAAGCACACTCACACAAAATACTAAAAAATAACTCACATACATCAAATAATTCAATATCATTATGCAGAAATCAATTACAAAAGTGAAACAATCTCACAGTAACACTGAATCGCGGGCCTCTTCGAGGGGGCAACCTCCTTCAATATTTCATTAGCTTGCAAAAGGATAATCTTGTACAGGGATTCATATATTTTTAAAGGAAAACTACATGCAACCCTACCTAAATACTCAAGAGGTGGCTTACATACAAAATGCCACTCGAGCTAGAACCTCCCACCAAATGGCGGTTACAATCTTGATAAAAAGAGTTACATAAAATGGTACCACTTGGCGAGGTATCTTACTACATAGGTTACAATATTGATAAAAACGGTTACATGATATGGTACCACTTGGCGAGGTACCTTTATTGCCACCTACATTACTAAGTATTGCATAATAACATTAAAATAGGATCCCCATGTTGGAAGTGGGTTATTACATAGGTAAATGAGAATTACAACATGGTGTTAGGATAGGATCCTAACAATGTATAACTGCTTGATAACTGCCACCTTACCACCTTGCGTGTAATTGGCAGCACACTTTTTCCTTTTTCATATGTTTCTCCCAATTATGGTTCACCTTTGCCATCCGTATCCATCTGTGTCTCAAAAATGCATCATAGGTTGATTTTTACATGGCAATCACCATGAAGTCCATAATGAACTCTTGGTCAACAATATTTACCTTTTGATTTGTCAATACTCCCTTCATTTCTATTCCATATTGGTCTACACCATATAATCGAAAATATAGAGAACATAAAAATGGTGCTCAAATGTCTTTCCAAGTCTTCTCAGGCATTCCATTCACACTAAACCTTCCATCAACTATCACTTGTGTCAACTTATGGTTTAGCAACTCCATATGAATCAATGTTGGCTTCTTCCCAGCTTCAATTATCAATGTTGGATCGATGAACTCATCCCTCTTTATCGTTGGCACTTCCTAACATCGTGGCTCCACAACCTTCCTTGTTTGTGCCATTTCCCCTACCTTAGCATAAAGCTTAGGTATTGCGCCAAGTAGGCTGGACACCTACAGCTCAACTGTCATGTTTAGTACTTGCACTACCAATTACTCTGTTGATGATTGTTTCTCCCTAAATTCCTCTATAGTGATTGGTTTCTTCAACTTTTTCTCTTGGAGAAGTCTTTCTTGCTTTACCTTTTAGTTTTCTTCCTCTATCAAATCATGCACTTCCTGCCATGTCTCCTTCTCCTTGTTAGGATTTGGATATTGCTCAACTTTCTTTGCTTGAGCCCTTGTCACCGCTAACACATGTTTTTCCTTATTCAATTGGTCTCCTACAAGTTCTATGTCAATAAAATTGACATTTGGGGTTCCGCTGGAACTAGCTTTCTTAGGTCAATTCACCTCCTTATGATTGCCTAGTTCACACCACCTACACATATGTTCTTTATTACTATTTTTGGTATTTACTAGCGGGTTTTGATAATTCCTTGCGAATTGTCCCCTCTTGGCATATTCTACTCTGAATAATGGGTCTCCCATCCAAGTCATACTATAATCAACTTTGTTCTCCTTATTGTCTATTACTTTGTTGGGGTTGCCTTCATCCATGATGATTACTCTTGTAGCCACCACTCGTCGCTCCTTTTCCATTCTGGAGGTGTTAGGTTTTTCTTCTTTTTCCTCTTTCTGCATCGTCATCATATTATGCCTCACACTCCTTAAATAGAATGGAAAATATCCCACTGCATGCCTCATGACTTAGCATATATTACAATACGCATGCCTCAGACAATTCACATTTGTGTGCCCTTCTGATTTATAATATAAGTACCTAATTTCTTTCTTCTCCTTCTTTTATCCTTCACCTCATTGATCATTCTCTCAAATTCTTTTTTCATCATTTGGATTGCTACATACAATTCTTTTGTCATTGTAACAGTCATCACTTCTGAAGTGATTTATCCCCACAACCGTTTGCTTTGCCTCACTTTCCAAATTTTGTGTTCTCAATTATGGTTCACCTTTGCCATCCGTATCCATCTATGCCCCAACAATGCATCATAGGCTAGTTTTTGCATGGCAATCACCATGAAGTCCATGATGAACTCTTGGTCAACAATCTTTACCTTTTGATTTATACTCCATTTCTATTCCATATTGGTCTACACCATATAATAAAAAATTTGGAGACCACAAAAATGGCGCTCAAATATCTTTCCAAGTCTTCTCAGGCATTACATTCACACTAGACCCTCCATCAACTATCACTTGTGTCAACTTATGGTTTAGCAACTTCATATAAATCAATTTCGGCTTCTTCCCAGCTTCAATTATCAACGTTTTTGGATTGATGAACTGATCCCTCTTTATCGCTGGCACTTCCTAATATCGTGGCTCCACAACGTTCCTCGTTTGTGTCATTTCCCCTACCTTAGCATAAAGCTTAGGTATTGCACCAAGTAGGCTGGACACCTTCACCTCAACCATCGCATTTAGTACTTGCACTACCAATTACTCTGTTGATGATTGTTTCTCCCTAAATTCCTCTATAGTGATTGGTTTCTTCAACTTTTTCTCTTGGATAAGTCTTTCTTGCTTTACCTTTTAGTTTTCTTCCTCTCTCAAAACATGCACTTCTTGCCATCTCTCCTCCTTGGTAGGATTTGGATATTGCTCAACTTTTTTTTCCCGAGCCCTTGTCACCACTAGCACATGTTTGCTCTTATTCGGTTAGTCCCCTACAAGTTCTATGTCAATAAAATTGACATTTTGTGTTCCACTAGAACTGGCTTTCTTAGGTCAATTCACCTCCTTATGATTGCCTAGTTCACACCACCTACACATATGTTCTTTATTACTAATTTTGGTATTTACTAGCGGGTTTTGATAATTCCTTGTGAAATATCCCCACTCTTGGTATCTTCTACATTGAATGATGGGTCTCCCGTCCAAGTCATACTATAATCAACTTTGTTCTCCTTGTTGTCTATTACTTTGTTGGGGTTGCCTTCATCCACAATGATTACTCCTGTAGCCACCACTCGTCGCTCCTTGTCCATTCTTGGAGGTGTTGGGTTTTTCTTCTTTTTCCTCTTTCTGCATCATCATCATCTTATGCCTCACACTCCTTAAATAAAATGGAAAATATCCCATTGCATGCCTCATGACTTAGAATATATTACAATACGCATTCCTCAGACAATTCACTTTTGTGTGCCCTTCTGATTTTTAGTCTGAGTACCAAATTTTTTTCTTCTCCTTCTTTTCGCCCCTCACCTCATTGATCATTATCTCAAAGTCCTTTTTCATCGTTTGGATTGCTACATACAATTCTTTTGTCACTGTAAGAGTCATCACTTCTGAAGTGACTTATCCCCACCGCCGTATGCTTTGCTTCACTTTCCAAATTTTGTGTTCTCACATATGCTTCTTGATACGTGGTGGGTGGTACTACCTTAATATTTTTCTTTTATCTTGGTAGCAACCCATCTGTTGGTTGTACTTCCATATTATGTATTAATTCCTCGAGTTTTCTGTTATAGGACTTAATATCTTCATCTTTCTTCTATTTGGTAGAGTATATCTCCCCAATTACGTTATTGTCATCCCTCAACAGCCTGAATTATTTCTTGAATTCCTCAACTAGATCTTGCCATGTTGTGAAGGGATTCATTCTCTCCCTCTTTAGATGCCAGTCCATTGCGATTCCTCACAATGTGACTGGAAACAGTCTTAAGCAAGCATCTTGGTCATCTAGTCTGTTGGCATACCATATAGTAGTAGAGGTTCCAACGTGACATTCTAGGTCTTCCTTCCCATCTCCCAAAAAGGTGGACACTTGTTTTCCCACCGCTATGACAATATTCGCCATTGGGGGATGATTTCCTTCTCTTGACTTTTCCCCACTTACTGATGGCTCATTTTTTTTAACAAGCTTACTCTCTCTCACACACACACCCCATCATGGTTTGAACCTGGGTCTCCTGAAAGAGAGCCCAAAGCCCAAACCACTAGGTATTTCTTCTCTTGGTACCCATGGTCTTGGTGTTTCTATTTTTGGTTCTTCACTAAACAAATATCTAGCAAAAAATTTTCAACTGCCCACTATTGCACCTATGCTTCACAATCTCCTTCATGAATACACAAGTGTTGGATTTGGTCTTCACACACTCCCGTTGTTTAACTTATTCTTGAATCACATTTGCAGCTCTTGGAAATCCCCCCCACTCTTATGTTGGTGTTACCAATTGGTCAACCTCATCTCTCCATGCACTCTCCACCTTGGTGCCCTGACTCGTACGAGCATCTTATTCGGTCTATCCTTTGTTTTTTTGCTGCACCTCATGTTGGACCTCATCCTCTGTTGTCAATGTATGCAACCTTCCATTTTCATCACTGGAACTATCTTCCTCTTGAGGATTCCAAATATGTTCCACTTCCAGGTGTTCAGGTTTTGTTCTCCTTGACTGTAATTCTCTGACTTCTTACAGTCTGATCACTTCATTTGCGGTTATGTCTCCCATGTCCTTGCAACAAGGAATCTTTCACCCACCTTTCCAATCTTCACACATGCTAGGCTCGAACTTTAGATAACAACGATGCCAAATATGGCACGACGGTGAGTATTTTAACAGTTGGAGGAACAATTGGAAAGACAGATCCTAGGAGCCAACTGAGACTACAGTCATTGCTGGTCTAACTTCATACATTCTACACCCTTCTATTACAACTCTAATTGTATGGAAAACCCACTTGTATGACAAGTTACCAACTTGCACTTGTATGACACTATCAACATGCACTTGAATGGCAAACACTTGTACGACACCGTTAAAATCCAATCAAGGCGGCAATCTCCCAACAACTATATATCAGCAATGACTTTGTACGGTGACAATTGCGTCACACCTTGTACGAAACTCGTGATGACCCTCATATTGACAACAATGCTTGTACGACTTTCGTACAATTATACTGCACTATATCTTCCTGTAACTTTTGTTTGCAACTCCTTGTAACCTGCACACATAGAACTTGGTACACAACCTAACAATCTACTACAACATAATCTCACACAGACATGCACACGTAGATGGAAATGGAATGCCTTATCACTATCATTGCATGTCCGACACTGGCATTACAAGTATGTCTTGACTTGTAGTACATAGATTGTATAGAATGCTCTAACTTTAGAGGACAATATTGTAATTCTCATACTGTCCAAGACTATTGTCTCTCTCCTACCATAATTGTTGAACAAATGAGTGGGGGATCCTTTTATGCTTATGGATCGGCAGTTAGAAGAAATTGTTGCTTGAACACCTCACCACATAACTGCCTACATTCTCATTATACGATTATGACATTAGTCGTGCATTAATATCATGACATCATCCACGTCATCTAATCAAAATGGCATCTTGCATTCCATTTGACAATACATTTCTTTTTCATTTGACTCTCATCTACATTTGACTTCACATTTTATTTACATTATAAAACTTAAAACTTGTGCACATTTTGCTTTTATTCTTCCTATGTACAATGTCTACTTTGGCTATTGTCCAAAACTAGTTCCTACGTCTCTCTTTATTTCATTTATCAATGCTATATTCAAATCGCTCTTGCATCTATTCTGAATATAATCATGGTGAATGTAAGTTTTGAAACGTTTTTGGAAATTATTGTGAATTCCAACAAATCTAATCATGGAGCTAGAGTGTTGGAAGCCTTATTAATTTTATTCATGGAAGCATAATATTTATACAAAGCTAGAGGCTATGATTAGCCTGTAACAGTGTGATCCCTAATCCTACCAACCAACAAACTATGGAGTACATAATATTCTATCTAACTTTAGCTTTCTAAAATAAACCAATTTCCAACTTTATAAATTGTGCATGTTGGCTTCTAGATTGCCAACTTGGTGTGCACTAAATTATATTTCTAAAAACTAAACAATGTAATAAATTAATTAATAACCTAACACAAAGCATCATACTCCTATGCTTCCATCCATTGAGGGTAGTAGGATATCAATGTTATAAGTGTACAAGTAAACCTTCCTAAACCAAGCCCAACATCGGTAAATTTCAAAGACATTATTGCCTAATTGGATAACTTTATTATTTTATATGTAAGGCATTAAAAAATGAGTTTACGGATTTCTCTTTAGAACCCAAGAACTTTAGGCAATAGTTGTAAGAAGTAGAAATGAAAGTGTTTGTGAAAATGCCTAAGTAGCAAACATTAATTATAATGAAATGAAATGTGCCTAAATGAAATGTAATGCAGCCGTCATTGCAAACTTTAATAAATAAATTAATTATAAGGTTTTCTAAGGTAATTAGAATAGGAAATTGGGCAATTTTGTAATGATATCCTGGGATTTGGTTGTGCCAACCACCAAGACATTGCTTTAAATAGACCCCCCTTACTTCATTTGGGATATGCTAGAACATGTATGCAATGCAAGACAATGCCATGTGTTGTAACTGTGTGTATGCTTGGCTGATGAGAGAAGTCTGATTGCGATGACAAAGATTGGAATCTCTGCCATGATTGTATGCCATGGAAGTTTGATAATAAAGATATATTTATTTGGCCTCAATGTGTTTCTAATGATGTGGTGATGTTTATGGTAGAATGTTAGATTCTTGTGCATAGTGTTTTGCAGGTAGACAGACTCATACACTATGGAAATTACATTCGCTATCCAAATTACAACTATAGTTAGAGTTACAGTCACTGTCGCCATTAGACTCAGGCCGACGTCGGAAGAAGCTGACGCAAAGTGAGAAGTGTTGTCTGTGACATTGCTGTCAAAGACTATCGACATGTTATGATGTAATGTCATCATGAGGATCACCGTTAGAGATTGTAACTATTGTCTAGGATGTTGTGACTGGGAAGTGCCATCAGGCCAGTGAACTGACTGAGAAGTCCATTAGATCAGAGTGCCAATGGATGTATGCCATCTAGTTGTGTTGTTTTCTAAGTCCAACCTGATGACTAAAACTACACTTGTCGTTTGAAGCATGATGTCGTATTAGACAGATTATTCTCCCAGGAACTACATATCCTTGTCGTAAGAACTATCATTCTCTCATCCCTGGGGATCCTTACTGTTATGCTACAAGAACAAGCAAAATACACTAGGCCATCAAACTCAAGGATCTTAAAGAATAAAAAATAGTATATCAATCTTCCAAGCCATTAATTCCTAACTAGGAAGTCCTCTAGGGCATCATCCATAAAAATACAGTCTAAAACATATCCACAATGACTTCTTATGTAAAACAAAAGGCATGCGAGACAAATCCTTGACTAGGGCACTGTTCCACATTCTATAGTCATGTGCATTCATGCAAACAGCCAAACATGGCCCATTTTATATTCACATAGAAGGCATTCAAAATCATAAGGAAATCATCATTCTTCAAAGATATTACCTATTGTAGTGTGCCTAGGAGAGTTGCTCATGTCCATGTTGATGTTTCTTCAAATTTGCACCTTGCTTCTATGCCTAGAGGAAACCCATGACATAACCATGGAAGCTTGTTGGAAGAGAAAATGAAAGAAGCCACTTCTCATGGAGAAGAACCAGTTATTACTTCATGCATGAATCAAATTCATCAAGTTGAAGAGAGGAAAGAGTCATAAGATGGGGTTCTAGGGTGAAAACAATACTCTTTTGGAACCTTTTTAAACTCTTTTAAACTCTGTTGATCCTATTGCCACTTGCGGCAGTACCTCATTTAAAGATCAATCATTGACAATGTTAAACATTTATTAAAATAATAATGATTAATTCTTCTTCACAAATCTAACCATCATAAATTACTTAAAGTGCGTTCATCAATATGCATAAAAAGTTGTCCAAGGGGTTTTGGGCAAGTAGTGGGGAATAAATATTTCACATCATAGACCAAAGTTATAATCCCATGGGTGAACCTTGAAAAGCCAAATGGTAGGAGCTCAACTGGTTAAATACATCAATTTTCAAGTGCAGAGACCAAGGTTCAAATTTTGCCAAACAATATATACGTAATTGCCAAGATGTTGTAATACCATCGTAATATGGTCAATGATATAATGCGGGTGGGGCCCATTTCAATCCCATTCAACCAATTAAAAATATAGATATACATGAAGAGTAACAAAATATAATAGATAGGTCTCATTTATCAATAATTAATTTTAGGGTTGACCAAAATTATATCAAGATCTACCCCCATTATTAACTAAGATTTAATTGTCTTGGGGATATTACACCCCATTTCCCTTATTAAAGCATCATCTCAATGTTCAACAAACAAATAGGGAATTCAATTCTCATTCTTATTTTTTCTTTCTAGTTAGTGTCTCTCTTGCTATCTAGGTCCCATTAAACCTTCACTTATTGCACAATTCATTTCTTGTTACTAAGAGTGCACTTTTTCTAGATTTTGGATCAGCTTCATTTTTTACATTCCTTCATTTTTGACCTGCAAATCTTGCCAATCCAATACGTGTGATTAGTTAGGGATGTGAAGTTTCAACAGAGTCAGATGAAAAGCATTGTGCACAAGAGACACTATTTCTGAGTATGAATGATGTATTTAGTTTTTTTTAACACTACAACAAAATTGATTGCTGATAAGAAAGAAAAGTGGAATTCCCCCCTCTTTATCTAAGAATTCTAAAACACATTATTGATTTTACAATTTTACTTGTAAATTTGTAGATTCTCAGTTTGCGATAAACTGTGGAGGGCAACAAAAGACAACTTCTAAAGGAATTTTTGAGTGCGACAATGAAACACTTGATGTTGCATCATTTTATGTGAGTGATATGCAGAGGTGGGGAGTCAGCAATACTGGAAATTTTATGGACAGTTCTGGTCTAAATTATACAACCACTCAATCTCAAATTGCAAATACATTAGATACAGAATTAAATCTACAGCTTGTTGAGATAAATTTTGTAGATGGAGAAACTTGCAAGAGTCTCGAGCATCGTACTTTTTTATGTTTATGTTCAGGTATACTACAAAATTCCCGTAAGATTTTTATTCTTTCTAAATCATTGTCTTTATGGTACATATTATTTTCCATGTTGTGCTCTTTTTTGGTCTTTTGCTCTTTTTAAATGGTAAGAGTGCAACATGTATCAAAATCATCAGCATTACAATCAAAATGCATGGAAGCTAAATTCGAAAGGAAGCAGGGGTTCAAATACAGCAGTAGTTCCATCTTTGAAGACAAATGTGACTGAAAATTTCCTTCAAATTCATATTTTCTGGACTGGAAAGGGAACTTGTTGTATTACAACACAAGGGACGTATGGACCTCTGGTATCAGCTATAAGTACTATACCTGGTAATAAGAATGATGGAATCCTATTTTAATTTTATTTAATTTAGAGAAGTTTTACGCAATATGTTCTTTTTTAAATGAAACAATGCATTTAATTTTTTTTTTGTTCTCCTACAATGTCTATAAAACTATTTTTGTAATTTACAATTGTAAGTGCATGGAAAAATTTAGACATATTTACTGCTAACTAAATTGCAATGTGTGTAGATTTCACTCCTATTACAGACGAGCCACCATCCAACAATCCTCAGAAAAAATTAAGACAGGAGCAGTAATTGGAATTGTTATTAGTGTTTTGGCTGCAGTTTTTATGTCTTGCATTCATCACTTTTTATAGAAGGAGAGTTCAGAAGGCCTCAGAAATAGAAGGTGAACATGAAGGAAATAGAAAGACTTCTAGGAGGCCAATGAATTAAATTTATGTTTCTCCCATTTATTCTTAATTGAATTTAATATGAAGGAATTTGGATGTTGTGAATGATATCATTCCCTTATTAATTGTTACATCTTGTTTTTCCATCAGCACTACAGGGAATCCATGCAAAACCAAACATTTTCAGCTATGCTGACATGAAGACTGCAATCAGAAATTTTAACAAAGAGAATAAGTTGGGTCAGGTAGGATTTGGTACGGTGTATAGGGTATGTTGATATGTATTCCAGTAGTTGCACTTGGGCTTCCAGATTTTTGCACACAAATAAATCCATAGGCTGTGTATTATATTCACTTTCATTTGTGTTTCGTATTATGGTTATATATATCTGATGTCTACCATGCTGACATAATCTCATTCTCTACTGTTATGTTTCCTCTTAAATTTATCTGATTGTTCTAGTACTTGATTATGGTAAATTGATAGAGCATTCTTCTAGATGGAGTATTAGTAGCAGTGAATCAACTATCAGCTGAATCCAAACAAGGAAAACGTGAGTTTATTAATGAAGAAGCTGCAAAATCTACAGTGCAATACAGGAACCTTGTTAAATTGTATGAATGCTGTTTAGAAGGAGAACATCGACTTTTGGTCTACGAATATCTAGAAAACAAAAGTCTTGCACAAGCTTTATTTGGTAAACATATGGCTGGACCACTTACATTGATTTGTAATATTCATGTTGCACTCATTCATTATATAGTAGCAAATATGTGGGTCTCATGTATGGTAAATTGTAGGTAATATAAATTCCAACGTCCAACTCACTTGGCCTACTCGTTTCAACATTTGCATTGGAACTGCACCTGGGCTTGCTTACCTTCACGAGGAATTCAACATCCGAATAGTAACATCATATTGGATAACTTTATGAATCCTAAGATTGCATATTTTGGTTTGGCTAAGCTATTTGATGATACCAAAACTCATATTAGTACCAGAGTTGCTGGCACAGTGTAAGACATCCTTGATGATTGGCTTTTAGTTTTCTAAAACCTTTAGAGATTATGCTTCCATTGTGAGAAAATACATTATTATGTTTATTTTTCTGGTGTTCTAAAAGCTTATTTGAACAAGATATGTTTTATGGCCACATTTTCTAGTGTTTGTTGATATACTGCAATTTTATTTCTTTGGCTCCTTGCTTGGTATTATTGCAATTTTATTTCTTTAAGCTGATCATCGAACTACAATTTGTATGAGAATATTTGCAATGGGTTGCAAGTTGCACTCACAAGAGTTACTTATCATAGGATAGCCTTCGTTGGGATTCTAGTTGATCTTATGTTTGCATGTTTCTGATTTGAAAGTATTTGTGCTTGAAGAGGGTATTTGGCTCCAGAGTATGCAACGTGAGGTCACCTCATAGAAAAGGCAGACGTGTTCAGCTTTGGGGTAGTTTCTATTGAAGTGGTGAGTGGTAGGAGCAATATGGAGTCAAGAAGTATTTGTGCTTGAAGAGGGTATCTGGCTCCAGAGTATGCAACGCGAGGTCACCTCATAGAAAAGGCAGACGTGTTCAGCTTTGGGGTAGTTTCTATTGAAGTGGTGAGTGGTAGGAGCAATATGAAGTCAAGCTTTCTACAAGATGGAGTTTATCTTCTGAAATGGGTATGTGGTAAATTTTCTTCAGTTGTGCAATTAATCGTAATTTAAGTCTGTTGTAGCCATTGATACACATCCTCACCTGCTGGTCACATTATAGGCTTGTAATCTGCATGAGCAAAACCAGCTGCTGGAATTGATGGATCCTCACCTAAGATCAACTATTCAAAAGAAGTCCTCAGGTTGATTGCAGTAGCCCTTCTCTGCACTCAAGCTTTGCCTTCCATGCCCCATCCATGTCTCATGTGGTGGCAATGTTGACTGGTGATGTTGAGGAAATTCCTCCCGCTACTCACCCTGGTTACATCACAGATTGGCAATACAACAACCATGTTGCTGCACAAGATTCTAGAAGCACATCTATTGTGCTAACATCAAACCACAACAACATAGAGATAATACTGCTTCCACATTGTTCTAACCTGTAAATGCAGATGTGACTCAATCAATGATCCACCGTGCTATAGGAGATGGCCGATGAACACTAATTATGAAATTTTTATGGATATAGAGGGTGTTTTTTTTATTCTTGCCAGGGTTATGCATAAGGGATCGGACCCAAAATCTCCTTGTAAAAAATTTATGAATCCACTACGAATCCCTGGCGAATCCAGGTCAACCTCTTGTAGGAGGACATGGCGAATTATCTTAATTTTTGAAAAAAAATTGCGATAATAGAGGATCGGGCAACGGCTAGGGTGGAAATTGACGACCGGGTAACAGTTCGGGTAAAATTTATATGCCGTTAACGGTTCGGGTGAAAAACATTGACCGGCTAACGGCCCGAGTGTAAAACTATGACCGTTCGGGTGAATTTTATATGCGGTTAACGGTCCGGGTGAAAAACTATGACCGGCTATCGGTCCGGGTGTAAAACTATTACCGTCCGGGTGAAAACTGTGTTCGGCTGGCAGGCCGGGTGGAATTCATAGATCGGCCAATGACCCGAATGGAAACCATAAGCTGGTAGGCATACCGGGTGGTAATCATCATCCGGCTGACAGACCGGGTGGAATTTGTTCGGATACCGATCAGGTGTAAATCATAGATTGGACAAGGATCCGGGTGGAAACCATTTACAGGACCAGGTGGAAATCATTTACGAGGCTTGAACGGGTGTTTACTCTGCCACGTGTCAGGCGATCCTTCAACAATAGTGCATGCCGAATGAAATTTTGCCACGTGTCCAAATCCTATCATTTCTGTCTATAAATAGACATTGGGAAGTCATTTTTTTGGTTACATTTTTGCGATTGCTCTTCCACTTCCTGATACACCGTCACCCCATACTCTTTGCAATCCAGTTTCTCATTTTACTTAATCAACAATGGCGACCTCTATTGCTACACACATTGCAATAGGAAATTTGGTTTTCAAGAACCCTACTTGCATTGCGATGATAGATTTGTAAGCCACCCCTGATTATGACAATACGTGGCTATCTGCATCAGGTTTGCAGCACTTGCTTAGAATGTCACAGTTCAAGACGGACAAGAACCTTTTGTAGAGTATCATTGATGGTTACAACCATGATCGTGCAACAGTGAATGTCCTATTTCGGAATAAACAAGTGTCATTCAACATCAAACCTTCTAACATACAAAGGTTAACATATCTTCCACACTAAAGTTTCCTTGTCGTGTCTATGAAGTTCTCAATGGGTAAGCGTGAAAAACAATACTTGGAGGATGAGTACAACCTTTCCTGGAAAGTTGTTGAAGGTAATATTCCCGTCAATTATTTTTGTTATTGTTCTGAATTTTAAATTTTTTATTTTTCATCTATTTTTTTGATGCAGCTTCTGTGGCTAAGTCCAAGAGAGGCTTAACAAACTCCTCCGTTGAAAATAAAGATCTGAAAGCCGTTATTGAGTTCTTCCAAGCAAGACTATTTTTGTTTGGAAGAACAGAACTTCCAATATGGGCATTGATCTATATCGTTCACATTGTTCAAGGTGCGTAGTTCGACTGGTGCTCGTACATTTCAGAACGCATGAGAACAGAGTTGCACGACGTCGGGACAAAGGATGTCAAAATGGTTTCGATCGTAAACTTTCTTTTAGCTCTTTTTTATGATTTAACAAATACTGAAAAACCAATAGTTTTGACACTGCTGAATTTCGGTATGAGTTCAGAGGAGTTGAGGGTAAGTCCATGTTTCATTCATTTTTTTAATATATTTTAGCTCTATTTTTAGTTTTAATTTTTTTTACACCTGATTGCAGAGAAAGGTTGTGACAAAAATTAGAAAACATGATGCTGGTGTAAGGGGTCACATGCATGAGGCTTGTGGTGATTCTGAAGAAAATGAATCAGAATCATCACCATTGTCAAGGCCAACAAAACGTACACGACAGGTCACAATTACTCCTCATCACCTTGAAATTGAATCTAGTCAGATCAACCGTCCTACATGTAAGTTTCAATTTCAATATTTTATCATTATACTTTCTTAGTGCGTTACATAAAATTAAGTTTTTTTTTAATTTTCATGTTTTCAGAAATGCGCACAACCCCTGTCCGCAACATTGTACAAGAGATCGAATCGTCGTCAGGTAAATCATTCTATTTACTTGAAATTAAAGTTTTTTTTTGTTTTTGAAAAATAATTTTCCTAATTTCTTATTTGAATGTCACTGGTCAGGTGGCTCTCAAGATCAAATCGTGAGAAGCCAGGAAAGGCAACAGATGAGGCCACTGCCAGCATGATAGCAACTGCCAGGACGACAACAACCATAGGTGCAGCAAATGAGAGGGCAAATCAATGTGGCCCAGGGAAGGGGAAAAATACTTTTGCAACCAAGATCGTAGGGTGTTTTCCCCACTTTTTCTTTTAACACAAGTCAAGTACTAGAAGTGTCCAATGCAAATGTTGGTTTAGATAATATTCAGCTTAATGATGAATTATTTTGCAAGAAAACATTGAGGGCTTTCAGGCGACAGAGGTGCTTGAAGATGCACATGCAGAGGCAAAAGAAACAACACCCCCAACAACCGAGCAAACAATATCTGTTCTTGTGATGGAAGCCCACTGTCATCCTCAAACTGAGGATGACAAAGTTAAATTTGATATTCAATCTTCTATGTGTGATGGTATTGAAGCAACCCTCCAAGAGAGGGTGCTTAAAGATTTACAAAATATGAAACAGTGGGAAGTTCGGGCTAAAGTGCTTATCAAGCAAATAAATGCCCATCACAAAAACTTTAATAAAAGTGAAAATATTTTTTCTCAATATGAGAATGAACCAGAGAAGCTTACTGGTCTGCTACAACAGGCAACATCAGGATTAGTGAAGTGCAAGACTTCATCCGATGATGAAGTTTTAAATATTATTTTGAATAAAATTGAAAACATCAATGCTAAAGCCCAAACATACTATAACCAATGGGTTTTCAACAAGAAAACTATTGATGTTGCTTTAGCCGTAAGAGATGTGGCTGAAGTGAGAATTTAGTTGCATTTTTTATTTTGCTAACTCTTCTAACTCATGTCTTAAAACTGTTGAAGTTGCTTAAATTATATCATATAATTGTACTAATTTATGGTTTTTTTTGCAGTCAAACTTTGATAATTTGAAATTACAGGTTCATAGCATGCAAGTCAACGTAGAGGCTGCAAATTTTGTTTTGGAAACATCCATTATAATGAAGAGAAAACCCAACATAAAGTAAGAGATAATAACATTCTAAAAAAATATTTACGGAAAAAAATGAAAGTGGATCCGGAACTGTTGATAAGGGAAGGACTCGAGAAAAATCCTAGTTTGAAAGAGCTTCAGGATCCTACCAAAGAAGATGTTGGGTTGGAAAATTTTAAGAAAGGACATGAAATTTTAGTCAGATTCGGAGCACTGCCAACGCCTGGTGTATAGAACATGCAGCTCCAGGAAAAACCACTGCAGAACACAAATCGGCAAAACAACCAGAAATTCAAAAATAGTCTCAAACATTTCAGTGTTGGGAGGAAGTTTGTGTTGTTTTTCAACACAGTTAAACTTTAAAGACATCTTTATATATTTTAAATCTATATATTTTAATTTTGTTCTTCCTATTTATAATTTTTTGATGCGTTTTTCGTCTATGGCAATATGCATATGAATATGATTGAAATGATTTTAACTGATTATAACATCAATATGAATATGAATGCAGTTAGAATCAATATGAATGCAGTTAAAATCAGTATGAATGTTATTCTTGTCCAAAATGATAAATATGAATGTTGTGCTTGTGTCAATATGAATGCTCTTATTGTGTCAATATGAATGCACTTCTTGTTTTTGAAATGATTTTAACTATTTATAATCTCAATATGAATATGAATGCAGTTCAAATCAATATGAATGCTATTCTTGTCCAAAATGATAAATATGAATGTTGTGCTTGTGTCAATATGAATGCTCTCATTGTTTTAGATAAAATCAATATGAATGTTTTTCTTGTGTCAATATGAATGCACTTTTTGTATTTGAAATGATTTTAACTGTTTATAACCTCAATATGAATATGAATGTAGTTAGAATCAATATGAATGCAGTAAAAATCAGTATGAATGTTATTCTTGTCCAAAATGATAAATATGAATGCTGTGCTTGTGTCAATATGAATGCTCTTATTGTTTTATATAAAATCAATATGAATGCTCTTCTTGTGTCAATATGAATGCACTTATTATTTTTGAAATAATTTTAATTGTTTATAATCTCAATATGAATATGAATGTTGTTCAAATCAATTCAAAAACAACAAAACTCATACATTTATAATCGGTTATGAAGGACAATGCCATGTTAAAAATCATAAAACATATAATTTGAAAGATAATATTGTGTAATAAATCATAGTTACAATTCATATAGATAAAACACTCTTGTGATGAAAAATAACCAGAAATTCATATTCAAAATGAATATGATAACTAACAAATCCATATTGATCAATGTTGTAAATACTTTAAAAAACTTACAATTCATGTAATTGAAACAAACAAATACTAATATATCAGGCAATTAAAACCATTGCAAAAACAATAAAAGGACATAACATGAAAACTTCTTCATAATCAAATTTTATGAAATCTAACAAATATGATACAATATTGTAAAATTTGATATCAAATCAAATCCGGTTTATTGTGAAATACTGGAAAAATTACAAAACTGGTAAAAACCCAAATCAGGTAGTTGAAACATACAATGCTCAGCTTGTCAAATATGTTGTCAAATAAATTCAACTTGTGAAAAAAATAACAAATCAGGTGGCTTGAACAAACAGTATTTTGCTTGTTCAACATTAATATATGCCATACTAGATAGTTGTGTCTCCACATTCTGATCACTGTGAGCATCATTATATTCCATATCGATCATATTCAATACACTCCTATCTACAAGGGAATTCCATAATACAATTTCCTTGTCATAGGGAAAAGTTTCCAACTGATAAGATGATACATAAATTCTCAAACAATTTTCCAAATTTTTGTCCAACCTGTTGCAAAGCTTTGATTTCACAAAAGATAGTGCACTAAAAAACCTCTCGTCTTCCACTGATCCTAGAATCATTGTTTGACATAATTCATATAAACAAAAGTATTCACTTATAGTATCTTGTAGGATAGTACTTGGATAGAATTTTTTCCACAAATGTGCAATGGAACCAGTCTCATGGATGTCATTAAAAAATATTGTTTGCCCAACCATTGTTCTTCCAAAATGTGTTGACTGGTCTTTCAAAAGATTTTTATTTAGTATACCATTGATTGTAACACCATGGATTTCCACAATTTTACTGAAATGTTGAATAAGTATCATCATATATTTAACAAACAATTCATTTGCAAAATTGAAGTCACTACTAGTAACCCAAAACATGGGGTTAACCACATCCATCACCTCAAGAAACCCATCTCTCTAAAACCGATCTATTATCTCACTTGTCAAATATTTTGCTATATTGGACAAATTTGTTCTAATTTTCTATAATACAACATGAAATCTATTGTGTGTTACAGGAACTTGTTCAATACTGTCCATACCTATAATTGATTTCCTTTCAAAACAATAATGAGGTATCAAATTTCCACGATTGTTAATACAAAGATGATCATTAATGTCAAAATTCAAATAGCTTCCTGGATTGTTCATGTTTGTCAATGTATTCCAACTATGAAACAAGGGATCTTTAAAATTTGCTTTGAACACATATATTTTTAATAACAAGACAAATTTCTTTTCTCATCCTTATGAAATCAACGATATAGATGGATATCTCTTGTGCAAATTTAATCAATCTATTCATTTATTGTAACATTGGAAGAATACCACATAATGTCAATAGGGTTTCAAAGTTAGTCAAACGAAACAACAAATCTTTTGCCTTATCAACTCGTTGACTACTTGTGTACATAAACCTTGTTAATGATTGATATTCTGTTAAAACTCTGTGTGCAGGTTTATACAATGAAATCCACCTTGTATCTACATATTTTAACATTTTATTTCCTTCTATAACTCCTAGTGCAAACTTTTGAAACTTTGAAAACCTTTCTGGACTGCAAGAAAAATAAGAATGTATTTCATGAATGAGGTTTTCCACTCTCGCAACATTTTCAAAAGTGCTCACGATTTTATATTCAATATTGATTCTATGAGCCATGCAATGAATGGATATCATATATGGTGCGATTGTGGTTTGTAGTTGAACACAAAGACCACTCCTATGCCCTTGCATAATAGTATCTCCATCAGCTCCATCACATTAACTTTGTGGCTATGTCCATTTCATTCATTCCTGCAATATCTTTTAAACTAGTCACAACAACATTATAAATGTTTTCTGCATTTGAATTTTCAACCATCTTATGTAATCCTAGCAAACTAGACTGCTTGACATTGTTTTTGAAAGTATATACATGCATACAAATCTAGGATGTGTTGTCCATAGCCGTCACCTCATAAATAGATAGTGAAATGAATTTGAAAGTTTTTACTTTCTCCCTTAGGTCCTCCTTCTCTACTAATGATAGAATTTTTTCCACATTATTATTTTTGCCATATTTTTATTTTATTTTGGTGGTGTGAGAAACCCCTACGACCAACATAAACTCTTGGGTAGAGAGAAACTTCTAGAGCCACTCTTATGTGGCTAATAGTGTCGTTCCTTCTAGGTATACCATTATCTAGAGGGAAGCCACATGAGGTTTTTTATGTGTCCACAAAGACAGTACAAGGGGTGGTTTGAACATTGGACCTCCCATTGATTAGTGTTAGGGTCAGTTCGAACATTGGACCTCCCATTGATTAGTGTTAGGGTCAGTTCGAACATTGGACCTCCCATTGATTAGTGTTAGGGTCAGTTCGAACATTGGACCTCCCATTGATTAGTGTTAGGGCCATGTCCCAGAAACTAATTGTACTTTGAAGATGCATAGGGGGTGGTTCGATTCTAAACCTCTAATTTATTAGTGTTGAGGCCATGTCCCAAAAACCAATTGTGCTACGATGAAATTTAATTTAAAGTAAACGTGTTTTTTGTTGGATAGTGTGAGAAACTTGATTATTTTTGTTATGATACGTAGGAATAGGTATATGGATATATGATATTATATTGTATAGGGGTATTGTGGATAGTTTACATGAGCCACACATAACCAAGGATTTTGATTACACTATTATATTATAATAAT
Source organism: Wollemia nobilis (assembly GCA_028583015.1). Classification (NCBI taxonomy): domain Eukaryota; kingdom Viridiplantae; phylum Streptophyta; class Pinopsida; order Araucariales; family Araucariaceae; genus Wollemia; species Wollemia nobilis. The sequence goes on from JAQPPZ010002291.1 coordinate 1,334,027, forward strand.
ACACTATTATATTATAATAATGAGCAGGATGAGGGTTTATAATATGGGTACATAAAGAAGAGATGTTGTCATTGTAATCATCATCATTCATATGAAGCATTACTTGTCATCATCTTTGCCCACGAGATGGCTTATGAGAATTTTCCCTCTCTAAGTGGCACTCTCATCTTGGGAGATATTGTGGAGTTATTCCTTTGTTAATGGGTATTATTGGTGTTGCCCTACGCTAAGGGTATTATCTATCTTTGTATCATTTTGTGGATTGTTATTGTGTATAGTTTTTTGTAGATGAATGATTTGATATTTCTACATAATGGTGAATGGTTTCTGTTTGTGAAAATAAAATTTTATAACAAGTGGTATCAAAACAACAATTCTAGCAAAGTGGGGATTGTTTTTTATGGATTACAAAATCAAGGTAATTTTTTTTAAATGTTTCATTTTTGGGAGCCATATATTTGTGTAAAATTGACTTGATTCAGATGATTCTTGCACCATTTAGTTTGGAATTTAAATAGCTTTAAAATGAGTGGTCATATCAGGAATTCAAGTTGTATTGAGGGATATATGATCCTATGAAATCAACCATCTAGAACAAGGATAGTGTTAGGGCATTTTAAAAAATATCTCATTTATCAAGAGTCATATCTTTGTTAAAAAAAATTGTTTCAGATGCTTCTTGCACTATTTTGTTTGAAATTTGAAGAGCTTAAAAATGAGTGGTCATAGAAATAAATCTAAGTAGTATTAAGGGATATACAACCTTCTGAAGTTAATTTTATAAAACAAGGGTAGTGACAAATTTTCAAATTGTGCTTTTTCCTAAAAATGAAATTTGAGATATATATTAGTTGGGGTAAGCAAATCATTTTTTATTTTTTAGTTTTTTATGTGGAATTCTAGCTTTAAACTCTATGGGAGATATATATTTTTATAAAACCCTAGTTTGCATTACCACTTTTGTGGATGTAAACTCATAGAGTTACAAATTATTTTTGGAGAGGATGTTATTGATGTTTGAGAATGGTGGATGAAGTTTAGATCTCTATAGTTTGATAAATATTGTTGATAATTCCGCATTAGCAAATTTTTAAAAGAGGAAGCTTTTTTTTGTGGATAAGTTTTGTTAAGAAAAATAACTATAATTACACTTGGGATGAAATTGAGCACCCATTCTTGAGTAGATGAGAACCTATTCAAGTTCAATTATTTATATGAGAGAGCTTGAGGGAAAGGATAAAAAGATAGCTTGATGGTTGTTATCAAAGACCTTGAAAATACACTACAAGGGATTCAAAATGAGAGAAATGAAACAAAAAGAGTGAGATTTTTTCAAGAAAAAAAATGAAAAATAAAAAAATAAAATTATTCAAGGATAAAGAGGAAAAGGCTAAGGAAGATAGTGAGAAGAATGAAGACTCCACATCTTTGGATTTACAAAATCAATAGAAGGAACTAAATTCATCTAAAAATTCTATTTTGTAGGTTCATGGATGCATTCAAAAGGAAAAGGTTATTATTTATATTAACCCTAATAGTAAATATAATTTAATTAATAGTACTTTGGCTAAGAGGTTGTAGGTTCAAGCAACAAAAATTAAGGACATACAACTTGAGGGTGAGAATGTTTAGATTTTTGAAGATTTGAAGATCACCATGGATAAATGTATTTTGCATTTAGATTTTCATGTTAAAAACATGAATTATGTGGATATTGTTATTTGGTTATCCTTGGTTGGATTCTTTGGGTATTGTTAACATTAATGTGCAAAATAAGTTTAAGTTATGGTATAAGAAAAAGAAGATAACACGACAAGATATTTCTCAGCTTAAGGAGTAATGATCTAAGGAGAAACAAGAAGCAATTATTGTAAAGGAATAAGTTAAGGATCAACAAAAGAATCAAAAGTTGAATCTATAATAGTAGCAACACCAACCTCTATGGAATAAGTGCATGAGGACACACCAGAAAAAGGGTATAAGAGAGAAGAACAAGAGGAATAATTTAAAATAAAGAAAAAAAATGTTGAAGAATCAAAGGAAACATAATGTTAGGTTAAGGTTACAACATATCACCGCCCACACCACCTTGAAAACAACAATCTTAAAGGCATGACATAGAGCATCTATATTATTATGGATCTATATGAAGTCAAAAAGGTATCAAGTATGGCACTTTTTAGTAGAAAAGTATATTGATTCTAGATTCCAAAGGGGTGCAACAACATCAAGGAAAAATATGATTAATTGTTCGAAATATCATAGTAGAGTAGTAAAAGCATGGAGTCAACAGAGCAATTATGGATATTAAAGTGGCATATTGATAACTTGACATCATTAAAGATCATCATCAATCAAGATTTCACTTAGATGGATGAATGATTAATATTGGTATTAGTTGTCAACATTGCATAGAAGATCATATTATTTAGTTTTTCTCAAGTTTTGAGGATAAAATATTTGTGAGGGTGGAATGCTATGGTACCTAAGAATAGATATATGGAGATATGATATTATATTGTATATGAGTATTATGGATAGTTAGCATAGGCCACACATAATCTATGGTTGATTATATTATTATATTATATTATAATAATGAGTGGGATGAGGGTTTATAAGACGGGTATATAAAGAAGTAATATTGTCATTGTAATCATCATCATGCATATGAAGTATTACTTATAATCATATTTTTCCACAATGTGGATTATAAGACTTTGCCCTCTCTAAGTGTTACTCTCATATTGGGAGATATTATGGATTTATTCATTCCTTAAAGAGTATTTGGTGTTGCCTTACCCTAAGGGTATTATCTATCTTTATCTTATTTTGTGGATTGTTACTATGGATAATTTTTTGTGGATGAATGATTTGATATTTTTGCACAATGGTGAATGATTTTTGTTTGTGAGAATAGAGTTTCATAACAATTCTTAGCTAATTGAACGAAGATGTTCTTGGATCTCAATGGGTTATGGATTCACCAATCCTAATTGCTTGTTGGAATTGCAATGGCACAATTTGGGCCTCCCTAAGTACTTTTCATGTTATCCATTATTTTTGTGACCTTATCACTCTCTAAGGCCTGGAGGAGTCTAAAAAAAACCCTCCCTATTATTATTGACTAGATTTCAATATTAAATTTCATAAATGAGAGTAGAAGATTAGGTAGGGTTCAAAGATCTATCGGGTTACCTAACTCAGCAAAAACTTCCTTTGATATAACTTTTTTATTAGGGTCTTTGATATTCATTTGAGCTACTTATATATCTAGATATATAGAGTCTCCCTCCTTTCTCATGAGGATTTACAATGAATTGTTATTTTCCTCTAACCTCATCTATGACATCCACATTTTATTTTCTTTTCAATCTAGACACTTCATTTTACACTATGATTGAGCTTTTTTATTTAAATGCATTTAGAATTATAATCGTATTTATCACAACCTCATTTTGTTACATTTTCCATAAAAACACTTTATTTTACATTATGATTATTGGACTTCATATTCAAATGATAATATTCTCATGTTAACATATAAATATATTTTTTTGGTCGGTAAAAGGGAATCTCATTGATAATGGGTTTTGAAAGGAGCCCCAAAATCTTAATATAACCAAGGAAAAACATCAAAACTTCATACCCAAAGACCAAAACAGAGGGCATCCCATAAGAGGGGTCTGAACTTACACGAAAACACACCACCAAATGTTGATATCCATAGGGGATTATCCTAGCTGGACCAAAAATGAAGAATAGGATCATCCCAAGGAGACACCCCACAACAGAAACCTGCAACTCATTTCCCATCATTAGCACTTGGAGACTCATCCATCTCCTTTAAGATGGCATTGATATGACCATGGGCTTCATAAAGGACCTTCGCTACATAGTTGTGGAGCATCCAAGTAGCCTTGTATGAGTTGGCTATTGTGGATAGGGTGGGCACCGAGTTGGTGATATGGCTAAGCATAGATCTATGAATTAGAGTAGTAGAGGTGTATTTGTACTCCTTAACTAGCTCCTTAGGGTGGACCAGATCGCAACAAGCCTCCTTCGCTAGCTCAATTTTTTTTACTAAGGATGACATATCTTTCTTCAACTTATTCAGGCACGATGAAGCATAGATGAAATATAAGATGAGGTTCTTGATAAACTTGGATGAGGAGCACTTGAAAAACTTGGGATTAAAATCAAACTCGGCGTATAGGGAGTCATCCTTGAGCTTCAAAGGGATGGAAGAGGAAAATTCAGGGTCATTGTCATCATTGGGTACCTCATGGATGGGCATTTCATGACTACTACTATCAGTGGGCTTAGTAGGGGTGGGTTGATTGGGGCTAAGCGAGGAACTGGGAGGGGAAGAGGCAGACTAATTGGGGCTAAGAGAGGAAATGGGAGGGGTAGGGGCTAGCTTATTGGATCTTGGAGAGGAACTAGGAGGGATAAGGGTGGGTTGATTGGGGCTAAGGGTGGGTTGATTGGGGCTAAGGGTGGAACTAGGAGGGATAGGGGAGGGAGCAATCATGGCTTTCTTGGTAAAGGTATACAAGGTATATTTGTATAGGATGAGGTGCAAGTCCTAGTGTATGGAATGATGGGAATTCCTAGACCTAACATTGGTGATATAAATTTCAAGGGACTTGAATAGGTAATCAGGGATGTTCATCTTTTTATTTTCCCTAAAGTGATTCAAGAAGGCCAAATGGAAACTGCAAAGGGTGATGTCGATTTTGTCTATGGTGAAATATTGGAGGATTGACACCATAACTCAGTCCCACAACCTAGGAAGTTTTGTTCTTTTGATTCATCCATCAATAGTAATCAAGTCCTTATCTTTTTTTGGGAAGTACTCATGGTGTGCTTATTGCATCGGATGGTTTTACCATCAATTGGGAATTTGTAACCTCAACCAACATGCAAACATCGATCAAGAAGTCAAGGCCTTAGATAGTAACATGGCCACTGTTCTAGGTATTAATTATTTCATCGAATAATTCTTCATCATTGCTAGCAAAATTTTGGAGGAAGGGAATGCAATTTTGGGTTTTAAGGATATCTTTGATGATGGGGTCGATCTAAAGTATTGAGGGCTCAAGGAGGGACATGGAGGGACGATAATGGGGGATGTGAGACTTGGCATGGGGGCTAATGATATGGGGTTAGACATTGAGGTTGAGCCTTGGGTAAAGGTGGTATGTAAAAAGTTTCTTAGCTCACATGTCGAAGATGGGAGAATATTTGTTATGGGCCATAGCAAAGTTTAGAGGATGATGCTACTTGGGTTGTGTGCCCACAAATGGAGCTAAATTTTCATAATGGGAAGGAACCAAGAGGGTAGGGTTAGTGATGGTGGCATAGGATAAAACATAATTTTGGAAAGGAGTAGCGCTCAAGGTGGTGGATTCACCAAAAACATTTGTGGGAAAAATAGTTGCACCATGTGAATCAAGCCTAATATTGTAGTAGTGCATGTGAGAAGCTAAGGTGGCACCACTTCTCACACCAGGGTGACTAAAAATATTCTATAAACCAATGCTAAGAGGGTCATTTTGGCTAGATGAGACATGAAAAATCATGATGACAACATCAAGAAGATCGATTAAGATCTTGGGGCTGAGCACATGATGAGGAAGGAGTTGGTAGTGAAAGGACATGGGGAAACATGAGGGTTTGGGGTGAAAGGAGGGGTACACATGGGTGGGGGCCATGTGGCAGATAAAGGGGAGGGTAGCAGGATGACAGGGTAAGGGGAGGGGTATGGGATGACTAGGCAAGGGGAGGGGATGGAAGGGGTAGGTCAAAAGGGCCATGTTGGAACTAGGAGTGTGGATATTGGGAGGGAATGAGGGATATGTGATGAGTAGAATGGGATGGTCGTAATTTAGAGTGCTCGAGGGATAATATGGGAACCAAGTTTCAATAGGGTCCAAACCAATCATAGGCAACAACATCAATGAGGGTTTGGGTAAAATCATCATACCACACACAAAGGGATGTCTGAGAGTGACCCAGGTTATCAAGGGAATAATCTACCCTATTGGCTTCTCTAAACATGTGTTGGATTAAGGAGATGGCTGCAAGTCAGAGGGAACATGAACCAAGTTTCAACAAGGACCAGATCAATCACGAGAAAAAACATCAATGAGGGTTTGGCAAAAATCATCATACCACACAAAAAGGGATTGCTGAGAGTGACCCAGGTTAGCAAGGGAGTCAAACACCTTATTAACATATAAATATGCCTTTTTTTATGTTTAATGATATATTTTGAGTCATTAAATGAAATAAAATATTAGTCATTTTAATTAAAAAATGATGCTTTCATTATAAATGAGTTAAAAAATTAATGATTGTGTAGATAAATTCTTGAGGTAAATGTAGATTATTGCTTATGATTTATGACTTTATAAATTGTAAAATATAAATGGTAAAGGAATAAACTTTAAATGCTTTATTTTAAGAGTTTAATTAATTTTACATGAAGAACATGTGCTTATACTAAGAGGAGGGGTGAACAGTATAAGATAAAACTTTTTACTTTTCAATCCATATGATAACATAAAAAATATTAAAGTAGTAAACATCACACAAAGAATCACACACATGAGAGACATGATTTAATGTGGTTCACCCAATGTGGGCTACTCCACGGAGAAAATATTCCTTATAAACTTTTCTCAAATAAATTCTCTTGGAAATCATTTCCCTATTACAATGTTTATGGACCTCTGTCCAAAGGAGACACCAATCCCATAATTAGTTCATGGATACCTATCCATAGGATAACTCCTCTGCTTTGGTTGGTGATCCCATAGAAGACTACTACCTCCACTACTCTGGGTTATGGATATCTATCCACAGAAGACTCTATCATCACTTAGAAGATCTTTGTCCTCACTGCCATGGTTGGTGGATCTCTATCCACTAGAGACTACTATCCTCTGCTCTATCACCTCTAAATCTTGCTCTTAGATCTGTCTCAAATCTACACTAAACTTAGTTCCTCAATCTAGCACAAATCTGCTCAATCTCTGTCTCTAGTCTAGCACAAACCTATCCTCAAATTTGCACCAAACTTTGTCCTCAAATTTGTCCTCAAGCATTAACACAAAGCTTGAATCAATCACAAATCAACTCTGCTAGATCTGTACCAAACCTTAACTTAATATTTGAACAAATCAATCAATCAACTCTGCTCACAAGTCTTCTCAAATATTTATCTCAAATATGTCCAACAAGTCCTCCCTGGAACTTGTCCAATTTGCTCAACAAGACTTGCCTCAAATCTACTTAACAAGTCCTCACTAGAACTTGTACAATATGCTTAACAAGTCTTCACTATGACTTATCTCAAATTTGCATTGTAAGCTTCCAAAAAATCTTACTCCACTCAACCAATCACTCAATGAAAGCTTAGTCAATAATGCTTATCAAACAAACCTCACATAACAATGATACTCATGATCTTTCACAAACCCTAGTTCAAGATGGTTCTCAACTTCACATAACAATGATACTTATGTTCTTTCACAAACCCTAGTCAAGCATATGAAATATTACTCAATATTTCCAATAATGCTTATCAAACAAGGTTTCTAGTATCAACTTTCATTCCAAAAAATCCACATCAATCAATATTGAATATCTCAAAACCAAACTCAACAATACTTATCAAACAATCCTTTTCACTCCAACTTAGCATTCATAACATCCAACAATCACTCTCAAGGATAATGTGCCCTTACCTTTTGTTTGAAGAAGATTTGACCTCAAACACTTATCTCAATCACAATAAACTCTTTGCCAATCTCAAAGGTTAGGTAGAAATATCTTCTCAAAATTCACTCAAATAATCCCTCAAAATATTTCACCATACATAGCAATAAATCTCTATTACACCTTATAATCTCCACACTTCAAAATATAAGCCAACAATTTGTTTAAAGAAAATAATCTCCACAACCATGTTGAATTGTCATTTATATATTTCAACAGAGTCTTATACACTAACTTTGGAGTGAACTCTCTTGTAGCTCCATTTTTTATCTAGAACAATTGATCTTCTTCACACAACTTGATATATCCATATTTAAGCCTCCATATATATTCTTCCCACTAGTGTGCTTCCTAGCCCTAAAGCCCTAACACTATTGTTACATTCCATCCTTGTATCTAGTTTGTAGATGATTCTAGATCAAATTTTTAGGTAAGAGTTCGAATACCATGAGCTCTTAGGATATGAATTATATTATTTGGAAGTCTACGCATACCACCACAACCAATCCAAGGGTCTAATACTACTCTTATCCTTGAACCATCCCCTATTTTCTAGGTAAACCAATCACCTATAATATAAAATACCTTAATCATTGCCTTCAAACATATTGAGACATTATGGGTTTGCTTCACTAGGACCCTTATTCACTCCTTGAATGTGAGTGGCTCTAAATACTTTTCATGTATGATCTTATTCCATAAGCCTACCTTTGATATTATTTTCCAAATACACTTAGATGCTAGAGCCTTGATAAATAGGAATATGTTCTTAAGTCCCCATCCTTGACCCATCCCCTATTTTCTAGGGAATCCAATCACCTATTGAAGAACATAAGCTTATACTGAGATGGGGGATGAACAGTATCAGATCAACTTTTAATTTTATTTTTCAAACAATATTATCCAATATTTATCAATTGCAAGATCAATAGTAGTAATAAAAACAATGCAAAAATCATCACACACATGAGAGACACAAATTTAACATGGTTCATCCAATGTGGGTTACATCCATAGAGAAAATATTTCTTCTAAATTTTCTCAAAAAATCTCTTGGGAATCAATTACCTATTACAATTTTTATGGACCTCTATTCAATGGATATCTCAATCCCCAATACTCTGGTTTGTGGATCTCTCTCCATAGGAAAACTCCATCCCCTTTACTCAGGTTTTTGGATCTCTCTCCACAAGAGAACTCTATCCCCTCTGCTCTGGTTTGTGGATCTCTCTCCACAGAAGAACTCTATTTCCTCTACTCTGGTTTGTGGATCTCTATCCATAGGAGAAATTTATCCCCTCTTCTCTGGTATGCTCCAAAGCCTACTCTCAAATCTATCTCAAATATGCACCAAACCCCATTACAAGACTAGCATAAATTTACTCCAAATCTGCTCATAAATATCTACCTCAAATCTACACCAAACCTCATTACAAGGCTAGCACAAATTTGCTCCAAATTTGCTCACAAATATGTGCACCAAACCTCATTACAAGGCTAGAACAAATATACTCCAACTCTACCCATAAATATCTACCTCAAATCGGCACCAAATCTCATTACAAGGATAACACAAATATGCTCCAACTATGGTCACAAATCTATCCAAATTTGCACAAATTACATGCACACACCTTCTCTATATATCTACCCAAATTTACATCAAATATTTTTACAAGGTTAGAACAAATATGTCTTAAAACCTGCTCTGTGTCACTACCCAAAACTACTTCAAGTCTTCTCTCAAATCTATTCAACTCTGTCCCAAGTATTCTCACAAGAGTTGCTCAATCTGCCTCAATTCTACTTCAAGTCTTCTCACAAGACTTGATCAAATATGCGCTCTATTATTTTTTAATTCTTGTCACAAGACTTTCTAAAATATGCCTCAATGCTTTCTGAACCTCCTTAAATATTTCCAAATCCTGCATACAAACAAAGCTTAAATCTCGTTCAAAATTGCTTTCTTCAACTAGGCAATTTAGACATATTTTACTTAGAATTCATTTAACCTCTGGAACATATAGAGAATGATATGCACTATAAAACACCCAATATGTTCTTTACATTCAAAAATATTCCATTCATCTAATCCAATCTCCACATCTTGCAAATCCCTTTCAAATAAAATCAAACTAGTGTATAACTTTGCTTCACAAAAATGGTCTATCTTTGTTGATAATTTGATCTCAAGGATCAAACACAATAATGCACAAATTTCCTTCACAAGAATTATATCAAGGATAAAACACAATAATGCACAAATTTCCTTCACAAGAATGATCTCAAACACTTCACAATTACTTTCAATGTCTTTTAAACCAATGTGCAATATGTTTCACAATGATGTACAAACTTGATCTCAACCCTAGCACAAGTATTTAAGATTTCTTTCAATAATGAAGCACAAATTGTTTCACAAATCCTAGCTCAAATATTTCCAATCATTCATACTAATCAAACCTTTTATCTCCTAATTATTATTAAGAAATATTTTCTCAACCAGACTTATTAGAGAAGTAATAATGTTAACATAACTCTTAATTTTATTTGTGTAGATACCTAAAAAGTGTCATGCCAAGGCGACTACTTATATGGGACATTCTAGAAGACCATATGGAATATATTTGGATAGATCCAAGGTATATCAGTGGTTTTTACCACTCATTTGGGCATCTTTGCCTAGTCAGTGCTAGCCACTGCCGAAAAATGTGATTAGCAGTGCTCACCGTGTATGTTAGCCACGGTCAGGACTCAGAGTTAGTTGGCCTTCATATGACCTAAATTTGGTTGCATATTGGAGTGGTTTGAGTGAGGAAGGTTTTGGATCCTTCCATCCAACAAGCTCAACTACCCAATATTGATATTGGATTCATGAGGAAGCCACCCCTAGCCCTGGGCCAATGCTATAAGATCCCCCTTCGAATTGGGGATAAGTCTAGAAGATATTTTATCAATTGAGAAGTGAAGCCCTATCGAATTTCATATCCAACTACATGCATTGAGAGGGATACTTTTGCTACCCAATTGGAGATAAAATTGCCATGGAAGCCCTAAGAGCCTAGGAGAGCCAAGAAACGTCAATTCATCCAATTCATGCACCACCAGATCAATTCAACTGCCAAACCTATCAGAGGACACAGAGGCGACCCTTGGACATCAATTTGACAAGGTAGATCAAAGAGAAAGCCCTAATTTTTAGGGTAAGTTTACTCAAAGCTCCACCATGGCTATCAGCTGCGGTGAACAGTGCCACCCGCACATCAGACCCATGGTGAGCAAATGACTATAGATCCCTTTGTGCTCTTTTTTGTAGATTAATTGATTAGATCATATTATTCTTAGTGTAGATTTAATTAGTATTTTAGAGAAATATAACTAGTGGAATTAAGCATTTAAAGTAGATTTACCTTCATTTTGTCAGTTTGGTAATTAGTGTAATTGTGGGTTATTTCATGCGTTTATGCTTTCCATTTGATAAACTAACCCAATAGATAGATAGTATTTGCTTTCTTACACATGTTTGATGGAAAAATTTCATGATTAATATAGGTTTACTATGTTTTATTCATTTTCTTTATTACATGCTTGTTATGGTATCTTTTTGTGAAATATCCTTTTAAAGCCTCATCAAGAGAGGCCTCCTTTGTTTTTAATGTTTCTTGTTGTTTATTGCACATAGGACTAACAGGGTTTTGGGATGCAATGCAACAAATGCCTCTAATCATGGAGAAGAGGGTCATCGACACCCTAGAGGAGTTTGTGTCACCCTAGAAGGCATTTGATTCACATCTACCCTAAAAGGGGATTAGATCTGTTGTAATTGAAGTCTCAAAATGGGTATGCCTAAGAGGGATGAATATGTAACTTGAATATATTTGGAATTAATAAATATTATTGCATTTCATTTCCTTTATCAATTGGTGCATGTTCATTTGTTATATTTCTTTAATTACAATAGTCTGAATTAGGTGTGATACTTTTTTGTGGTTACAGTAGGTGATCACGGTGGAAATACGCATATCTAGCCATGATTAACTGACTGTGTTTATGTTTTTTATGGTAGGTGCTCCCTGCGGTTGAAAATCATGATCAAAAAGTTAGCCCACAATTGACAGGTACAGGCAATAGTCGCAGCCGTGCATTAGAGCTATGATCAGCAACATACCAATCAGAGAGCAGAAGGATAAAGCTTGATCAAATGTGGATTTGAGGTAGGTTTCATTGTTATTTTCATTTCTTGTCTTCTCTATCTGTATTTTTTCTAGCAAGCATAAAATGGTAATCTAAGTAGGACAACACTGAAAAAGGGTCAAATAAATTAGGTCCATTAGGTTTTTCATTCTAGGGTTTCATTAGGCATTTATAGGAACAACGAACCTCTGATTGCAGTCTGCCATAGAATACAATGTGCTAAAGTGTCCTTGTATGTTGGATTGCTTGCTTAAGGCCTGATTAGAGGTCACTTCATCATTAGTATGCATTTTCTAAATATCATGTAGATTGATAATGCATGTTTCTGAAATACCAAAAATTCCTTTTATGCATATCATGTAGGAAATGATCATGTGAGTGCTGTATTATGCATCTTTTCTTTTATGTAAATTAAAAATAACACCCACACACCACATTCCAAAGTAAACACTGATGATTTGGAAGTCACATCCAACTACTAGTAGGGTTTCAACAATGGTGGAGGTGATTTCCATCCGTTGGCCCAACTTTCATGTACCCTATGTTCTAGACCAATATCAGATCTAAGAACCTCTTGTAGCCTATAAAATTTGCATGTACTTCTCTTTGGATGGTATGACGCTGAATGGATGAAAATGGGTGAGGATTTGGGAGAACCTATGATTCCTGCTTGGGTGTGGACTTTTATTGCCACACTTTTGGGGGATTACGCAACCTGGTGTTCATAGCCAGGTTGTTAAGCTACGAGCATAAGGTGAAGGCCATTAAATAATTGAGAAAATCATCTACCCTTTAAAAAACATGATAAGAGTTACTTTACTGATACAACAAATTGAAAACATATCAAATAGTTTAGGGCTCATTTTAAAACTATAAAAGAGATAATCATCATTGTATTCTTTTTGTGCTAATAAAAGTTAAATCTAGACATAGGATACACAATGGTGTGTACATAGAGTAGTCAACTCGGGCACATACCCGAGATTAAGTCTCAAGCTCCACCTAGTGCACAACATGATGTAGAACGCCATAAATTACAAAATCCTCCTAGACGTCTTTTAACGAGCATTAGAGGGGATAATTCTACACAAGGGGATTCCATTGAGAAAACCCCAATTAGAGTGAGTACTAGACACCCATCTAGGAATAGATCAGAGCATGGGATTTCCCAGCATGGGGGTTTAACATACGATAGCATATACCGTGACCACATGCCATATGGATCCATGGGTTCTACCAAGTAATATGTCATCGAGGGATCCATACTGGTACCCTTTCGACATGTAGTTAATGGAGGTTCATGACCTCCTCCATCCAAGTATATATAGGTTCAAGATCTGCCCATTCAAGGGAAAGTAGAGAGGGATGATTTCTAACATAGGCCCGCACAAAATTCCCATAGGGGTGAACCTACCAAGTTTACCATAGATGTTTCCAAAGTGGGAGTAAATGGTATGTTGCCTCATGAGCCATGGTGTAGCAAACAATTGGATGATCTAGACAAGGTCCTAGGGTATTTATGATATAAACATATGCCTGCACCATCTCATCCTATGAGTGTGTAAAGCACCATTAGGACCGCTCGAGAACTTGGAAAGTGCTCCAAGTATTCTCAAGACATGTGTGCTCTTGCATCATATGTAGGCACTAAGTATAGGAGACAACCTGACATGAATGCCATCTTTATAGACAGAGGCAAGAGTGTGGTAAATTAGTCCATTGGAGTACATACTCATAAAGTCACTTGAATAGAGCACACCCATCCAAGGCCTCATACGATTGATCATATTTATAGGGCTCATAGGATGATGTCAGAGTAGAGAAGGAATATTCTCCAAGATCAATTGGAGGATGTTCGCGTAGAGAAAGCACCTCAAAAGCAAGAATACTCAGAGGCAAAGGTTCATCAGGTAAAAATTATATGAAAAACACATGCATGAACAATGCATCCTCGATCAGAAGGATCATGTAGAGAGTGAGGATTGATTGGCTAGCTCCAATTTACATCATCACAATGAGATCAGGGAATGTATCCATAGACGAGTGGCTTCACAGCCTAAGTTACACCCTGAGAACATAGACACCCATACTTGCCTTGCAACTCAACATAGAGATCAATGTCCAATGTTTGAATAACATGAGCATAGACAGTATGCAAATGAAGTAGGAGAGGAATTAGAATAAGAATATCCAAAAATCTCCCATTTTGAGGAGGAGGGTGAGCCTAGTTCCCCACCTTGGCTGAGGAAGAACCTACCTCTGAAGCCACCTCCAAGACAATCTTGAGAGGAGTTTCTTTCCTCGTAAGCCTACAAGACCTTAGTAGAGAAGGTTCAAGCCATAGAGAAGCAAGGAATGGTTTATCAGAAGCCTACCTTGAGAAAAATTGACAATGAACCTCTATGCACGTTAGTGCCTATTCCAACATATCTTGATAATTTCAAGATGCATAGGCTAAACAAGTTTCAAGGGGAGGAGGACACACAGGAGAACGTAAATAGTTTCATAGATATGTGCTTTCATATTGAGAGCAATGATACTTTGCTCCTACACACCTTCATAATTACCCTCTCAAGCCCAACTCGAGAGTGGTTCAACCAACTAAAGAGGCCCAACATCACTAGTTTCAAACAATTGGCTAATGCATTTCTTGAACGTTTCTCCTTTGGATTCAAGAAGAAGGTAAACTTATCTGACCTGGCTGCTTTAACGCAACATGACGATGATCCAATGATGTATTATGTAAAGCGATGGAGGAAGATGATGGTAAATCTACCATTATCCATCCCGTCATCTAAATTAATGTGAATGTTCACAAAGAATTATGCCAAGCACATTTTTTTATTGCTACAATTGTAGCAATACCAAAAATTCGAAGAGGCTTTGTTGCAAGCCAAAGTAATTGAGGACATCAAGTTACAGGAGGGTAACTTGAATCTTAGGAATAAGAAGGAGGGGCGCAAGAAAAATATTGAGAGACATCAGTCCAAGCTGACCCATGTTAATCAAGTAGTTTTGAACCTTCAAAAGGGAGAAAAATGGTAGCAAAAGAAGAATTATTAGGCCCAACCTCTACCTACACAGTATGAGTAGTGCAATAACAAATACAAGGGTAAAAAAAAGGAGAAATGCCCACCTCATGTATTCACTCAATTATCAGAGTTGTTGACTTCAATTTTTCATTAGTTATGCAAGGAGAAAGCTATTCACTTACCCAAAGTCAATATGATGGATCCTAATCAATCTAAGCCTAAAGGCTATAAGGATGATCAATATTGCATATTCCATTAAATGAAAGGCCACGACATAGAAGTATGTTGGTCCTTCAAACACCTTATGCAAAACATGATCGAGAGAGGTATGCTTCTTGTTGATAACCCACAAGCGGTTGATAATAAAAATATGGGGATTTACAAAAATTCTTTACCTAATCATGAGACATCAAGGAATAATATTGGCCAGGTCAACCAAGTACGCATCGAACCACCAACCATGGATTTGTTGGCATGGTCAACATTATCACAAGGAACGTGAGGTATGAATGAACGAATCAACCTCTAGTGCCTATTAGGGTCCAAGTTGTGCCTCCTCCAAGGTCAGCCCAATATATGGCCAACCCACCAACTAGACCCACGGTGACCATCAGAAGTAGGTTGATTCAAAACCTATAGATAACTCCAGCAAATTTGTCGATCTATGAGCTTATTTAGTAGTATCCTAAGAATAGGGAGATGCTTATGTATATTTTAAGGTCCATAGAGGTGTATGATGAGTCCCAAAATTGCCTATATTTTTGTATGAGTCTTAGCAGATATTATGCGGTGATATATTAGGAATTGTATGTTTTTATCAATAATTATGTATTTATTTAATGAGATTATGCGTATTATCTGATTTGTGTGTTTTAGTGTGTTTTTGTGGAGATATTGTTGATTTTTTTAGATTTAATCAGTCAAGGTCTTTTTCATGGACCTGGCACTTTTTTTACTATGAAACTGATGCATAATGGACAGGCGCCTTCCTCTTCTAGGAAGGCGCCAAAAGAAGGTAGGTGCCTTCCCTTTCCAGGAAGGTGCCAATTGAAGATAGGCGCCTTCATCTTCTAGGAAGATGCCAATAGAAGGTAGGTGCCTTCCGCAAAGGATGACACCTCTATTTTTGCATGTTGACCAAATCAAACATGACACATGCGATAATAAATGGTGCAGTTACAACTCCATACCACCCAAGATATTTGCAGGAGTTGTGCCGCCCATGCCAAGTGAAGCATGAGCCAATTACAGAACACACCAATATTAGGAACAAATCCAGTTTTTGATAGACGACGGTCGAAGCTTACTAGATTGCCATCATCGAGTCTGGAATAGACCAATGGTTGTAACCAAGTTGTAACAGAAGACCTGTGCATGTGCTATATAAATACACTGACCTATATGAAGATATAGAATATAAAATATAGAATATAGAACATATAGCAATTGTATAGAAGGTATAGAATACACATTGTAATTCTTTGATTGCATAATAAAGTCTACAAGTTCCTAAAGCGTGTTCAAATTGGGAGGGATCTGTTGGAGCTTGGGCCCACTCCAAGATAGTATTCTTCCCCTTCTTTTCTATGCTTTGTAGATGTCATGCTTTCATAGTTTCATTTCCTGTATTTATGTTTTATTATTATAGTAGGTTTGATTAATTACTTAGATGCACGTATGAATGCTTTCTTTCTGAATATTTAATTGTTCATACACATTTTATTGAGAAGTGCATGAGAGATTGACAACCTTTTGAACACCCCCCAATAGTAGAGTTAGAAGGACTCATCTCAAGGTGGTATTGTGAATGATCCTGTAAGAGATCCTTCGAAAGTTTACAAATCCCTGGTTGATAATTAATGATTGGGCAAGTGACAAAATAGATAGAAAGTTAAACTTGTTTGGACCGCAACATTTTGGCACCATTTTTGGGGAAGCGTATTTTATATCCATTCCAATACTTGAAAACTTCTACCTAAATTTGTATGAGTTCTTCGAGAAGACCTGATGGTCGGTTCATAAAACAAAGCTCTTTAGAACTAGAGTTGCCTGAATCACAACCAACAATCCACTAGAGTGAGGATCAGTACTTTGAATGAAGTGCTTCCTCATCCCATCTACTTGGGGAAGAATGAATAGTTATGAACTCATTATTTAAAAGAACACCCCTAGAAGAAGCCTTGTTGTGGAAATTTGTGCAAGATCAGACAATAACTTCATATAATATTAGCACTTTGAATCAAAAAGTTTTAAACGACCATAAGGCCATAAGTGTTGCATTTGAGACCACATTTATTAAAAAAATGGCTGACATAGAAGAAGTCTCATTTGGATTTAGCTTCCCGATTGACGAAAGAGTAGGAGACACCAAGATGAAAAACATATCCCATGCTCATTTCTCTACCTTCAGAGGATACCCGTGTTGCGGGCCAAACAAGGTGAATGGTTTCCTATTTTTTTCACATGCCCGTGCATTTAATTATCAACCCAAGGAGCTTCGTAAACTTGCGAAGAGTTAGAACTAGGTTACTACAATACCACTGGAGGTGAATCTACTAATCCTATGTTTGGGGGGGTGTTATTGAAATGGTTGTCAATCATTCCTGCACTCCTCAATAAATTACGTAAGAAGAACATAATTTAAATCTACAAAAATAAATCATGTACACATTCCTGAAAATAAACCTACTGCAAATACTGGAACTAGCAAACTAATGAACGTTCTTATGAAAGCAATAAAATAATTAAAATAAAAACAAATAAGGAAATGGGGAAGAAATACTGGCTTGAAGTGGGCCCAGGCTCCAACAGCTTCTTCCTGATCGAACACGTGCTTAGAACTTCTGGAACTGGAATATATTTATCAACGTATTACAATCCATCTTCTGTAATTCTAAATAGATCTTTATTAATTATTTCTATATATTCTTTAGAACAATCTGCGTGTGTTTATATAACACACCCATAGAACTTCTATTATAGAAGTGGTTAAAACAATTGATTCTTCCCAGACTAAATTAGAATAGTCTGGCGAATGGAATCGACGTCTGGAATTATATTTTGATGGTGGCATGTTCGTTTCGGTTCGTGCTTTGCCTGGAATCGGTAAGACATTTTGATATGTTGGTGCTATCTCCAATTTAGCTCTACATGATGCAGAGCTGGAACTGCACCAGCCGCTACCATCCATGTCATTCAAATCTGGTCAATGGGAAAAGAATCAGTGGCGCCTTCTGGTTGTAGGGAGGCGCTTGCCTTCCATTAGCGCCTTCTGGCTATGGGGAGGCGCTTGCCTTCTATTAGTGCCTTCCGGTTGTGGGGAGGCGCTTGCCTTCTATTAGCGCCTTTCGACTGTGGGGAGGCACTTGTATTTGGTTGGCACCTTTTGGTTGCAGGGAGGCACTTGTCTTTGGTTGGTGCCTTCCAGTTGCAGGGAGGCGCTTGTCTTTGGTTGGCACCTTATGATTGCAGGGAGGCACTTGTATTCAGTTGGCACCTTCTAACTACAGGGAGGCACTCATATTTAGTTGGCACCTTTCGACTGCAGGGAGGCACTCGTATTTAGTGGGCACCTTTCTACTGCAAGGAGGCACTCGTATTTAGTTGGCGCCTTTCGATTGCAGGGAGGCGCTCGTATTCAGTGGGTGCCTTCCAACTATAGGGAGGCGCTCATCTTCGGTTGGTGCCTTTCGATTGTAGGGAGGCACTTGTTCCCTTGGTGCCTTTCGGTTGCAGGGAGGCACCTATGTTCTCTACATTGACCCCCGATGAAATAAAGTGCCAGGTCCATCAAAAGACCTCGACCGTTCCAAATATAACTAAATCAACTGCAATTCCACAAAACATACTAAAAGCACACAAATTAGATAACACACATAATTATATCAAATATCTATATAATCATTCATAAAAGTATGCAATCCTTATTATACAGCCGCATATTGATCAAAGAAATATGTACAAAATATGAGCATTTCTGGTGCTCATCATCCCCCCATGCATAACATATGCTACGCCCTCGTGGCATCCAAACTGTAGGTAGCCCTCTAAATTTTCATCATCACCATATCTTGGAGGATTCGGCTACCCCTGTGGCCTGAGTCTGTCTTTTCGTGCCAAAATTTTAAGGTGTGGTTCGCCTTTGCCTATGGGAAACTATGGCTATCAATTGTCCCCTTCTTGTTTTGGTCGCTAATGGTAGTGGTCTAGCCAGTGTTGCTCCTGCCAATTGAAATGCAGCTTCGAAAGCTTGCCAGAGGTCGAAATTTGGAGGTCTGATCACTGCCATAGGGATATCCGAGTTATCCCCTCTAGAAGGCACTACTTGGGCCTTGTATAATCTGGTCGCTTCAGGTGTAAGCCCTGCATTCTCCTTTGGAATTACAATGGCCTCCAATTGTGGGCCATATACTCTCTACCTTTCCAAGTACCTCCTCATCATGGAAGGCCACCCTCGGGATGAACCATAGATGTCCCAAAACTGGCTGTCTTCTATCGGATTGATGTTGATGCCAAAATATCCTTTTACCCTTGAAGATGCCTTCCTGGCCTCCTTGGATGTTTTCATTTCGTTGCGCAGCTGCTGAAAATATTTTTGCCTTTCAACGAATAGCTACATGTCCCATTCATCCTCCTTTGACTCGACGAAGGTCACTTTCACCTTCTGTCGAGCCGTCCTGGGCCTCTTTGCCTTGTCCTCTGCAAAAAATATGGCGACTCAGACTGGGGTCTCTTCTTTCTCCTTTGGGGACTTCTCTTTACTCCGAAGGATCGATTGTGCTGCTATCTTCGGGGGTGATCCTTCGTTCTCCTGTCTACCTGGTGTCGACCCCTCAGGCTCTTCTCCTTATTCAGGCCTGGGGAGGTCCTCTGTATCCTCTGGTCTTATTTGTTGTTGGAGACCTTCGTCCTGCTCTGTGTCACTTAGGACAATGACAAGGGGCATCGTAGGAATTATTTCCTTTTCACCCCTAAAAATAGAGGAATCCTCCCCTACCTTTGGGCTACTTTGTCGAGCATTCAATCGAATCTCCCTTGAAGATAATACTCATTTGGCAGATGTGGGAGAGTTCGTCGACACTTCTGCCCAATCAGTCTGAGTGGACGTCTCCTATCTTACTGTTCCTCTGTCCTGAAGTATTTGATTTTCCTCCTGCAACTGTCAGACCAACTGCTCGAGCTGAGCGATTCGTCTATCTCTTTCCTCCAATTCCCTTTTATGCTAGTTCTGGCAATCTTCCAGAATCTACTATGCCATCTAGCAATCAGTTTTCCAGTCGAGCGCCTCTTGCAAGGCCACATCGATCTGGTCGTTACTCCAAGAAGTTCCTTCATTTTGTGGGCTCTGATTCGTTAATTCTCAGAGGGTTTGGGTGGCAACATCTATCTCTATGTCACTCTGTCCCTCCTTTATCGAGAGGAATCACCGTAGATGTTTCCTCCTAGTAATTGATTTGTCCCCACCACCAGCGAGTGGCGCTCCTTCCTCCTCATACTTGGGCATTGGGGAATGCCCTCTATCCTCTATGTCTTCAGGCATCGATGACTGCTCTGCTCCTCCTAGAAAATAGGGCAACGCCAATTGCTCGATGTTTGTTATCTCCTCTTCAGGGGATGCTTCGTCTTGCCCTAATTTGGCAATCACATTATGTTGCTCTATTTGGCCACCATCTCCCTCTGTGTCACGGTTTTGTCCTTGTGCTTCTGCGTGGCGGACCAATGCCGATATCAGCCCATGGTGGGCTAAGCCGGATAGTGCCCCTTTTTGGTATTGAGCCACTTCATCTTTTAGAGCACTTTCCAGGTAGAAAGGTATATTTAATTTCCTCCCATGCACTAGGTGATTGAGGAATTGCACATGATTAAGGTGCAGATGGGTATACTTCCCTATGCATGTGAAGAATCGAGCAATCTGCTTGAACATCTTTCGCATATTCATGGGGAGACTATTTTTGAGTAACCCCTCCCTGTCTATCTACACATTTCCTCTTGACAGCAGTATTTCGGCGTATAGTTTTAACACTCCGCCCTTGTATATACATTCCCCCGTGAGAGGCAATCCGGTCACTTGTGAGATGAACTCAGGGGTGACTAGAATTTCCATCCCTCATACTTGGGCCACATCGCCCCTCAAAGAGGTGGAAAATTCTCTAGCTGCCTCCACGTCCTAGCCCTGACTGACCAAGGTGTAGTATTCGAGCCACCCCTTGGCTTCGAATTGGGTCTTCACTACCCCTATGATCCCATCAGTGTCACTGGGTTCATTCTTCTTGATCGTGTGGTTCTTGGACCTTCCTCCCATGGCGCCTTCTACTACTGTATTTTTTTTTGTCCTTCCTTCTTCAGGAAGGCGCCTTCTTATATAAAAGATGCCTAACCCTAGCAGTTATGGAAGGCGCCCTATCATTGGCACGTGATTCCGGCTATGGGGGGTACGATCTCTATGATGGCTGTATTTTTTTTGGTACTGCGTATTTATAAATAATTATATAAACGATTTGATTTAATATGCGCGTGCCTGATTCGACATTCTAGTTGTCGTGGTAGCCGTTGATTTGCTGACTTGTGACACGAGGGAGGGGTATGGTCATTTGATGTCGCTTATTCGTGCAATGCTTCGTTTCAATCGAGGCATTCGATAGATGTAAATGTTGTACATGGGAGGCATTCTTTGGTACCTTCCCCATGTGGATGGTGCCCTTGTAGCACCTTTCCAATGTTGTCGGTGCTCTTATTCGAACGAATGTGCCTTTCGGTGCTACGAGGTGCCTTTGATTGGTGGGAGGCACTTTTGCTTGCATGTGTCTTCCCAATGTGGGGGGCGCCTCCTTCTGGTTCGTGCCTTCCCAATGTTGGAAGGCGTTCGTCTTGATGAATGTGCCTTCTTGATGTTGGAAGGCATATTCGACTGGATGAATGCGCCTTCCTGATGTTGGAAGGCGTATTCGGCTGGCTTATTTTTTTTTATTTTATTTTTTGACTTGGTGCCTTCCTGCCACGGAAGGCGCCTACATATATATATATATATTATTCTATTTTTTTTTTGAATGGATGGAAGGCGCTATCCTCCAATTTTGCGCCTTTCAGATGCAATAAGGTGGCTTATCTTGGATGGGCACCTTTCGGGTGCAGTAAGACACCTTCTTCTAGACTTGGCGCCTTCTGGGTGCAGTAAGGCGCCTTCTTCTAGGCTTGGCACCTTATGGGTGCAGTAAGGCACCTTATTCTGGACTTGGCACCTTCTAGGTGTAGTAAGGCACCTTCTTCTGGACTAGGCACCTTCTTCTGGATGGCAATTTGACTGGAAAAGGGTGATCAAGCCTTCCCAGTTTTTTTCATGCTGCCCAGATTCTACCTACGAGTTGGTGTCAGAATGCTGAGCCGAATCAGGCCTGGTTTCCTAGATACCAATCCCTCGTGCTGTCAGGTCCTCCACCTACAAAAAGCAACCAAAAAATAAATGAAAATAAAGGCAGTTAGATGCATTTCATGCCTGTTAGGCCCTGGATTAGGATGCCTACAGCTTGCATGCGGGTGTCATCCCTGCAAAAAAACACACATTAAAAAAAACTATATTAACTAACTAAAAAATTTGGGTGAGCACTTTTGTGCCCACCATTTCACCTATGAGAGTTCGGTCTAGATCTAGCAAGATGGGGTCTCCCCCATGCCTACTCTGGATTCCACCTATAATGTTTTAGACGTATTATAGGGGCGTAGTCGGTGGCCATTGACTGTGAACATGGTGTTGCTACCGTCAATTGTCTTAATGCGTACTGCCCCATTCCTAATGAGCTCTGCCACCTCATACGGCCCCATCCACTTCTGCATAAGCTTACCCTTCCTTTCCTGGAACCAAGAATCGTACAACAGTACCCATTCCCCTACCTAGAACTTCTTCAGCTTGATGTGGTTATCATGCCACTTCTTTCTCTACTTTTGTATAATATTTGTCCTCTGCAAAGCATCCAGTCGGATTTTGTCTAGCTGATCTAGCTAGTGAATCCTCAATTTTTGAGCTTCATCCAAGCTCAAATTTAATTCTGAAGCCATCCTCAGAGTTTTGATTTCGAACTCGATGGGCATCATCACATTTTTTCCATAGACCAGTTGGAAAGGTGTGCATCCTGTGGTGGATTTCCACGTGGTGTTGTATGCCCAAACTGCCTTCGACAACTGTGTGGCCCAATATTTCTTGTGTTGTTGCACGATTTTGGTCGAGATGTTTTCTATCTCCCTATTTGTCACTTCTACTTACCCGTTCGCCTGCGGATGGTATGGCATGGTTTTATTGTGCCAAACTCTATACTACTCCATCAGCTCCTCAATCAATTTGGAGGTGAATTGGGGCCCTTGGTCTATTGTTATCTCTCGAGGAACCCCAAATCATGTGAAAATATGGGCAAATAAGAAATCGACGACCGTTCTTTCCTTTGAGTCCCTTAATGCTTGCACTTCCACCCATTTGGTGACGTAATCCATGTAGATCAGAATAAACCTCCTTCCCATCGAAGGTGGATTAAATGGTCCCACAAAGTCCATACCCCATTTATCGAAAGGTTCCAGGTGTACTTGGGGTTTTAGGGGCATTTTATCTTGGTGGGTTGGTCTACCCATCCTCTGGCACTCGTCACACTTGTTGGTATACACTATCACATCCTTGAACAGAGTGGGCCAAAAATACCTAGCCTGCAAGATTTTGTGGGTAGTTCATTTCCCTGCAAAGTGTCCTCTGCATGGCTCATCGTGACATGCCTTGAGCACTTCTGAAAACTCCTGTTCTGCTACGCATCTTCTTATAATTTGGTCCCATCCTATTTTAAATAGGAGACAATCCATACAAAGGAATGATGCACTCTTCTCTATGACCACCTGCTTTTCTTGGTAGGAGAGAGTAGGTGAGGTCCTTTCGGTGGCCAAGTAATTGGCTATGTCTGCATACCACAAAGTTTGTTCACTAATAGTGAACAGATGTTTGTTCGAAAACTAATCTTCCATTGCTTGATGATCTATTGGTATCAATCTAGACAGAAAATCTGCCACAACGTTGTCCTTGCCCGGTTTATCAACTATAGTGATGTCAAATTCTTGCAATAGCAATAGCCATCTGATAATTCTACCACCAATGGCCGACTTGCTCATCAGATACCTGATAGCCACGTGGTCCATATGGATGAAGACCTTGTATCCCATTATATAGTGGCAGAATTTGTTTATTGCATGAAAAACTACAAGGAATTCTTTTTCTGTCATTGTATAGTTGAGCTCTGCTCCTGCCAAGTTTTTACTGACATAATATATGGCATAAAATTCTTCGCCATATTTCTGTCAGAGGACTGCTCTGATCGTACCGTTAGATGCATCGCAGTAAATATGGAACGGTATGGCCCAATTCGGTCCTCTCAAGACCGATGCAGATATCAATTTTTCTTTCAGCAATTGGAACGCTTCTTCACAATCTCCCGTCCAATTGAACTCTACGTCCTTAGAAAGTAGGGTGTGCAGTGGTTTGGCAATCTTAGTAAATTTGGCGATAAATCATCGATAGTACCCGGCTGATCCAAGGAAACTTCTTACCTCCTTCTGTGTTCTGGGGATAAGCAAGTCTCTAATGACCTCGATCTTCCTATTGTCTACTTTTATTCCTTATGCAGAGAGGTGGTGTCCCAACACAATGCCTTCCTGCATCATCATAACACATTTTTCATTACTTAGGGACAAATGATTTTCCTTGCTCCTGTCGAGCATTCTTTCCAGATTTGTCATTGCCTCCTCAAAGGTTTCTCCATAGGCGATGAAGTCGTCCATGTATACTTCCACCCCGTCTCCTATCATATCAGAGAATATGCTAAGCATCGCCCTTTGAAAGGTGGTCGGTGCATTGCATAGTCCAAAAGGCAATACCTTATAGGTAAACATTCCCCATGGACATGTGAACATTGTTTTATCTTGATCTTCTTCCCCTATCTAGATCTGGTTGTAACCACTGAAACCGTCTAGAAAGGAGAAGTATTTTCTTCTTGAGAGTGTGTCCAAGACCTAATCAATGAACGGGAGTGGGAAGTGGTCCTTCTTAGTCGCCTTGTTCAACGCTTGGTAGTCCATGCAGATCCACCATTTCCTGTTCTTTTTGGGGACCACCACTAATGGTGATACCCATTCACTATCAGAAATTGGATATATGAATTCAACAGCCAAAAGTTTATGTAGTTCTTCTCTGAAAATGTCTTTCATTGCTGGGTTCATCCTTCTCTGTGGTTGTCGACTAGGAGTTTCCTGATCATCTAAATAAATCCAATGGGTGCATATTTCTGGGCTGATGCCGTGCATATTTGTGTAGTCCCATGTAAATGCTTGTTGGTGTTTTACTAGAAGCTCTTCCAATTTTTCTAGCTATGTGGGCATCAACCTGCTATTGACATTTAATATCCTCCCTGGCCTAATGTGTATTTGTTGGATGTGCTAATCTTGGGCACCAGTCAACGGCGATCCAGGTGTGGGGGTGGATGATTCTCCATGGAGAAACTCCATGATAGCACCATCCTCGTCCTCTTATGCCACCTTCTCCAAGGTCACCATCGGCTGGATTATGGACAACTCCATAGTTCCATGCTCGATGATCCTAGGTTCTTCTACCGAGTCCATAGACTGAGCTGGTGGTGAAATGGTCAGCCTTTTGACATTTTGCTCATTGGAGATGGTCATTAGCCCATCTTGGTAGTTGATGTAACCGTCAGATGTTGCCAGCCATGGCCTCCCCAAAATGAGCGGGTAACCACCCAACCTGGTCTTGGTTTGCAAAACTAAAAAAATGGTTGGATATTCCCATGCACTGACTGTTACGATCACATATTCCAGCATCCCTTCTAGTGACACGGTTGATCAATCGGCTAACTATAACACTATCATGGTTGGATTCAGTTTCATGAGCCGTAGCCTCTACATGGTCTCTTGAGGCATCATGTTGATGGCTGCCCCGAGGTCAAGCAATGTGTTGGACAGGGAATGTCCTCCAATTTTTATGATCAGCACTGGGCTGCCTGGATCTGCATACTTCGGATGATGTGTTCTACCCATCATTAGATCTACTAGTTTACCCATGACGTTGATAGTCTGGGTAGCTTTTCATCTCGGTATCCTTAGACACATTTCTCTAATTGCCTTGGTGTAAATGGGGACATCTCGAATTGCTTGAAATAATGGGATTGTCACCATGAGATTCTTCAAACTTGACAAGATTTCAAATTTTGGCTGTGTTTTTTTCTTTGTTCCTGCAGCCAGCTAGGAAATGGAGCCTCTGCTCTCTCAAGTTCTTTTCCCTCTTCAACCAGAGGTGTCTCCTCTATTTCTACCTCCTCTTCTACTAGTGGAGGTATCTCTACTATTTCTTCCTCCTCTTATACCAAATGTGGTGTCTCTACTCCTAGCTGCCTACCTGATCTAAGCTGAATATTTTACATATGATACATCTCACCTTCTACGTTGTATGCTGGTTGATTTACTCTATTGTTTGGGTTTGCTATCGGTTGTGTTGGTAGCTACGTAGGTCTCATTGCTGGCAATGCTGGTAAGTTCTATTGGATGTGAGTAAGCGCTGCACTCTGTGGAGTCTAATTCCATGCATTGTGGCCTTTCCACTACTACCCAAGATATGGATATGGCATCCATGGCTACTGATTCAAAAATGCTACTGGGGGTGCATTCATCCAGGTTGATGGTCCCCACCACCCCATATTAGGTGGTTGAAGGGGTCCTTGGTGCATGTATGACCCTCCCCCATATGATGGCATTCTAGTTGGTATATTACCCACGGGGGGCTATGGCCAAATCTTCCTATTGCCTATGAAGTAGGCCTCCGTGCTCTCAGCTGCTTCCTGGTTACTGGGTAGTTGTGGACACAATCGAGTTTTATGATTCAGCCTACAAACTGTGCATACTTTGACCTTGTTTTCTAGGCATGCATTATTTGCATGCCTCCCTCTACATCTTGGGTAGAAATAGGCTAATGCTGCGTCATTTTCTTGTTTCTTCTTTTCTAACAACAACATATCCATCTGCAGTGCTAGAGATGAGAGCATTTCGCTCTTCAAATCCTCCAGCATGTTGCCTATTTTTGTTTTAGTAACTAAAGCAGTCGCCTTCATGGTCCTGGCGATGATTTTGCCTCACCTTCTTGAGTAGTTATGACATAATTGTCGGATGTCATCCATAGCATGCTGATAGACATCTCCTCCAAATATCATGTTGAGAGCCTCCAGTGACTCATTGGTAAATCCCCTCAAGAAGATGCTTTTGAGGGACTTATCAGATAGCCTCGAGTGAGGGGACCATTGAATATTAAAGCTGAATCTATCCCAATACTCCTCGAGAGACCCATATTCTATTTGTGTCATGCTCAGGACCTCCTCCCTGGAGTCTCTTGCTCTCCCAAAATCTTGATATTGCTCTAGAAAGATCTTCTTCATCTGGTCCCAGGTGGTGATGTGTTTGTCTCCCAGACCGATGAACCATCGTAGAGCTACATCATCTAATGTAGAAGGAAATAATTTCAACTTCTACATGTTTGATTTGTAATCCACAGACTTGCACAAAACATCAAATTTTAATAAAAACAGGTCAGGATCCTCATTCGGGTGTCCTCTGAAGGATGAAAGGGGAGTAGGGGATATGTTTTTCATTTTGGTATCTCCTACTCCCTCCTCTATTGGGAAACTAAATCTAGATGAGACTTCATCGTTATCTACCATTTTTTCAGGAAATGTGGTTTCTAATGCAGCATTTATGGCCTTTTGGTTGTTTAAAACTTTTTGAGTCAATGCTCTAAGGTTGTCTGGCGAGATCGTCTGATCCTCCACAACCTTCCACAACAGGGTTTCCTCTAGAGGAGTCCTATTAAACAGGGGTTTTATGATGATTCGGTCATCCCATTGTTGATGGGATGAGGTGGCACTTTGCACAAAGTGCGGTTCCTCACTCCAATGGACTGCTGGTAGGTCGGGCGAGTCTAACTCAAATCCAAAATGCTCGGTTGACTCAGGTCCTGATGGATTAGTTCTTATAAAGTGATCATTAGGTCCTCTTCTTCTCGAAGAACTCATACAAGGTCAGATGAAGGTTTCAAGGTATTGTAAGTAATATAATTAAGATGCTTCCCCGACAATGGTGCCAAAATGTTGTGGGCCAAACAAGGTGAATGGTTTCCTATTTTTGTCACATGCCCGTGCATTTAATTATCAACCCAAGGAGCTTTGTAAACTTGCAAAGAGTTGAAACTAGGTTACTACAATACCACTGGAGGTGAATCTGCTAATCCTACATTTGGGGGGGTGTTCTTGAAATGGTTGTCAATCATTCCTACACTCAATAAATCACGTAAGAAGAACATAATTTAAATCTACAGAAATAAATCATGTACACATTCTTGAAAATAAACCTACTGCAAATACTAGAACTAGAAAACTAATGAACGTTCTTATGAAAGCAATAAACTAATTAAAATAAATAAACAAAAAATGAAATGGGGAAGAAATACTGGCTTGGAGTGGGCCCAGGCTCCAACAACTTCTTCCCGATCGAACACGTGCTTAGAACTTCTGGAACTGGAATATATTTATCAACGTATTACAATCTATCTTCTGTAATTCTAAATGGATCTTTATTAATTATTTCTATATATTCTTTAGAAAAATCTGCATGTGTTTATATAACACACCCACAAAAATTTTGTTACAGAAGTGGTTACAACAGTCGATTCTTCCTAGACTAAATTAGAACAGTCTGGCGAATGCAATCGACGTCTGGCATTCTGTTTTGATAGTGGCATGTTTGTTTTGGTTCGTTCTTTTCCTAGCATCGGTAATAAATTTTGATACATTGGTGCTATCTCCAATTTAGCTCTGCATGATGCAGAGCTAGAACTGCACCAACCGCTGTCATCCATGTCATTCAAATATGGTCAACGGGTAAAGAATCAATGGCGCCTTTCGGTAGTAGGGAGGCGCTTGCCTTCCATTAGTGCCTTCCAGCTATGAGGAGGTGCTTGCCTTCTATTAGTGCCTTCTAGCTATGGGGAGGTGCTTGCCTTCTATTAGCGCCTTTCAGCTATGGGGAGGCGCTTGTCTTTGGTTGGCACCTTTCGGTTGCAGGGAGGCGCTTGTCTTTGGTTGGCACCTTTTGGTTGCAGGGAGGCACTTGTCTTTGGTTGGCACCTTTCGATTGTAGGGAGGCGTTCATATTCAGTGGGCGCCTTCTAACTGCAGGGAGGCACTCATATTCAGTTGGTGCCTTTTGACTATAGGGAGGTGCTTGTATTCAGTGGGCGCCTTCCGACTACAAGGAAGCGCTCATATTCAATTGGCACCTTCTGACTACAGGGAGGCACTCATATTCAGTGGGTGCCTTCTGACTGCAGGGAGGCGTTCATATTCAGTTGGTGCCTTTCGAATGCAAGGAGGTGCTTGTTCCCTTGGTGCCTTTTGGTTGTAGGGAGGTGCCTATGTTCTCTACATTGACCCTCGATGAAATAAAGTGCCAGGTCCATCAAAAGACCTTGACCATTCCAAATCTAACTAAATCAAATGAAATTCCACAAAACATACTAAAAGCACACAAATTAGATAGCATGCATAATTATATCAAATATCTATATAATCATTCATAAAAGTACGCAATCCTTATTATACAACCACATATTGATCAAAGAAATATGTACAAAATATGAGCATTTCTGGTGCTCATCAACCCGAACAAAGACCCTAACCTATTCTTGTTCAAGTTTGATGTTTTGTACAGGTCTATGAATTACAAATTAGATACATAGAAGCTGAAACTCTTCCCTTCTACACAGATGATGCAACTCTGTGGTGGTTCATCGATCTGGGAGAAAAGCACATAGTGACATGGGATCAAATGAACAAGCTCTTTCAAGAGCAATACCAAGATTTTGGGAGAGCAAGAGATTCCAGAGAAGAAGTCCTAAGCATGACGTAGAAAGAGGATGAGTCTCTCGAGGAGTACTGGGAGAGATTTAATTTTAATCTTCAACGATCTCCCCACGTAAAGCTGTCTGATAAGTACCTCAAAAGCATCTTATTAAGGGGACTTAATAATGAATTATTAGAGGCTCTTAATATGATTTTTGGAGGTGATGTCTACCATCACGATATGGAAGATATCCAGCAAATCTATCGAAATTACTCAAGAAGAAGAGGCAAGACCACTTCCAAAAGCATCAAAGCGACTGCTTCGATGACAAAGATAGAACTTGGCAATATGCTGGAAGATATGAAAAGCGAGATGCTCTCTTCTCTAGCATTGTATATGGACACATTACTATTAGAGAAGAAGAAACAAGAGAATGAGGTAGCATTAACCTATTTCTATCCAAAATGTAGAGGAAATCATGCAAAGAATGCATGCCCGAAGAACAAGATTAGAGTATGCATAGTATGCAAACTGAATCATAAGACTCGATTGTGCCCAAAGTTGCCTAGCAACCAAGAGGAGGCTGAGACATTGAAATCCTATTTCATAGGTAACCAAAAGATTTGGCCACAACCCCCTATGGGGAGTATGTTAGTTGGAATGTCATAATACAGAGGAATGCCATACATGCCACAAGGTCCACCTCAACCATCCAACATGGGATGGTGGGGGCCATAACCTTGGTCCAATGCACCCCCAGGAGTGGCATTCATGAATCAACAACCCTAGATGTAGTACCAATATTCAAGGCAACAGTGGAGAGGCCACACACCATGGAATTCGATCCCATAGAATGTAGTGCCAACTCAACCCCATCAAAACTTGCCAGATCTACTAGCGGTGAGACCTGCACAGCTACCAGCACAACCGACAGCTAATCCAAACAACAGAGTAAATCAAACAACATACAACGTCGAAGGTGAGATGTATCCTATGTACAATATTTATCTTAGGTCAGGTAGGCAGTTAGGAGTAGAAAAACCTCCACTAGTAGAAGAGGAGAAAGAAGAAGAAGAAAAACCTCTTGTGGAAGAGGTGATATAGGAAATAGCTGAGAGAGCAAAGGCTCCATTCCATTATCAACTGCAAGAATAGAAGAAACAAAATCAGTCAGATTTTGATATCCTATCGAGTCTGAAGAACCTCGTAGTGATGATACCACTGTTTCAAGCCATCCGAGATGTTCCAATATAGAACAAGGCAATAAGAGAAATGTTCTTGAGGAAGCCAGGGTGAAAAGCAACCCAGACTATCAATGTCATGGGTAAATTAGCAGACCTGATGATGGGAAAGATATGTCATCCCAAGTACACATATCCAGGCAGTCCAGTACTGACTATAAAAATCAAAGGGCATTCCTTGTTTAATATGTTGGTCGATCTTGGAGCATCCATCAATGTAATAACTCAAGAAACCATGTAGAGGCTACAATTCACGAACCTGAGACCCACCATGATAATGCTGCAATTAGTTTATTGATTGATAGTAGCACCAGAGAAAATGCTAGAGGATGTAATGGTGATAGTTAGAGCATGGGAATACCCAGCCGATTTCCTAGTCTTGCAGTCCAAGACTAGGCTGGGTGGCTACCTGCTCATTTTGGGGAGACCATGGCTAGAAACATCTGATGCCTACATGAGCTATCAAGATGGGTTGATGACCATCTCCGATGGCCAAAATTTCAAGATATTTACTATTTTGTCCCCTGTGTAGTCTATAAACCCATTGGGAGAGGCTACGTTACCTAGGCATAATTATCAAGAGCTATCCATAATCCAGCTAGTAATGGTGTTAGATGAGTTAGCAGAGAAAGAAGATGAGGATGGGGCTATTATAGAATTCCTCCATGGAGAGTCCTCTACCAAAACACTTGGATCACCATTGGCTGGTGCTCATGATCATCACATCCAGCAGATAACTATTGGGCTAGGAAGGACATTGAATGTTTGTAGTGGGTTGACTCCTGCACAGCTAGCAAAAGTAGAACTCCTAGTAAGACACCAACAAGAATTTGCATGGGACTACTTGGACATGAAGAGTATTCACCTAGAAATTTGCACTTATAGAATATACCTTGATGAGAAAGTGACTCCAAGCAGGCAACCACAAAGGAGAATGAACCCGATAATGAAGGACATTGTCAAAACAAAGTTACAAAAACTCTTGGATGCCAGATTCATCTATCCATTTTCTGTCAATGAGTGGGTGTCACCACTTGTGGTAGTCCTTAAGAAAAATGGGAAATGGCAAATCTGCATGCACTACAGAGCATTGAATAAAGCAACTAAGAAAGACCACTTCCTGATCCCATTCATTGATCAAGTCTTGGACACACTTTCAGGATGAAAGTACTTCTCCTTACTGGATGGGTTCAGTGGATACAATTAGATCCAGATAGGAGGAGAGGATCAGGATAAAATAATGTTCACCTACCCATGGGGAAAATTTGCTTACCAAGTATTACCCTTTGGGTTATGCAACACACCAACCACCTTTTAGAGGACGATGCTTAGCATATTTTCAGACATGATAGGAGAAGCGGTCGAAGTATACATGGATGACTTCATCATTTATGGAGAGACCTTTGAAGAAGCAATGCTGAACATGGAGAAAGTTCTTGAAAGAAGTGAGGAGAACAATCTATCCCTGAACAATGAAAAATGCTTCATGATGATGCAAGAAGGCATCATGCTGGGACACCATATATCTGCAACAGGGCTAAAAGTTGACAGAAGGAAGATTGAGGTCATCAAATACCTACCCAGCCCAAGTATGTAGAAATAAGTGAGGAGTTTCCTCAGATCTTCCAGGTACTATCGGTGATTTATCACCAGTTTTAGCAAGATTGCAAAACCTCTACACACTCTATTGTCTAAGGACGTAGAGTTCAATTGGATGGAAGACTATGAAAAAGCTTTTCAATTACTTAAGGAGAAGCTGATAACTACACTGATTTTAAGAGGACCAGATTGGGCTATACCCTTCCACATTTATTGTGATGCATTCAATAATGTGATTGGATTGGTCTTGGGATAGAAAGATGGCAAAGATTTCTATGCCATCTATTACATCAGTAAAAACTTGGTAGGAGCTGAGCTCAATTATACAGTAACAGAAAAGGAGTTTCTTGTAGTGGTGCATGCCATAAAAAATTTTTGCCATTATATCACCAGCTATAAGGTGTTCATCCATACAAACCATGCAACCATCATATACCTGATGAGTAAGCCAAATATTTGCGAGAGAGTGGTTAGGTGGCTCCTACTGTTGCAAGAATTTGATATCACCATAGTTGAAAAACTGGGCAAGGACAACATGGTAGCAGACTTCCTATCTAGGTTGACATCGACAGACTATACGATATTCGAAGACCAATTTTTGGATGAACACTTATTTACCATCAGTGAGCAAATCCCATGGTATGCAGACATAGCCAATTATTTGGCCATTGGTAGAACCTCACCTGCTATCTCATACCAGGAAAAGTAGGGGTGATAGAGAAGAGCGCACCCTATCTATGGATCGATGGCCTCCTGTTCAAAATAGGATGTGACCAAATCATAAGGAGGTGCATGGTAGAGAAAGAATTATCAGAGATACTCAAATATTGTCACGATGAACCTTGCAAAGGACACTTTGCAAGAAAATAGACTGCATATAAAGTTCTATAGGCTAGGTATTTCTGGCCTAACCTATTCAAAGATGCAACCGCGTATGTCAGCAAGTGCGATGAGTGCAAAAGGATGGGTAGACCAACCCATCATGATGAAATGCCCCTCTAGCCTCAAGTACACCTAGAACCCTTTGATAAGTGGGGTATGGATTTTGTGGGGTCAATTAACCCACCTTCAATAGAGAAGAGGTTTATCTTAGTCTGCACAGACTATGTCACCAAGTGGGTTGAAGTCCAGGCACTAAAAGATTAAAAAGAAAGAGCAGTTGTCGATTTTTTTTTTGTTCATATTTTAACACAATTTGGGGTCCCCATGGAAATAACAATGGACCAGGGACCTCAATTCACTTCAAAGTTGATTGAGGAGCTAATGGAGCAATACAAAATTCGGCACAATAAGACTACACCCCACCATCCGTAGGCAAATGGGCAAGTGGAAGTAACAAATAGGGAGATTGAGAATATCCTGATGAAAACCATGTAGCAACATAAAAAGGATTGGGCTACATGGCTACCAAAAGTAGTATGGGCATACAACACTACATGGAAGTCTACCACATGTTTCACACCCTTCCTAATGGTCTATGGGAAGAATGTAATGATGTCCATTGAGTTTGAGATTAAGATGTTAAGAACAACTTTAGAATTGAATTTGAGCCTAGATGACGCTAAAAAAGAAAGGATTTGACAACTAGATCAGATAGACAAAATTTGAATGGATGATTTGCAAAAGACAAAAATCACACAGAAGCAAAGGAAACGGTGGCATGACCGCCACATAAAATTGAAGCAGTTCAAAGAAGAAGAATGGGTACTGTTGTATGATTCATGGTTCCAAGAAAGGAAGGGAAAGATTATGTAGATATGGATGGGACCATATGAGGTGGTAGAACTCATTAAGAATGGAGCTGTGCATGTTAGAACTATCGACAACATCAATGTTCTATTGACTATCAATGGCCATCGATTGTGTCCCTATAGCACGTCCAAAAATGTACTGGTGGGATCTAGAATAGACATGGGGGAGACCTCATCCCCATGAATCTGGATCCAAAATCTCAACAAAACAGAATGGTGGGCATGAAAATGCTCACCCAAAAAAAAAGAAAAACAGTAGATAGGTGTAAATAATTTTCTTACAAAATGTTTTATTTTGCAAGCATCCTAGCCACAGGGCCTAACAGGCATGGAATGCATCTAACTGCCTGTATTTTTCTTTTTTTTTTGTTTGATTTTTGTAGGTGGAGGAACTGATAGTTCGATAGATAGGCATCTAGGACACCAGGCCTGGTTTGGCTCAGTACCCCGACACCGACACTAATAGAATAAAAGTAGGCATGATGTCAGCCCGAGGAGGCCTGATCACCTTTCTCGGTCAAATACGACATGGCTATCAATAAAATAAGGCACCTTCCTATTCCAAGAATGTGTCCTATGTAAATAAGGCACCTTCCCCCACCAGAAGGCGCCCCTCAATAAGGAGCCTTCAGCCACCAAGAAGGCATCGACCGAAAGAAGGCGCCTTCCTCTCCCAGGAAGGTGACCCGTGTGAATAAGGCACCTTCCATTGTTGGAAGATGCCCCACAAAAATAAGAATGTGCTAAAAAAAAAAAAGAGTAGGGGAGCGCCTTCCTCATTAGGAAAGTGCATCGTAAAAAAACAAAAAAGAAAAAATAAATGAAATCGGAGCACCTTCCTTTTTGGGTGAATGAGCCTCAAGGGCACCTTCCTTATCCAGGAAGGTGCATGCATTTCAAAGCACATTCCATACCAGGAAGGCACATCCCACACCAGGAAGGTGCATGCATTTCAAAGTGCCTTCCATACTAGGAAGGCACATCCATCCATTAGGTGCCTTCCATACTAGGAAGGCGCATCCATCCATTAGGTGCCTTCCACACCAGGAAGGCACATTTATACAGAAGGGTGCCTTCATCTCCCAAGAAGGTGCACATGTCCTTAAGGGTGCCTTCCTCTTCCAAGAAGGCACATTCATTAAAGGTGCCTTCCATAATTGGAAGACGCATCAACGACTATATCGATAAGGTAGCCCATCAGGCACCTTTTGCATCAGGAAGGCACCATAGCAGGCGCCTTTTGCATCGGGAAGGTATCAAAGCAGGTGCCTTCTGTATGCAGACAACAATCAAGTTTCACACATGACTTAATCATCACATGACACATGACACAAATTTATATCCAGGAGCACATAAGTAGAATCCACCCCAATCAAAGAAAATCTCAGAGAATTATGAGGTAAAATTGGTGCACGTTCCAACAACAATCAGTTTTTCTGATTTGTCATCAACACATGTCATCAAAGTAACTCAACATCATAATCCAAACCAAAAAGGTAACCATCCCCATAAATAAATGATGAATCGATGATCCCTATGACACACAAGACATCCAATCAGGTATGCGTATACTCTACTTAGATTTATATGTAATCATTGTTAAAATATGCGAGTACCAAAATATCACCGCCATAAAACAAAAAAAAATCATACATCCCCCATGGCCGATTGTGCCAACATGTACCTCGAAAGGCATGCCTGACAAGGATTGGGAGTTAGTTGTTTGGCACCCTCATTATAAGGAAGGTACCTCCCTGAGAAAGCAAAGAGAAATAGTAGCTTTCAGGAAGGCACCATGGGAGGTCGATCAAAGAATAATTTGGTAAAAAAGAATGAGCCGAGCAGCATAGATGGGATCAAGGGGGCGATGAGAGCCCAGTTTTAGGTAGAGGGATGGCTCAGATACTGTGCTTTGGTTAGCTAGAACCAGGATGTAGAGGTAGAAAAGGAGTTTGTTGCCTACTTAATGGAATATTTTACTCAGGTGTAGGGGATGGCAATTTCAGTCACCCCATAATACATATTAGAGGTGATTGGCTTACCCCTAATAGGTGAATGTGTGTACAAGAGCGGGACGTTGAAATCCTGATCTGAACAACTACTGCCTAGAATGAATCCATAGATAGATAGATATGGGCTGATCGAAAGCACCCTCCCTATAAATTTATGAGACATATTAGAGTAGGTTGCTCGATTCTTCACTTGCGAACCACCTGGTGCATGGGAGAAGAATTAACATGCCCTTCTACCTAGTGCAAACCATTAAGGAAGAACCAACATGATATAATAAGGGAGTACTTACAGCTTTGGTCCACCATGGGCTTATATCAGCATTGCCCCACCATGCAAAGGCACAAAGGTAGGACCCTGATGTAGGAGAAGATGGAGGCTAGGCAATGGAAGTTGCCAAGGTAGGGCAAGTATTAGAAAGCCCTATAATTCAAGCGATAGGGATCCCCACAATGTAAGCAAAATAAATCCCTGCAAGGGAAGCAAGGGATATTGGGAAGCTAGTGCTGCCTAAATGCATAGAAGAGAGAGGACACTCCCTTATACCCAAACATGAAGATACAGGGGCACAACTCACCAACAACGTGATCGAGTCACAGTAGCTAGAATTAGACCCCAGGAGAAAATTCCTGTGGTGACTCCTCATCTCCTCAAAAGAAGAGGAAGAAGACTCGAAGGTCAGGGCTGTAGCATAGGCCTTACAGGAATTGACGGACCAAGACCCATGAGAAAGAGAAACCCCCAGGGGCAATAGTGAGATTGACGTGGCCCTAGAGGAAGCATTATACTGGCAAACCAACTGCTGGATGGCCCAACAGATGTTGGAGGATTGCCAAAGCAATTAGAGAGGTAAGCTGGAAGAGCAGGCAAAGAAAATTTCCCACCTCGAGCAATTGATTCAACAACTAAAAAAATAAAATCAAGAATTGAAGGCAAGGTGAGTGAAAATGAAGGATGCATCAACCCAGACTGACTGGGTGATGGAGGTTCCGACAAACCCTCCCACTTCTAGAGAGTGAGTAGTCTCTGTGGGAGAGTTCCAATTAGATGCACTATAGAATATCTCAGAGGTAGGGGAATAGTCCTCTATTTTTGGGAGCTATGAGCGTAGGAGCATCACAAAGCCCCCTATTATTGACCTAACCGACTCAGATCAGCCCTCATAGATAGAGCTGGAACTCAGGGAAGAATCTGCTAAACCTATAAGAGAAGAATATAAAACATCAACAGCATTGGGGGCAGTAGAGTAGGTCCCCAACAATGAAAGAATGGCCACCAGAGAGCCCTATGACTGAGTTGTCATAGTTCCTGCATAGGCCACAGCTAAAAGGCCTAGGACTACTCGAAAGAAGGCCAAGGAGGCTATCACAGAGTCAAAATATGATTACTGGGATATGCATCTATTTGTCGACAAGTAGAAAGTATTTGAACGGCTACACAGAGAGGTGAGGGTAGATAAGCAGGGGAGAAAATCCTCTTCGAGGGTTCGAGGAACCTCTAGAATTAGTATTTATCTAGCACATAAGAGTAAATTTTGGAAAATTTATGGCTCAGCCCTAGGGCAAACCTCAAAAATAAGGAAATGGTTAGAGATATGGGGGATATTCAGCCCAGAGTTAGAGGCTATAGCTAAGGCCGAGGAAGATCCAAGGCCTGATCCTGAGGAGGCCAAAACATATAAGGTCCAAGTGGTTCATCAAAGGGGAAGTGATTCAGATATACCCCTTGCGATTCCTAGGACCAAAGAAATCAACTTGTGGTAGGC
The DNA here is from genome assembly GCA_028583015.1 of Wollemia nobilis. Classification (NCBI taxonomy): domain Eukaryota; kingdom Viridiplantae; phylum Streptophyta; class Pinopsida; order Araucariales; family Araucariaceae; genus Wollemia; species Wollemia nobilis. The sequence goes on from JAQPPZ010002291.1 coordinate 1,372,326, forward strand.
TACAGAAGCAACATTTCAGGAAAGGACACCCATAGTAGTCATGCCGACCCCAATAGTAGCCAGAACAAGGAGAGCAGATAAAAAAAAATCAACAGCAACAGGAAAATCCACATACAGGTGATGACCAGAGTGCCTACGATTTTGATGCCAAGAGGGCATGGCATATGTTAGGCATGGGGGGATAATGAGTCCTAGAATTACCTATATTTTTGTATGAGTCTTAGCAGATATTATGCGATGATATATTAGAAATTTTATGTTTTATCAATGATTATGTATTTATTTAATGAGATTATGCGTATTATCTGATTTGTGTGTTTTAGTGTGTTTCTATGGAGATATTGTTGATTTTTTCAAATTTAATCAGTCAAGGTATTTTTCATGGACCTGGCACTTTGTTTACTATGGAAATGATACATAATGGATAGGCATCTTCCTCTCCCAAGAAGGCTCCAGAAGAAGGTAGGCACCTTCCCCTTCCAGGAAGGTGCCAATTGAAGATAGGCGCCTTCCTCTTCTAGGAAGACACCAATAGAAGGTCGATGCCTTCCGTAAAGGAAGGCGCATCTATTTTTGCACGTTGACTAGATCAAACATGATGTGGGCGATAATAAATGGTGCAATTACAACTCCATGCCACCCAAGATATTTGCGGGGGTTGTGCCGCCCATGCCAAGTGAAGCATGAGCCAATTACGGAATATGCAAATATTAGGAACAAATCTAGTTTTCGATAGATGACGGATGAAGCTTACCATATTGTCATCGTCGAGTCTGGAATAGACCAATGGTTGTAATCGAGTTGTAACAGAAGACCTATGCATGTGCTATATAAACACACACAAACCTATTTGAAGATATAGAATATAGAATATAGAATATAGAACATATAGAAATTGTATAAAAGGTATAGAATACACATTGTAATTCTTTGATTACATAATAAATTATACAATTTCCTAAAGCGTGTTCATGTTGGGAGGGATCTGCTGGAGCTTGGGCCCACTCCAAGAAAGTATTCTTCCCCTTCTTTTCTATGCTTTGTAGATGTCATGCTTTCATAGTTTCATTTCTTGTATTTGTGTTTTATTATTGCAGTAGGTTTGATTATTATGAGAGATTGACAACCTTTTGAACACCCCCAAATAGTAGAGTTAGAAGGACTCGTCTCAAGGTGGTATTGTGAATGATCCTGTAAGAGATCCTTTGAAATTTTACGAATCCCTAGTTGATAATTAATGATCGAGCAAGTGACACAATAGATAGAAAGTTAACCTTATTTTGCCCATAACAGTGTAGCCTTAGGATCCCGAAGCATTTACACACTTCATGGGGAATGTGCAGTAGTGTCAGGAGATGGTCATTAAATTTCATGACCATGAAATCAAGATGGTTTCCATTGTTATAGCAGACCCACCACTGCATATTATCACTTGTGTGAATCACAAATCATTCAAGTAGGTTTTTATCAACACAGGATTGTCGATCAATATCATAAATACCAAGGCATTAACTCACTTGAAGTTACCCAAGATACATATCATCCCTTCCACCTTCACGTTGAGAGCGTTTAATGATGCATTATGCTCGATGGTCGATACTATAGTTTTACCTATCCAGGTGGGACTGAAGACCATCTTGGTGATGTATCACATAATTGAAGGTGCTATGTAGTATAATATACTTATGGGTAGGCCTTGGATTAGAGAAATACGTTGTGTCCCTTCTATTTTACACCAGTGTATCAAATACATTAATGAGGGATAGGTTCACATGGTGCCTTCGGATGAAGAACCCTTTAAATACATGAATCTAGTAGATTTGCTGGGGGAATTTATGCTCCCTTCAATGCACCTGGATGTCTAACCAACATCACCAATTAAATATCCAAGAGACATAGTCAAAGAAGTGTGTTCTAGCCCTAGAACATCTGTATCTCAAAGATCGAAGCACACAATAGCTATTTATATTAGAACAACTACATCCATGATACAACGGGATGATAGGAAGTTGAAAGAAAAGGTAGGAAAAAATAAGATAAAGCAAAATCCCAAGTCAGTTATCATTGAAACCCTTACTCCTATGGAAGTAGAGGAAGTTCAAGGAAGAGTCGAATACGCATCTCAACCTGCTTCACCTATGTCTTCAGTGGGGTCATCTATACCATAGGTGACCATCCATTTGGTTAATCCTAGATTAGGAGAATACATTATGTAGAACATGATGTTTGCATCGATTATCGAGACTACACATGACATGGGTTGACCGTGAGCCCATTGACTTCCCATAGGTATGGTGGAACCATTGGGGGTACCACTCAACCAAACAAACTTCATCTATGGAGGGTTAGACAATATTACATCTATCGCACCCATGGATGAGGACAATAATGAATTGTTCACTATAAAAGTTCATTATCTATATAACCTGGACTACGCCATGTGATACTTCAAGTGTTACCATTGGCATGGTTACGGTCTTGGACTATTTGAGAAGGGGTGTAAGAGGCCTATAGAACTGTAATATCAATTACCTACTAATAGGTTCATGTTGGGATTTTACAGTGGAGGAAAGGCTGAACTCCTTATGGTATCTCTAGACCACCTATACCTTAGCCTGGGGGGTGAGTTTGACTTTAATCCTTATCACCCTAATCCTTCGATGTTCTTGAGGGATAACCGAATGGTGTCTTACGTCACCATAGCACCACCCAAGACATATCATGAGGATATATTAGTGGACACCAGTCTAGATGATTTACCAAGAGAAAAATTGGGCCAACAAATCCATGAAGTAGTCGACGACATGAGCATGTAGGGTTGTAATGATAATCTGGTGATAAATCCCAAGTTAAAAGAGCATTATGACTAGGATACAATAGAATCCATCTACGAGATATGTGGACCAAGTTGCATATACGAGAGCGATGATGACAATGAGTCATAAAACAATGAGCTATATGATGATGATATTGAGGCGGTCTATCTGAGCCCTTGTAACTTACATCATCTATTACCAAAGGAAACAATCATTGAAGATGATCAATCCTTCACAAGAGATAGTAGTTATCGAGTGTGGGTGTACATGGGACCCCATCTTCCAAACCTCTTGATTCTAGTTGGTAGTAGTGAAGGTCTCTATTATGATAGTGACAATGAGGATGAGACAAAGAGAGCCTATTTATGACCTCCATACTTACGCTATCGTAATGCACTGTACACTACGAAGGATTTGTGCAAAGAGATTAATCTCCATCCTCTTCTTAGAGGGAGATCACCGAATCTTAATATGATTTATCATACGATGTTTCTCGATCTGCCAACATATATGGAGCTCCTTAAGCCTAGTGATCCCATATGACAGTCTGTTCATAGACCATATCTGGAGATCCCCATACCCACAGAACCACATATCGAGGATGGTAGTTTTGTTAATGAAAAGTCACTTGCACATGGTCCTTGAGATATAATCCATTCCATAAACATGATCTCCATTAATTTTACCACTCCACTCCACAATCCAGTCAATCCATACAAACTGTTGCATTTAAATGTAGATGCTATCGATTGGGATCGTGCTGATTCACCTCTAGAACCTAAAAATTTCTTCCCTAATGAAGAAATACTGCAACCTTTCCATTTTGCACCAAGTTGTGCACATGATGTCTATCATGTTGAGGATGCTTCCAATGCAAAACCTATAAACCCAGTAGATGATATCCACTTTATCCCTACACCTCATCAACTTGAGGAGGGATCCCATATGTCAATAGAGGAAACATTTAAAGTGGATATCAATAATGATCCCACAAATCCAAGGAAGGTTAAATTTTGAGAAATTTTGACTCTTGATGAGCGTGCCAACCTCATCCCTCTACTGAGAGAGAGACCTACTCTCTTTGCTTGGACTTACAAGGATATGTCGGGTCTAGATCTGAAACTGGTTACTCATAATATTTCACTAGATCTGTCAAAGAAGCCAATAAAGCAAAAGCTTAGGAAGATGCATCCAAAAATAGCCTTAATGGTTAATGACAAATTGCAAAATCTATTGGACGTAGAGTTTGTTATCTCCATCGACTATCTAGAATGAGTATTCAATATGGTGCTTATAGGAAAATCTGATGGAAGGATACATATTTGTATGGATTTTAGAGACCTAAACAAGTCAACACCAAAGGATTCATTTCTATTTCCAAATATTGATGCTATTGTAGACACAACTGCAGGTCACGATATGCTCTCCTTAATGTAAAATTTTTCTAGTTATAATCACATTCGGATTAAGCCTAAAGACTAGCATAAAACCATGTTTATAACACCATGGGGAACTTTTTGCTATAAAGTTATACCATTTGGTCTTAAAAATGTTGGTGCTACATATCAGTGGGCTATGACATATATCTTTCATGACTATATGCATAAAATCTTAGAAGATTATATTGATGACTTGTTGGCAAAGTCATTATTGTGTTCTGAGCATGCATAGGTCTTAAGGAAGGTCTTCAATCACCTTATAGAGGATAATGTCAGGTTGAATCCTAAGAAGTGCGTGTTTGGTGTAACTTAAGGAAAGGTCTTAGGATTCATCATTTCAAAATGAGGCATCGAAGTTAACCCAAAAAAGGTCAAGGCTATTTTAGAAATGCATCCTCCCACGAACATCAAATAATTAAGAAACCTTCAGGGCAAAGTAGCATCTATAAAGAAATTTATCGTTTAATTATTAGATAAATGTCAACCCATGAATAGACTACTACATAAGGGGGGTTCCCATTCAATTGGGATGAGGACTGTCAAGTAGCCTTTGCTGAGATAAAGCAATACCTGGCGATGCCACTAGTGCAAGCTCCACCAAGTCTAGATGTGTCATTTATGCTATATATATATCGACAATCGACTTTGCACTGGGAACCATGTTAGCCCAAAAGAACATGCAAGACAAATAACAAGCCATATATTATATTAGTCAAACCTTGGTTAGCTATGATATTGGATATGCATATGTGGAAAAGCTATGTTTAGAAGTAGTGTTCGCTACAAAAAAATTATACCACTATATGAGTCATATGACATATGTCATATCCAAAAAAAATCCTTTGCAGTATATGATGAGCAAGATATATCATAATACACGTATTTCAAAGTGGATCATGCTACTGACATAATTTTATTTGGAATTCATAAGCCAAAAGTCCATTAAGGGACAAGTCATAGCAAATCATCTGGTTGAGGCACCTCTCAAAAATAGTATGCCTCTCACCATAGAGCTTCCTGATGATGTAGTATTTGCATTATAAGAAGCACCTGAACCCGAATAATTAGACAATAAAGTTGATATGACCTTGTTCTTCAATGGTTTAAAGTGTGAGAAAGGGGGTGGTTTGGGAATAGTGTTGTTCACACCACAAGGAGCTCCAATGTACTTATCATTAAATTTGGACTTTCCTTGAACTAACAACAATGCTGAATACGAAGACTTGGATTTGGGTCTCCAAATAGCTATCGTCATGAATATAAAAAGGCTAAATATCATTGGTGACTCCCTTCTCATTATGAGCCAAGTTAAGGGACTATTGTAATGTCGATGTTTGGTATTGAAAGCTTACAAGGATCTTGTTGACACATATATAGCTCGACTGGAATGGTATGCCATTGAGGCAATACCTTGCTCATCCAATAGATTCATAGACACAATGGCATATTTGGGATCTCTAATCCCTCATAATCTATCTGTTGACTTTAATACCATCCATGTAAAAACATTATCATATTGTGCTATGCAAAATGAAGCATTGGATAATAAAGAGTCAATCAACATGATTCATGTGGAACCAAACCATGAGTGGTTCTATAGAGCTAGAGATTTTTTGAAGAGAGTGTTCTAGGGGCATTTGATCTCATAGGATTTTATGGGGAATGGTACTACCATTCACCATAGGGTTGTTTCCCAATATGCATTTGCAAATATAGAACTATAGGGGGACCATTCTATCTTATTAGTCAAGGCCAAAGCTTATCATAACTAGACATCACAGATATGTGACTTCCTTAGAATTTGTATAATCCTGTAGGGATTGTCATGTGTTGTAAAATGTACATTCAAACAAAAAGCGATTAAGTATGTCTTGTTAGAAGACATCTTGTACCGTAGAAGCTACGATGGAGTTATCCTTCGTTGTATTGAGACCCAAGAGTCATCTTGGGAAATTTCAAAAGCTCACGATGGTATGTGTGGTGGCCATTTCAACGATATGGCTATCATCAAGCACATCCTTTGAATGGGTTATTTTTGGTCCACTATGGAGAAGTACTGCAATGTGTATGTCAGGAAATCCATTAAATGCCAACATCATGCTAATATTATGCACCTGCCATCATAGGACTTATAGCCCATTCAAGAGGCTTTGCCATTTGCTTAGTGGGGACTTGATCTCATAGGCAATATCTCTCCTTTTTTAATGGGTCAACATACTTTTATTATTATGGCTACTGAGTATTTCATTAAATTTATGGAAGCTATTACCTTAATAATGACAATTGGAGCACGTATTTTTGAGTTCATACTCGCCAATACCATTAGTTGTTTTGGGATACCATCCAAGATTATTTTGAATAATATAACTTCTTTTAAGAACAAAACTGTGAGATCTTTGATGTCTAAATATAGAATCAAACACAGTTTTGTGAGCCCATATTATCTGCAAGCAAATAAATAGGCTGAAGCTGCAAATAAGATAGTGGTCTCCATATTAAAAAATATGGTACAAGAGCACCACAAATATTGGCATATCCAACTACCCCTTCCATTATGGGCTTTCAATACTAGCATTTAGACACCCACTGGGGCAACTCCGTTTTCAATAGTATATGGCACTGAGTCCATTATGCCCCTAGAGTTAGAAATTCCAATGCTGCACATCTCATTGAAAGAGTTCATTGATGATGACACTGTGCGATAAGATCACCTAGATCAATTGACGCTACTTGATGAACATTGTGTGAATGCCCTAGAGAACCTTCAAATTTATTAAGAGTGCTTAAAATTAGCTTACAATATCAAAGTCCATATGAGAGACTTTGGTGTTAGGGATCTTGTGCTGAAAGAGAATCAACAAAACTCTAATTTACCACTAGAAATGTGAGAAAAATTTGTGGCTAACTGGTTGGGTCCATAGATGATCTCGAAGAATATTGGACCTAGGACATATCACTTGATATCGCTTGGAGGGGTTGAAGATCTTGAACCTCTCAATATCCTTCATCGTAAAGTTTTTTATGCCTATGAACCATAAAAGGCTCCAAAGGCATCTGTAATACCTTTGGTCACCCAAGAAAGGCTCCAAGGGTTTCTCAAAACCGCTTGGTCAATCCCAAAAGGCTCCAAGTGTTTCTCAAAATTGCTTGGTCAATCCCAAAAGGCTCCAATAATTTCTCAAAACCGCTTGGTCAATCCCAAAAGGCTCCAAGGATTTTCAAAAATCCCTTGATCAAAATGTTAAAATCCATAAAAAAATTGGAAAAATATAAAAAAACATGTGCATTTCATGTGCATCATTGCATTGCATTTCATCATGCATTTCACCTTTGCATTGCATTAGGCATATTCACCCATTGACCTTGCATTACAATAAATTGTGTTAACAATATTACAAATGACATCGTGTTTGTGTTTCAATCATGCATCTATGCACTATATTTTTCATACATTTATCACCCTTGTGAGTAATTGTGTTTTTCAACACAACCCATATTGTTGCTATGAAGAATATACTAGGGTTTTTTAGTCATTCAACCATACCTAGAGGTCTTCTCAAGAGTTGATTGAAAGCTTACTTTACTTTTGTCATTAAAGTCTAGTTAGTATAGCCCTTAGCATATCATAATCCTATCACTAATCAAAAAATTAAACAATCCTAATAAGAACTAGGGGAATATGAAAGCCACAAAGCAAGACCAGGTATTGTGAGTTGAAAATATTTGTTCTTGCTTATTACCCTGTGCGGATGGCATGGGAAATATTGGCAATTGGAAAAAATACAAGTTCGTTCCCTACCTAGAATCCCTTGCTTATGTTAAAATGAGAAATATCCCAGAGTGATATCCCAGATCAATCCTCCAGATTGATACCCTAGATCAATATCAGAGATCGACATCCTAGATTGATATCCCATATTGATATCATAATATCGATATCCTAGATCGATATCCCAAAAACAATTTCCCAAAGTAAAATCCCCAAAGGAAGTTTTTGAAACAAATTATCAAATGTAAATCCTAAAAAGTCAGATTAAATGAAAATCAAAATCGTACAAAGAAAGTAAAATCAGCATAAAATCCCTTGCTCAAAAGGAAAGTACAAAATAAATAGTGATTTTTGTCACTATAGTACAAAAATAAACAGTGATTTTTGTCACTACATATGAGAAAGTATCCCAAAAAATAGAAGAAAATAAGGGGGTGAGATTGAATACCTGGAATTTTCAGCACTATTGTATCTTACACATGACGATATGTATGATGCTTTAGCATCTCGCTTATGTGCAAACCAATGTTTGAATGTGGAAGAGCTAGCTTAAGGTGTCCTATATCGCTTAGTGGTATTGTCCAACTAAAATCTAAACCTAGGATTGGGTAAGACATTTGGGGACCCCCGATCTTAGCAATGGGCTAAAATAATCTCGCTTGACATCGGGTTATGCTTGTACCTTATCAAATATACTCACTTACACACATAGGGATAATGAATAGTTAAGGCCTATCCTAGCAAAAACCTTATGTTTCAGAAGTCTAGTGTGGTTAGTATACAACTTTTGATTAGTCAACTAGGGTGTTTGAGTCTCATGGTAAACCTCAAAAATTCCCAAATAGCAACAATAAAATTTTCAAATGCAATCATTAAAAATCAATTTCTTTTGAGAGTTTGTTTATTAGAATTATTTGTACTATATAATTAGATACTGTATGGATGTTAGCAATGATATTTAGATGACCATTGATTATATTATACATATTATTTTAATTCACAAAAGCTTATGAACAAAAAACATACATCATTGCATCTCACATATGGGTGTACTATATTTCACAAAGAGATAAAGCAACTACAATCCATTTTTGTTATAGACTTTGTGGTGTCATCCATTAGATTGTTAACCTCATATCATATTACATACATTGTGTTTTAAATGATTACAACATACATGTCCATTTACAATAGATCAAATATCATAAAAAATACATGCAATACAAACATGGCATGAATTATGTCATAAGCAACATAAAGTAAATGCATACAAGTGAAGCAGATCAAAATTGCATTAAAAATCAAATATTGCATTCGTATACATAACATTATAAATTAGTCCCTCAACACATGTATATCACTACATCCACATCATATAGCTAGTGCATGTCATCCATACATCACATCATATAACAATAAATCAAATATTTGCATTGCATCCATATGCATAACATAAACATAAAAGACATAAAAAAAAAGTACACATATAATGAGATGAACTATCATTTCATATAAATATGTGTTCAAAGTACATAGTATCAGGGTATATCAAAATGCCCACATGCTACAACTATGTAGGTCCTCGACCTTACACTCAAAACTGGTACAAAAAGCAAAATTTGTGCCAAAATAGTGAGCTAGCTTTGGCTTGCACCCCCTGATTGATATGTTCTGGAGTTTGCTCCACCTCTAGGAGTCTGCTCTAGAACCTACTCTGGAACCTAATATAAAGTTTGCTATGGGGTCTACTATGGATCCTATGCTTGGCCTATACCAATACACCTAGTGCATGGAATATAACCCCCTATGTTTGGTGAGTCCTATAGCTCGAGTTAGCTGATGAATGCCTATCTCCCTAGTTTGGGTCCTAGATTTGGTCCTCTACATCCTTGTAGTGTGGGTATCCTTTGGTAACTCCCCACATATCAACCTAATGTAGCCCTCAAATTGGGAGATGTGAGTTGCACGCATTGTATCTCACTTATTACCCTCCTCCATGAGGGAATGAAGCCTCTCGATATTTACCATGGGGTCATGACCTACCGGTAGTAAAGAAGATGGTGTTGTAAGAGGCACCATGGTAGCCTGTGTAGATGAGGGGCCCCCCATAACTACCCTAAGTAAGTCTCTCTCAGTAGTCATGGCACTCAGCTGTGCCTATGCCAGATCTTGCTCACCTATGAGCTGTGTGATTTAAGTGCCTATAGAGGTAGCCTGTGCATGAAGAGTTGTCCTCTCCTCCTCATATCCCTACCACTACCTCTCCCCATGTGCTAGCTTCACCTCTAGAGTGGTGATAGAAGTATCCCTATGTAGTAGTTGAGTCTACAGTCTCCCAACCTGGTTTTGGATGTCAACAATATGGGCTCTCAACTACCCAATATCATTGTTTGGAGGTGCCTCACTCTCCTCTAATACCTCCTCCTCTGCCTCCACCTATGGTACCTCCTCTATAGTGGCCCTAGTGCCCCATGCACCCTCTATCCTTTGGCGGGTCCTACGCCCATGAGGGTCCACATCTGCATCCTTTGCATCCTCTACAATGAATCCACCATCTGGTTAGCATAGTGGACCCTCTCCATGCCACTAGAAGTTTGCCCACCATCCATCATAGTCAGGAGTAGTGCCTACATCCATTTGGCCTGACTCCTTAAAGTCATCGTCATCATCCCGTAGTGGCCAATGTAGGTACCTCTCTAGGACCAGGTGTCTATAAATGAGTGGAAACTCTTATACATCTCGTCAGATCCCAAACTATCTCAACACATGAGACTAGAAGTGGTACTCATGTATGTCGACCTTTCAGATGAAGATCCATCTATCTCTGTGTGCCCGATGTAGGTACCTACCTACCTTTATGTAGGTCAGATAGTCCATATACGGTTACCACCATATCTGATGAGGGCAGAGTTATGCAATTATGGAAATATAGTGCTCTAGGTCTCCTACATGAGACCTAATATTGAATAAGTCTCTCTACTAGGTCCAGTAGGTGGCATAGCACTGAATCTCATCATCAATGTTAGTGATTGATATAGGTAAATCAATAGGGTGCTCGATCAAGATGTGATGCTAGCCCCAAACTTGGAGGAGGATGCTGCAGTTGATCCTGAATCTACTCTAGCATGTGATCTGATATAGCTCATGGTAGAGTTGTGCTAGTAGGGTGCTTCCCATGATAGAATGAGAGGATAATATGTCGAGCTCACCATCACCTCTTTGGTCCAAACCAGGAGGTTTTAAGGGAACCTTGCACCTGAATAATACGGGAGTACTATCTGAATAATCAAGTGCATAAATATAGCCTCCTGCTATGATAAGAATCAGGCCTCGAGCCACTCTTCAACATGGATGTCTCCATGGGCATTATGGTCCTGCACCTCAATGCTCCGTCTCCCAAATATGGCATCAAATACAAACTTCCTGGCTATGGTAGGAGAAGATGTGATAGGCTCACCATTAATTGCAAGATAGAAGATGTGGTACACATCCTCCAAAGTAACAATCATCTCACCTGTTGGTAGGTGAAATGCATTGGTCCATGCATCCTAACGATGGGCCAAGGTAGTTAGATATGCCTGGTCAATACAGATGGTGGGAAGGTTCACTATGTAATCGAACCCCATAACAGTGAACCACTCTCACTCTCCGTCAGTGAGATCATCACGAAGGTTGCAAAGGAGATCAGTCTCCCTTGCTCTATTAGTCAAAGTCAGAAAAAAAAACAATAAACAAGAAAAACAATAAAAATAATAATTCTAAATGTCAAAACAAATCAAAAAACACATAAAAATACAAAAACATGCAAAAACATAATAACAAATTTCAAAAACATCACAAAAGCACTTCAAGAATACAATAAATGGCATTAATTATCGAGAAAAATAAAAAAAATTAAACAATTCCTAACTAATGTACTTCGTGGGTCCTAGAAATGGTCAGTGCAATGATAAAAAATTCAACCGTTGGGATTTATATCCCGCTGCGGCTGATAGTCCCGGTCCCCAATTTGCTAATTGGGGCCCGTGCCTACCAACCATGACTAGGGAGTATGACCTTTTAAGGGTCATAAACTTCCCATAATTAACCCCAAAACCCTGAAAAATAAAGATTAATCTAACCCCCCATCTAACTAACTTACGCTAAATCCTAACTAAAGTGAAGTTCATTACCAACGGTTTAGTGTAGTTCATTTACCGATTAATTAATGGGGTTAATTTTACATTTGGTAATGATAAGCGAGGTCTCAGTTTGTGAGTTACCTTAGAAGCACCAACTCCTCTACTGGTCGAGGCTTTTGGATAATCCACCATTGGTGTGGAAAATTGGAAGTGTGTCGGGGTTTTGGTAGCGTTCTGTGTCAAAATTTTTTTTTTACCTCCCAAAGCTCTCAGTTTCCCTATCGTTGTCAGGTGCATAATGAAAATTTACAAATAAAAAAATCTTTTATAATTTTTGATTTTGATGCGGCCCACAGTTGACATCCGCGGTCCTTGGATTAGGGTTTTTCGCCTGTGGTTTCCATCTGTGGTTAAGGAATTATCCCACTTTTGACAAGCACGGTTAGCAAAGTACATTAATTTCTACAAATTACCATTGTAAAAAGTCTTAAAAGGTCAAGTCAAATATGTTAATCAGACAAAAAGTTAAAAAATTCAAAATTAACAAAAAAATCAAATAAATAAAAAGCCAAATGCACCTTGTATTGAGTTACTTACCTTATACACTTGGCGGTTGCAACGACTTGCGATCCATGCAATACGAAAGGATTTATAAATTTCCATAAGGATATTTGGGGCAAATTCGTCATTTTTGAATTGTTATGTTTCATCTTAATCCCTAAAAAGGCCTACATAGTTGAAATATTCCATGAAAATGAGATATTCATCATAATTCTCCTATGAAACTTTTCAGCATATCATCGAAATTATGATTCACTACAAGCCTAATGGACATTGCTATCATATCAATTCCCTAAGAAGGCCTTCATGGTTGGACTGCTCCATGGGATAGGAATATGTAATTATTCTAAATGGTGTAATTATAGCTGATTAGGCCTTACCAAGTAATCAAATGCTAAATCTTATTTTGTGCAAAGATCATTCATAGTGGTCAAGCGACTTCGTCACTTCATTTAACTATCATTACCCTCATCGAATCGTCACATGAGGGGGTAGTCATATTATCAAATCATAATCAAAGTCAATAGGAGATCCCTTGATATTGTCAAAATTGCATTTGTCCTTGTGAATCATTGTTAAAGACTATCACAAGCTTACCCATTTTCTTGGGGAAAATAGCAAATATGACAGTTAGTTTGTAACTCTCTTCCTTCCAGAGCGACATGCACGAAAGCCTACTTGGCATTGATGCTATCCGAATGTCTGATGATGAGTGCAAACTTTTTCAAATTTAAGCCTTTCACGTAGTTGGAAGTAGTGATTCGACGATGCACATCCTTTTTTTGGACTCGGAGTATCTAATGTTGATCAAATTAAAGATCATCATCCAACCTATGACATTGTTTTAGGTCTATTTTTGCTCAGCGTTATTCAATATCATAACGCATATCAAAAGGGGCATCTGTAGACACCTAAAATGTGTCATGCTAAGGTGACTACTCATATGGGATATGCTAGAAGATCATATGAAAGACCTTTGGATAGATCCAAGGTATAGCAATGGTATTTACCACTCATTTGGGCATCTTTGCCTAGTTAGTGCTAGCCGCTGTTGACAACCATAGTTAGTAGTGCTCACTGCGCATGTCAGTCACAGTCATCACTCAGAGTCAGTTAGCCTTCATACGACCCAAAGTTGGTTGTAATAGCCAATTGGTTGTATATTGGAGCAGTTTGAGCAAGAAAGGTTCTGGATCTTTCCATCCAACAAGCTCAAATGCCCAATATTGATCTTGGCTTCATGAGGAAGCCACCCCTAGCCCTAGGTCAATGCTATAAGATCCACCTCTGAATTGAGGATAAGTCTAGAAGATCTTTTATCAATTGAGAAGTGAAGCCCTATCAAATTGCATAGCCAACTACATGCATTGAGAGGGATACTTTTGCTACCTAATTGGAGATCAAATTGCCATGGAAGCCCTAAGAGCCTAGGAGAGCCAAGAAACATCAATTCGTGCAATCCATGCACCATCAGATCAATTCAACCGCCAAACCTGTTAGAGGATATAGAGGCGATCCTTGGACATCAATGTGACATGGTAGATCGGATAGAAAGCCCTAATTTTGAGGGTAAGTTTACTCAAAGCTCCATTGCGACTGTCAACCACAGTGAACAGTGCCACCCATGCATCAGACTCGCGGTGAGCAAATGACTACATATCCCCTTGTGCTCTTTTCTGTAGATTAATTGATTAGATCATATTATGCTTAGTATAGGTTTAATTGGCATTTTAGAGACATATAACCGATGGAATTAAGCATTTAAAATAGATTTACCTTCATTTTATCAATTTGGTAATTAGTGCAATTGTGGGTTATTTCATGCGTTTATGCTTTCCATTTGATAAAATAACCCAATAGATAGATAGTATTTGCTTTCTTGCACATGTTTGATGGTAATATTTCATGATTAATATAGGTTTACTATGTTTTATTCATTTTCTTGATTACATGCTTGTTATGGCATATTTTTGTGAAATATCCTTTTAAAGCCTCATCAAGAGAGGCCTCCTTTGTTTTTAATGTTTTTTTTGTTTATTGCATGTAGAACTAATAGGGTTTTGGGATGCAAGGTAACAAATACTTCTAATCATGGAGAAGAGGGTCATCAACACCCTAGAGCAGTTTGTGTCACCCTAGAAGGCATTTGATTCACATCTACCCTAAAATGGGATTAGATATGTTGTAATTGAAGTATCAAAATGGGTATCCCTAAGAGGGACAAATATGTAACTTGACTCAATTTGGAATTAATAAAGATTCTTGCATTTTGTTTCCTTTTTGTTGTCAATTGGTGCATGTTCATTTGTTATCTTTCTTTAATTACAATAGATCGCATTAGGTGTGAGCATTTTTGGTGGTTACACTTTGATGAAAAAGATCCCTCAAAACCTATCTCAAAATGTTCTTTCAATCTTATGCCACTTCAAAGGTTAGTTAGCATAGCACTTTTTCAACCATCCACATGAAAACCTTTTGTGCACAATAATATTGGTTTACAACTCCTTCAACCTTTCTTTCACCATGCAAAAATTACACACAATAATCAACCACAACACACCTTATAACTCCTACTTGTAAAAACCCACAAGCAATTTCAATATTATCAACCAAAACCCTAAGTCACATAAAAAAGTTTAAACCCACTTCCATACACCTTGTATCTCCAAATTTAAAGTTATTTTAACTTTATAGAACCACACAAAAATATGAATTGCATACAATATTGGATTTTAAAACATCGTCCTTATGTCTCCCTAGGTCAACACTATGCACTTCTTCCAAAGAAAAAATTAAACCTTGTTTTCCTCGATCAAGCACTAAGCAATGTCACACTTTAATAATAATAAAAATATTATTGCCCTTACCATGTTTACCATTGTAACCACTGCGAGTTGAACTCGAGACCTCATGAAGCCCACGCTCTAGTGCAAGATAGAGTGCCAGCAAGGTTGGCCCACCTGTTGGGAATGAATGTGCCCTAAAAAAATTTATATGCCTTTCTTTTGCCCAATCGATAATCATAAAATAATTGCCATCGAGTTTCGAACATGAGAACTATTCACTACAAGCACCTTACACAAGACCTGCCTGCCACCTGGGCTAGCTGTTTGGCTGGAACCAAGCATGCGTAGTCTCCCTTTTATTTCATTGTCCTTGCCTTGAAAATTGTGCTCCTTTATTTGGCTTGCAAAAAAATCCCTTCAAGGGAATTGAACATATGACCTATTATACACCAACGCCTTAGTGCCACCCCTACGACCGTTTGCACTAGCTTTCCAGTTGTGTCTTCTTGACCAACACCTCGACTTTGACCTTTCTATCATATTGAATGAAAAATGTGCCCTTCATCTTCTTCTATTCGTCGAAAAAAATGCACAAGTGGATTATTCGAGTTTTCTCATACATCCTCCATTTTGCCAAGGTTTTGAACCTTGATTTATATGCAAGTCGTGTCCTCCCTTTGTCATGACGTCGGCGCCTCCCATTGATGATTTTTTTAATAATTTCAAATGCCTTCCTTTGAATTTTGGTGCCCAAACTTTTTATGAAATATTTAAATCTTTAAAAAAATTAAATATTATAACCTTTGTCCTCTAAGCCCATGGTGGTATTTTAAATCCTTTTTTTTCACAAAATTTTATCCCAAATATTATAATATTAAAATATTATAATATTATCTCTTTTAAGCCTTAGTCACTTGCTTTCTTTTTGAACCATGGTCTTAAAACTTGGGCCTTCAACCTTTTAACCAAACACTTAGAACTTTGTCCCAAACCTCTTTGGCTTATAATATTTAAAGTAAATATTATAACCTTTTATTTTTATCAATTTCCTTGTATTGGGATGAACCTTGCCTTGCATAATTAACCAAATTATAAACCTTATATTTTTGCCATACCAAACTATATTTGACATCAATCCTTTGACATCAATGACAACCAATGACATCAACCTATGCCATCAATCCTTTGACATCAATGACAACACAATATACTCAAAATTTCCAACAATCTCCCCCTTTGTCATTGATGGCAACCCTTTCTAAAAATTCCTTTTCCAACCACTGGATTCCAAATATGCTCCCCCTAAGAAACTGCTCCCCTTGACTAAATGCTCTCCCCTTACTCAAATATCTCCCCCTTTGACATCAATGGCAAAGGGACTCCTTTGGGGATAAAGATAAGACTCTTAGCTCATCCCCCTCCCACCTCCTCTCCTTGAGGTGATTAATTTTGGGGTGGGAGTAATTCTACTCCCAACATACAATGCTCTTTTTTTTTTTCAACTTTCTTTTTCGACACCTTTGTAGTCATACCCTTTTGATACTTTTGAGTGTCCCTATTCTTGCTTGACTCTGGAAGTTTTGGAAACTTTGTTCTACACCACTTGGCCTTATGCCCAATATTATTGCACTTGTAACACCTAATGTTGTAGTTCTTGGAAGGTGTAAATGACTTGAAGTTCCTCTTGGTGAAGCCATAATCATTTATGTCATGAACCCTATAGTGGATCGCTTTATGACCAAAGTGATTACATGAGTAGCAATACCCTTGAAATAAATATCCATATTTGAATGAGTTGAAATTCCTTTTAGTGAGACCATACTCCTTTCCATGAACCCTGCAATGCATAGCTTTGTGACCAAAATGATTACATGAGAAACAATGCCCTTTGAAGAAATATTCATCTTGTCTTGGAACATCTGGTCTCTTAGTCCTTTCTTTGCCTTCTCTATGATGATCCCTATTTCTTGTTTGTGCATTGTTTCCTTTCTTAGTGAAGCTTCTATTCTTCAACTTATCCACATAGGCCTTAGTTTCTTCTTCACTCTCTTCCTCTGAAAATTCCTTTTCTATTGAGCTTGAGCTTGACCCTTATTCTTATTTCCCTTGTCCTTCTTCAAAACCAAGTCCTGTTTTGATAGATGAATATCTTTGTGCATTGATAATTTTATCCAAAGTTTTTGAACTTTTCCCAAACCTATTCAGCTTATCCTTAGAATATTTCACTTCCATCCTTAGAGAAACCACTTCATGTTCTAATATTTCATACTCTAACTCTTTTGCTTCTAAATTTTCAACCATGACCTCTTTAAATCTCCTTGCCTTAGATTTTGAGTTTGTGAGGTCTTGTAGAAGCTTTTCTTTTATTTCCTCATGTTCTTGAACTTGAGCCTTCAGTCTTGAATTCTACTTTCTAACTCTTTTTAACTCTCTAAGAGCAACAATAAGTTCTTATTCTAGATCAACTGTGCCTTCTTATTTTTTTGATTCTTTTTCTAGGTCTTCAATTATAGGAGCATCTTCTACTTGGTCTTTAGTAGGAGTGTTTTCTTCCTCTTCTATTGCAAAAAATAGAATCTCTTCTTATTCACTATCTGAGAGTCTTTCATCACTGTCACTTGAAGCATTGCTTGCCTTTTTAACATAGAAGCTCTTCTTGTGCCTTTGAAAGAACTTATTTTCATGCTTGCCTTGACCATACATGTTTTTATTTTCATGCCTAAATTTTATTTCTTCCTTCTTCTTATAATTTTGTTTCTCTTCACTAATACTGCTTCCAACTTGTGGACAATTAGATGCATAGTGACCAAAGTCACCAAAATTAAAGTATTTCATAGTATTTATATCTTTGTGTTTTCTTGAGCCCTTCTTATTTCTTCTCACATAGTTAGCTTCTTCATTACTGCTTGAATCATCACTTGATTCTGGTTTCTTATCTTTTGTCTTCTTTGAAGCTTCGAAAGCTACCTCTTTCTTGGATTTGTGATCTTTTTCTATTCTCATCTCATAAGCTGTGAGAATTCCATGTAACTCATCCATAGTCAACTTATCAATATCCCTCATCTCTTCTATAGCTAAAACCTTTGCATCATACCTTATAGGGAGTGATCTTAATACTTTCTGAGCAACACTGGAGTCCTCAATTTTGAATCCAAGTCCACGCATGGTATTAACAACCTCATCAACACGAAGTAAGTATTTAGAAATATCTTCCTCATCTTCCATCTTCAACTCTTCAAACCTTCTCTTGTGGTTTTGCAGTTTTTCCAACTTGACCTTGTTATCTCCTTCATATGTTTGCTTCAATTTGTCCCATATCTCTTTTGCTGATTTGCATTGCATAACTTTCACAAATTTTGATTCACGTAATCCACTTAAGATTCCATTCATAGCCTTGGCATTATTCACATGTAACTTCTTACCATCCTTATCTATGGGAGGAGTAGTTGTAGGTGTGAACCCATCCTCAACAGATTGCCATGTTTCATATCCTTGTGCCATCAAGTAAGTCTTCATCCTCATACTCCAGAAAGCATAATTGTTCCCATAAACAAATGGAGCCTTATTTTATGAAGATCCATTTTGAGATGATATATGTGTTCCTGTAATATCTTCCTTCAAGCTCTTAGAATTTTTTTAAGGAACCTGCTCTAATACCAATTGAAGAACATAAGCTTATACTGAGAGGGAGGTGAACAATATAAGATCAAATTTTTCTTTTCTTTCCCAAATAATATTATCCAATATTTAGCAATTGAAATATCAATAGCAGTAATCAAAATAATGCACAAATCATCACACACATGAGAGACATAAATTTAACGTGGTTCACCCAATGTGGGTTACATCCATGGAGAAAATATTTCTTCTAAATTTTCTCAACAAATCTCTTGGGAATCAATTCCCTATTACAATGTTTATGGACCTCTATCCAAAGGAGATCTCAATCCCCTAAGCTATAGTTTGTGGATCTCTCTCCATAGGAGAACTCTATCCTCTCTGCTCTAGTTTGTGGATCTCTCTCCATAGGATAACTCTATCCCTTGCTCTAGTCTACTCCAAATCCTGCTCTCAACTCTATCTCAAATATGGTCACAAATATCTACCTCAAATTTACACCAAACCTCGTTACAAGGCTAGCACAAATATGCTCCAACTCTGATCACAAATATCTACCTCAAATCTGCACCAAACCTCATTACAAGGCTAGCACAAATTTGCTCCAACTCTGCTCATAAATATTTATCTCAAATTTACACCAAACCTCATTACAAGGCTAGCACAAATCTGCTCCAACTCTGCTCACAAATCTATCCAAATATGCACACATTACATGCACAAACTTGATATCTATATCTACCCAAATTTACACTAAACCTCATTACAAGGTTAGCACAAATATGTCTCAAAACCTGCTCTTTGTCACTGCCCAAAACTGCTTCAAGTCTTCCCTCAAATCTGTTCAACTCTATCCCAAGTCTTCTCACAAGACTTGCTCAAATCTACCTCAATGTTGCTTCAAGTCTTCTCACAAGACTTGCTCAAATATGCCTCAATGTTGCTTCAAGTCTTCTCACAAGACTTGCTCAAATATACCTCAGTGCTTCAAACCTGCTCAAATATTTCCAAATATTGCATACAAACAATGCTTATATCTCTTTCAGAAATGCTTTCTTCAACTAGGCAATTCAGACATATTCTACTTAGAATTCGTTTAACCTCTGGAACATATAGAGAATGATATGTACTATCAAATACCCAATATGTTCTTTACATTCACAAATCTTGCATTCATCTAATCCAATATCTACCTCTTGCAAAATCCCTTTCAAATCAAATCAAACTAGTGTATAACTTTGCTTCACAAAACTGGTCTATCTTTCTTGCAAATTTTCTCTCAAGGATCAAACACAATAATGCACAAATTTCCTTCACAAGATTGATCTCAAACACTTCACAATTAATTTCAATGTATTTCAAACCAATGCTCAAAATGTTTCACAATGATGTACAAACTTGATCTCAACCCTAGCACAAGTATTTTAGATTTCTTTCAACAATGAAGCACAATTTGTTTCACAAACCCTAGCTCAAATATTTCCAACAATCCACACTAATCAAACCTTTTATCTCCACCTTATGATTCAGAAATACTTGCTCAACTAGACATATTAGAGAAGGAATAATGTCAACATACCTCTTAATTTGCTTTGATGAAAAAGATCCCTCAAAACCTGTCTCAAAATGTTCTTTCAATCTTATGCCACTTCAAAGGTTAGTTAGCATAGCACTTTTTAACCATCCACATGAAAACCTTTTGTGCACAATAATATTGGTTTACAACTCCTTCAACCTTTCTTTCACCATGCAAAAATTACACACAATAATCAACCACAACACACCTTATAACTCCTACTTGTAAAAACCCACAAGCAATTTCAATATTATCAACCAAAACCCTAAGTCACATAACAAAGTTTAAATCCACTTTCATACACCTTGTATCTCCAAATTTAAAGTTATTTTAACTTTATAGAACCACATAGAAATATGAATTGCATACAATATTGGATTTTAAAGCATCGTCCTTATGTCTCCCTAGGTCAACAATATGCACTTCTTCCAAAGCAAAAATTAAACCTTGTCTTCCTAGATCAAGTGCTAAGCAAGCCACACTTTAATAATAAAAAATATTATTGCCCTTATTGCCTCTGCCACTACCACCATGAGTCAAAATCAAGATATCACGAAGCCCATGCTCTAGCATGAGTTAGAGTGCCAGTTGGGCTGGCCCACCCGCTGGGAATGAATGTGCACTAAAATAATTTTATATGTCTTTCTTATACCCAATCAAAAATCATAAAACAACTGCCACTAATTTTTGAACATGAGACCTATCCATTACAAGCACCTTATGCAAGACCTACCTGCCACCTTGGCTAGCTGCCTGGATGGAACCAAGCATGCACAGTCTCCATTTTACTTTGTTGTCCTCACCTTGAAAATCGTTCTCCTTTAACTACCTTACAAAAACCTCCCTCCAAGGGAATTGAACCCATGACCTATTCTACACCAGCACCTTAGTGCTACCCCTATGACCAGTTGTGCTAGCCTACCAGTTGTGTCCTCTTGACCAACACCTCACCTTTGACCTTTCTATCCTCTTCATCAAAAAATGTGCCCTTCATCTTCTTCTATTCGTTGAATGAAATGCACGAGTGGATTATTCAATTTTTCTCACACATCCTCCATTTGCCAAGGTTTTGAACCTTTATTTATATGCAAGTCATGTCCTCCCTTTGTCATGACGTCGGTGCCTCCCATTGATGATTTTTTTAATAATTTCAAATGCCTTCCTTTGAATTTTGGTGCCCAAAATTTTATGAAATATTTAAATCTTTAAAAATATTTAAATATTATAACCTTTGACCTCTAAGCCCATGGTGGTATTTTAAATCCTTTTTTTCACAAAATTTTATCCCAAATATTATAATATTATCTCTTTTAAGCCTTAGTCACTTGCTTTCTTTTTGAACCATGGTCTTAAAACTTGGGCCTTCAAACTTTTAACCAAACACTTAGGACTTTGTCCTAAACCTCTTTGGCTTATAATATTTAAAGTAAATATTATAACCTTTTCTTTTTATCAATTTCCTTGTATTGGGATGAACCTTGCCTTGCATAATTAACCAACTTATAAACCTTATCTTTTTGCCATACCAAACTATCTTTGACATCAATGAAAACCAATGACATCAACCTATGCCATCAATCCTTTGACATCAATGACAACACAATATACTCAAAATTTCCAACACCTATGATATAAAATATCTAATTCATTGCCTTCAACATATTGAAACATTATGGGTTTGCTTCATTAGGACCCTTATCCACTCCTTGACTGTGAGTGGATCTAAACACTTTTTATGTGTGATCTTATTCCATAAGTTTACCTTTGATATTATCTTACAGACACACTTGGATTGTAGAGCCTTATTAAATAGGAAGATGTTCTTAAGTCCCCATCCTTGAACCATTCCCTATTTTCTAGGCAAGTTAATCACCTACAATATAAAAGGTCTAAATTATTACCTTCCAAAATGTTTAAACATTATGGGTTTGCTTCGCTAGGACCCTTATCCATTTCTCGATTGTGAGTGGCTCTAAATAATTTTCACATATGATCTTGTTCCATAAGCCTATCTTTGATATTATCTTCCAAAGACATTTGGTTTCTAGAGCCTTGCTACACTGAAATATGTTCTGAAGTCTCCATCCTCCAGTTTCCTTTGTCTTGGATAAGGATTACCATTTTACCAAGGGAATACCGTCCCTTTAAATTTTCCTTGTCCAAAAAATACATAGCTTGGCTATCTAATTTTATCCAAAAATCCTCTTGGTATATGAGTTAAAGATTGTCAATATACTAGTATCACCTCTAGCATAGACTTGAAAAAGGTCAATCTCCACCCACTAAAGAGAGCTTTATGTTGCACCATATATTAATTCTTCCTTACACCTTATTTATCAATCAACTCCAATCTTGTTTAGTGTAGTCATTGGATTTTAAAAAGAACCCGAGATATTTAAACCTCTCTTAAAGATCAAATATATTAAAAGGGAAATGTTGACCTATTAATATGACATGATATTGATCCACATAGTTAAAATATATGGTTGACTTATATGCATAATATGCATACTTATTGCCACGCAGAAAATATCTAAAGATTGTTTTAACTTCTTTTTAGGTCTTACTATTCATCTATAAAAAGTAGATGGGTAACTTCCATTGTTCTACCTATTCTAATTCCCTTTATTGCTCCTACCTCTTGGATTATAAAATGCACCTACTTGATCCCTCAACCACTAGAAGAAACAATAGTAGTGACAAGGGGTAACCTTGTATCCCTTGAGAAGCTTTGAAGAATTCCAAGTTTTTATTTTTAAGAAGACAAAATAAGTAAAGGTCATCAAGATAAATACAAGATAATTGTTATTAAAACTAGAAATGCTACTAAAGAGCCTACCAAATATCAATAACATGAAATATAAGATAGAGGACACAAATAATAAGGACATATCACATTTGAGTTGGTATGGATTAGGTATGGCATTGCACTCTTATCGAAGAGACCCAAGTTAAAATAATGGGGAGAGTGGAAACCATTGTGTTGCCCACTTGTCACATAGCATATTATAATATAAAAATAGTGATGTCATTGTATATTATATTTATGAAATGAGAAAGTGATTAGTAAGTAATTGAAACTAATTTAAATATGTTATGATTTTTAAAACTAGTAAACCTAATGGTATAAATGTTCCCCAAAAGTACAAATATTTAAAAAATAGTATGAAGTTATTGTCTATAGAAATAAATGTGATAAAAGTAAAAATATTTAAATCTTCACATAAAGCCACAATTTAACTTGCATTTTAAAATAGGGTTAATTCCGAGTCTTATATTACTTTTTAAAAAGAATAAAACTAAAATTTTTTAAAATTAATAAGCATACAATTAAGGAGCAAGCCTCACCTTTCTTGTTCTATATCCTTGGGTAAATTCAAAAAATAAATTATTATGATAAATTAATAAGAAGGTACTACCATTGATGTAATATTGTATAAATTGATAGCCAAATAGGTGTCAAGCAAGGGAGAGAAAATATCAATAAGGAGGGGTAGAAGTCAAAATTTTTTAGGTCTCAAAGACCCAAGACTTTACCAATTTTGTAATTATTAGGTAGAAAATAGAACGTAGAACCTAAAATCATTTGATTAGATAAAACCTAGAAAAAATCCATTAGATCCATGCATGATTCACTAGAATATGATAATTTTTTGCTCTTCTCCAAAAAATTGGATGATTACAAATCCCCCTGATTCAAATGCAAATGGAAACTCTATTAATAATCAAACCTAGAAATCCAGCTAAAGTTAAATAATCAAGGAATCATACCTCTACTCTAGAAATTTATCGATCTACATGCATATTTCTCAAGAAAAAAGTCTTAGAATTTATTCAAGTTTGTTTCCCTATGATTCATCTATCGATTGCTGAGTCACTATATCTCTATGTGAATTTTATTGATCCTTTTATTTCTAAGAATTGCCTTGTCCTTCATCTATTGATTCATTAACCTAATTTCTGATTCGTCAACTTGACCAACAACTTCATTACATAATTACTTATTAATGAGATTCATTGATTTTCTAAATTATTTATCCATCAATTTTCTAGCCAAGCAAGTAATTCATCAACTTTAGTTGATGAATCAGTGACATCATCCATCACCAATAAGATATGTTGCATGTTAAGTCTTTGGTCCAAATACTTGTTGGATTTCCAATGGTTCATTAATTCATCTAGTGATTTTCTTAGTTTCCCTAATTTTGAAAATTTTATCAATCTAACTTATTTTTCAAGTGGTTTTCTTTATTGTAGATACATAATAAATTGGTTAGAATTATAAATTAGTGGGATACAGTCCTATGGATACAGGATCCAAGTCATGTGATAAGGATAAAGAAGTCAAATAAGTGAAACTAATTGAATGCAAAAATAAAGAAACCTACTACAATTGTTTGGATTAGAGATTCAAAAGAATCTATTTCCATGACACAAAAGAACCAATGTCACATACATATAGCCAAAGTCACAATCCCCTACCAACATATTGGATAGAAGTAGGTTTCCTCGAAAACCTCCCATTGTATGACCTTACTCTACTTAGCATAAAACATGCTTAGGCCTCCATTGGACACACCATTCCTAATTGTAGTGACTTGGCACTACCTTGGGATTAGTAATTTTAAACATAAAATAAATAGATAAAATAATAATTTTCTTACTAAATTCTCTAAAATTTGTTTGTCTAGAATAGATATTGATTGAATTTAGATTGATTTGCTTGCAAATGGACTTGCTTGGCTTGCAAGAGTGAACTACTTAACATTAGCTAGTGATTTGCGCACAAAATACAGTAAATAACTCAACAACCAATGGAAGCATAAAACTAAAGGTTTGGGTCTCGAGGAGAATATTTTTAGGGTAATATTTTGGCATGTTGTGGCACAATAAGTAATTTTAGAAATCTTCTAAGCTTGTTAGAGGCATAATTAGAGGCATGTAATATTTTGTGTGCATCATTTTACTAAAGATGCCCCCAAATATTTAATTTTACTAGGAGTAATTGTCTCACCTGAAGTAACTTAGGAGTAAAATCCAACTATAAATAGGAAACTAGGGATCCATTGTATGGATCTTTTGGCCATGAGAATTTAGAGCTACATTATATGAACCCACATTATGCTTTGATATCACAAAATTTTTGAGAAATTGGTAGGTCATTAAGCATTATAGTAGTGGCATCACCCTCTTGATTTGCTAAATGCATGGTGATCAAGGCATTGTCCTTTTTTTTTATTTTGTCATTCACTTAAACAATTTCATACTTCATATATGAAATAAATTTGATGTTATTCAAAATTTCATGCGTTAATTGATCACTTGCACTGCCTCACTATAATTAAAACCTATATTACATTCAAATCACTCAAACCCTTAATATTTTATGCGCACTTTAATTTTTATGCTATTAGTGTAGGTTAGTGTAGGAGTATTTCTCCAAGGAGAGAGGGGAGTTAGCCTCAATTTGGACGTTAGAAGGATCCATTAGAATTGGGTCATGTCATTGATTTAGAAGTCAAGAAAATTCTTCTATGCAACATATTTTTTGACATACCCATGGGACCCACCCTCATTATTCCTCATTTTTTTCTAATTTGGCTAAAATTCCTTGATTTTATGCAAAATGTGCATTCATCATGGATGAAGCGATTGGCATAAGATTAAGTGAATTCTTGCCATGTCTAGTTAAATAAAGCAATTTCCTATAGATTATTTGCATTTTTACAAGTTGAATCTAGAGGCATTCATTAAGGTCAAGGACTTGATTTATCAAGCTCAATCTCAAATTGATCTTGAATTTTTTATTTTAATTTGTGCACTATTTTGTATGTACTTTGTGAATGATTAATTTGATATAAACTTCAAAATTTTGAAATTTTTGTGAAGATAACAACATGAGCAACATTACAAAACCATAAAATATTAGATATAACCTTGAATTTGTATCTGTCGTAGGAAGAAGATATTTAAGGAAGATTCTGAGCCATTTTTCTAAGAGTCAAATTTACAAGCAATTTGCTCAGTTCAGTGAGCGATTTGCTCTAAATATAGTAACTCCTCACCAAGTCAAATCCAATGATCAATTCACTTAAAATCACTACACAAAAAAGGGTTTTAACAACGACTAAAATAAGGTGGTTTTTTACAACGATAAAAAATTGCCTTAATAGATTCTAAGAGGGCGGTTTAAAATTGCCCTCTTAGGATAACTACTCTCTTAGGGATAAGAGGGTGGTTTATAACCACCCTCTTAGGGTCTCAGTACAAAAAATATATAAAGGATGAGAAAAAACCTAGAGATGAGTATTTTGACACTTTATAGCAACGTGCAGATGGAGGGACTGTGGGAATAGTAGAGCTAGGGATTTTACCATGCAAATGAAGGGATCAAGAATAACAAAGCTAGGGATTTAAATTAAAATGAAAATAGTAGAGCAAGGGATTTTAGTGCATAGATGGAGGAACCATAGGAATAGTAAATTTAGGGCTTTTAGCGTGCATATGGAGAGATCACATGAATAGTAGAGCTAGGGCTTCTAGCACATAGATGGAGGGACCATGGGAATAGCTGAGCTAGGGATTTAAATAAAAAAATTAAAAGCACAATATTAGAGCTAGGAATTTTAACACATAGATGGAGAGACCATAAGAATAGTAGAGCTAGGGATTTTAGCACGTAGGAGGAACTATAGGAATAACTGATCTAGGGCTTTAAATTAAAAGGGCAAAGCTTTTTCACTAGGTGGAGCAATACTAGTTGAGTTTCTAGGGCTTCCCAAAAGTCAACCCTCATAATTTTGCTCTCCTTTTTATTTCAAATCTCAAGCTAGGGATTTAAATTAAAAGGGCAAAGCTTTTTCACTGGGTGGAAAAACATCAGTCAAGTTTCAAAGGCTTTCTAGAAGTTAGCCCTCTTAATTTTTCCAAAGTGTATTGTAGAAGGTATGATGTTCACTCTCTAGAATTTTTTCTTCCATGCAATCTTCCCTAATTCCTCTCCACCTACCATAAGATTAAGGACTTCTATGCAATCTTCCCCAATTTCTCCTAGGAAAACCAATTTTAATGATTTTTGGTCCAACTTACATTGTTTTAGCCTTTAAAGTATAATTTAAACCTTTTCATGTAGTTCTCTTGTAAAATTCACCCCAAGTTACTAAAACTTGGTTATCTATTCTCCCCAAGTCACTACCACTTGGGAGTCAAAAATTTTCTTTATTTTATTCTTATCAACTTTATTTTTCTAGTGTGGGCATGTTAAGAATATCTTCATGAGTGCCATTCTAATGCATCTAGAATACTCATGAAATCAAGATTGGCCAAATCCTATATAGTTACCATTTGGAACTTTCATCTCCTCCTAAGATCCTAAGTCCAGGCAATGGGTTTCTTTTATCGTCTAGGGACTGTATCACCTAGAGGTGTGACGCATACCTTCCTGTGTCCTATAGGATTGTTCAATCATTAGGTTTATTGTCTTGTAAGACTTAGTGCATACATGCTTGAGCTAGACGATCAAACACTTACCCTGGAGCATTGTCTAAGGTCTTACCACTACCCTAGTAAGCACCCAATGTTATGTGTTGATTAATCAACATGATGTCCCATACCATCATGTTGTCGATATTACCTAGTCAACACATTTTGTTGCTCAATCACTAGTAGGGATAACCTAGAAGCTTTTCTACTTAGAAATGCGGTTAGAGCCCTAATTCATAATGGTTGCCTATCGAAACATAATTATTTTTTTTAAGATGATGGCCTACCCACAACATCATCATTTTTATTTCGATGATGATTGCTTACCCGTAACCCCATCATGATGATTGCCTACCCATAACACCATCATTTTTATTTTGATGATGATTACCTACCCGCAACACCATCATTTTTACTTTGATGATAATTTCCTTCTTGTAATATCATTATTGAAGTAAATATTATCTTCCCACAATCTCTAGTATTATTCTCCCACTTTTGGAGGTATTTTTGATAAGGTTTGTCTAAGGTTTAAGGGGTAGGTTTGGTATTTTTTGATGATGTCTCAAGAAAAATATAAGGTATACTCTGGTATCCTTAGGCTCTAGTATCTTACAAAAATATTTCATCATGCATTTTTAAAATCCAAGGCATAAAGAATTCATGATAATGTTTCCACTTTATAAAAATAATTTTCCTCATTTTATCTTTAAACATATAGTCAAGTGACTTCTCCTAATTCAAAACATAAAGATAAATTATTTCCATCTCTTAAAAACATAAATAACATTTTCTACCAAATATTCCCTTCATCTAAAAGATAATAATCCCATTTTCATAAACATTTCCCTTTTATATTGAAAACATAAGGTCCAATGGATTTTTATTGAACATTAGAGCATAAAATCAAATGATATATTTTATATAAGCAACAACCCTTTATCTTTTCCTCATAAATTAAAAATCATAAAAAGAACATAAGTAAAGAACAATTTAATTTTTCTCTTCTTTTAAAGAACATATAACTTATTCTCTCAAATATCTTTCCTTATCTATAAAAATAACTCCCATAAGACCAAAATAATTTGAATACATAGGGATAAATAACACATCCTCTTAGTTCTTAAATCATAAATTTGAGTAAAGTTTTTTTTTTTTGAATTTTAACATATTCCTTAAAAGTCAAATAAAGCCATATAAATTTCAAAGCATGAAGGAAAACAACATATTTCCTTCATCTTTGACAACATAAAGAAAAATAAGATTTTCATTTTTCCAACCATGATTGTAGTGATATCTTTCCTTATGTTTAACACAAGAAGCCAAATAAATCAGCATAAGATCAATTTAAACCATGCACTATGATTCCCAATAAGGTGTCTATAATTTAACTTTTCATATTCCAACATGTTTAGTTTTCCCAAGACAAATAACAACACCTGTCATCCCCAGTTTCAAGAAAAATATTATTACAAATCTAAGCCAAGGTGTTAGGTCATAATTATCTAGGGAATGATGAGATCTCTAATTTCATAAGAGCTCATGGTCAAGTTGGACACGACATATTTAAAGTCATGAGTTTAATGCTTAGATTGAGCGCTCACTTTAGCTGATGATACAATTGATTAGCCACACTAAAAAAGACATTCCACATAATTCAAAAGTTAATGCAATTCAGTGGCCTATAGTGACACCTTGGGTTTTCCCAAATTGAGGTGACATAAGAAAATATTGTGCCTTGGGAATACTTAGGAAATAAACTGGCACACAACCCTACTAGAAATGCTTTTAATCATGCAGACTCACAAGGAATGAATTGTGTGGCTGCTGTAATAGAAATCATTGCCAAGGGATTTGGGTCATAACCAAATGGCATCTATGGATCAAAATTCCAAACATATATAGTATGTCATCATGCTTTCCTCAAAGGTCAATTAAAAATATAATACTGAATTAATCTATAGGTTTTAATGAGTAGCCGTGGGTGTTATCTATCAAAGCAAACATAATCCAATAATAGCATAGTAGAAGGTTTCATCGATTTAATCATATACCACTTCATAAAATGAAACTCGAAAAGCAAACATACATTTTTAAACAGTAATATTTTGTATACTTCTGGTCGGATTTAATCACAAAATCACTCCAATTTTAATATATAAAATAAGACCATAATATCCCAAGACATCAACCTATCATTTTTTAGAGAGTCAATCTTATCACTATGGACAAAATCAGGGAGATAAAATTACTTGACAGCCATTTGCTTTTTAATACTAATTTTTGTGTTCTACAATTTGAACCAGGAGTACTGATAGGGTTTAATATTTTAATCTTATAGGAACAAGGCTATATTAATAACCACATAAATGATGCTACAGGGATTTAGTTGAGCGAAAATGAAGGTAATATCACCATACACCTGGTACTCCACTTACCAAGAACCAAGAAAAAACACCACTCAAAGATAAAAAGTACAGAATATATATAACAACCTAACCATATACATAGTGTATAGCTTCAGGAGTACATAACCATATATAAAAACAACTTTCTTAATTCAAACATAAGATAACAAAATTTCTCAATGACAACCCTACATTAGTTATGCATGAATTCAACTCCAAATGGTCCTTAAATTACATAAATGGAAACCATATCATCAAAAATAACTATCAGATTTCATTTGTAACAAAGCCTCCAGTGTTTTTTAAGATGAAAACCAGAATATTTTATAACACAACCATTCATATACTAGCCTTAATCAAATATTAAATACATCCTTTGCCCAAATACATCTGGCGTGCAACTGAGTGTGTATCATGAGCTTAATGGCCATGGTAGCATTACTGTTGTGCACCTACTTCTGCTATCGAAGTCCACCTCCATCAACTAGGTCTAGGGTTTTGGGGAATAAAATTTGAAACCAAGGGATTAGAGTAGCCAACTACCATGAATGTAGGCTACCCTATATGCAATCACACCCAAGTCCATGCAGACAAAAGTTTGTATCATACACAAAATGCATTCGAAGAAAAATAAGATGCATATAGAAGCCATACCAAATTTTCCCATCAATTTTTTTTTAAATAATATATGGGAATTAATACCAGAGTTTTCCTATTCCCCATTTCATTGCTCAGTGCCACTCTCACCCATGGCACCCATAAGTTCAAGAAAAGTGTGTAAACAACCATACGTTACACAGAAGGTAATCCTTGATTAATAATTCATAAAATACATCCACATACACACAATGAACTCACACAGCTATGCAATCAGTATGTGCAAAAAAATAATTGAAAGCTAAGCAAACTTATATGAGAAGAACCACACAATAAACTTACATGGCTATACAATTAGCAGGTGTAGTAGAATAATCAGAAGCCAAGAAAAATTAAAACAAAAGTATTATTAAGGTTACAGTAAAATGCAAATGTAGCTCAATAAAATTTCCTTATTGGCTAACAAAACCCACGCAGTTACTCACAGATAAATTTCCATAATATTAAAATTTAACCATAGCCTTATTTCCAGAAAAAATGCAATCAATTATAGAGGAGATTTCAAAACCATTCACATGCTTCATTCCAATTAAATTCCCCATTTTTGTTTAGTGCAGTGTCCATTTAAATTCTCTTAGGTTATATTTAAATTTTATAGAAAGATTCGACCAGACCTGAATACGATGCCTATCTCACTCTTCCAATCTTCCTACTGCATCTTGCACCCTCTATTTCCCTTTACCCTCACATACCATCCTCCAACACAAAATTACCTTTATTTGAATAAAGGGATGGGATGATTAAGGGGATGCCACTTGTAATATGCATGCCCCTCCCCCAATTACCATGTGTAATGATTCTATTTTGTCTGCCAACTTAGAGTATAGGTTAACCTCATATTTCCCATGGCCTTATCATATGATGCCCCTTTATTTTCTTATATATTATTTATATTATAAATTATAATTAATAGTTTATTGTTATTATTAATATTCTTATTATTCCTTTTTATTATTATTATTGTGGTCTCCTATATGCATATTTATATTTTATTTTTGAACCATTAAACATGATAGAAATTTTGCAATCAAACACAAAATCCTAGAATGCAATTACATGGATGCAATCTACATGGAACGATGGTGGAAGGATTTATAGTAGGGATTTAATGCCCTAACATAGGAAAAAACTCTGCTGCTCATCATATCCCAACTTACCTTTCCTTGGATACCTATTGCTCATAGATCGAGGAAAATACCAATGCTTTTATGACACTCCTCGCCAACAGGTGCATTTGTCACTAAATCTACAGGTTGATTAGCAACACCATGTTCTTGTAGAAAAATAGATAAATACAAGAGCCATATTTAGGAGGGTTGTCACACCTCTAGTGCTTCACCCTTATGGATATTTTAGAAGATCTGGTTCCTTGTGTTGCATGCCTTGCAATAGTGCTAGTACTTCAAAAAATTTACTTTCATTTGCTCCTAGGTTTGTATACTATTACCTCCTAGCCTTGTGAACCTACAAAGTGTTGTGTCCTTTAGAGTAATAATGAATAGTTTCAACTTCTAGCCATGAGGTTTTTAAATTGATTATATTGTTATTGTGTTTTATTTTGATGTAAACAAACAAAGATAAATAATCACATTATATGTACATAGTTTTTTAGAGTTAGCAAAGGATATATTTTAGTCATCATGTATGGGTGGTTAGATGGGTATGGCATTTAAAAGAAAATAAAAGATCGAAATGTAGCGAATCAATATGCAACCATAAAGATCAAGAATGAAATAAAATAAAATGATGGATGGTACCTTTTTTATTAATAATATCTTGTTATTTTCAAGAAGGTTACAATTATGATCTCCTTTGAGGGATTTCTACCAATCTTGATACAATTAAATACAAATAAAGTAATTCGAATGTACAAAAAATAATCTTTTTGTATCCACAAACTGATTTGGGATAGGATTTCAAGACTATCACAATAGATGGTGATGATATGTGAATCTTTATGATGTTAATTCATCATAGACTAAATAACAATTAAAGCATATGCAGAGCCTTTCGAGATAAGGCCCACATTGATAATAATAAAAAATGATAAAGAAACTGAAATAAGATAAATGCATGCATGAAAGTAAAATCTATCTATGCTAAACAATAACTAGAAATGTAGTTAAGATTTGATAAAAGAAAAAAAAAAGGAAAAAAACCTCTACTTGGGAAGTCATATCTATGTAGGATGATTGTACCTATGGGCCATCTTTGAGAGAGATGACCGCTAATCTATGAGTTATTTTGTTGTGGTTGATGCGAGGCGACACTGGATTCGATCTATGGATTGGTCAACAAATTGGTGCATTCATGGGGAACGACTTGTGGGGTGGAATTCAATGCTGAAGCAATGATGTTAGATTGCATAAAGAGCATGGATGTGATCTTCAACCTTCAAAATAGTCCATTGGCAAGATTTCTATAGAGAAAAGAATACAAAATGGGTTGGAAGATTCGTGGTTGAAATTCAGTAGCACTTTGTTGCTTGAAAATTGAAACTCTCCTTGATTAATGCATGAAGGTTGGGTGCCATTATATAGAATTCCAAAATGGGAGCCCAATATTTCATGGGAAGCCAAGAAGTGGCTAGATATAAGAAAGGTAACTACCCATTCTTGCATCTTCCTTGCAACTAACTTGTATGCCATTATGCTTAGTTGGTTCGTGTAATTGCTTTAATCGTAGTGCTTGAATTTTCTTATTGTGGGACTATCTCGAGGTGAGACATCCTTTATTGGGGATCATATCATGGTAATATGAACTTTGGAGGCCATCCTTTGGTGGGATGGTCCTAGATGCAAAGGCAAATTCCTCCCTGTTTGAGTGGTAAAAACCACTATTGAGCCCTAGGGCTACCCAAGGTCGATCATATGGCCGTAAAGTGGTCCGTATAGGTAGTTTTATCAACATGATATATTTTAGGTGTCTACAGATACCCCTTTTTGGGATGCATTATGTGAAAGCACAACGTAAAGAAAAAATAGATGACCTGTAGTCAAATTGAGGGTTGGTGGTGTTCATTGTTCTGATCAATGTTAGATACCCCAATCATGGAAAGAGCATACATTTTTGAATCATTGCTTCCAACACTTTGATGGAATTGATTTTAGGTAAAATTTTCAATCGAGGGTAGACTTTATATGTCAAAAAACTTTTGGCATACTTGATCTTGGTAATCTTCAACATTTTGGGTATATTTTCTATGGGCTGGGTTTCAGACCTACCAAGTGTTTGTTGAACTTTTTGCTTTTGCCCTTGCAAATAGGGAGGTGTATGATAGTTTTTGGTAATGCTTATTGAATGATGCAATTTACATTGATTGAGCATTTTATTATTGATTTTTATTATGAAATTTACAATCATATGACTACCCCCTCAAGCAATGAGTCGATAGAGGAGATGGAAAGTGATGAAAGTGACGAGTCGCTTGATCAAAATGACTAGTTTTGGATTTTGTAGGACTTTTGCAAAAGTGGAAGGAGGGAAGACCCCATTACAAATTTGATTTTGACCATTATTGGTAATTTTTTTGTTCAAGTGGTCTTATGGTGATCCACCCATTTGATTGGATTGCATGGATAATTAGTCACTACAATTGCTAGGTGTGTAGGGTAAATCACTAGATACAAGGATCACTTGAGAGAATTTTAACCAAAAGATGTTGGGTATCTTTGGAGCTCTCTTTTTTGGGGGGATTTTTTTTGCAATTTTGGGGGTCATCCCATAGTAGGACGGTTGTACTATATGTGACTATCTAACCTGGATACGGTCATGCAGTTTTGAAAATATAAAAACAATATTTTTTATATTTTTTACGTCATTTTCACTGTTGCGACTGGAGGAAAAGGGAGGTAGAGATGAGGAGAAAAAATTTCAAAGTGAAACACTATAAAATTAACAACCAATGTCTAGTATTGACCAACCCAGGACCTCTACCATCAAAGGAGACCAAAGCAGATAGGTAAACGCACTTTTCCCTGCTTTTTTACCTTTCAAAATAAAATGAACCTTACTAATTAAAGCAAGAAATGAACCTCACCTAAAAATATAAGGTAAGGAATCACACCATCGATTAGGATTACGTGTAGGTTGTTTGTTTAGGCTTTCATTGCTTGAATTTTATTTTTTATTTTTCAAAATTGAGATGCATATGCCCTAATATCAGGGTCATATTGGGTTGATATGGTCCCTCTTTTGTGTTTGGGGGTCATCTTGGGGTGGGATGACCACATTTGAATTGTAATTATCAAATTTTTTTGACTATTATGAAGGCCGTCTCAACCCAATATGGCCTCACCTATAGGCTATCTCGGCTCGAGATGGCCTCATTGTGCTAATGATGAATTTTTTATTTTATTTTTTTGGACCTAATTGTTGGATTATTTGCTTGTTTACTCAGCTTGTGAGGGCCCATCATAGAGTTCCCATGATTTTTGAGAAGGTACAAGAATGCCTCATTAATGATAATTAGAAATTTCTTGATGTCATCAACCTCAAGCAAGTGACAAGGCTAGAGGTAGTGATGGTGGACCAAGCCTATCTGATAACCTTGATAGATTGTTGGGATAGTCAGATTAACACCTTCCACCTTTTGACTAGTGAGATGATGGTGTCATTAGAGGATGTCTATTGGATTCTCTACATTTCGATTGAGGTATGACCTATCACCTCTATACACTTTAACCAGTATATCAGAGTGCTCCAAAGGATCTTCAATGAGGATTGGGAGGTTGTGAGGAAGGGCTTGGATAGTGGTGAAGTTCTTGTTGAGGTGTGGTATGATGCAAATGTTTTTACCAAGAGACATGTAGTGGTGACGTCACTCATGTTGAACATCCTACTACATGAATCTTCAAGAGTAAGGTTCCCATAGAATTTACTTGAGCTATCACAAGAGTTGGTAGAGTGCATCATTGAGGACCCACTTATCATGGCATAAGGAAGTACCTTACTAGCTCACTTGTATTATAAGATTTATGATATTCAACATTAGGGTAGACATGGATTGGGCTATAGGTTCTTTCTTTAGATCTGGGGGTGGGAGCACATCTGAGTGGATAGACCAAAGGGGGTTCCTTGGAAGACATGGGTGTAGATGGTGGATCAAGATATTGGATATTATATTTGATAGATGTGGGAGTAGGAGGTGGGTTAGAGTCAATCCCACTTAGGTAGGATTACCCATTACATAGAGTCTTTGGAGGGACTAAGGCCATGGAAAGTGATATGGTAACCTTATAGGGATTGCCCACCATGGATAGAGTTAGAAAATGAGCTAAGGTGTGTGAGGCATGAGCGATGGGTGATTGGGTGCCATGGCATAGAGTAGGAGTAATTCCAATACTCTTACATCACTTGATAGTTTAGGGTTTGTTAGGATATCCTTGGCCAACCCATCATCTACCATAATTAAGGATATGAGGTTTAGTTGGAGTGGCCATGCATTGGGCCAGTGGGCAAGGATGTATATTTTCTAGTGGTAGGTCTAGATGTGGAGGAGCCCAATATAATTATTGAGTATAACACCTAGTGGATCATTTGATTATAGCAGGGTGGTGGACCAATGGGTGGACAAGCTAGGGCAGTAGTAGAGGAGGGTTTTGGGAAGGTTGA
The DNA here is from genome assembly GCA_028583015.1 of Wollemia nobilis. Lineage (NCBI taxonomy): Eukaryota > Viridiplantae > Streptophyta > Pinopsida > Araucariales > Araucariaceae > Wollemia > Wollemia nobilis. The sequence continues at coordinate 1,409,172 of JAQPPZ010002291.1, forward strand.
GTATGAGCAATGAGTGCATTGCTAGATATAGGGGGAGTGGATCCAACCCTTAGAGGAAGGAGATAAGCCACATGATGAGGGTGGGGATGATGAGGATTTGTAATATGGGGATGTTATACTTAGAGAGTAGCTTCAGTCTCTTTAGGTATAGTTGGTAGGGTGAGATACTATGATTATAATATTATAGAGCCAGTTGGCTGAGGAGAGATAGAGGACGAGGAGATTCTCTAAGAAGAAGGAAGTTTTGACTACTCAACTATAGATATTTCAATAGGAGGTGAGCAGGGTGATAATAGAGTGAGATGCTCTATGAATGCATGTGGTAGCTTTGACTGTGGCTTAAGGGTAGGCAGGTATAGGTGGATAGGATATAGAGGATATAGTAGGATTATAGGCTGATGTGAGCATATTATAAAAATTTCTATGTGATTATCAGGCAGAACATCAATCTGATGAAGCCTATATCCAAGATCTGGAGTATCAGGTAGGAGTGCTTGGTGGTTACGTACCTAAGTTATCTTTAGTAGGATGATATCAGTAGAGCCATCATAGTGAGTTAGGGGTGTCTCATTAGAGCTTATACTGAGAGGGGGGGGTGAATAGTATAAGACCTCTTTTTACTTTCTCTATTTAACTTCAACTTTGCAAAGCAATGAACTAATAGCAATATTAAAGCAATGCATAAAGCAACACACAATGAGACACCAATTTTAATGTAGTTCACCCACCATGGGCTACCTCAACAAAACTTTTCTCTAAAAATATTTCTCAAAGTTCTTTGGGAATCCTTCCCAATTAAAATGTTTATGAGCCTCAACCCAAAGGAGAAACCTTCCCCTCCTCATGAATTTATGAGCCTCCTTCCCAAAGGAGAATCCTTCCCCTCCTCACGAATTTATGAACCTCCTACCCAAAGGAGAATCCTTCCCCTCATCATGAATTTATGAGCCTCCTACCCAAAGGAGAATCCTTCCCCTCCTCACAAATTTATGGGCCTCCTGCCCAAAGAAGAATCCTTCCCCTCAGCTCTAGAAATGATACTTCAGAAGATCACCTGCCTCTTATTCCACTAGCACATGGAAATACTTTCCATAGAAGTCCTCCTATCCTCAATGCTTAGCCTCAAGAGACCTTTGTCCTCACTGATCACCTCCATAGCAACTCATCAACCTGTACTAAACACAATCAGTCAGTACAGCACAAGTCTTCCTCACTCTGTTAGATCTGTCCCAAGATCAACTCATAAAGCTTGAACAAATCAATCTCTACTGCACACAAGCCTTCTCAAAGACTTGTCAAAATTGTCCTTAGGTTCTTCTCAAAGAACCACTTCAACTATGTCCTCAAGTCCTCTGCTAGGACCTGTCCAAATAATCTCACAAGTCCTCCCTAGAACTTGTCCAAATTAGCTCACAAGTCCTCACTAGAACCTGTCCAAATCAGCTCACAAGTCCTCACTATAACCTGTCCAAATCATATCACAAGTCCTCACTAGAACCTGTCCAAATCAGCTCACAAGTCCTCACTAGAACCTTGCTTAGCATGAACCCACAAAGAGAATTGTTAGAGACCCAATGTGATTCATCAACCTCATAGAAGCATAAAGAGAATTGTTAGAGACTCAATATTTTCTATACTTAACTCCCAATATCAATCTCAAATCTCATAGAAACATAAATAGAATTGTTAGAGACTCAATATGTTCTATACTTAACTCCCAATCTCAATCTCAAATCAATCTCAATATCAAAAGAATAAGATAGATGTAGTATGCTTTTCTCAAGAACATGAAACACAACCCAACAATTGCCAACCATGCAATATCTCATATAACAATGATACTCATGTTCTTTCCACAACCAATATATTTTCTCAACCAATTAGGGCTTTAACAACAATGCTTATAGACAATGTTTAACCAACATAATTCAACTCAACATTAACCTTGAAGCATTCAACCAATCACTACATGAAAAGGAAACTAGTAGACATCCTTTTCCCTCCAAAGATATTTGAACAAAATAGCCACCAATATAAATCACCAATGCAAAGAATAACTTGCTCAAATCAATCTCAATGGAGTAAGCCCAAATCATGTAACAAGTAAAGCATTGACTTGATCAAAACAACCTCTATGGAAGCTACTCAACCATCAATCTCAAAACAACCAACTAAGGGTTTCACGAACTCAAAGCAAGTAGCAAGACTTACTAACATAAACCTTAGTGCAAAAATGCTTCCTCTTCCTCAACCAGAATTATGCATTCACCCAAAAACTCATCAATGATTTTAATGCATAAACAATATTCAATATCCAGAAAATGGGATTTACACCAAAAAGGATACCTAGTAGACAACCTTTTCACTCCAAACTCAATTTCAGAAAATACACCATCAATAATATACATGGAAGAAGTTGCCCATACCTTTGTTTGAAGAAGAAGATAATAGTTCTTCAACCTGTTACCAACACAATCCTCAACTTTGCCACCAAGTTAGGGTTAGATCATAAAAGTAACCACAAAAATATTTATTACATAAAACACCTTATGACTCCAATATTTAGAAGCCAACTACCAAAAATATAAAGCATACAAACAATATATCATTTTACACCTTATTTATCCAAATTAATTAAACCATGCTCAAGGAATAATAGCTTCTAAGAAAATCTCACTCAACAATCAAGCCAAAAGTCTCAAACACACACTATCAACCTTATATCTCCAAAGAAGCATTTAACCTCAAAAATAATTTTAAATAAATCTTCCCAACCACTTCTTCTTTAACAAAATGCAGATTTTATTTAAAAAACCTTACCAAAAAAATGCTTCCAAAAATCATGGGTCAACAGTGCCTCCAAAAAAATCAGAGCGCAAAAACTGTTCTCACACTCCATGGTGGGAGTCGAACGCTTGACCTCCCTTCAAGCGCCTTCGCAGAACAGTCATTGCGACTAGGCCAATGATGCTAGCTTGAAGGATAGCAAGAGTCTCCTTCTCCTTAACCCTTTGGTCGCAGATAAACGTGGTGAAAAAATGATAGTCGTAGCTTTTACTTCCCAACCTTTTCGCAATTCCAATTTCTTTCACACATTTGCTTTGGACTATGGTTTATGGCTTATATAGCCAAACTTCCATGCTATGCACGACGTCGATGGGAGGATAATTTGAACTTTTCAAATTAATATTACTTTGGTGCCTTCGAAAAAACTTTAGGGTTTATGAAACCCTTTTGATTATTTAAAAAATAATCAAAGGTCTTTTAGACCTTAGACCTTAGGTGGAGAACCCATTAAATTATTAAAATAATTTAATCACTAAATCAAATAAATAATTAATTAAAAAAAAACCTTAAAAAGGTTTTATTAATTAAGTTATTTAATTAATAAGTGTCTCCAGCATTTGCATTAAGATGAGAGTGGTTTTGAGAAAAAACCTTAATGCATCCACCATTTTTTAATAAAAACCCTTAAACCTGCCATGGTTTTGATAAAAACCTTTTCATGTGCCACATGGGATATCTTCGGAATCTTCTAGAAAATATTCTTTGGAATCTTCAACCTTTGAAGCCAATAAATCCTCTTGACATTAATGCCAGTTCCTTTTGACATCAATGACAACTCATAGATAGGAAGCTAGGATCTCAAACCCAAAATTACCAACAATCTCCCCCTTTGTCATTGATGGCAAACCATGCTTCTCAACAACACTAAAACTCAAAACTGCTGTATAGAAATCAGTGCCCCCTGACTTGAGGCTCTCCCCCTTAGTCATATCTCTCCCCCTTTGTCATCAATGGCAAAGGGTCACATTTGGGGCTTGGGACTAAGAATGATTCTCTTATCTTAGTCCCTCCCCCACCTCCTGTTGAGGTGATTAATTTTGGGGTGGGAGTAAAACTCCCAATAGGCACTAATCTTCATCAGTGTCTATAGCTACCTTACCATGTATTCTTTTGTTCTCCTTGTCCATATTCCTATTCCTATTCATGTCACCATTGCTATTCTTATTATCATTCCTATTCTTATCCATGTCTTGATTCTTGTGCCTATTCATACCCATGTTCCTGTTCCTATACCTTGGAATTTCAAGTCTACACTGTCTAGCTATGTGACCTTCATTGTTGCACTTATAACAACTAACAATGTTATTTCTTTGAGGCATACCTGATCTTTGACTCCATCTGTTCTAACCAACCTTGTTCCTGTTATTAGCCTTGCAATAAACAACCTTGTACCCAAACTGTTTACAAGAGTAGAAATACCTTTGAAAGAAATTACCACCCCTGAATCTGTCACTTACCTTCCTCACTTGAGTCATGCAATGTGAAGCCATGTGACCAAACTTGTGACAAGAAAAACATCTACCATTAAACTTTCCTTGATTTGACCTCTTAGGTCCTGTAAAATTTCTCTCCTTTTTTTGATTCCTATTTTTTGATTATGTGCATCTATCACTCAAGGACTCTTTTTTCTGAAGTACTTTCCTCATCAGAACTCTCTTCCTTTTGAAATCTCTTACTAGATTCCCCAACCTGTTCTATGTGTTTCTTACCAAAACCAAGACCTGCTTTATCTGTTGTCCTTCTTTGATCTTTGATGATTGACTTTACCTTTTTGGTGCTATCATCAAACCTATAAAGCTTCTCCTTGTACTCTTTAGTTTTCTTTTTCAAGGAAGCCACTTTTTGTTCCAACTCTCTACACTCAAGAACCTTAGACTCTAACTTATCCTTAAGTTTCTGTGTCTTAGCTATAGATAAGTTAAGACTTTCTATAAGCTCATCTCTGTCAATACAACATTCATCCAATTTATCATTGAATCTAGAATTCTTATTTCTTTCCTTTTTCAAAGCACTAAGAGCACTAACAAGTTTAGCTTCAAGATCTACTTCACCATCCTCTATAACTTCCTCTATTTGTTTGCCTTTTGAAACATCAATGCATTTTTTAGATTTCTTATCACTAGAGGTGCTACCCTTTTCTAAAGCCATACAAAGATCTTCCTCACAAATTTTCGAAGCATCCTCATACATAGTATAACTAGAAATCAATCCATCATTTGTGCAATCATCCTCAAGATGTCCAAAATTTCCACATCTAAAACATTTCATAAGGACAAATCTATGTTTCTTTTCTTCTTCTTTTTCTATTAGGAACAACATCTCATTTCCAACATCACTTGAAGAACTTTCACTATCACTACTAGAACACTTACTTGTCTTGTCTAGGTAGAAAATTTTCTTGTGTTTGTGAGAGTACCTCTTTCCTTGATTGCTTTTCTCATATTTATTCTTCCTTTGATGCCTGTGCCTTTCATAATCCTTACTCTTATAATCCTGTTTATCTTCATCACTTTCATCCTTGGTAGCAGTACATTTAGTAGCATAATGACCAAACTTTACACAATTGAAACACTTGAAATATTTTATACCTTTGTGCTTTCTTGAGAGCTTGCCCTTCTTGCTATAATATGCCTCTTCATCATTAGAAGACTCATCACTATCTTGAAGCTCTTTACCCTTGGATTTCTTGGTAGCCTTGAAAGCTGCCTCCTTCTTAACATCAACCTTCACTTGAGTTCTCAATTCAAATGCTGCAAGTATACTATGAAGCTCATCATTTTTCAACTTATCCAAATCCTTAGCTTCATCAATAGCAAAAATATTTTCACTAAATCTATTTGGAAGAGGCCTTAAAATTTTATCACAAATATCATTTTCAGCAAGCTCAAGACCTAGTTCCTTCATAGAGTTAACAATCTCATCCATACAAAGCATATAGTCACTAATATTTTCTTCATCATTCATCTTGAGTTGTTCAAAAATACCTTTGAAGTGTCTCAACTTGGCCTTTTGGACATTTGCATCACCTGTATGAACCGCCTTCAACTGTTTCCACATTTCACTAGCTATATTGTAGTGAATCACCTTGGTAAGATTTGCCTTCTGTAAACCATTCAGGATTGCATTCATTGCCTTTGAATTGCTATGATGTAGGAGCATCTCTTCCTTAGTAGAAGGACCATGCTCAGGAATGGTATACTCATCCTCAATCACTTCCCAAACTTCATTTCCAAGAGCCATAAGATGAACCTTCATCCTAGTACTCCAAAGCCCAAAATCTGCCCTATCAAGAATAGGTGCTGCATTACCACTTGTAGATTTCATTATGTTCTTTACAATCTTTTCCTTCAAGCTGTTAAACTTTCTGAAGGAACCCGCTCTGATACCAATTGAAGAACACAAGCTTATACTGAGAGGGGGGGTGAATAGTATAAGACCTCTTTTTACTTTCTCTATTTAACTTCAACTTCACAAAGAAATGAACAAATAGCAATATCAAAGCAATGCATAAAGAAACACACAATGAGACACCAATTTTAATGTGGTTCACCCAACATGGGCTACCTCCACAAAACTTTTCTCTAAAAATCTTTCTCAAAGTTCTTTGGGAATCCTTCCCAATTACAATGTTTATGAGCCTCATCACAAAGGAGAAACCTTACCCTCCTCACGAATTTATAAGCCTCCTGCCTAAAGGAAAATCCTTCCCCTCCTCACAAATTTATGAGCCTCCTGCCCAAAGGAGAATCCTTGCCCTCCTCACAAATTTATGAGCATCCTAACCAGAGGAGAATCCTTCCCCTCCTCACAAATTTATGAGCCTCATTACCAAAGGATAATCCTTCCCATCATCTTTGGAAATGATACTTTAGAAGATCACCTACCTCTTATTACGCTAGCACGTGGAACTCCTTTCCACATAAGACCTCCTGTCCTCAATGCTCAGCCTCAAGAGACCTTTGTCCTCATTGATCACCTCCACAACAACTCATCAACCTGTACTAAACATAGTCAGTCAGTCCAACACAAATCTTCCTCACTCTGTCAAATTTGTCCCAAGATCAACTCATAAAGCTTGAACAAATCAATCTCTTCTGCACACAAGCCTTCTCAAAGACTTGTCAAAACTGTCCTCAGGTTCTTCTCAAAGAACCACTTCAACTCTGTCCTCAAGTCCTCTACTAGGACCTGTCCAAATCAGCTCACAAGTCCTCCCTAGAACTTGTCAAAATTAGCTCATAAGTACTCACTAGAACCTATCCAAATCAGCTCACAAGTCCTCACTAGAACCTGTACAAATTAGTTCACAAGTCCTCACTAGAACCTGTCAAAATTAGCTCATAATTCCTCACTAGAACCTGTCCAAATCAGCTCACAAGTCCTCACTAGAACCTGTTCAAATCAGCTCACAAGTTCATCACTAGAACCTTGCTTAGCATGAACCTACAAAGAGAATTGTTAGAGACCCATGTGATTCATCAACCTCATAGAAGCATAAAGAGAATTGTTAGAGACTCAATATGTTCTATACTTAACTTCCAATCTCAATATCGAATTGAAGAACACAAGCTTATACTGAGAGGGGGGGTGAACAGTATAAGACCACTTTTAACCTTTTCTTTCAAAACAGCTTTCAATTCAATATTATGCAGTATAAAGATAGCAGTAACAATAGCAGTAATCAAAGTGATGCACAAAAAAACCATCCACAAAGAGGCACAACAAATTATGTGGTTCACCCAATGTGGGCTACTTCATGGATAAAACTTTTCTCTAAAAGTTATATCATATTTCTTTGGGAAACCTTCCCAATTACAAAGTTTATGAGCCTCTACTCAAAGGAGATACCTTCCCCTAACTCTGCTCTGGTTGGTGATCCTCTAAATAACCTCCTATCCACAAAAGACACCTGTCTTTCCTGCTCTGGCTAGAGATCTTTGTCCTTAACTCTATCACTGCAAAGCTGGTCCTCGAATCTACACCAAACTCAGTCCTTCAGTCTAGCACAAGTCTGTCCTCTACTTCTTTCTCTGGTCTACACCAAACACAGTCCTTCGATCTGGCACAAATCTGTCCTCTTTCTCTTCCTCTAATCTGGGTACAAATCTATCCTCAAATATGCACCAATATCTGTCCTCAACAGATCCTCAAATTTGGTTTATAAGAATGGTTCTCAAGCTTTCAAAAAAGCTTGCTTGATATTCACCCAAGTCTTTACCAAGACTTGTCTTAGATCTGCTTTGCAAGTTCTCAGAAGAATCTGCCCAAACTGCTCCACAAACTTCAACAAAAGCTTGCTCAAATCTGTCGAACAATTTCTCACTGTTCTGTCATGGATGCACTTGGTAGAAACCAAATTTTGCACAGTCTTCACAAACACATTAACACTCAACACTTTGTGATCAAAATTCTTACTTTGCACATCAACTCGCCACTTCTGTGCTATCTATGCTGTTATGGCTGCATCTTGCACACTTTTCTCGAATCGACTCGACTGTCTCTGCGCACCGTGAATTCTACTTGCACAAGTTCGATATGCACATTTGATCATTTTCAATATCAAAATAGCCCTCCTTTTATAGACTAAATTTCATGATCAAAACTCTCAAACTTAGTTGGCTATAACCCTCAAACTATGTCGACTGCATGCCCTAATTTACGTTAGCCCAGATTTAACTTTGTCGGCTTCACTGCCTCCCTATAGCTTCTGGCACAAAACTTCAACATGTCGCGATATCACGACATTTTTATAGCCGTACACCTTCTATAGCTTGTTGTCATGAAATCATGAAACCTTGACCTTTGTCAACTTCCTTTGTGCTTTTGTCGCAAAATCATGACACCTTTGCCTCTTGCTGACGTCATCACACTTCTGTCGTGAAATCGTGACGCTTTAGTCTTCATGGCCTTCCTCTCAGCTTTTGTCATGAAATCATGACACATCTGCTTCTGCTGATGTCATCTGCAAATCTGTCATGAAATCATGACACTTTAGTCTTCATGGCCTTCTTTAAGGCTTGCAGTAGCAAAAATGGAACATGTTGCAAAATCGCGACGCTTTGTCCTTCAAGCTCTTCCTTCTTGACCTCGTCACAAAATCATGATGCTTCTTCTAATGAAGACTTGCTATCAGTTTCTATCATGAAATCATGACATTTTTGCCAACTAAAAGCTGTCAACTCAACCTATCGCAAAATCGTGACACTCTCTGTATTCGTAAGCTTTCTCTCCAACCTATCACGAAATTGCGACACTTTCTGCATCTGTACAACTTCTTTGTAACTTGTCATGAAATTGCGATGCTTCTCATTTTAGACTCTTCCTTTTTGCTGCATGTAATGAAATCGTGATAGTTCTCACTTTGAGCTTTTCAGCATGTCACAAAATCATGACAATCCTCAACTTGACCTCTGTAGCAAGTCATGAAAATGCGACAGTCCTCACTTGGAACTTTGCATCATGTCACGAAATCATGACAGTTCCTGAATAACTTTCTCTCTTCATTGATCTTGTCATGAAATCACGATAGCTCACACTGTGGACTCTCTCTTCTACAACATGTCACGAAATCATGACACTTTTTCGTCCATACAGCCTCCTTTGTAGAATGTCACGAAATCATGACACTTTTCTTTCTCTACCTTCCTACACTATCCGAGTCACGAAAATGCGACATGTCGCAAAATCGTGATAGTTTTGCCTGCTTCGTCTCTGCCTTCTAACATGTCGCGAAATCGTGACACTTTTACCCAAAATTTATCTCTCCTAAAACATGTCATGAAATCACGATAATTTTTCCAGTGCTTTCCCTCTCCTGAAACATGTCATGAAATCGTGATGCTTTTTCCAGCCGCCTGCATACTTTTTCTTACTTGTCTTTTTCTTGATCTTTTGCAACTGGGCTACTCTGATCTACTTGGAAACTCACTGTCCAAACTGAAACCTTCATCAAAACACATTCTTTGACATCAAACCAAATTGCTTCAAGACCTCCTTGACATCAATGACAACATCTACACTTAGAGTAAAGGCAATGTACCCATTATACCCAAAATTGCCAATAATCTCCCCTTTTGTCATTGATGGCAAACCTTAACTGAAAACACAAGTCAAGAGCCAAAACTAAAAACAACTGATCCAACAACTAAGAATCTGCCTTTGAAGTTTTTTCTCCCCCTGACTTGAAGCTCTCTTCTTCACTATGAAGCTCTCCCCCTTACTCATATCTCTCCCCCTTTGTCATCAATGGCAAAGGGTCACCTTTAGGGCTCGGGACTAAGAATGAGCCACTTAGCTTAGTCCCTCCCCCACCTCCTGATGAGGTGATTTAGAACAAGGGTGGGAGTGAAACTCCCATTAGGCACTCATCATCATCAGTGTCTACAATTTCTTTGCCGGGCATTTTCTTGAACTCTTTGTCAGTGTTTCTGTTCTTGTCACTTTTCTTGTTCTTGTTCTCATCCCTCTTTTTATTCATGCCTTGATCCTTGGACCTGATCATTCCACTGTTTCTGTTCTTGTACCTTGGAATATCAGCTCTACACTATCTAGCTAGGTGACCTTCATTGTTGCACTTATAACAAGTAACTATGTTACTTCTTTGAGGCATACCTATTTTTTGAAACCACCTGTTCTGGCCGAACCTGTTTTGATTAAACCTGTTCCTATTATTTACCTCGCAATCGACTGCCTTATGCCCAAACTGTTTACAAGAGTAGCAATACCCATGAAAGAGGTTACTGCATTTGAAGCTATCATTTACCTTTTTCACTTGAGCCATGCAATGTACAGCCATGTGACCAAACCTGTGACACACAAAACATCTGTCATGAAATTTTCCTTTATTCGACCTCTTGAGTCTCAAAAACTTCTTCTTCTCAATCTAAATTTTGTTTTCTATTTCTGCGCATCTATTACTCATGGAATCATGATCTGAAGTACTTTCTTCATCAGAAATTTCTTCCTTTCAAAATTTCTTACTAGATTCCCCAACCTGTTCTTTGTTCATTTTAACAAAACCAAGACCTGTTTTATCTGTTGGATTTATTTGACTTTTGATGAGAGACTTAACCCTTTTGGAGCTATCTTGAAACCTGTAAAACTTATCCTTGTACTCTTTAATTTCCACTTTCAGAGAAGCCATTTTATGTTCTAACTCACTATACTTAAGAACCATAGACTCTAACTCATCCTTGAGATTAGCATTCTTTTTCCTTTCCTTTTCCAAAGCACTAAGAGCACTAGTGAGTTCACATTCAAGATCCTTTATTTGATTGCCTTTTGAATCATCAAAGATTTTTCTAGATTTCTTATCACTAGAGGTGCTACCTTTTCCAAAAACCATAGATGCATCTTCTTTATATATTTTTGAATCATCCTGATACATACTCTTTTCTTGATTGATGTGCTCATCTTTGATTTTAAGATTTGTATTGGCCTCTTCTAGTTGTTTCTTCAATGAAACAATCTCTTCTTTTTTTTTGCAGCAAAAAGTCTCTTTCTCATTGATCTGAGACCTGAGAGTTTCTTCACTCCTTTTGGACTCTTCTATTTGCAACTTCAGATTGCTAACAACTTTGTTGGATTCCTCTTCATGTTTGCTGCATATATCGACTTTATTACTCATTTCTTCTATCTGCATTCTTAAACCATCAATTTCTTTTTCTAGCTTACTGTAATACTCTATTTTTTTGGTTAATTGCATTTTGAAATATTCAAAAAATTTCTTGCATTCTTCTGTTTGTACTTTTAAACTGGTGATTATATCTTCTGCATCCTCAACCTTTTTACTCAGAGCTGAAATTAGTTTCTATTTCCAATTTGCTTTTGCATCACTTCTTCATCACATTCCCATTATGAATCTGCTTCTTCACCAATTTTGAATGGATCATCTTCATTTTCACTGCTACTAAACCCATGGCAATGATGTTTATCATGATCGAGTTGACCACAAAAAAAACATTCTCTACCTTGTGAGCAATCAACTGTAAAGTGATCGGTCTTCCCACATCTGGTGCACAACTTTATTAATCTGGCCCGTTCTCCACTGTTTGATTCATCTATTGAATCTATTTCCATTCTTCTTCCCAAAATAGCAACATTGAGATCATCTTCATTTTCTTTCATGACCATGTGTGTTTTCTTCTTCTTGTGTCTTATGGTTTTGCTTTTGCCTTTCCTTGCCATTCGTGTTCTTGTAAGATCTTCCTTCAAGATGTTAAACTTTTCAAAGGAATCTGCTCTGATACCAATTCTCTACTTTGTCTTGAGCATGAAAAGTAGTTTCAACTATCATTGACTTAGACTTGATCTCAATTTTTTTTTAGTGAACTTAAGGCTAGGTCTATCCAAACTGCACATCCTTGCTATATGCCCAATATTCTTGCAATTGTAAAATATGACATTTTTATCCAAAAGAGGTGCAAAAGAGTTAATATTTTCCTTACTATGGCTATTCATGGATTTAATGCAATGTATAGCTTTGTGACCAAATTTCTTGCAAGAAAAATAGTAGCCATGGAAAGTATTATGTAACCTGTTTTGATGCCTTGGATGATTGTTCTTCTTGTGACCAACTAGAATCCATCGTTCTTCAGGCTGAAAACTGATCTTGCTATCTCTTCTTTTTGTCATGATTCTTGAGAATAGAACTCTCTTCCCTAAAATTCTTAAAGCCCAAAAGAATTCACTTTAGAGATCAAAATTAACCTCTTCATCCTTTTCTAAAACTGTATGTTCTTCTGAAAGATCCTTCTCCAAGTTGTTATACTTTTTCTAGAGAGACCTGCTATGATACCAATTGAAGAACATAAGCTTATGCTGAGAGGGGGGGTGAACAGTATAAGACCACTTTTAACCTTTTCTTTCAAAATAGCTTTCAATTCAATATTTTGCAGTATAAAGATAGCAGTAACAACAACAGTAATAAAAGCAATGCACAAAAATACCATCCACAAAGAGACACAACAAATTATGGTTCACCTAAAGTGGGCTACTTTACAGATAAAACTTTTCTCTAAAAGTTATATCACAGTTCTTTGGGAAACCTTCCCAATTATAAATTTTGTGAGCCTCTGCTCAAAGGAGATACCTTCCCCTAACTCTGCTCTAGTTGGTGATCCTCTAAAGAACCTTTACCTCCTCTGCCCTTAGCAAGTGGAACTCTATCCATAGAAGACACTTGTCTTCCCTGCTCTGGCTGGAGATCTCTGTCCTCAACTTTATCATCATAAAGCTAGTCCTCGAATCTACACCAAACTCAGTCCTTCGATCTGGCACAAGTTTGTCCTATACTTCTTTCTCTGGTCTGCACCAAACATAGTCCTTCGATCTGGCATAAATATATCCTCTTTCTCTTCCTCTGATTTGGGTACAAATCTATCCTCAAATCTGCACCAATCTCTGTCCTCAATAGATCCTCAAATCTGGTTTATAAGAATGGTTCTCAAGATTTCAAAATAGCTTGCTTGATCTTCACCCAAGTCTTTACCAAGACTTGTCTCAGATTTGCTTTGCAAGTTCTTAGAAGAATCTGCCCAAACTACTCCACAAGATTCAACAAAAGCTTGCTCAAATTTGTCCAATAATTTCTCACTGTTCTGTCACGGCTGCACTTGGTAGAAACCAACTTTTGCACAGTCTTCACAAACACAGTAGCACTAAACACTTTGCAATCGAACTTCTTACTCTGCACATCAACTCGCCACTTATGCGCTATCTACGTTGTTATGGCTGCATCGTGCACACTTTGCTCGAATCGACTCGACTCGGTCTCTGCACACCGTGGACTCTACTTGCGCAAGTTTGATACGCACATTCGATCCTTTTAAATCTTGAAATAGCCGTCCTTTTATAGACTAAATTTCATGATCAAAACTCTCAAACTTAGTTGACTATAACCCTTAAACTACGTCGGCTGCATGCCCTAATTTACATTGGCCCAGATTTAACTCTGTCAGCTTCACTGCCTCCTTGTAGCTTCTAGCACGAAACTTCAACATGTCACGATATCATGAAATTTTTATATCTGTACACCTTCTATAGCCTGCTATCGCAAAATCATGACACCTTGAACTTTGTCAACTTCCTTTGTGCTTTTGTTATGAAATCATGACAGCTTTGCCTCTTGCTGACGTCATCACACTTTTGTTGTGAAATCATGAAACTTTAGTCTTCATGGCCTTCCTCTCAGCTTTTGTCATGAAATCATGACACATCTGCTTCTGCTGACGTCATCTACAACTCTGTCATGAAATCATGACACTTTAGTCTTCATGGCCTTCTTCAAGGCTTGCACTAGTGAAAATAGAACATGTCACAAAATCATGATGCTTTCTCCTTCAAGCTCTTCCTTCTTGACCTCGTCACGAAATCGCGATGCTTCTTCTGATGAAGACTTGCTATCAATTTTTGTCACAAAATTGTGACATTTTTGCCAACTGAAAGCTGCTAACTCAACCTATCGCGAAATCACGACACTCTCTATATTCGCAAGTTTTCTCTCCAACCTGTCGCAAAATTGTGACACTTTCTGCATTCGTACAACTTCTTTGTAACCTGTCATGAAATTACAATGCTTCTAGACTCTTCCTTTTTGCTGCATGTCATGAAATCACGACAGTTCTCACTTCAAGCTTTTCAGCATGTCATGAAATCATGATAGTCCTCAACTTGACCTCTGCAGCATGTCACAAAAACGTGAGTCCTCACTTGGAACTTTGCATCATGTCACAAAATCACAATAGTTCCTGAATAACTTTCTCTCTTCATCGATCTTGTTGCAAAATCGTGACAGCTCACACTGCGGACTCTCTCTTTTGCAACATGTCACAAAATCGTGACACTTTTTCATCCATATAGCCTCCTTTGCAAAATGTCATGAAATCGTGACACTTTTCTTTCTCTACCTTCCTGCACTGTTCGAGTCACGAAAATGCAACATGTCATGAAATCACGACAGTTTTGCCTGCTTCGTCTTTGCCTTCCAGCATGTCACAAAATCATGACACTTTTGCCCAAACTTTCTCTCTCCTCAAACATGTCGCAAAATCATGATAGTTTTGCTAGCGCTTTCTCTCTTCTAAAACATGTCGCGAAATCGTGATAGTTTTTCCAACTGCCTGCATAATTTTTATTACTTGTCTTTTTCTTGATCTTTTGCAACTGGGCTACTCTAATATTCTTGGAAACTCACTGTCCAAATTGAAACCTTCATCAAAACACATTCTTTGACATCAAACCAAATTGCTTCAAGACCTCCTTGACATCAATGACAACATCTACACTTATAGTAAAGGCAATGTACCCAAAATTGCCAACACAAATCTCATATAAACATAGAGAGAATTATTAGAGACTCAATATGTTCTATACTTAACTCCCAATCTCAATCTCAAAAGAATAAGATAGATGTAGTATGCTTTTCTCAAGAACATGAAACACAACCCAACAATTGCAAACCATGCAATATCTCATATAACAATGATACTCATGTTCTTTCCACAACCAATATATTTTCTCAACCAATTAGGGCTTTAACAACAATGCTTATAGACAAGGTTTAACCAACATCATTCAACTCAACATTAACCTTGAAGCATTCAACCAATCACTACATGAAAAGGAAACTAGTAGACATCATTTTCCCTCCAAATATATTTGAACAAAACAGCCACCAACATAAATCACCAATGCAAAGAATAACTTGCTCAAATCAATCTCAATGGAGTAAGCCCAAATCATGTAACAAGTAAAGCATTGACTTGATCAAAACAATATCTATGGAAGCAACTCAACCATCAATATCAAAATAGCCAACTAAGGGTTTCACCAACTCAAAGCAAGTAGCAATACTTACTAACATAAACCTTAGTGGAAAAATGCTTCCTCTTGCTCAACCAGAATTATGCATTCACCCAAAAACTCATCAATGATTTTAATGCATAAACAATCTTCAATATCCAAAAAATGGGATTTACACCAACAAGGATACCTAGTAGACAACCTTTTCACTCCAAACTCAATTTCAGAAAATACACCATCAATAATATACATGGAAGAAGTTGCCCATACCTTTGTTTGAAGAAGAAGAGAATAGTTCTTCAACCTGTTACCAACACCATCCTCATCTTTCTTTGTTGAGCAAGGTGCAGCAAAAGTATTGTCATTATTGTCAACATAGACAAATAGATCAGTTGATGCAGTTGAAGTAGTGGATAGGAGTTCAGAGGTTAGTTAGATCATGTACAATGAAATTCCAAGAAAATAGAAGTGACCCAGATTCAGAAAATCAAAGAAAAAGACAAGTAAAAAAACTGTCGCGATATCACGACATGTTTTCTGTCATGATATCGCGACAGGTTGAGAAGTTAGAAGGCAAAAAAAAAAATGTCACGATTTTGTGACATATCAGAGGAGAGAGAAGGCACATGTAAAATTGTCACGATTTCGCGACATGGACAAGGAGAGAGAAGGCACAAGCAAAACTTTCACGATTTTACGACATGATTGCAGGCAAAGAAGCCAAGTGGAAAAACTGTCGCGATTTCGTGACATGTTGCAGGCAAAGAAGCCAAGTGGAAAAACTGTCGTGATTTCATGACATGTTGGAAGCAAAGAAGGCAAGTAAGAAAGTTGTCGTGATTTCACGACATGTTTAGAAGGCATAAGGAAATCTATCGCGATTTCATGACATGTTGGAAAAAAAGAATGCAAGTAGAAAAACTGTTGCGATTTCGTGACATGTTTGGAGAAGAAGCGCTTGCAGAGAAAAAGTGTCGCGATTTCGTGACAAGTTGCAAGAAGAAGTGCTAAGGAGAAAAAGTGTCACGATTTCGTGACAAGTTGCAAGAAAAAGTGCTAAGGAGAAAAAGTGTCACGATTTCGTGACAAGTTGCGAGAAGAAGTGCTAAGGAGAAAAAGTGTCACGATTTTGTGACATAGTGAAAGAGAAAGTGCAAAGGGAAATAGTGTAGCGATTTCATTACATGTTGTATTATCACGGGCCGAAGAAAAGAGAAAGTGCAAAGGGAAAAAGGTGTAGCGATTTCGCTACATGTTGAAGCATTGTGGGTCAAAGCAAAGGTAAAGTGCAAGGCACAAAAGTGTAGCGATATCACTACATGTTGGGTTTTCACGACCCGAAGGGAAGAGAGAGAGTAAGGAAGCAAGAATGTCATGATTTCGTGACATGCTGGTTTTTGCGGCAACAAGACAGGAGGAGAACAAGGAGGCCGAGAATGTCACGATTTCACGACATGCTAGTTTTCGTGGTGGCAAGACAGAAGAAGAACGAGGAGGCCGAGAATGTCGCGATTTTGTGATATTCTATTTTTTTGCGGGTTATAGCCAAGAAGGGCAAAAAGAGACAGAAGTGTCACGATTTTGCGATAGGTCGTAGCAGCATGTTAAACAGATAGTTAACTGGAACAGAATGATAGTTAAAGGGGTAGTAGTAGAGAAAAGGCGTGCAGCTTTTTAATAACAGTTAACTGGAGTAAATGCGACAATTACAGGTGGATTTACTAATAGAATTCATGTAGCTTTTTAATAATAGTCGTAGAAGGAGAAATCGAACAGTCATATTCTTAGAATCGTAAATTGCATGCATGCACAGAAATAAATACGAACAGTCATAGGAGAGGTATTTGAAGCATGCAACGTGTTTGACAAAAAGCCCCTCATTTATATACAAAAAGAAATTACGCAAAGAAGTAGTTATAGTTGTCAAGTGGTAGAAGTGATTTTTAGAAGAACAGTTACGGGCTGCATGCATAAAAATTAAAGCTTAAAATAGAGACATTTTTTTAAATAAAAGTAGGTCTGAGTAAATATTACAGTTGCTACAAGAAGTGAGTATTTGCTACGCAAAGAGGGTAAGAAGAGAGTCGAGAGAAAAATAAGCAGAGTCGTGAGAGTGTGCAGAGTTTTATTGAGATTATTTAATTGTAGACCAGTCAAGGTCATTTGAACAGCGAAGGCATTTTTATGTCACTATATTAAATCAGAATTGCAGTCCAAGTTGGTGCTTGGAATCAGGGGTTGGTGCTCCTATCTGTTGCAGCAGAAAAATAAGGGGTTTGTTCTCCTTCCAGTGGGTGATGGTAAAGTGTTCGTAAAATTGGTGTTTTACAAAGGCTAGATTTGGATTGAAGTCCAAGCAATCATTTTTGAGGAGCAGCCAAATTGGTGAACCTCGTTACATTGTGTGTTGTGGTGTGCTCTCTTGTCATTATTGCTTTATTTGTTTTTAGTTCTCTTTGTTTCAGTTTTAAGAATTGTAGATCAAAATTTTTAGCTACACTGATTCACCCCCCTCTTAGTGTCATTGTGAGAATATCATTTGCCACCAAGTTAGGGTTAGATCATAAAAGTAACCACAAAAATATTTATTCCATAAAACACCTTATGACTCCAATTTAATTAAACCATGCTCAAGGAATAATAGCTTCTAAGCAAATCTCACTCAACAATCAAGCCAAAAATCTCAACCACACACTATCAACCTTATATCTCCAAAGAAGCATTTAACCTCAAAAATAATTTTAAATAAATCTGCCCAACCACTTCTTATTTAACAAAATGCATATTTTATTTAAAAAACCTTACCAAAAAAATGCTTCCAAAAATCACGGGTCAACAGTGCCTCCGAAAAAATTGGAGCGCAAAAACTCTTCTCACACTCCACGACGGGAGTCGAACGCTTGACCTCCCTTCAAGCGCCTTCGCAGAACAGTCGTTGCCACTAGGCCAATGATGCTAGCTTGAAGGCTAGCAAGAGTATCCTTCTCCTTAACCCTTTGGCCATGGATAAACGTGGCAAAAAAATGATAGCCATAGCTTTTACTTCCCAACCTTTTCGCAATTCCAATTTCTTTCACACATTTGCTTTGGACTATGGTTTATGGCTTATATAGCCAAACTTCCATGCTATGCACGACGTCGACAGGAGGATAATTCAAACTTTTTGAATTAATATTACTTTGGTGCCTTCGAAACAACTTTAGGGTTTATGAAACCCTTTTGATTATTTAAAAAATAATCAAAGGTCTTTTAGACCTTAGACCTTAGGTGGAGAACCCATTAAATTATTAAAATAATTTAATCACTAAATCAAATAAATAATTAATTAAAAAAAACCTTAAAAAGGTTTTATTAATTAAGCTATTTAATTAATAAGTGTCTCCAGACTTTGCATTAAGCTGAGAGTGGTTTTGAGAAAAACCCTTAATGCATCCACCTGGTTTTAATAAAAACCCTTAAACCTACCATGGTTTTGATAAAAACCTTTTCATCTGCCACATGGGATCTCTCCAGAATATTCTAGAAAAGATTCTTTGGAATCTTCAACCTTTGAAGCCAATAAATCCTCTTGACATTAATGCCAGTTCCTTTTGATATCAATGACAACTCATAGACAGGAAGCTAGGATCTCAAACCCAAAATTGCCAACATCTAGATCATACTGTTGTATTTTTTTTTCTATCACTGCATTTATGTTTTATGATTAATTCTCCAAAGGTCAATTTATGATTTTGCATTAAAAGGTCATCTAAGGGACCTATGGGGCTTGAATGCTGTACCTCCAAGGATTGTTACACAGTGGCCTAAGTAGACCCCCTAATGCTAATCCTATTTTCAAGTGTTTCATGAGTTATTTTGCAGAAAAAAATATTTATGATATCATCAGAAAAGAGGCAAAAAAAGCTAAATAAACCATTATTCTAGATACGTGCTCTAATAATTTTATTGGTTGAATTTCTAATCTAATTATTGATTATTAGGCATATGAAAGGGAAAAGCATTTAGTTTTCACCTAGGGATAATTTTTGTACATTTATTTTGTATGTTTCTACTTTAAAGGCTTTTTGAAATAAACCCTAGGTTAGTGAGAATTCAAAATAAAGAATTATATTAGTCTAGCTCTTGTATGCTTGCATTCTACTTTTAGTTATTGTACTTTGTTTTCTACATTGTCCTTTATCTTTTCTAGTTTAGAACTAGAAAGACTAAACTTAGGTATTTTTCTTAAAACTAAATACATCAAAATATTCCTGAATATCCCAAGGACTTTGAGTGAGTCCTTAAACTATTCATGGTGAACCCACCCCCCCTAGAATTGAGTGTAGAGTAAAACATACCCCCATGTTTCACCCCATGAAAGGTTCTCTCTTTGCGGATCCAACCTTTTATTTAGGAATTGTACATGGTAGGGTAGTTTTACCTCTAAACATATTTGGTGAACCCGATGTGAACACCTCCTTTTCTTTAAAAAACTAAGAAATATCATTAATTATGTTTGAAAAATATTTAAGTAATTAAAAATTGTTTGTTAGTGTTTTCCCCTATTTGTTTTTCATTGCTTCTAATGGCTCATTTCCTTAGAATCCAAAGGAAAAAATTAGAGCCTGATTATGTTCCTTTGGAAGATGATCAGATTGATAGGGAATATCCTAATGTATATCCAAAATAAAAATAAGAGGTAGACATGGAAATTGAAATTAATCCTGATCCTTTTGCTAGGCCTGATGGTAGTTATGTCTTTTCATCATTTAATCACATTTAGGAATTCATGAAAGCTCATAAGGAAAAACTATTAGAATATGTAGAATGAGAATCTCATCTTGAAAAAGAGGATGCTACTCCTTCCCTTCCCAATAGGTATCCTTTGCTTCATCATGTCATTCCTACATCTCAATATATACATCAAAATAATTTTAAGAACCAAGTGATTTGTGCCACTACTAATACCATCAATATTGGAGGGAATCTGCAAGTCTCTCTAACTAGTAATGGCCCAAAAAATTGTTCCTAAATTTCCTCCTGTATCCACTAATATCAATACCTTTTGTTCTATTTCACCAAATTCTAGTTATCCACGAAGTGCTACATACAACCAAAGTATCCAAAACTTGAATCAAACATTAGGATTTCAACATGCATACTTTCCTCCTTTGGTAAGTCTGGGAAACATACATAGTAATTTAGAGATATAGAATTTGGAAAATATAGTGAATCATTTGGTTTCAAGTATGGCATGATTCAGCCTTTAGGGCTTACATATAGCTATAAAGAAATGTGTAGTCAGCCATTGGATCTTATTGTTGCTGCTAGACCTTATCCTAAGCATTTTTCTATGATAGTATTACCAATCTATAAAGGGGCTGAAGATCCAATAGAGCATTTAAGAGGATTCAAAATAGATTACCATAATATTATTTGTGATGATATGCTTTTATTGAAAATTATTCCAAAAATTCTTGCTAGAGTGGAATTGGAATGGTATTATCTGTTGCCCAACTATTCTTTGAAGAATTTTGAGAAGACTGCAGAGATGTTTGTTCATCAATTTAGTGCTTATATTGAAAATAAAGTGACTATGAGAGATTTATATTATTTAAAACAAAGTAAAGAAGAAATATTTTCAAACTTTTTAGCCTATTAGAGAAGTTTAGTTAGCCAATTAAGACAACTTGTGTCTTAGAAAGATATGCTTGATATATTCATTCGTAATTTATAAGAACAATTATCTTATTCTCTAGAAACTACTACTATCACATCTCTAGATAAAGAAATTGAGTTAGCAAGAAAAGTGGAACAAGCTCTTATTAGAATATGTCAGCTTAAGGTTAAAGAAGATAAGCCAATTAAGTCTCAACATAAGAATAGGTATATAGGAGGCAATAATTATAGTAGGCCTGTTAACAATGTCAATAATAGCCTAAAAAATATTGCACTTCAGAAGCCTCCTCAAAGGAATTTCACAAGACTTAATATACCTATGGAAGTAGTTTTAAAATAAATATTGGATGCTAAGGTAATTGAATTACCTCTAGTAAGATAGCCAGATACTACAACTCATTGGTATAAGAAAAATCAATATTGCACTTACCACAAGGTAGAAGGACATTGGACGAACACTTGTAAGAAGTTGAAGCATGTGGTTCAATATTTGATTGATGCAGGGTGCATTGATTTAGGAAATCTCCAATCAACAAGCAATCAAACTCCTAATCAATAAATTCCAACAACAAATAAAGACATGAGGATATTTAAGGATCCCCTACCAAAGCATGAGCAATAAACAACTAATCAAGTGGCTCATAAATATGATTCCCTATGTCATAGGAACGTGGTCGGTATGGTTGGGGTAACTGCAAGGAAATAGGCTTAGAATTAGCAACACTAGCAAGGATAAAGTTAAGCCTCTTAATCAAGTTAAGTTTTAAAGGAGAATCATAGAAGAGATTTAACTACAAGGATTCCACCTATAGTGTTGAGACCACAATCATAGGTTTCATTGGATCTTCAAGATCAGTTAGCTAGTACTCTAGCAAAGATATCAGTGTTAGAAATTTTACAGACTTCTCCTGACCACATAAATGCTTTATTGAAAATTTTACAACAATCTATTTTCCCAAACATCCCTCCTGATGCCATAGTTGACACTATAGGTTATTTTGGGATACATCCTGTCTCATTCTTAGATGATGATAATCATTCCTCAAACTTACATGGATATTCATCACTTTACATCACCACACTTATTGGTGATGTAATTATCAAGAAAGTTTTGATTGATAATGGTTCATCCCTGAATTTGTGTACATAACAATTCTTTCAAAAAATTGGATTAAAAGAAGAATATTTAACAAAAATCAATATCATCATTAAATATTTCAACAATAAGTCCCAAGAGGTCTATGGTGTCATATCTCTTCCCTTAAAAGTAGGTTCGAGAATATTAGATACTTTGTTTTATGTGGTACATTATCTTGCATATTTTAATCTTCTTCTTGGCTGACCATGAATCCATACAATGAAGGTTGTCCCTTCTACTTTTCATCAGTGTCTCAAGTTTGAATTCAAGAATCAAGTTATCACCATTTCGAGTGATCCTCGACCATTTGAATTTTGTTCAAATATAGAGTTAGCTCAAATCGATTCTTATTCTTGTCCTTCTATTTCTTCAAAAATTTCTCCATGTTCCTCATCTCAAATTTCTGAGCATATTCAAAGCTCAAAAGTGAGTGAGGAACATAAAACCCATTATTTCTCCTTGGATCATGATAATCAATTTTTTCAAGAGTCTCTTCAGGATCTAGCCAAGCTACCACATTCACCTCGAATGATGGGATTGCCTCATAATAAGGGTGATATTATACACATTGGTACATATGCTTTAATCTTCGAAGGTATGACTTCCAAAGAAAATCTCCATGGTAGCAACCCATATCTTAATGAGTGCTCTTTTGCTCAATGCTATCTCACTAATGATTATCCCATTCCTAAGTAGATCCTATCCGGTATGGGATATGTAGGTAAAGGATTGGGACCACAATAGAAGGGTATTCAAGAACCCTTGGATGTTGAGATTTGGCCTAGGATATGTGGTATAGGTTTTATACCTAATAAAAATCAAACTCTAACTTTTGACGATGATGACCATATTATGAATTATGCAGAATACATTGAGTATCAAAAGTTGTCAATAGATGATATTAAAGTGTTAATTTTTCTTTTCCTCAAAATATAATGTCTTGTAATATGGTTGATTATGTTCATTCTAAAAATAACATTGTTTCTATTCAAGAAAATGATGAATATTTGTATGATGTCTTTTATGCTAAAAATAATGGTGCTATTAGGAAATGTTGTGTTTATTGTGCCACGGATGTTGAAAAAAGACCCTTAAAAGAGTTTCTCTGTGATTTTGAACATGTCTTTGATCCAACACCTCATGGCACACTTATTTATTTTGATAAGATGTGTGGTGCATTTAAACTTTGCATTGATTTTAACTCTCCCTAATATATATATATATATATATATATATATATATATATATATATATATATATATATTTTTTTATTATAGTTACATCTTCATTCTCCATTGTATTCACTTGCTTTCTCATATTACATTATTTCTGGTCATCCTTGCATGATTGCTTGAAATCTAATCGAAGACCTTGCATGTTTGCCTATCATAAATGCATGATTGATTGTGCATGACTGCTTGCTCATAGATTTTGGAGATCTTAAAACAATGACATGTGATGATACCTAGTTAGATCATATCTCACATGCATTGTAATTCTCACTAGAACTCTGATGCCTAGCAAGATCCCCCCTTGGGGTTCTTTCATTCTTTTTTTTCTTCTTATGATTGCTTCTCCTTTTTTTTTGATTCTTTCATTATGTTGAAAAATCTTGTTGCACAAAATATTTCTCAAAGTCCCAATCTGGGATATCACTTGCATACTATTCTTATACATATTACACCTCACATGGGATATTTATACATACTAGTGAGTATTGCACTATTCATGATCTTCTTGTTAGCATGTAATAGTTTATTTCATTAATATCATGGAGTGCCTATGTGTGAGAACCTCTAGGTGGTTATCTAAGTGGTTACAAAAATGAGTTGGGTAACTACCCAACTAAATTCAATGTATATTTAAGCACCTTTGAAACTCAATGCAAACTACTTGTGATTCTCACATGGCATTAGAGTAGAGCAATTAGAGGACCTGGGTGGTGAGACTAAGGTAGCAGAAACTAAGGTGGACTAGAGCATGGGGATGGTGGACAAGAGCATGAGAACCAGGGCACAAAATAGAGTAGAGGATCAAAGACCAAGGTACAGACTAGAGCACGAGGACATGTGGTATGTAGTGAAAGGCTCGAGGAGCTGGCAGACACATGGCACATAGTGAGAGGCTCAAAGGGCTGGCAGACACATGGTACATGGTGAAAGGCTCATGGGGTAGGTTGATGTGTGGCTTGAAGTGATTGGCTCATGGACAAAAGAGGAGAAAGGGTTTGATTTCATGAAGGTAATCAAAAGAATTATGGCATTTTGAACCATATAAACAACTATCCCTTTCTTTCCATCGTCAATGTGGGATAAAGAGGCTTCCATATTTTTTTGTGTATCGCAGGGTTCCAAGTAGCAAACGCGCTCACACATAGGAGGAAATCCTTGAGAGGAGGAAAAAATACCTGAATTGAGGGATTATTTTCCTATGGTGAATGAACGGGTCTGAGTTCCTGGAGTCAAAGTGTCACCATTGAAAAATAAAAACACACAGTGATAGAGTTCCCTGAAGTGCAGAGCTTAGAAGGTCCCTGAAGGCATTTTGAAAAAATACGTTGCATTTTTATGGGTCATTCCTCACCTAAGATCAATTCATAGCATGGAAAAATCATTCAAATCGGTAGCATGTGGTCTTTGAGACACCGTTGTGTCGATGGATCAACTCCCACCTGAGATCGATTCATAACATGAAAAAATCATAAAACCCATGATTGGTTAAAATTGGTAGCATGTGTTCTTTGAGGTACCACTATGTCTAGGCATGTTGGTTTAACTACTTCTTTGTGATAGTTTGGTCAGGAGTTCCACTCCCGCAAAAGGCCATCATATTTTTGATAAAAAGCACCTTATAGAAATCATACAGTTTGGTTTGGTATTCACAATGCTAGCCCACCATGGTGGCTTGGGTTTCATAAAGTGGATTGTGTGGTTGGGGGATCAAATATCACCCACTCCAAATTTTTGGTTGGTTGTTATTAAGAACACAACACAATTTAAAAAAAAAAAATTGTTTCTTTAACACCACCAACAAATAAGAAAAAGAACCATTTTTTTTACAAAAAAAAAAAAAAAACAACAAAGGGGGGGAGCTCTCCTTGTTTTCTATTTTAAAACCATTTTTTCAAAGGTTCGAAGAGAAACACTATTAAAAAAAAATGTCCACTATACATAAATACCTCTCTGACTCACAGTTACTAAAAGGCCCTAATTTTGCTCCTTGGAAGACAAAAATGAGAGCCATTTTTCAAGTTGAAGAACTATGGGAAGTGGTGTCAGGAACTATCAAACATCCTCAAAAAATAGGAACTGATCAAGATGCTTGGGATAAAAAGGAAAAAAATGGTCTCATGTTTCTTCTCTTTGCTACTTCAGATGAGGTTCAACCTCATATATGTGATGCAAAAACTAGTCCTGATGCTTGGAATTCTTTGATTATAGTGTATGAAGGAAAAAATCAATCTACTATCATGCACATTCAAACTCAGCTCCATATCCTCAGTATGAACTCTGGGGAAACAATTGATCTCTTTGTTTGCAGAGTGGTAGAACTAAAAGCAAAATTGAATGCTATGGGAAAACCTGTGGACGAAGCTGTCTTAAATTCTATCATTTTGAGAGCATTGCCATATTCCTACAAAATGTTGAAAACTTCCCTCAATATTTTTGGTAGACAAGTATATTTTGTGGAATTGGTAAATTTGCTTCAAACTGAAGAAGCAACTAGGGTTCAATAATATGATATACCAGATAATGCCCTCTCCACTCAACAAAAGGGAAAGAAGCAAGGACGGTCTCAAAAAGAGGGTACTTCATCCAAAGAAAAGAGCAAAAAAAATATAGGGAGAGACAAATATTGCAAGATATGTGATATGAATAATCATGACACAACTATGTGTTAGTTAAAAAATAAGCAACAAAATGATCAATCACATAAGAAGAAAGGAAAAGAGAAATAGAAATATCACAAGAAATATAGGCAACCCAAGGGACATATTGCCTATGCTAACTCTAGTTCCAACTCAGACTCCTCTGAAAAATATTTAGATTCCAACTCATAAAGAGCACACAAAGTGCTCATGACCCATACTTCTCTCGATACCATAGATGCTGTATGGTATATTGATTCAGGAGCTAGTAAACACATGACTGGAGACAAATCATGGTTTGATACATTTGAAGAAAATGAGGGAAAACCATTCACCATTGTTGACAATCAAGTCTATCAAGTAAAAGGAGAAGGATATATCTCTATCACTATTTCCAATGGTAGATGTCAAATAGAGAATGTTATCTATGTTCTCATATTAGCCAATAATCTGCTATCTGTCACACAGATGCTAGATAGAAAAATAGATGTTGCATTTCAAGTTTTAAAAGGCAAAAATAAGTGTTTTATAACCCACAAAGGTAAACATGCTAGATAGAAAAATAGATGTTGCATTTCAAGTTTTAAAAGGCAAAAATAAGTGTTTTATAACCCACAAAGGTCCTATAAGCATGGCTTGTTCATTCTAGATGCTCTTTCCACACCCCATGTTTCCTTGGCTACAACTACCAAGGATACCACTTCTCTCTGGCATAAGAGATATGGTAATCTAAATTCAGGATACTTGCTCGAATTGAGAAAACATGACATGGTAAGAGGACTCCCTCATCTCTCCTCCATATTACCAGTTTGTGCAGATTTTTTGGCAGGAAAGCAACATTGGGTACTTTTTGAATCAAGCACTTCCAAAGCAAAGAAACATTTGGAGTTGGTACACACCAATATTTGTGGGCCTATGCCAACCAGTTACAGAAGAAAGACATATTTTAAATTGTTTATCAATGATTACTCTTGCAAGATGTGGGTTTTATTCATCCAATTGAAATCAAAAGCATTTTCATACTTTTGACAATTCAAGAAACTTGTTGAAAAAGAGTCTGGATGCACTTTCAAAACCCTTCACTCAGATCGAGGGGGGAATATACTTCCAAAGAATTTACTACCTTCCTAAAGGAAAATGGGATAAAAAAACAACTAACAACTTATACACCATAATAAAATGGTGTTGTTGAAAGAAGAAATCGATCCATTGTGGAAATGAGTCAATGTATGATTAAAGGAGCACATATTGAAAATTAGTATTGGGTAGAATCAGTCAATACAATAACATACGAGTATTTGGATGTAAGGCCTTCATGCATATTTCAAAACAGAGAAGGAAGAAACCCTCCATTTCTCATCTATGAGTATTTGGATGTAAGGCCTTCATGCATATTCCAAAATAGAGAAGGAAGAAATTTGATGAGAAAACCTTATAGTGTATTTTTTTTGGCTATGATGAGCATTCCAAGGGATATCGCGTAATTTATCTTATCAACAAGAAGACACATATAAGTAGGGATGTAGTATTTGATGAAGCCTTCATTACTACCTCTACAACAATTTATCATGAGGATGATGAGACCAAGCAAGAAGTCTCACCTCCTTAGAAAAAAATTCCAAAATGGTATACAAGCACTTTGAGAGATTCTAAATTGACCTCATTTCTAGATATGACTCTAGATCGACCATGTACACGCAATATCACTTAACAAAAAAAAGCAGAAGCATCATATTCAAAATTTGATGAACTTTATCATCAGTTTGATGAACTATTCATAGATGAAACATAAGATAGAGAAATGGATACATAAGATGAAAGGGTCTATCTGACAGTGTTAGATGAAAATGAACCCACAATAGCTCAGGATGTACTTAGTTAGGCTATACTGAAAATTGATATGGAAGTTGAACATACATATCTCATGAAAAATCACACATGGAAGCTAGTAGATTTACCATATGGAAAGAAGCCCATTGGCTGCAAATGGGTATTCAAAGTGAAGTATAAAGTAGATGGTTCCATTGGTAAGCATAAAGCACATCTTGTTGCAAAGGGCTACACCCAAAAAAATGGCATAGATTATGAATAAAATTTTACCCCTACTACAAAAATGACTACCATACGAGTACTTTGTGCCATGGCAACTCAATTTGGGTGGAAACTACATCAGATGGATGTAAAAAGTGCTTTCTTGAATGGTGATCTACAAGAAGAATTTTACATGACCCAAATAGAAGTATTTTTTGTTAAAGGGCAAGAAAAAAAGTGTACAAATTGATAAAATCCCTGTATGGACTCAAACAAGTTCATCGAGCTTGGTACAACAAGATAGAGCACCATATAATGCAACATGGATTCAAAAGAAGTCCTTTATATGCTAATATCTATATAAAAAAAAATGGTTCTGATATAGTGATCTTGATATTATATGTAGATGATTTGATCATAATAGGAAGTTTAGTTAAAATGATTGATGCAGTAAAATATGATTTGAAACAATCTTATAAAATGACAGATCTAGGACTTCTTCACTATTGTCTTGATTTGGAAGTAACTTAGAAAAAGCATCACATCAGAATAATACAAAAAAAATATGCCAAGACATTAGTTGAAAAATATTGGATGACTGACTATAAGTCTAAAGCCACTCCAATGGAGCAAGGATTTAAGTTATCACAATATTATAGATCACCTTAGGTTGATGGTACTCTCTATCGACAGTTGATTGGGAGTCTCATATACCTAACAAATACTAAGCTAGATCTCAGTTTTGTTGTGGGATATCTTTCATGATTCATGCAGACTCCCAAAGTAAGTCATTGGAAAGTAGCAAAAATATTTCTACATTATGTCAGTGGTACCTCAGAAATTGGATTGGAATACATAAAAAATAACAAGTTTTATCTACAGGGATACACGAACTCCGATTATGTTGGATCCATGAATGATCAAAAATCAACTTCTAGATATATCTTTTATATTAGGTCTGGTCCTATCTCTTGGCATAGTAAAAAGTAGTAGGTTGTTGCTATTTCTTCTACAGAGGTAGAATATCGAGCATCTAGTGTAGCAGTTTGCGAGATAATTTGGTTGCGTCACATTCTTACACATATGGGACTTCTGAAGAATCTTCCATTACATTTATTCTATGACAACCAAGGTGTTTTGAACCTTGTAAAAAATTCTATTTTTCATGATCATACCAAACACATTGATACAAGATGTCATTTCATTCATGATGAAGTTCCAAAGCATCATATACAACTCCAATACATTTATACTAAAGAGCAAGTTGCAGACATTCTCACCAAAGCACTTGGGCGATTCATGTTCAAAATATTTTGCAAAGTCCTATGCAATTTATATAAATGTAATAAGGGGGGATGTTAGCATATAATAGTTTATTTCATTAATATCATGGAGCGCCTATGTGTGAGCACCTCCAGGTTGTTATCTAAGTGGTTACAAAAAGGGTTGGGTAACTACCCAACTAACTTCAATGTATATTTAAGCAACTTTGAAATTCAATGCAAACTACTTATGATTCTCACACTTCTATTAGGTCATACTCTCTTTTGGCTCAAAAAGCTCAACACCCCATTGTAGGATAAGCTCCTTGGCCATTTTTAGTAGACCTTGACATAAATCCTAGTGGGTAGTCACCTCAAAATAGTCAATACAAGAGAAACCACTCGTAGCGGGTCAAAAATCCACAGACACTTTTCACATTGATGCAAGTACTATACCCATAGTGGGTCTAGCTATCTTATTGTATGATCTATAGTGTTTGGCTACACTGGTTATTTGCAACCTACACTAGTATTATAGTATGGAGTGTTCTTTCTTCTTATTTTCTGATGGTTTACCTTTAGAACCCCCTATTTTCTCTTCTTCTTCTCTTTCTTCTCTTTTCTTCTCTTTCTTATTTCTTCTTCTCTTTCTTCTTTATTCTCTTATTTCTTTATCCCATTTTATCTTGTATGAGTTCGTTCCTTCTTCCTCCTTATTGTTCTCCCATTTTTTGCATTCATTCATCCTCATGTAGTTTGTGTTAGGATAGTTTACATACATAAAAACATTTAAAATAAAAAAGAAAAATATATAAAACATGCATTAAATTATTACAACATAGAATCATGATAGCATCTACAAATATGTATTATTCATGGCAAAAATAGTGCATCATGTGAGGTTGGTGTACCACAATATAGAATTGGTACACTCAACCTAGGGATGAACATCACAATAAAAAACTAGTGTGTCATCTTGATCCCTAGCCTATCCTCTCCTAGCTTTGATATCTAGCTCCCTCTAGCCCTTCTTGATGTGGAGGAAACCTCGGTTGTGCCACCAATTGTTGAGATATCATTGGTGCTCATGATTGAGATCTTGATATGCTCACTGATTGAAGGGATGAAGGAGGTTCTATCCTATGATCTAAATAAATAGTGACATAGTAAGCTACCTCAAAAAACATGGCCCTTCAAATAGCTACCTCCAACCTATCACCTATCCATCGTAGCTCCCCCTAAAGGATATACACTGCATCCCCTACCTAGCTACTCTCAATGATAACCATACCCTTAGTCCCAGCTTGCTAGCACTCTCCATACAGTAAAGCCACCTCTCCATAAATTTGGATAGCCTCTACCTATGCTCTATCCCTATCAACCTTCATATGGGCCATCTGTGTCTAAAGAGAAGTTATTTGTGCCCATAGATCCTCTATCCCCTATCTCTAGCCTCCCTCCATTGCTGATGTGGATGCCTCCCTAAGATCTTTGACTTGTATCTCCTTTGTCTATGTGGGGGTATATCTCACCCCTTCCTCTCCAGTCCCTATTGTTGGGATGGTATCCTCTACAACATGGATTTGGACTCATGTTAGCCTTTATATTGGTATAGCAAGATCTTGTTATACCCCATCTATGACCCTATGAGCTACCTCTCAGAATACCTGATGCATGCCTAGGTCTATCACCTGGAATCTTTGTATTGGTATGATTGAAGAGATCCTCTAGGGCATGACTCCTTTGTACCACTGCCTATACCCGATGGTCATCCCCATATCGCTTACCCCTGAGTCAACATAAGGAGGATTATCTATTTCCTCCTTAGTCCATATGGTGAGGTCTAGCTCACCTCCAACCCCTGCTGGGTCTTGGGTCACCCTCTGGTACCAGTAGTCTCCTAGGTTTGGGACTCCCTATAAGATCCCAAACTACCATAGGACTTGGTTGAACCTGAATACCTCCAACTCACCCATATCTAACCTCATCCATCCGATCCTCCTCACCCTTTCCAACTCCATCCTATCCTCTACCTTTCTAGAGTGAAGCCTCCATGGTCGCCAGATGATCTACGCATCCTAAATCTCATCGATCATTCGCCTAGCTAGCGGTAGGTTTCTTGCATAGGCCCTTGTAGTCCTCTCCAAGGATCTTGGCCATCTGTATGCTATTGGATGATCTAGGTCAGGTAATGGTACTGGTAGTGGTAATAGTCTCTACACCATAATGTGTTCCTAGCACTACACCTAGAGCAAAGTCACCAATGGCTCCTCCTTGGTGCACCCTGCCAGGGCATACACCAGCTCTAATAGGTTCCAAGGGAACCTGGATACTAATGAGTCTAGGAGTATATTGGAGATAAGGGTCATTAGCAGTACATGCCTCACCCCCAACACCCCCTCCTCATACTATTACCCCACCAGTATACCTCTAGTTTGGTAGTCTAGCTCTGTCGCATCTGCATCCTCCCCGAAGTACCTCATCAACATTGTATCCCTTAGGTAACAGAGCGATGATTGGATAGGTCACCCCTCTATTGGAATCATTAGAATATGATAGATTTCCTCTAGTGACACCGTCATATCTCCCATCGATAGATGGAAGGTGTTGGTGCATGGGTCCCATAGGCTAATCAATGCAGTCAAATAATCTTGGTCACCGACCATAGGCTCCAATCGAGTGAATTGCTTGAGCCACAAGGCATCAAACCAATCCCAGTCCTCCTTAGTCAATGCATACCATGTGGTCCTAAAGAGCTTCAGCTTGCGATACCGACTCTTCACCACCTAATAAAAACATAAAACAACATAAAAAATAAAAAATACAAATTAAAAAAAAAAAAAGCAATACAACTAGTATTACACTTGTAATAAATGAGGTCATTTTGAGTTAGAATCTTACCATCCTCACACCATCCCCTTCACTGGATGCCTTCGCCTGCTAACTCATGATGATAGCAGGATGATTTTGACAGTGCTTCGCTATGCAGAATCACTCTCCTACTCCTCATGTAGGTTGAGAACCACCCTATGATGAATATATATCTATGCATGATTTCTTGATTTTTTTAGTTAAATATTTTACACATGCTTATATGATATTGCAGTTCAAATTTCATATCATTTTGAGCTATATTGATCAAGATATTGTATTTTTAGTGTTTTGTAGGGTCTCTCATAGGTATCCGATGGTCATCTGATAGAAAACCCAAACAGTGATCGATATAACAAATATAATCAAATGGGTTTTCTTAGAATAGTATTTAATATATTATTTCCAATTTTCATGCATTTTGGATATGTGTAGGGTCAAAATTTTCTTGCTTTGGGTTTTGTAGGCTGTGAATGGTCATTCTAGTTTTGAAACCCCAACGGATGTAATTTTGAAGCAATTTATGGTGATATATTCCAAAAATATTCCTTTTTACATTTTTATGTAGTTTCATGCTATTTGGAGTAATTTTGATATGTTTCTCATTATTAGTGATTTTTCCCCTGTGGGGATTGCATGCTTTTTATCATACACACTCGCTATTTGACAATTATGGTTTCCTTGTGTGTAGGTGTAGGTCATTACAGTGCATCAGGAGGCAGCCTAAGACATCATAGATCAAAGACACAAGTGGTGGAAACCTTGGCCTACCCACTTCGATTGTGGGTATGAGGAAAGACATTGGATGTGCACCCAAATTTATTGAAGGATTTCGATCCTTGGGCACCCGAGTTGTAAAAATTTGTATCATCCATTTTCAGCCCTCAAGGGGACACATTGTAAAATGGAATTTTATCAGTTCTATTAATAAGAAAACTATTTTCTTTGCTCTACTTCTTGTTATTCGTTATCTTTCCATCTTTACTTGCATGCTTTCGTTTGGTGCTCATTAGCGATAGGGCATATATACGTGCATTTTTTATCTTCATTTGGTGCACCATTTTTCCCTACTTCAGTATATACCACCATAAATGAGGGCATGACATCGATATGTATTATACATTCAAAACCCTGGTACATAACATGTTTCTTGGTGACTATGTCCCCTCACTCGAGTGTTCCTTTTCATCCAACTGAATCCAGAGTACTCCACATCACATCATCCCTCACACTTTGTCACCATGTTAATATTTGATATCTCCATAATGCTACACCCATCACATATCAGACTATACAAACCATCAGAGCCCTAGCAACATCGTCGTCTCACCTCCTCGTTCACGACCTGACCCTCGTCACTTTATCCATCAGTAGTTTCTTTTCACCCTCCATATTATTTCTTTCCTCTTTTTATTCTTGCTTCTCTACTTAGTTGTATGATCACTCTTTTAGTGGCTACATACCTATGTTGATCTAGTTTCTTTCTTCTCACCCCTTTTATTTGGTAATCCCCTCATCTTGTTGGTTACCAATTATTATTTTTTCTTACTTCTTCCACCTATAATTTCCACATTCAAATTCTTCCTCTTTTTATCATGATCACATGCATTCCCACAAGTTACATCTTATTATCCTACTACACACATACCTCACACACTAGGGCAACCATCG
This sequence comes from Wollemia nobilis, assembly GCA_028583015.1. Classification (NCBI taxonomy): domain Eukaryota; kingdom Viridiplantae; phylum Streptophyta; class Pinopsida; order Araucariales; family Araucariaceae; genus Wollemia; species Wollemia nobilis. The sequence continues at coordinate 1,443,319 of JAQPPZ010002291.1, forward strand.
TCACAACTTCCCACCATCATCATCACACCATATACTCATATGTAAATAGGATTTTCCATCTTCCTTTGCTACATTTCAAGGTCTTCCTCTTGTAGATATCTCATTATTCTATTTGTATTGATTACATTACACCCATTGCATATATCCATTTGTATTTCATTACAATTTTTTGTCATGTTTGTATATTCTTCCCCCAAAAATGCGCCTACGATAGGAATAACATACACACTTTTTAGTATCACCACTTGGATGTCCATTCCACCTATTTAGGATTAATGCGTATACAGGTGTCTTGTTTAGTTTTGACGATTCAATAGTTTAGTCAATCAAATGTCACCTCTAGTTGATAGGTCTTATACACTCCCTATAGTTCTTTTAGGTTGGTTCAAATTCTCTCATGGATCATTCACACAGGTTACACACTTAAGCAGATTTTGAGTCTAGGGAATATAACACCTTGCATAGATATCACTATATAGCAAACATTTTCCCTTGATCATCCTATAATTTTCATGGTAAACATACAACCTAGAGACAAACAAAGGGATAAGCATAAAAAAACATCACAAATACGGGCAAAAAAAAATTCCACGCCCATACAAAAAAAGAAAATAAAGAAAAACAAAGAGCACTACAAAAATACAAGCAATAAACAAGGGGTAGAAAAAAAAAGGAAAAGCCTCTAGATATCATAATTGTTATGCTTCATCACCTTTGGTCCTTAGATTTAACATAACATCATAGGATGATTTCCATCGCTAGCAATAGGCTCCAAGAGCCTGCCTACCATTGGAATAGTCTTCCAAGTGGTGACACATCTATCATATTAGCAACCTTATTTTGTATAGATCATTGCATGCTTGTGGATGAGCTAGCTAGTTTGGCTATGTTTACAATGGGTTAATCCTACCTCCCTCAAAATGGATAAATTAACCTCACTCATTTACACACATTGGTCCATGATATACTTTGAACCATTTAGATTAGTTATGAGTTGTCGCCAAGACTTGCACAATTTTTTGTCTAAGATTTTATTACTAAAACTATGATTGTCAAAGTTATTACATATACCTTATACCATCCTACATCCCTGATATTATGGAATGGATCACATTCATATTAGTTTATGCCACGATACAAGTATTTCCTTTATGTATTTCAATCCTCTCATACATGCATTAGTGCATCTATTTTACATAGAGTTATCAAATATTTCATCATTGTAGTTATCCTACATGCATTATTTCATATTGCATCATCGCATCTATGTTATATGCATCTACAAAAAGTTTAACATACATTATCACACTTACATTACATCACATAGCATTGCATCCAATATATACTTCCTCATACTATTCTATAGTTTATTTATACTACAATGTAACCATTTTCCTACACTCTACCACATATACATATATTCATTCATCATACATTTACTCACAAATCACACTATGATATCTATGCAAAAGAAATTCAAACACATTCAAATCAAAATCATAACACATGCATATATAATAGCCACAACCAAAATGTGTATATCTATATGTATAATCCATCAAAAATGCTTGTAGGCTACAAAATGGGACCATGCCCACTATCCATCATCCAAAATACCTATAGGCTACAAAAAGTCATAGAATCCTAAGAGCACAACCATCATCTCTAATTATCACTAGAAGTCTCTCCAATCCTCTCATGGCTTGCTCTATCCTCTGCCCACACATGTACAACTGCAACCCTACTAGAATCTATCCCTATCCTAGATACATGAACCCCTGTAAAAGATAACACCCTCTCCAAACTAGTAGAAACACCTACGCCCTATAACACATCATGTGCCTCTACCCCCATGCCCCTCTGATCCATCGAAGATGTACACTGATGATTTTTCTATGAATGTATATTTACTCATGATCAGGATATCGACCATGACCATGCTTGGCCATAAATAGAGAGTGGAATCCCATGCATTAGTAATATAAACTCACACTCTGCATGCATTGCTACCTCCTTGGATAGCCACCCTCTCACATCCTTACTACCCTTCTGCAACCACTATATCTATCCCCTAAAGGTAGCCACATCTATTGACACCTCTTCTATCACCCTGACTCGATCAACCTCCTCCTATGCCTATTGTTGTCTCTTTGCCTTAGCATGCAACTTTGCAACATCTACATCCTTGGGCCTCTACAAAAAACTACTACCTATGCATCTCCACCCTTAATTTATCCATCTCCTCCACCATATTGGCATGCCTTACCTCTACATATTCAAGCCTCCTGTGCTTCTCAACATCTCGCATCTCGAAAGCATTTCATACAACATCACTAGTAGTATCCAAGACTATCAACCTATCCTCAAAATACTCTACATCTGCCACTTGACCTCTCTCACTCTCTTAGATCTCTCCCTTTAGCTAATGTACTCACCCTCATAGCATCAACACCTCCTCCTATGCATCCTGCATCTCCTACTCCTCAATAGGAATCTCTCCCATATCACCAATATATCCTAGATCAATGGTATCCTCAAAACTTGCATCTCTACCCTCATCCTCACCCGTATCCTCCATGGTTACTACCTCCTCCACAAGTTGTGCTCCACTACTCATTGGTGGATCCTTTGCTCTCTTGATAGATGCACTAGAGATACCACCCAATCATTATCTAGATTATCGAAGAGGTATCTATATCCCACCTCTAGCTCTATCTTATGACATGGATCAAGTACCTCTCACTGCCTGCACATCTATCATAGGTATCCCACCACCATGATGTATCCATTGAACAATCACCCAACACCTGCCTCTGAACTCTAAGTCACCCATCAAGCATCGTACTTTGGTGTCATGCCTGCATTGTCCACATCTAGAATCTCCATTGATCTATCCCTCTCACCAATCTACGGTAATACCATAAGATACTCCCATATATCACCTAATTTACTATAATACATAATAGGCACCTTCAAAATATCTTGTTGGAACCCAAATGACCGCATCACTTGACTAAACTAAAAGAACTTATCCTGCCAAGTATATCGCCCTACCAACCATCTCCCTTGGTGGATAGCACCTAGATGCTCATCATTTTTCTCCCATACCACCCCATCCCTCCAAGATCTCCACATAATGATACTAGGCACCAAATGTCCAAAATTCACCCTCCAAAATAGAGGATCACCCTCATGTAGCCTCTTCATCTCCTTCTTCTCATCCATCTTCCACTTCAATGCATATGGTAAGTGCATCTATCCATCATCGTGAGCCTTGTAAAAGCAACAAAAATCACTCTAGGGCTATGTGCTCCCATTCCCACATCTGTAGCAAAGAAGTCCAACTCAACCCCTTCCTCCTAGCACACACTACATCGTGCAACTTCCTATACACCTGGGTCAACAGTGTAGGCAACCAAGCAAGTACAACTTATGCTCCACCATATCACTTACCAAATCCAAAATATTCCAAGTAAACAATACCTCGAAAGTATCTAGAAGAGCATAAGTAGAAATCATCATCATCACCAAAGATATTCATAATCCATCTTTTTTTTATCTACCTCCCTCCACTTATCTCCAAAGGTACACTCCATATCAACCTGCGCGTCATCTACTGCTGCCATCACTAGAACACCCTTAATGGGCAACTTGTAGATCCTATACACATCTTATAAGGTGATCATCATCTCACCCATTAGAAAGTGGAAGGTATTTTGATCCGGGTCCCACATCTCACACAATGATATTATGTATGCCTTATTAGCATGAATGATCTTACATTCCCACACTCCTCTGAACCACATTGCATCCAACCAATCTTGATCTTCCTTATTCTTCTTAAGATCATCCAACTTAGCCTTCATTGCACGCACATGATTTTACAACTTAATATTCTTTACTTGTTCATCCACAAACAAACATAAAAAAAATCATATCAGCTCCATATTCAATTCTATGCAAGCACAAACATAGCCACACATTTGAATACCCATTTCCCAATTTTTTAGATAAAATCAAATCACATTTTAAAAATAATACCTCATGACTCCCAAATAGCAAAGTCAAACTATGCAGCTATACTACCGGTTAATCGGTCATATTAATGCAAAAATAGGTCAAACCTAAAAAATGATTACACTTTTGGGTACCCATTTGGCTTTTTTAACACTTTGTGTTCCAATTCTAGTAAAAATTAACATGCATTTTAAAAATAATGCAAAAACCTCCCTTCCCCCATTTCATGCTTTTCTAGAAATAAACTTATAAAACAAAATAAGTAAAAAACACTTGTCGATGGATCTCCATGTTAGATGTCAGCACCAGTCCATCCCATAACCATCCTTGTATCCCAATACGTTAACTGCAAGAGCTCTATGTTACCAACCATTGCTTGCTACTTACTATCCAAAGTCATTATCATCAAAATGACCCCCCATACTTCAAAAAAAGATTAAATATACCTAAAACTCTAATTCACCCCCTACCCCATGATTTAGGTAAAAATTTTCCCCCACCCCATGAAACCAAGGTTCAATTCACCCCCTGACCTATGAATTGCACCTATGGACCCCAAAATCATCAAACTTTCATCCCAAATCCTAGGAAATATTTCCATCTTCCTCTCCATCTAATTTTTCATCAATATTATCATGCATTTTCTTCTATCAATCAATTCATCATCATATCACCACATTTCATTTACCTCATTGCTTATTCCTAATTTAAGGGGGTATTCATATCCAAAAGTCAGCTTCACATGCAACCAAACAATCAAACATCTAAATCATGGATATCACATCTGTTTACAAAACTTTTTGCTAAAGATTATCTTATGATAATAATCTCAATTCCAATAAGATATTTATTAGCTCAGGAGAGATATGCATTACCATGGAGATGTCAATATGACATTCATGTATGTCAAATACATAATGAATGGTATGTTTAAATAATCCTAGTGCAACATTTAGACATCTCATTCTGGAATTCAGGTAAAGAGGCCCCGATTGTATACTGAATGGTATGTATGAATAATCCATATCACCATGCACTCATCAATAAATCAACAACAAAAATTTTAATAGTCATTTGTTCTATTCATACTTTGGACCATATTGCATTGGTTGCAAAATCCAATCAGTCATAAGTTGCTCCCACAAGCACCTAGTACGACATTGCAAAATGTCATATGAAATCAGCAATATCATTGCTTTGCATATGAAATCACCCATTTGCATTCATCATCATCATCATTTTCCATTTTATTTTTCTCTCTTCTCCCCCATTCTTTCTTCTTCCTCCCATTCCTTTCTTCTCTCCTTTCCTATTCCCCTCCTCTTCTTCCTTTCTTCTTCTCTTCTCTCCTTGAATTCTTGATCAATGTTGTATGGTCACGCTTTGAGGGCTACATACATTTGGTTGGATTACATTATCCCCTTCCTTCCCTCATATTCTACTTTCTCCCTTTACATTTTTGTATTAAACTATTTCCTACATAGTATAGTACAAAAAGGGGTAAATATAAACACCCAAAAGTCATACATGTCTACCTCTACATACTTTTAGATCTATCTGGACACTTGTATATTTGCATAGACCATCGTAGATACCTATAGGCTATCATAGACCAGTGTAGGCCATTGTAGATCACTTTAGACTACTCTAGACCATTGTAGGCCATTGTAGATCACTTTAGACTACTCTAGACCAGTGTAGACTGCTCTAGATCAGCGTAGGCCATCATAGACTTTTGTAGACTTATGTAGGCCATATCATCATATTATAGGCACAAAACCTTATTAAAATACATGAATCATGCCCTAACCACATTCCATTTATTAGGAGGTCACCTATAAGCTCCCCAAGGCAACTTAAGCCCTTCCTAGACCTAATTAGGACCCCACAGGACTATTAGTTCCCAAAAAATCCTAATTAAGTTAATTGAATTTCTAATTTGAAAGTCACTTCACTTAAGTGTACTTTATGACATAAAAAGGTTAATTAGTATTATAAAACCAAATTAGTCCTAATTATTCCCTCACATGGGTGTGCACCAAATTAGTTAGGATATTTCCTAGGAAACCCTAACTCAACCCTCATCTAACCTAGGGACCAACCAACCCTAGTTAACCTAATCCTTCCTCACACATGTGTGAGGATAAGATATTTCTCTTAGGATATATGAGAGGATGACTAGATATGCCATCTCACAAAATCTAACCTAACCACAATAGGACTTGACCCTAGGGTTTAATACATCCAACCACACCTCCTACACCTTAGTTTCTTCTATAAATAGGAGACAAAATCCCTTATTATATCTCTCTCCCATTTTATATTACATATAGAAACTCTAGCAAAATCTGGCCAAAAGTGCAATATGACATATTTGAATCATGAAGACAACAGAACACCATATTAGGAGCTCATCCAAACCAGGATCTCCAACAAAAATAACCTGCATCTCAATTCACCCCCTACCCCATTAATCCAGCTTCCAAGTCACCCCTAACCTATGAGTTGACCCTACAAAAGGTTTTTCTCACAAAATCAGTTAGGTATACTTTATTTTATATTTTTACCATAATTTCTACATTTTATTTAAGTTTTTATTGTATATTTAGTGTCGATTCATCTTCTTCAACATGGGGCCTGACTAAGGCAAGCCCCCAAAAATACTAACTCTCCTTTGTAGGTTTCAAACAAGTGAAAAGAGGAAACATCAACAGTAAAACTATCAGTGGCACACATTAAACATGAAGCCCACCTTCATTGAGGAGCCCAAAAGATAACATCAGGATTGTTGTACATTTAGAAAATAAGAATGGGAATTCTCCCAATTTGTAACCTATAACAATTCTCTCATTAATAAAATCATTATTTTTGGATAATTTTTGTTATAGCAAGTTGTTGGATTAAATGTTATCTTTTGTACATTTTATGTGGTACAGTTTTATAGGACACGTGATTGGTTTTTTTTGTTCAATTCTTATTCTGCTGGTTGTTGCAATATTGAAAACTACAAGTGCTAATGCGACCAAAATCAATTAAATATTGCACCACATGCTTAAACCTTTTAAAAGAATTAGTCCAATGTCCTTCTACTCTATGAAATGGACAATGTTGATCTGTTTTATACCAATGAGCTGTAGTATCTGGATATCTTATGGGAGGTAATTCGATTGTTGTAGTGTCCAATAATTATTTTAAAACTACTTCCATAAGGATATTAAGTCTTGTAAAATTTCTTTGAGGAGGCTTATGAAGTACAATATTTTGTAGGCTGTTAGTGACATTGTTAATAGGTCTACTATCACTATTGTCTCTTATATGTTTATTCTTATGTTGAGATTTAGTTGGCTTATCCTCTTAAACCTTAAGTTGACCTCTTCTAATGAGATCTTGTTCCACTTTTCTTACTAACTCAATTGATTGATCTAAAGATGTGATAGTAGTAGTTTCTAGAGCATAAGATACTATTGTTGTAAATTACCAATGAATATATCAGGCATATCTTTCTGAGACATAGGTTATCCTAATCGGCCAACTAAAATTCTCCAACGAGCTAGAAATTCTAAAACTCTTTATTCTTTATTTGTTTTAAATCATATAAATCTCTCATAGTAACTTCATTTTCAATGTAAGCACTAAACTGATGAGAAAATATTTCTACGATCTTCTTAAAACTCTTCAAACAATAGTTCGGCAACTGATAATACCATTCTAATGCCACTCTAGCAAGACACTTTGGAAATATTTTAAATAAGAGCATATCATCATAAACAAGATCATGACAAGCTATCTTGAATCCTATTAAATGCTCTATTGGATCTTCAACCCATTTTTAGATTGGTAATACTCGCATAGGAAAATGCTTAGGATAAGATCTAGCAGCAACAATAGGATCCAATGGCTAACTACACATTTCTTTATAGCTATATGTAAACCTTGAAGGCTGAATCATATCCATCCTTGAAACCAACTGATTCACTATACTTGCCAAGTTCTGCATTTTTCGATTACTATATATGTTTCCCATATTCCCTTGACTTAGGTTGGACATGTGAAGGTTTTTGTTATATGTGGTTCCTTATGAGAATAGAAGATTAACTTGTGGTGGAATATAGGAAATAGTGTTGACATTAGAATATGGAGGAGAAAATTGAAATTTTTTTGGGTGCCATTACTTGTTGAAGGAACAGGTGGATTCCATCCAATATTGGTGGTCACAATAGTGGTCCAACTCAACCCCTTCCTCCTAGCACACACTACATCGTGCAACTTCCTATACACCTGGGTCAATAGTGTAGGCACCCAAGAAAATACAACTTATGCTCCACCATATCACTTACCAAATCCAACATATTCTAGGTAAACAATACCTCAAAATTATCTGGAAGAGCATAAGTAGAAATCATCATCATCACCATGCATTGATGCTTGGACAACATATTATTACACAAAATATACTCATAATCCATCTTTTTTGTATCTACGTCCCTCCACTTATCCCCAAAGGTACACTCCATCTCAACCTTCCCGTCATCTACTGTTGCCCTCACTAGAATACCCTCAATGGGCAACTTGTAGATCCTATACACATCTTATAAGGTGATCATCATCTCACCCATTAGAAAGTGGGAGGTATTTTAATCCGAGTCCCACCTCTCACATAATGCTAATATGTACGCCTTATTAGCATGAATACTCTTACATTACCACACTCCTCTGAATCACACTGCATCCAACCAATATTGATCTTCCTTATTCTCCTTAAGATCATCCAACTTATCCTTCATTGCACGCACATGATTTTACGGTTTGATATTCTTTACCTATTCATCCACAAAAAAACATAACAAAATTCATATCAGCTCAATATTCAATTCTATGCAAGTACTCAAAATAAATAAAAATCAACCTTCTCCCACACATTTCACACTCACAAATTAATTCATTTAATTTGTCATGCATTTCAAGACATTAAAACATGCACAATCCACACAACACAACAAAATCCAAAGACAATCACATATTTGGATACCCATTTTACCATTTCATGGTGAAACTTCAAACACATGTCAAAAACAGGGCATATTAGGCTCCCAATGGCCAATTTCAAATTCACCTACACATACATCATGGAACGTAATTCAAACATAAGCCAAATTCCATGACACACAAAAAAAAATTACATTTTTGAATACCCATTTCACCCTTTTATAGTGAAAGTGTCAATGGTTGTAAAAAATAATACACCCATAACAGTAAAATTCAAAGGCAAATTTAATCAATTTACATCACATTCAGATAACATGCCAAACGAAGGTAAAATACAAACATAGCCACACATTTGGATACCCATTTCCCACTTTTTTAGACAAAATCAAATCACATTTTAAAAATAATACCTCGTGACTCCCAAATAGCAAAGTTAAACTATGAAGTTATACTACCCATTAATCAGTCATATTAATGCAAAAATAGGTCAAACCTAAAAACTTATTACACTTTTGGGTACCCATTTGGATTTTTTTAGCACTTTGTGTTCCAATCCTAGTAAAAATTAACATGTATTTTAAAAATAATGCAAAAACCTCCCTTCCCCCATTTCATGCTTTTCTAGAAATAAACTTATAAAACAAAATAAGTAAAAAACACTTACCGGTGGATCTCCACATTAGATGCTAGCACCAGTCCATCCCCTAACCATCCTTGTAACCCAATATGTTAACTGGAAGAGCTCTATGTCACCAAGCATTGCTCGCTACTTACTCTCTAAAGTCGTCATCATCAAAATGACCCCCCATGCTTCAAAAAAGGATTAAATATACCTAAAAATCTAATTCACCCCCTACCCCATAATTTAGGTCAAATTTGTCCCCCACCCCATGAAACCAGGGTTCAATTCACCCCCTAAACTATGAATTGCACCTATGGACCCCAAAATCATCAAAATTTCCTCCCAAATCCTAGAAAATCTTCCTATCTTCCTCTCCATCTAAATTTTCATCAATATTATCATGCATTTTCTTCTATCAATCAATTGATCATCACATCACCACATTTCATTTGCCTCATTGCTTATTCCTCATTTGAGGGGTATTCATATCCAAAAGTCAGCTTCACATGCAACCAAACAATCAAACATCCAAATCATGGATATCACATCTGTTTACAAAATTTTTTGCTAAAGATTATCTTATGATAATAACCTCAATTCCAATAAGATATTTATTAGATCATGAGAGCTATTCATTACCATGAAGATTTCAATATGACATTCATGTATGTCAAATACATAATGAATGGTACATTTAAATAATCCTAGCACAACATTCAGAGATGCCATTCTGGAATTTAGGTAAAGAGGCCCCGATTGTATACTGAATGGTACGTATGAATAATCCATATCACCATGCACTCATCAATAAATAAACAACAAAAATTTTAATAGTCATTTGTTCTATTCATACTTTGGACCATCTTGCATTGGTTGCAAAATCAAATCAGTCATAAGTTTCTCCCACAAGCACCCAGTACGACATTGCAAAATGTGATATGAAATCAACAATATCATTACTTTGCATCTGAAATCACCCATTTGCATTCATCATCATCATCATTTTCCATTTTCTTTCTCTCTATTCTCCCCCATTATTTCTTCTTCCCCCCATTCATTTCTTCTCTCCTTTCCTGTTTTCCCTCCTCTTATTCCTTTCTTCTTCTCTTCTCTCCTTGAATTCCCGATCAATGTTGTATGGTCATGCTTTGAGTGGCTACATACCTTTGGTTGGATTCCATTCTCCCCTTCCTTCCTTCATCTTCTACTTTCTCCCATCACATTTTTGTATTAAACTATTTTCTACATAGTATAGTACAAAAAGGGGTAAATGTAAACACCCAAAAGTTATACATGTCTATCTCTACATACTTTTAGATCTATCTAGACACTTGTAGACTTGCATAGACCATCCTAGATCTCTATAGGCTATCATAGACCAGTGTAGGCCATTATAGATCACTTTAGACTACTCTAGACCAGTGTAGTCCATTTTAGATAACTTTAGACTACTCTAGACCACTGTAGGCCATTGTAGATCACTTTAGACTACTCTAGACCAGTGTAGACTGCTCTAGATCAGCGTAGGCCATCGTAGACTTTTGTAGACCTATGTAGGCCATCTCATCAACTTATAGGCACAAAACCTTATTAAAATACATGAATCATGCCCTAACCACATTCCATTTATTAGGAGGTCACCTATAAGCTCCCCAAGGCAACTTAAGCCCTTCCTAGACCTAATTAGGACCCCACAAGACTATTTCCAAAAACTCCTAATTAAGTTAATTGAATTTCTAATTTGAAAGTCACTTCACTTAAGTGTACTTTATGACATAAAAAGGTTAATTAGTATTATAAAACCAAATTAGTCCTAATTATTCCCTCACATGGGTGTGCATCAAATTAGTTAGGATATTTCCTAGGAAACCCTAACTCAACCCTCATATAACTTAGGGACCATCCAACCCTAGTTAACCTAATCCTTCCTCACACATGTGTGAGGATAATATATTTCTCTTAGGATATATGAGAGGATGACTAGACATGCCACCTCACAAACTCTAACCTAACCACAATAGGACTTGACCTTAGGGTTTAGTACATCCAACCACACCTCCTACACCTTAGTTTCTTCTATAAATAGGAGACCAAATCCCTCATTATATCTCTATCCCCTTTTATGTTACATATAGAAACTCTAGAAAAATCTATCCAAAAGTGCAATATGACATATTTGAATCATGAAGACAACATAACACCATCTCAGGAGGCCATCTAAACCAGGATCTCCAACAAAAATAACCTACATCTCAATTCACCCCCTACCCTATGAATCTAGCTTCCAAGTCACCTCTAACATATGAGTTGACCCTACAAAAGGTTTTTCTCACAAAATAAGTCAGGTATACTTTATTTTATATTTTTACAGTAATTTCTACATTTTATTTAAGTTTTTATTGTATATTTAGTGTCAATTCATCTTCTTCAACATGAGGCCTGACTAAGGCAAGCCCCCAAAAATACTAACTCTCTTTTGTAGGTTTCAAACAAGTGAAAAGAGGAAACATCAATAGTAAAACTACCAGTGGCACAAATTAAACATGAAGCCCACCTTCATTGAGGAGCCCAAAAGATAACATCAGGATTGTTGTACATTTAGAAAAGAAGAATGGGAATCCTCCCAATTTGTAACCTATAACAATTCTATCATTAATAAAATTAGTATTTCTAGATAATTTTTGTTATAGCAAGTTGTTGGATTAAATGTTATCTTTTGTACATTTTATGTGGTACACTTTTATAGGACACCTGATTTGTTTGTTTTGTTCTATTATTATTCTGCTGGTTGTTGCAAGATTGAAAAATACTAGTGTCAATGCGACCAAGATCAATTAAATCTTACACCACATGCTTAAACCTTTTAAAAGAATTAGTCCAATGTCCTTCTACTCTATGATATGCACAATGTTGATCTAATTTATACCAATGAGCTGTAGTATCTGGCTATCTTATGGGAGGTAATTTTATTGTCGTAGTGTCCAATAATTATTTTAAAACTACTTCCATAAGGATATTAAGTCTTGTAAAATTTCTAAGGAGGCTTCTGAAGTACAATATTTTATAGGTTGTTAGTGACATTGTTAACAGGTCTACTATCACTATTGCCTCTTATATGTTTATTCCTATGTTGAGATTTAGTTGGCTTATCATCTTAAAACTTAAGTTGACCTCTTCTAATGATATCTTGTTCCACTTTTCTTACTAACTCAATTGCTTGAGCTAAAGATGTGACATTAGTAGTTTCTAGAGCATAAGATACTGTTCTTGTAAATTACCAATGAATATATCAAGCATATCTTTCTGAGACATAGGTTATCTTAATCGACCAACTAAACTTCTCCAATGAGCTATAAATTCTAAAAAACTTTATTCTTTATTTGTTTTAAATCATATAAATCTCTCATAGTAACTTCATTTTCAATGTAATCACTAAACTGATGAACAAAAATTTTTGCGATCTTCTCAAAACTCTTCAAACAATAGTTGGCAACCGATAATACCATTCTAATGCTACTCCAGCAAGACTCTTTGGAAATATTTTCAATAAGAGCATATCATCATAAAAAATATTATGACAAGCTATCTTGAATCCTCTTAAATGCTCTATTGGATCTTCAACCCCTTTTTGGATTGGTAATAATGGCATAGGAAAATGCTTAGGATAAGATCTAGCAGCAACAATAGGATCCAATGGCTAAGTACATATTTATTTATAGCTATATGTAAACCTTGAAGTCTGAATCATATCCATCATTTAAACCAACTGATTCATTATACTTTCCAAGTTCTGCATTTTTGGATTACAATTAATGTTTCCCGTATTCCCTTGACTAAGGTTGGACATGTGAAGGTTTTTGTTATATGTGGTTTCTTATGAGAATAGAATATTAAATTGTGGTGGAATAGAGGAAATAGTGTTGACATTAGAATATGGAGGAGAAAATTGAAAAAAATTGGGTGCCATTACTAGTTGAAGGAACGGGTGGATTCCATCCAATATTGGTGGTCACAATAGTGGTCCAACTCAACCCCTTCCTCCTAGTACACACTACATCATGCAAATTCGTATACACCTGGGTCAACAGTGTAGGCACCCAAGAAAATACAACATATGCTCCACCATATCACTTACCAAATCCAACATATTCTAGGTAAACAATACCTCGAAAGTATCTGGAAGGGCATAAGTAGAAATCATCATCATCACCATGCATTGATGCTTGGACAACATATTATTACACCAAATATACTCATAGTCCATATTTTTTGTATCTACCTCCCTCCACTTATCCCTAAAGGTACACTCCATCTCAAACCGCTCATCATCTACCGCTGCCCTCACTAGAACACCCTCAATGGGCAACTTGTAGATCCTATACACATCTTATAAGGTGATCATCATCTCACCCATTAGAAAGTGGAAGGTATTTTGATCCGGGTCCCACCTATCACACAATGCTAATATGTATGCCTTATTAGCATGAATGCTCTTACATTACCACACTCCTCTGAACCACACTACATCCAACCAATATTGATCTTCCTTATTCTTCTTAAGATCATCCAACTTAGCCTTCATTGCACACACACAATTTTGCGGTTTGATATTCTTTACCTATTCATCCACAAGCAAACATATCAAAATTCATATTAGCTCCATATTCAATTCTATGCAAGTATTCAAAATAAACAAAAATCAACCTTCTCCCACACATTTCACACTCACAAATTAATTCATTTAATTTGTCATGCATTTCAAGACATTAAAACATGCACAATCCACACAACACAACAAAATGCAAACACAATCACATATTTGGATACTTATTTTACCATTTCATGGTGAAAGTTCAAACAAATGTCAAAAACAGGGCATATTAGGCTCTCAATGGCCAATTTCAAATTCACGTACACATACATCATGGCACGCAATTCAAACATAAGCCAAATGCCATGAAACACAAAAAAAATTACATTTTTGAATACCCATTTCACCCTTTTATAGTGAAAGTGTCAATGGTTGTAAAAAATAATACACCCATAACAATAAAATTCAAAGGCAAATTTAATCAATTTACATCACATTCCGATAACATGCCAAATGAAGTTAAAATACAAACATAGCCACACATTTGGATACCCATTTCCCACTTTTTTAGACAAAATCAAATCACATTTTAAAAATAATACCTCATGACTCCCAAATAGCAAAGTCAAATTATGCAGCTATACTACCCGTTAATCGGTCAGATTAATACAAAAATAAGTCAAAACTAAAAATTGATTACACTGTTGGGTACCCATTTGGATTTTTTAGCACTTTGTGTTCCAATCCTAGTAAAAATTAACATGCATTTTAAAAATAATGCAAAAACCTCCCTTCCCCCATTTCATGCTTTTCTAGAAATAAACTTATAAAACAAAATAAGTAAAAACACTTACTGGTGGATCTCCACATTAGATGCTAACACCAGTCCATCCCCTCACCATCCTTGTACCCCAATACATTAACTGCAAGAGCTCTATGTCACCAACTATTGCTCGCTACTTACTCTCCAAAGTCGTCATCATCAAAATGACCCCCATGCTTCAAAACAAGATTAAATATACCTAAAACTCTAATTCATCCCCTACCCCATAATTTAGGTCACATTTTTCCCCCACCCCATGAAACTTGGGTTCAATTCACCCCCTGACCTATGAATTGCACCTATGGACCCCAAAATCATCAAAATTTCTTCCCAAATCCTAGGAAATCTTCCCATCTTCCTATCCATCTAATTTTTCATCAATATTATCATGCATTTTCTTCTATCAATCAATTCATCATCACATCACCACATTTCATTTGCCTCATTGATTATTCCTCATTTGAGGGGGGTATTCATATCCCAAAGTCAGCTTCACATGCAACCAAATAATCAAATATCCAAATTATAGATATCACATTTGTTTACAAAATTTTTTGCTGAAGATTATCTTCTGATAAGAATCTCAATTCCAATAATATTTTTATTAAATCACGAGAGCTATGAGTTACCATGGAGATGTCAATATGATGTTCATGTATGTCAAATACATAATGAATGGTATGTTTAAATAATCCTAGCACAAAATTCAGAGATGTCATTCTAGAATTCAGGTAAAGAGGCCCCGATTGTATACTAAATGGTATGTATGAATAATCCATATCACCATGCACTCATAAATAAATCAACAACATAATTTTTTATAGTCATTTGTTCTATTCATAATTTGGACCATCTTGCATTGGTTGCAAAATCAAATCAGTCATAAGTTGCTGCCACAAGCACCCAGTATGACATTGTAAAATGTCATATGAAATCAGCAATATCATTGCTTTGCATTTGAAATCACCCATTTGCATTCATCATCATCATAATTTTCCATTTTCTTTCTTTCTCTTCTCCCTTGTTCTTTCTTCTTGCCCCCATTCCTTTCTTCCCTCCTTTCCTATTTCCCCTCCTCTTCTTCCTTTCTTCTTCTCTTCTCTCCTTGAATTCCCGATCAATGTTGTATGGTCATCCTTTGAGGGCTACATACCTTTGGTTGGATTCCATTCTCCCCTTCCTTCCCTCATCTTCTAAGTTCTCCCTTCATATGTTTGTATTAAACTATTTCCTACATAGTATAGTACAAAAAGGAGTAAATGTAAACACCCAAAGGTCATACATGTCTACCTCTACATACTTTTAGATCTATCTGGCACTTGTAGATTTGCATAGACCATCCTAGATCCCTATAGGCTATCATAGACCAGTGTAGGCCATTGTAGATCACTTTAGACTACTCTAGACCAGTTTAGGCCATTGTAGATCACTTTAGACTACTCTAGACCAATGTAGACTGCTCTAGATCAGCGTAGGCCATCGTAGAATTTTGTAGACCTATGTAGGCCATCTCATCAGCTTATAGGCACAAAACCTTATTACAATACATGAATCATGTCCTAACCACATTCCATTTATTATGAGGTCAACTATAAGCTCGCCAATGCAACTTAAGCCCTTCCTAGACCTAATTAGGACCCCATGGGACTATTCCCAAAAACTCCTAATTAAGTTAATTAAATTTCTAATTTGAAAGTCACTTCACTTAAGTGTACTTTATAACATAAAAAGGTTAATTAGGATTATAAAACCAAATTAGTCCTAATTATTCCCTCACATGGGTGTGCACCAAATTAGTTAGGATATTTCCTAGGAAACCCTAACTCAACCCTCATCTAACCTAGGGACCAACCTACCCTAGTTAACCTAATACTTCCTCACACATGTGTTAGGATAATATATTTATCTTAGGATATATGAGAGGATGACTAGACATGCCACCTCACAAACTCTAACCTAACCACAATAGGACTTGACCCTAGGGTTTAGTACATCCAGCCACACCTCCTACACCTTAGTTTCTTCTATAAATAGGAGAACAAATCCCTCATTATATCTCTCTCCCCTTTTATATTACATATAGAAACTCTAGAAAAATCTGTCCAAAAGTGCAATATGACATATTTGAATCATGAAGACAACATAACACCATCTCAGGAGCCCATCCGAACCAGGATCTCCAACAAAAAGAAATTGCATCTCAATTCACCCCCTTCCCCATGAATCTAGCTTCCAAGTCACCCCTAACATATGAGTTGACCCTAAAAAAGGTTTTTCTCACAAAATCAGTCAGGTATACTTTATTTTATATTTTTACAGTAATTTCTACATTTTATTTAAGTTTTTATTGTATATTTAGTGTCGATTCATCTTATTCAACATGGGGCCTAACTAAGGCAAGCCCCAAAAAATAATAACTCTTTTTTGTAGGTTTCAAACAAGTGCAAAGAGGAAACATCAATAGTAAAACTACCAGTGGCACACATTAAAAATGAAGGCCACATTCATTGAGGAGCCCAAAAGATAACATCAAGATTGTTGTACATTTAGAAAAGAAGAATAGGAATCCTCCCAATTTGTAACCTATAACATTTCTCTCATTAATAAAATCAGTATTTTTGGATAATTTTTGTTATAGCAAGTTGTTGGATTAAATGTTATCTTTTGTAATTTTTTTGTGGTACACTTTTATAGGACACTTGATTGGTTTGTTTTGTTCTATTATTATTCTGCTGGTTGTTGCAAGATTTAAAACTACTAGTGTCAAATCGACCAACATCAATTAAATCTTGCACCCCATGCTTAAACCTTTTAAAAGAATTAGTCCAATGTCCTTCTACTCTATGATATGCATAATGTTGATCTGCTTTATACCAATAATTTGTAGTATCTGGCTATATTATGGGAGGTAATTCGATTGCCATAGTGTCCAATAATTATTTTAAAACTACTTCCATAAGGATATTAAGTCTTGTAAAATTTCTTTGAGGAGGCTTCTGAAGTACAATATTTTGTAGGCTGTTAGTGAGATTGTTAACAGGTCTAATATCACTATTGTCTCTTATATGTTTATTATTATGTTGATATTTAGTTGGATTATCCTCTTAAACCTTAATTTGACCTCTTATAATGAGATATTGTTCCACTTTTCTTGCTAACTCAATTTTTTGATCTAAAGATGTGACAATAGTAGTTTCTAGAGCATAAGATACTGTTCTTGGAAATTACCAATGAATATATCAAGCATATATTTCTGAGACATAGGTTATCGACCAACTAAACTTCTCCAATGAGCTAGAAATTCTAAAAAACTTTATTCTTTATTTTTTTAAATCATATAAATCTCTCATAGTAACTTCATTTTCAATGTAAGCACTAAACTGATGAACAAACATTTCTACGGTCTTCTCAAAACTCTTCAAAGAATAGTTGGAAAACCGATAATACCATTCTAATGCCACTCCAACAAGACTCTTTGGATATATTTTCAATAAGAGCATATCATCATAAAAAAGATTATGACAATTGAATCCTCTTAAATTCTCTATTGGATCTTCAAACCCTTTCTAGATTGGTAATACTGGCATAGAAAAATGCTTAGGATAAGATCTAGCAGCAACAATAGGATCCAATGGCTAACTACACATTTATTTATAGCTATATGTAAACCTTGAAGGCTGAATCATATCCATCCTTGAAACCAACTGATTCATTATACTTTCCAAGTTCTACATTTTTGGATTACTATGTATGTTTCCCATATTCGCTTGAGTTAGGTTGGACATGTGAAGGTTTTTGTTATATGTGGTTCCTTGTGAGAATGGAAGATTAACTTGTGGTGGAATAGAGGAAATAGTGTTGACATTAGAATATGGAGGAGAAAATTGAATTTTTTTTTGGGTGTCGTTACTAGTTGAAGGAACGGGTGGATTCCATCCAATATTGGTGGTCACATTAGTGTCATAAGTAGGTTGACAAGTTTTATTACCATGATTCAAAGGTTAACTCAAAGGTCTATCTTGGAGTGGGACATTCTTTTCAAGAAATGCTTCTTCCTCTAATGCCATATCAAAAGTATGCTTATGATACTTATAAAAAGTCCATATATGGTCAAAATATTTAAAGATGATATTCCCATTGGAATATTGGATAGGATCAAGATGATTATCAGCCTCTTCTTCTAAGTTATGATTTTCTCTATCAATCTGATCATTCTCATAAAAAATCTCATCAAACCTAAGAATTATTCGTCCTTCCCCAAGGTCGAAAGCCATTGAGAAAAGGAGTAAGACAAGAAGGAGAACTAAAACCAAAAGAACCTATGCACTTACACACAAAATAATTATCTTTTTAAATATTTGACACACAATTTAATGATCTTGTTTATTGTTTGAAGGAAAAGGAGGTGTTCATGTTGGGTTCACCAAATATGTAGAGGAGAAAATTGCTCTATCGCATACAATTCCCAAACAAAAGGCTGTATTCATAGGGAGATAAAATTTCATGGGGTGAACCACAGGGGTATGTTGTAGTTTATCCTTGATGCTAGGGGTATGGGTTCACTAGGAATGGTTTAAGGACTCGCTCTATGTCCTCAAGATATTCAGGAATGTTTGACGTACTCAGTTTTAAGAAAAACACCTAAGTTTATCCTTTCTACTTCTAAACTAGGAAAGATAAAGGACAATGCAAAAAATAAAGTACAATAGCTAAAAGTAAAATGAAAGCATATAAGAGCTAGCCTAATATGATTATTTTCTTTGAATTCTCACTAACCTAGGGTTTTATCCAAAAAATATTTAAAGCAAAAAAATACAAAATAAATGCATAGAAATTATCCCTAGGTGCAAACTGAATGGATTTTACTTTCAGATGCCTAAGAATCAATAATTAGATCATTCAACCAATAAAATGATAATAGCACTTATCTAGACTAGTGGTTGATTTAACTTTTTCTATCTCTTGTCCAACAATATCAGAAATAATTGTTTCTGTAAAATAACTCATGAAACACTTGAAAATAGGATTAGCATAGGGATCCTACTTAGGCTACTGTGTAATAGTCCTTGGACGCATAGTAGTCAAGCCCCCTAGGTCCCTTAGATGTCCTTTTAACACAAAATCAAAAATTGACCTTTGGAGAATTAATCATATAACATAAATATAGTAACAAAAAATAGAAAAAAAATGTAGCAATATGATCTAGATGCAAAATAGAATGCAACAATGAAGGCAAAATATACAAATTACCCTCGGTGTACTCTCAGGAAAATTTGTGCCTTGCTTGGAGTGGGCATGATAATTTAGTAGAAAAGCCATGTTCTACTTGTATGGGGTATGATATCACTTCTACGGATTGGTTTTCCCTAATATAGGTAAGTGAAGTCATGCCTCGCTAATACTAGACATGATATCGCTATAAACTAATAAAAAATAAAATGCAGATGCAGAAGATGAAATACATTCTAGAAATAAAGTAAGCAAACCATGATGGACGATGTAGAAGTAGACAAAGAATATCAAAGTGTCCAAGTGGACACTCTTTTCCCTTTGAACCACACCACACATCCACCAAGTCACACAATAATCCAATCCACACAATAGAAGATCAAATCCAAAATTCACACTTTGGGGTTAGCTTGAAGTAGAAAAATTAAAGGAAGAAGAATGAGCTATCATAAAAATTTTAAGCTTAATCAATAATCAGAATTTTACATTAATATTGCACATATCACTTGCCTCTCATTTAAGCAAGAACATCCTTCCTTTTATAGAAAATATAAGAGGGAAGAAGGTAGGCAAAATAAACCCAAAGATGACACCAAAACACTTTGGGAGGTTTTTTTTTAAAGCAAAAACCCCCTTACAGGGTCACCTTGGTCTAAGAGACCATGACCAGGGGGTTCTACACTGTCAAAATTATCCGGGATTCGCACCTGACCCTTCCCACACTAACATTATCAATTGGATTTTGGGTAACCAATTCAAATTTTTGGTAGGGTGGAGATTCGAACCTAGGACCTCTATTGAAGGATTTCCCTCTTCTCTCCAACTCACATACAACACCTGGGTAGTTTGGGAGGGTTTAGGCCTAGGTTTAAGCATGCCAAAAGAATAAAATAAGAATTAAATTAAAACTAGTGAAGTCACGCCCCATGATGACAGAGCGTGATATTTATCCGATGAAGTCGTACCCAACCATGATGAAGCGTGATTTTGCCAAAGGCACTAAAAAAATC
This sequence comes from Wollemia nobilis, assembly GCA_028583015.1. Classification (NCBI taxonomy): domain Eukaryota; kingdom Viridiplantae; phylum Streptophyta; class Pinopsida; order Araucariales; family Araucariaceae; genus Wollemia; species Wollemia nobilis. Next base: position 1,464,597 of record JAQPPZ010002291.1, read on the forward strand.
AAGGTTAAAGGAGGATAGGCTTATCCTTACCTTAAGCAAGGATTAAGAACCTCTTAGGCACTCTAAGGAAGATTACCCACTAGAAGTGGGTCAATTTTCCATGTCTACATTATGCAAAACATATTTGTTTGCATCCAATGAAAAGTAACCCATCACAACAGAAGTAACTCTATCCCATGAGGCCTTAAGAATATTAAGCTAATAACCATTTTGAATTTTTGGTAAATACTCACCTTCATCCAGAAAAGTACCCCAATTATCTTATCAAGGAATGTTTTTCCCTATTATGACAATATCCAGCACGGGGTAGACCTATCACCTCAACAACTAAAGCAATAGAGACCTCAAATTCTAATATGCCACCTTTCACCCATCCATTTTTTTTAGAGTGTACCATATACATCAAAAGCCCAAAATGATGCCCATGAAACTTTAGGATACAATCCAGGATCCCTCCTTTCTAAAGGATTTTTCTAATGTCATCTTCGACTTGTAGAGTGATAGGTTCCAACATAATTTTATCCATATTCCCAAGGACCAACGACTAATAAAAGACTATCTCTAGAACACAAGGCCCTAGCTACTAATCTTATTATGTTGTAGCTCAATATGATAGGTTCCAACATAATCTAATCCATATTCCCAAGGACCAATGACTAATAAAAGACTATCTCTAGAACACAAGGCCCTAGCTACTAATATTATTGTGTTGTAGCTCACTATGATAAAGTATACCACATTCAATAGGTTTAAAAAAACCACCAAGCCATTTGAGATATCACAAAACTTTCAAAGAGAAATTAAACAATTTACCAAATCCAATGGTAGTGCAGATTTAGATGCTCAAGAGAAAAAAAGCCTATAGGAAACAATGCTCTTTCCAATATAGAAGTCATGCTTATATTTTTGTAACAGGAAATTATCACCTACCAAAACCAACTACTTTTCCACCTCAATAGATGAATCTTGCACTGAGGAGAAGTAAGCTAACAAAAACAAATGGAGATGTAGTAGTTCTCATTCAAATAGTATCGTTCCCCAATCAATACCCTTTTCTAGAATGATCAAAATCTACTTCCAATAATATCAACCATGGAGGTCCAAGGTGTAGACCAATTGGTTTGACCAAACCCCATAAGGGGGATGAAGGTCTAAGGTTCAAATCTTAGGCCTCGCTAAACTGAATTCTTGTCCCTTTCCTGGTGCTTTCAACGGTGTAAAAGGTTTAAAATTATTATGGCATGGTGGTTATAGGGTTAGAATTAATGAAGATATATGTGGTAGCTTTTGGGGTGGATAATGCAGAATACTATGGTAGCCATAAAAGCTGGAAAGCCTTCCTAGATTCATGGTGGCTACCGATTCTACCATTTAAATTTAAAAAAAAACAATATCAACCATGGGCCAGTTAAGCGGATCATATGCCACTATTAAGAGTAAAATAGGTCCTTTCCCTACTCATACTACGACCTCAATACATGTAATATTTAAAAATGGAAAATGAATAGATTTCTAAAGGAGTTCCAAATCATTGGCATCCCACAAATTTGATGAAGCACACTCACTAGCTAATAATAATTGTGTCTAACTCATGAACCTTGAACTAAGCTATTATACCATACATTGTACAATTAATGATGTGTCTTAAATAAACAATATTTAAAATATTGCACCCATACCACTCTCCACACCTCAACACCTTGAACGTGTGCACACCAGGTAGAAAATTTATTAGGCTCCCATTTTTATTGGTGACACATGCCAAATGTTAAGCTTCCACATTCCTATGGATAATATGGTTGCAAACAACCTAAAATTAAATTTGAATTTTAACATGCAAAGGAACAATGAAAAATACTAGACTGCAAGGAACCCTCTAAACTGGTAGATCTAGTTGGCGATACCAAAGTTTCAAATCCCAAAAGACACTATTAATATCAAATGCAAGAAATAGGTCCCTTCCCCCAACTGCAATAGGTCTTGAGGAAAGATACTTCTTTAAATATAGAGACCTTATTGATAAATACCTAAATTTACCATTAAGTTTACCACCTTGTTACCCTCCCTGAAGATATGTTGGATTTGAAATTCCTCTCTAGATTGCAAAATTATCTTATCTTTAGAGATTAAATTTAAAATATTCTAGCTTAGGGTTTGAGTGCCTTTGATTAGATTAATTGGATTCAATGAATTCCCTTCAATGAAAATATTCCTATAATCTAAAATCTTAATCAAAGATAGACCTTGGTATAAATTTCTAAATTCTACGAAGTGGGATTTCTATATATTGAGAGATTCTACAAAATCCAAAACCAAATCTCCCTTCTCATTCCTTAGGACACCTCTAGTACCTATCAATTTAGGAATACCTTTTGACACCCTATCAAATTTAATCTTGAACCAACTAGCAGGGGGATCCACTTGATGGATGCTCTAGAATTAGAGGGAGGGGCCTCCAAAAATATAGAGACAAAGGGAAATCTGAGTTTCAACTCTAGAGAAACTTCATCCAACCTACCACCATTCATATCAAGCTAGATACTAAAAACATTATCAACAGTTTCCAAGTTCACCCTAGTGCAAATCAAAACATCATCTCTCTTGATGTTCTTGAAAGATTTATTATTCCTCTCCCACCAAATACAGTAGAAGAGATGGGGTAACATGAGCCATAAAAACCACTTTAGCCTCAAGGAAACAAAGGGAGAGGCCCATTTTGAATAGACATTAGAAAGAGGATTTGGAATGACCCAAAAAATATCCAAAGCATTCAACACCACTCACAAAACCTTAAAAGATAAAGGGCATTGAAATAACAAATGGTTCAAATATTCATCACATTATTCACATAAGTAGGATCTATTCTATAGGCTTATCCATCACTTTTTCAAATTTTCAATCATTAGGACCTTATTTTGAATGGCCAACCAAAGGAACACATTTATTTTTGGGGTGAAAAATTTGTACCAAAATTTACATGTCAAATGCCATTAGGAGGAGCCAAAATCAAGAAAGGCATATAATAAAATCATCAAAAAGGAACCATCACTCTCTCCCTTCAAAATCAAAGGATCTTCCTCATCACATACCATAATAATCTAACACTTGAAGGCATTAAAAATGAAATCCTAGACTAAATTTTCCTCCTTGCTATGGTTATAGGTACTCAAAGGTTTCTAGACCTTTCTACCATTAATTTATTCAAAGAAATTAGCAACCTTAATTCTCCCCAAACTCCTAGAGATAGGTTCAACCAACACTAAACTAGGATCCTGAGCTATGTTTCCATCCAAAATCCATGGGTCATTCCAAAATTTAATCCTCTTGTCATTGCCTAGATTCCACCTACATCCCTTGACTATGGTAGACCTAGACTTCACTAAGCTCTACTAGAAAATAGTACTTGAAGGAGGCAAAGGATCAGAGAGAAAACACCTTATTTGATTTAAATATTTGGAAAAACTAATCTTAACCTAACCCACATATTCCAACATAGCAATTTTATAACCTTGCTTGGATACCATAGCTTTGTTCGTAAGGTGAGGGTATTTGAGACTCATACCCCCGCAATATTTCCTATTGTAGATCTAATTCCATAAAATAAGATGAAATTTTCTTTTATCTTTTGAACCTATCCATAAAAAGTATTTATGGATTCGTTACAATTTCCTCAAAACTTTTGAAGGGAGTCTAAAAATAGGCATGAAGAATGTAGGAATACCCTGAAGGGTAGTTTTGACAAGAAGAACCTTCCCCACTTGACTAAAAATAGCATCCTTCCATATAGCAAGATTCCTCTACATTCTCTCAATAATGGGATCCCAAAGACTATCCACCATTCTACCCTTGAACAAGGGAATTCCAAGGTACACAACTAAGAAATCAATCACTTCATAGCCCAAAATATTAGCAATATTCCTTTGTCTATTCATTGGGGTATTTAGAAAGTATAACATACTTTAGGAATAGTTAATTTTTTGTCCTACTACCCTCTCAAACAAATTCAATATTTCCTTTATGGCTCTTGCTTGGACCATAGAAGCCAAAAATGAGAGGATTGTTTCATTGGCAAAATAATGACGAGAGATTGGTTCAATAGATAAAGTTACATTTAACTCTTCAAAAATGGTCTTTGCAGAAATGGATCTACCCAAAACTTCAACCATAAGGATAAATAGATATAGATACAAGGTATCACCTTAGAAAATACCTCTACAACTTGAGAAGTACCCAGTTGAGGACCCATTCACCAACATAGAGAATGTAGCTGAATAAATAGATTTCTTAATCATTTCAATCTAGCTTTGAATAAATCTAAATTTATCCTTACTATAATCCCATCCAAAATTTTCCTTCCAGCCACAAACCCACTCTAAGCCTTATCAATAAAGTGAGGTCGAATAGGTTTTAGTCTATTGGCCAACATCTTTGAAATAATTTTATAAATTGTATTATGCAAGTTGATAGGCCTATAATAATACAAGACTTCGATGTCTGTTGACTTTGGGAGATGCACAAGGAAGGTGGAATTCACCCCACAAGGAGTAAACTTTGACCTTTGGATAGATATCAAGGCTTCAAAAATATATTTGCTTATGATATGCCAAAACATTTGAAAAAAGGGGGGGGGGAGGGGAAACCATCAGGACCAGGAGCTTTCAAACCCTCCCTAGCAAAAATTGTAGCCTCAACATCATCATCCTTGAAAGGAGTATCCAAGATTAGATTCATGTCATTTGAAACGAAGCTGGAGATATTATAGAGACATTTACTTTCAACCTCTAGATCCCTAGAAACTCAGATCCCAAAAAAGAATCATATTACAAGACAACTTCCACTCTGATCTCTTGAATTTTCACCATCTTGGAACCATCAACTGCCAAAATTTCTTTAGTTCTATTAACACTTCTATATCTCAATGTTGAAGCATGAAAAAAATTCATGTTTCTATTGCCATCCTTGAACTAGAGAGCCTTAGATTTTTATTTTCAAAATAATTCATCATTCACTAGAGTATTATGCAACTTAGAAAACACCTCCTTATCCTTCAAGATGGATTTCAAAGAAAAATCTTCTAATTCCATTGCTAATTCTATATCCTTAATTTGACCTTTAAGACTTTCCTTCTTTTGAAGGACATGACCAAAAATATTCTTATTCCAATATTTGAGATTGCTCTTAATGAACTTGAGTTTAACATCCACTTTGGATAAACCCATTCTAAAAACTTCTATAGATCACTAATCCTTAATCCTTACTTCTAAGTTTGGGTGCTAACACCACATAGCCTCAACTTTGAATGGTTTAGAAAAAAAACTCATAATTCCAAGATGATTGAAACCAAACCGGGTTATGGTATAAATCCACTTTAGGAAGAGAGCAAAGAGATGCATCCCCAAAATATTATAGTCCTTTTTTGGAGACCAAGACCCTATATAATATGACAAGAATGAGTTGATCACCCATGTGCCTATAACTCCAAGTGAATTTAGACCCCTTCAGGTCAATATCCATTAGTTCACACTAATTTGCAACCTCAACAAATTTTTCCATACTCTTGCAGCAAGGACTATTACCTTTCTTATCAAAAGGGAAAATAGGGCAATCATAATCACTCGCTAAAACCCAGGCTTCTTGCTTGAATAAATCCCTCACTGTATTCAATGAAGACCAAGAAACACTTCTACTAGGCCTAGAGTTAGAGCATAAATGTTGGACATGATCCATATATGGTTTGAGTCTACAAAAAAAAAATATTAATGACCCTATTAGAGGAAGAAATGATAGAACCATCAAATTTTTATGAGTTTCATAAACACAACAACCCCCAGAAGAGCCATTCATTGGGTTCGTGGCAAAGCCAACTTATTTCCAAATAGCCTTCCTAACAATCTCAAGATTACAAGCATCAATATTAGATTCCTAAAAAACATAATATCCAAAGAAAAATATTTTTTAAAGGGATAAATTAAACATTGCTTAGAGGATTTGTTTAGTCCTCTTATATTCTAGGCAAGAAACTTTGTTTATGTAGTTTAGAGATTGATTTCTTTCCTCCAGTAGAAAGATAGGAATATTGAAAAAAGAAATCTAGTTTTAACTATCTACTACCACCTTCCAATTTATTCTCTACCTTTAATAAATGTTGGGAAGCATTGGCAACCTCAATGTTAATTTATCTTTTCCTTAGATATTTGATTAAAGGTATTCCCACTTTTCTCTGTATTTCTATATCGATGGACCTATTTCTATGGCAACGAGTTTTAGGCCCAAGGGATCCTTTTTCTATGATACTTTTTGAGAAACCATCAATAAAATATTATATTGAGTCACCATTTGGACCACTGGCTCTTCCAATCCTAAGTAATCAAAGGGATTATGGAGAACAAGGTCTTCTAGACTTACCTTAGCTAGATAATGATTGATCCAGGTTATAGTATTTGAACTAGGATTCCTGTTAGCTTCTTCTTGAGGATTGCTTAAGATTTTTATTCCCAACACCTCCCCATAAATACAAACTTTACCACCTTCACTATGCTTTTGATATGCTCCATAGGTGGTGGGGCTTCCTTTCCCACCTCATTCAAAGAATATGATAGTCCTCCAATGGATTCCATCAGGCCTTCCTCAATATTATTTGAACAAGAGGATTTTGGGATCCATTTCTTCATTTCCTTTAATGGTTTTCACTTGTCTTTCACTATTCTAAGATGATAAGGATAGTGGACCAAACTGTGTTCATGCTTTCTACATCCCAAACAAACAATAGGTTTGTTTTTATACTCAATGGATTGAACCCAAGTGCCCAGGTCCAAGATAATCTCGATTTTATATGGAAGATCCACCTCAACATTGGCCAAGGTACATATTCTATAAAATACCATTCTTGGCTTGGTTTTGGTCCCTGCATCAATTGAAATGAGATTCTTGATTGCCTTCATAATGCCCCTAAGGATATCATTTTGGTCCCTGTATCAATTGAAATGAGATGCCTGATTGCCTTCATAATGCCCCTAAGGATATCGTTATTCCAATAATGAAAACACAAGCCCAAAAACCTAACCCAGAGTGGAACCAAGTTAACTTTCTTGGTGTTCAAATTAAAACCTTCCTCCAATTTTTGAAGGAATAAGACTATCTTCCTGAGGAACTAGGGTCTTATAACCAAAATGTGCCTAGAATCCTTCTCACAATTACACTTGATTATAAAAAAATATTTTGGAATAGCCACAATATCCAAAGAGTCCAAAATATTCCACTTACCTATAGCCCACCTCGTAATGGAGTCCAAATTAGGTCTGCCATCTAAAAATTTGTCCACCAGGTTCCAAAAATCTTCCTTCAAGGTGCTACTAAGGAATCTCCTAGAATTTTTAATTGATTAGAGACCAGAGTGAGATCAAATTGAACCTATGACTCTTGGAAACCACCACCTTTTGCTACTATTTAAGTAAACAAAGTTGTAGGTCCAATAGGCTTTATAACCTTATGGCCCAAAAAAGGGAACCTGCCCTTATGCTTACCTGGATCCCAACAATGAAACTCCATAGAAATCGATAACCCATGAAGCTCAAAATGGACCCCATCCTCATATTTCAACCCTCCATCAATAGGATCCACCCCCCAATTCCACCATCCACCACCATGAATGAATTATCCCATAGCTTCTCCACTATCTTGTGTGCGTTCTTTATTGAATTCTCCCACAACTTCTCCACCTTTATCTAACTCCAACAACCACTACCACTATTATATACTTTATTCATATATAATTTCATAAGCAACCTATCCTTTTCATGGAATAAAGATAATGTATAACATCCTATGTAATGAATACATCATTAATAATTTTTTTACCATGAAGAAAATCATATTTTCCCTTTGAAAGAACATAATCTAGAATGCATTGTACTTTTTATTCCATAAATTTTGAATTGATCTTATAAATCACATTGCAAAATATTATTGGATGAAAACTATTAAAATATTGTCTTGTCTTACTTGGGAATACATGTAATAAATGTGTTATTGATCTCACTTATTATAGGCTTCTTTCTTATGGCCTCTTTAATTGTAGCCAACATATGCTTTTCAACAAATCCTAATATTTTTTAGAGAAAATTGTAGAAAATCCATTACGGCCAGGTCTCTTGCTAGGATGGAAAGAGAATGATTCCTTATATAGCCCCTCCATATAAATATCCTTCATCAAGATTTAATTTTATCCCTACGGGATAATTGATGGAATTATTTACAAAAAAATAATGTAACCCTCATTATCTTTCCTAATGTCTCACAAAATATCTCTATAGGATTTAATTACTTCCTAGTATATTCATTTTCCTCAATATTACTTCCATCTAGAGTTGAAATATTTCGTATGCAATAAAAATATAAACTTGTTTTAGTTGTAGCATGAAGGAATTTGGTATTATTATCTCCTTAATTGAGCCAATTTTCCCTAGATTTTTAACCAATATAACTCCTTTTTAAATATATTATGAAAAAATAGGAAGTAATTATTTTTCTTGCACATAATTATCTCAGTCCATTCCATTGGTTTCTACTATCTCTTGTAAACTTTTTAGATTCACATCAATTTCCTACTTTTCTTCATATATGTTACCAAAATATTTGGTGTACCAAATCTTCACCTATCTTTAAGATAATTCATCTTTTGAAGAACCCATACATATATGATCCTTCAAAAATTACCTCATCCCACCTCAAAATAACCATTTGGAAGAAATCAAGGTCTTAGAGTGACATAGACTAAAAGAAAAATATCTTTGGATGACCATTATTTAGTAAATCCAATCACAAGAGATTGGGTTAGTTATTTGATCTTGCTCAAAATAAAATGTCCAAAGAGATTTTGTATTCTATTTGCAACTATATATTGTTTAACAAAAATTTATCCAATATTTTTGCTATATGAGTTTTCCTAATGCCTTTATTATCCCATGTATAATAGAAACTTGAAGATGAAGAACACAAGCTTATACTGAGAGGGAGGGGGTGAACAGTATAAGACCTCTTTTTACTTTTTACTTTATACTTCAAAATAGTAAAGCAATATACCCAAAGCAATATCAAAACAATGCACAATATCATCCACAAAGTGACACCAATTTTAACGTGGTTCACCCAGAATGCTTGGGCTACGTCCACAAAAATTTTCTCTAAAAGTTATCTCAAAGTTCTTTGGGAAACCTTCACAATTACAATGTTTATGAGCCTTGGCCCAAAGGAGATACCTTCCCCAATCTGAATTTATGAGTCTCTACTCAAAGGAGATACCTTTCCCTCTATCTAAATTTATGAGCCTCCGCTCAAAGGAGATACCTTCCCCTCTGTTTTGGCTGGTGATCCTCTAGAAGACCTCTACCTCTGTTGCCCTTAGAAAATGGAACTCTATCCACATAAGACACATGTCTTCCCTGCTCTGGCTGGAGACCTCTGTCCTCAACTCTGTCTCCTCCAAAAATGGTCCTCGAATTTGCACTAAACACAGTCCTTCGGTCTAGCACAAATGTCCTCGGGTTATTCTCAAAGAATCAATGCTCTATGTCCTCAAGTTATCTGATAGAACTAAGAAAATCGGCTCACAAGTCCTCTGCTAGGACCTATCCAAAAACCAGCTCACAAGTCCCCATCGAAACCTATCCAAAACCTTAGCAAGCTCACCAAGAAAAACTTGCTTAGCATGAACCCACAAAGAGAATTGTTAAAGACCCAATGTGATTCATCAACCTCATAGAAGCATAAAGAAAATTGTTAGAGACTCAATATGTTCTATATTTAACTCCCAATCTCAATCTCAAATCTCATAGAAACATAAAGAGAATTTTTAGAGACTCAATATGTTCTATACTTAACTCCCAATATCAATCTCAACTCAATCTCAAATCTCAAAAGAATAAGATAGATGTAGTATGCTTTTCTCAAGAACATGAAACACAACCCAACAATTGCCAACCATGCAATATCTCATATAACAATGATACTCATGTTATTTTCACCAACAATTAGGGTTTCAACAACAATGCTCATCAAACAAGGTTTAGTCAACCAACACCATTCAACTCAACATCAACCTTGAAGCATTCAACAAATCATCACAAGAAAAATGTGCCCATACCCTTTTTGAAGATGAATAAGCCCTTGAAAATCTACCACAATTAATAATTTTGATCTTCCCTAAAAATTATTAACCCAACATTGGCATGTCAAAATAACTCAACCACCATGGCAATTATTTCCCCTTTAATTTTCAATCTGACTCTAGAAAAAATATTAAGTTAGCATTCCTTATATCTCCCAATCAGATTAATATACCATTTCCTTATCCCTCCTAATAAAACTAATAAGCCATACCCCTTTTTGAAATAATTCAATAAAAAAATACTAACCGCTTCGCTGTCGCTGCGATTCGATCCAACGATCTGCCGCAACCCTTAAACCTTAGCACCTGCTATCATGCCGGATGTGCTAGCCCGTCGATGAGAACATTAAGTACTTCTAGCACATATTGTGTCTTTCCTCCAGCTAGAGCAAAAATTAAATCTGTCTCTATCAAAAATTGTCGACTTCGAGATTCGAACCAGTGACGTTTAGCATCCTAGAATCTTATCTCAACGGGCTGTGCTGCTACAGTACATGAGATGTATAAGCACGATCCGATTTTTGCACCCTTCTTAGTTTACCTTCAAAGGAAATTTCGATAGGATTTGATCCCTTAACCTCTGCCCAATAGGGGTTCCATGAAATCTCGCTAACCAGCTTGCTTCCTCAGTGAATGGAGTAAATCAGAGCATCATACTTTTCTTTTGAAGGATATTTTATGTTGCCGCGTCCCCGGATTGTTCTCTGGTGGCCCTACAATTCGGTATCCATGTCACTGTTCCATTACAGATGAATCGCAGAGTCTCATTCGACGAAACTTTGTTTTCCCTTGCCAAGAGTAATAAGTTTATTCATGACAACACTGATATGTTCTCTGAAACAATTGTCGCAATCGATATGGCGCTCTCCTTCTATTTAATTTTTTGCTCGATAGGACATCTCAAATTCCTTTATTCTGCATCGACGAGATGTATTTAAACTTATGAAGATCTCCCTTGCTATTGCGTCGTAGCCGTGATGTTTAATATCTTTACTTTGATCGAATGAACATCACCTCTTTTTAATCGCATCCACACCTTTGACCATGCAACGCTTGTCTTCCTCCTTCGCTGGCGTAGGGGCTTCGATGTCGAAATTGAAATGCTCAGGGATTAATGTCGAATGCTTCACCCAACAATAAATGAATTCATTTGCCTCATTTTATATGCACTTTGATGCATTTCCAAACACGTCGGATGAAATCAAAAAGTAATTTCGAATTTAATCAAAATTGCTTTCTAAAGGGTTTAAAAACCCTTAAGATAAATTAAAAATAATTTCTCCCTTAATTAATTAAATAATTAATTAATTAAAACCTTGAAGGGTTTTAAATAATAATTAAATAAATAATAAAGAGAACCTCCATTGGTTTTAATAAAAACCACTTAACTTGGTTTTAATGAAAAACCCTTGCCAATGGAATCCCTTCGGATTCTCTTGGAATCTTCCACCTTTGAAGCCAACACACTCTCTTAACATTAATGCCATTTCCTTTTGACATCAATGACAACTCATAGATAAGAAGCTAGGATCTCAAACCCAAAATTGCCAACAATCTCCCCCTTTGTCATTGATGGCAAACCATGCTTCTCAACAACACAAAGACTCAACATAAACAACTCCCCCTGTCTTGAGGCTCTCCCCCTTACTCAAATCTCTCCCCATTTGTCATCAATGGAAAAGGGTCACCTTTGGGGCTCGGGACTAAGAATGAGCCTCTTAGCCTAGTCCCTCCCCCACCTCCTGATGAGGTGATTAATTCTTGGGTGGGAGTAAAATTCCCATTAGGCACTGATCATCATCAGCGTCTATAACTTCCTTTCCAGACCTTCTCTTGAACTCTTTGTCCATATTCCTGTTCCTATTCCTGTCATTTGCCTTGCAATAAACTTCCTTGTGCCCAAACTATTGACAAAAGTAGCAATACCCTTGAAAGTAACTAGCACTTCTGAAACTGTCATTTACCTTCTTCACTTGAGCCATGCAATGTGAAGCCATGTGACCAAACCTGTGACATGCAAAACATTTGCCTTGAAATTTTCCTTTATTTGACCTCTTGGGTCCCAAAAATTTCTTCTTCTTATTCTAAATTTTGTTTTCTGTTTCTGTGCATCTATCACTCATGGACTCTTTCTCTGAAATACTCTCCTCATCAGAACTCTCTTCCTTTTGGAGTCTCTTACTAGATTCTCCAACTTGTTCTTTGTGCGGCTTAACAAAACCAAGGCCTGTTTTATCTGTTGTCTTTCTTTGACATTTGATGAGTGACTTAACCTTTTTGGAGCTATCTTGAAACCTATAAAGCTTATCCTTGTACTCTTTAGTTTCCTATTTCAAAGAAGCCATTTTCTATTCTAACTCACTAAACTCAAGAACCTTAGACTCTAACTCATTCTTGAGTTCTTGTGTCTTAGCTATAGAGAAGTCAAGACTTTCTATAAGATCATCTCTCTCCATACAACATTCATATAACTTATCCTTGAGTCTAGCATTATTCTTTCATTCCTTTTTCAAAGCACTAAGAGCATTAATAAGTTCACTTTCAATATCCTTTATTTGATTGTTTTTTGAATCATCAAAGCCATTTTCAGATTTCTTATCACTAGAGGTGCTACCTTTTTCAAAGACCATACAAGCATCTTCCTTATAGTTTTCTGAAGCATCCTCATACATACTAGAAACAAAATAATCATTTGTGCAATCATCCTCAAGGTGACCAAAATTTCCACATCTAAGACATTTCATGATAATGAATCTATGTTTCAGTTCTTCTTCTTTTTCTGATATGAACAACATCTCATTTTCATTATCACTTGAAGAACTTTCACTATTACTACTAGAACACTTACTTGCTTTGTCTAGGTAGAAATTCTTCTTGTGCTTGTGGGAATACCTCTTTCCTTGATTGCTGTGCTCATCTTTGATTTTTATGTGATGCTTGTGATTTTCGAAATCCTTGCTCTTAGAATCCTATTTATCTTCATCACTTTCATTCTTGGAAATAGTACAGTCAGTAGCATAATGACCAAACTTTCCACAATTGAAACATCTTATATTTTTCATACTTTTGAGATTTCTAGAGAACTTGCATTTCTTGCTGTAATATGCCTCTTCATCACTAGAAGACTCATCACTATCTTGAAGCTATTTACCCTTGGATTCCTTGGTAGCCTTGAAAGCTGCATTACTACTTGAATGATCCATTGTGTTCTTTACTAGTTTTTCCTTCAAGCTGTTAAACTTTTTGAAGGCACCCGCTCTAATACCAATTGAAGAACACAAGCTTATACTGAGAGGGGGGGTGAACAGTATAATACCTCTTTTTACATTTTCCTTTATACTTCAAAACAGTAAAGCAATATACCCAAAGCAATATCAAAACAATGCACAATATCATCCACAAAGTGACACCAATTTTAACGTGGTTCACCCAGAATGCCTAGGCTAAGTCCACAAAACTTTTATCTAAAAGTTATCTCAAAGTTATTTTGGAAACCTTCCCAATTACAATGTTTATGAGCCTCGGCCCAAAGGAGATACCTTCCCCAATCTAAATTTATGAGCCTCTGCTTAAAGGAGATACCTTCCCCTCTATCTGAATTTATGAGCCTCTGCTCAAAGGAGATAACTTCCCCTCTGTTCTGGCTGGTGATCCTCTAGAAGACCTTTGCCTCCGTTGCCCTTAGCAAATGGAACTCTATCCACAGAAGACACATAGCTTCCCTGCTCTGGCTGGAGACCTCTGTCCTCAACTCTGTCACCTCCAAAACTGGTCCTCGAATTTGCACTAAACATAGTCCTTCGGTCTAGCACAAATGTCCTCGGGTTATTCTCAAAGAATCAATTCTCTATGTCCTTAAGTTCTCTGATAGAACTAACAAACTCGGCTCACAAGTCCTCTACTAGGACCTGTCCAAAAACAAGCTCACAAGACCCCATCGGAACCTGTCCAAAACCTTAGCAAGCTCACCAAGAAAAAATTGCTTAGCATGAACCCACAAAGAGAATTGTTAAAGACCCAATGTGATTCATCAACCTCATAGAAGCATAAAGAGAATTGTTAGAGACTCAATATGTTCTATACTTAACTCCCAATCTCAATCTCAAATCTCATAGAAACATAAAGAGAATTGTTAGAGACTCAATATGTTCTATACTTAACTCCCAATATCAATCTCAACTCAATCTCAAATCTCAAAAGAATAAGATAGATGTAGTATGCTTTTCTCAAGAACATGAAACACAACCCAACAATTTCCAACCATGCAATATCTCATATAACAATGATACTCATGTTATTTTCACCAACAATTAGGGTTTCAACAACAATGCTCATTAAACAAGGTTTAGTCAACCAACACCATTCAACTCAACATCAACCTTGAAGCATTCAAAAAATCATCACAAGAAAAATGTGCCCATACCATTTTTGAAGATGAATAAGCCCTTGAAAATTTACCACAATTAATAATTTTTATCTTCCCTAAAAATTATTAACCCAACATTGGCATGCCAAAATAACTGAACCACCATGGCAATTATTTCTCCTTTAATTTTCAATCTGACTCTAGCAAAAATATTAAGCTTGCATTCCTTATACCTCCCAATTAGATTAATATACCATTTCATTATCCATCCTAATAAAACTAATAAGTCATACCCATTTTTTGAAATAATTCAATAAAAAAATACTAACCGCTTCGCTATCACTGCAATTCGATCCAACGATCTGCCGCAACCCGAAACCTTAGCACCTGCTATCATGCCGAATGTGCTAGCCCGTCAATGAGAACATTAAGTACTTCTAGCACATTTTGTGTCTTTCCTCCAGCTAGAGCAAAAATTAAATCTGTCTCTATCAAAAATTGTCTACTACGAGATTTGAACCAACGATGTTTAGCATCCTAGAATCTTCTCTCAACGGGCTGCGCTGCTACAATACATGAGATGTATAAGCACGATCCGATTTTTGCACCCTTATTAGTTTACCTTCAAAGGGAATGTCGACGGGATTTGATCCCTTAACCTCTGCCCAATAGGGGTTCCATGAAATCTCGCTAACCAGCTTGCTTCCTCAGTGAATGGAGTAAATCAGAGCATCATACTTTTCTTTTGAAGGATATTTTATGTTGCCGCATCCCCGGATAGTTCTCTAGTGGCCCTACAATTTGGTATCCATGTCACTGTTCCATTACAGATGAATCGCAGAGTCTCATTCGATGAATTATTGTTTTCCCTTGCCAGGAGTAATAAGTTTATTCACGACGACACTGATATGTTCTCTGAAATAATTGTCGCAATCGATATGGCGCTCTCCTATTTAATTTTTTGCTCGATAGGACATCTCAAATTCCTTTATTCTGCATCGACGAGATGTATTTAAACTTATGAAGATCTCCCTTGCTATTGCGTCGTAGCTATGATGTTTAATATCTTTACTTTGATTGAATGAACATCACCTCTTTTTAATTGCATCCACACCTTTGACCATGCAACACTTGTCTTCCTCCTTCACTGGCGCAGGGGCTTCGATGTCGAAATCAAAATGCTCAAGGATTAATGTCGAATGCTTCACCCAACAATAAATGAATTCATTTGCCTCATTTTATATGCAATTTGATGCATTTCCAAACACGTTGGCTGAAATCGAAAAGTAATTTCGAATTTAATCGAAATTGCTTTCTAAAGGGTTTAAAAACCCTTAGGAGAAATTAAAAATAATTTCTCCCTTAATTAATTAAATAATTAATTAATTAAAACCTTGAAGGGTTTTAAATAATAATTAAATAAATAATAAAGAGAACCTCCATTGGTTTTAATAAAAACCACTTAACTTGGTTTTAATGAAAAACCCTTGCCAATGGAATCCCTCCGGATTCTCTTGGAATCTTCCACCTTTGAAGCCAACACACTCTCTTAACATTAATGCCATTTCCTTTTGACATCAATGACAACTCATAGACAAGAAGCTAGGATCTCAAACCCAAAATTGCCAATAGAAGAAATAACATCCCAAATGCTATTTAAATTGACAAACGATTTTAGATCATTGTGACAAAAAAAGTAATGAATTTTTTAATTTTATGATAAAAAAAGTTATTTAACACCTTGTATAATATGTTTAGAATATCATTTAGTTTATTTATGTGATAATTTTATTCTATAAGATGATGACTCCCTTTTCTTATGGATTTAGATTTGCATAACCCCCCTCATTGACTAAGCATCTAATATGTTTCTTTATCAATTGCAAACTCTCTTATATGAAGTTCCATGTTGACGATCCTTTGGGTAAATTTATTTTCCTAAATAATTTCATTGCATCAAGAGAACCTATATATTTTTGAAGTAATATTTTTACCCAATTCTTTTCTTGATCTCTAAATAATCTCCACCCAAGCTTTGTTCCTAATACCAAATTCATAAGTTTGCAATTCTGCAAGCCTGCTCCAATATTATTTCCTTTGCAAAATCTATCCTACTTACATAGAGGAAACCTAAATTTTTCCTCACAACTTTTCCATAGAAATTCTCTTTGAATTTTATAAAATTCTGATGCAATACCTATTTGCAGTCTTGAAAGTGACACCATATAAATATGAATTGATTGCAATGTAGTCTTTATGAGTTGTAGCCCTCTTCCATGGTTAAGAACTTATATTTATAGCCTTCCAATAAATATTTCATTCTATCCCAAAAAGAGATCCAAATATCCTTTTTATTTCATTTATTAGACAAAGGAATACCCAAGTAGGTTGATGGACAATTTTCAATTTTAAACCCTAAAATATTCATAATATTTTTTTGTAAATCTAGGTAAGTATTAATGAAAAAAATCCTATATTTTGTAGTATTTACCAACTATCTAGTAGCATTATCATAGCATGATAATATTGATTTAAAATCCATAGTATCACTAATTGAAGGATGACCCAAAATAAAAGTATCATCAACAAATTGGAGATGAGATTCAAAGGGACTATTTTTTGCAACTAGAACACCCTTGATTTTTCCTTTCATTTTTGCCTTGGAAAGGCCCTCTCTAATTATTTTTCTAGAATAATGAATAGATAAGGAGAAAGTGGATCACCTTGATGAAGTCCACAATATGACTTGAAGTACTCAATAGGAGAACCATTAATCAAAATTAGAAAATTTTGCAATGTTATAAAAACATTTAATCCAATCACACCAATTATAATCAAATCCAAACTTTTTGAGAATAGCATGTAGAAAATTCTTGGAAACCCTATCATATGTTTTGTTCATATCTAATTTCAAAAGCATACTTGGTTTTTTCATGGAATGAAGAGAATGCATGGTCTCTTGTGCAATAATTATACCATCAAGAATTTGTTTACATGAACAAATCAACCTTGTTCCACTAAGATAAGACACCCTAGAATGCCATTTAGACTATTTTTTATAATTTTTGAAATGATATTATAAATCATATTACAAAGGCTTATTCGATGAAAATTATCAAAATATTTTGCATTGCCTTTCTTGGGAACCAAGGTAGTAAAATTAGCATTGATCTCACTTATTATAGCATTCCTTTTTTGGGCCTCTTCAACCATAATTAATGTATCACTCTTTCATAAATACCAAATTTTTTGAAAGAAAATTGTAGGAAATTCATCAAAACCAGGTGCCTTGTTAGGATGTAAAGAGAAAACTACTTCATGGAGCTCCTCCATAGATATCTTCTTTATCCAGATTTCATTTTGTCCCTGAGTGATAATTAATGGAATATTTTACAAAAAAAATATTGTTCCTCCTTATCTTGCGTAGAATCTGGAAAACTAGTTTTGAAATAATTAATTGCTTCCTTTCTTATATATTCTTCATCTTCACTATTTTTTCCATCTGCATTTATAATATTTTTGATATGATGAACATAAAATTTTATTTTTGTTGTAGCATGATATTTTTTGTAATTCTATCTCTTTGAGCCATTTCTCTCTAGATTTTTAGAACCAATGACTTCTCCTTTTTCAATGCATTATGATAATTAGAAAATAATTATTTTTCTTTCACATAAGAATCCTAATCCATTCCATTAATTTCTACTATCTCTTGTAAATTTTTGAACTTGGATTCAATTTATTTCTTGTCTTTAAAAATATTACCAAAATATTTGGCATTTCATTTCTTCATTTGTTCCTTTAAATATTTCAACTTTTGAACAAACATGTACATACATGATCCTTAAAATTTTGATTCATACCACCATAACATAACCATTTGGAAAAAATAGGATCTTGGAGCCACATAGACTAGAAGTGAAATGGATTTGGATGACCATTATTAGGTAATTCACAAGTCAAAATGGGTTTGTGATTTGATCTTGCTCGTTATAAAATATCTGAAGATATTGTATACTTTGTTTGCAACCATTTATTAGATACCAAGAATCTATCCAGTATTTCCACTATATGATTTTTACCAATGCATCTATTATCCCATTTATATTGAAATCTTGAGGATCTAACATCCCAAAGGTCATTTTAATTGACAAGTGAAAAAAATATTGCATTGATTTAGACCATATTGGAATGCCACCCTTATTTTCCAAATGAGATAGAACAATATTAAAATCACCCCCAAGAATCCATAGATCACAAATAATCATAATTGTATTTAAAAAAGTATTGTAAGGTCCTTTCGACATCTTTCATGAGGAGTAACTATAGTTGGAGCGTATACATTATAACCCCAAATTTGATTTTTTCCTCTTTCTTGCAAAATAATCCAGCAACCCAATTACATTTTATTTCTAATAGTTGTCCATCCCATTTGCACTTATCCCATATTATTGCAATACCACCTGAAGCTCATGTAGAAGAATTGCTAAACAATCACCTATCTTCCAAATCTTCTTAAAAGCATCCTTACAATCCTCACTGCTTAATTTTATTTCTTGTATTAAAATAAACTTAGGGCTATAACAACCTATTTATTTCCTTATTAACTCTTTTTAAGGGGGTTTTATTCATACCCCTAATATTCCATGATATCATTTTCATCATCAACATTTTTATTTTTATTAGTGGGCTTAGCCCCACTTCTTGTTAGCACTTGTGATATTTTTATTTGGCTTCCTAGATCAATATCCTTTTGAGTTATTTTCTCTTTACTCCTACTTTTATGGCCTTCCTCTCCTTCTTCCCTTCCCTCCAACAGTATCATATTCACAAATCTCTTCTATTTTTTTATATTTTTCAAAATGAGAATTATCTTCTAAAGATTTATGTTGCTCTAAATAGTCAAAAGTGCAAGGAATAGCCTCATTAGAATTTTCTTCTTTATGTTGCCTTGAAAACTCTAAACTGCATAGATGATCCTCCATAGTCATCACTTTCTTATGTTGGCCTAAAAACCCTAAATTTCCTTGGATATCCTCCATAATATTTTATTTACTATACCATTATTTAAATTCTAAAGTGCAAGGAATGCACTTCATACTAATCTTATTTTTATTTTAAGGAGAAAATTTTATGCTACTTGAGGATAATAAAGGTGATTTACCTAGATTAATCTTGACCTCCTTCACCTCATTTTCTTTAAAATTTGTCTCCCCATCTTATTTTGTTTTAAAATTTGCCCTCCCCTCTTCCTTCACACCTTTAAATCTTATATTTGAACTTGCACATTATACTTCCTCATCTACCATATCATGTTTTTCTTATAATGGTTGATTTGAGTAAACTATAGTGGCCTTTATCATTTGATAATGTAGAGGGATTTTTCTAGCCACTTTCTTAGGTGTGGAAAATACTTGGTTTGACCTAGCTTCTTCTATGATATGATCTCCTTGTTTTAAATTGAATCTATCCTCATGCCCAAAAATTTCTCTCTTCCTCCAATTTCACTTTGTAGTCTCTTGCCATGTGCTCAGTTTCATGACATTTGCAACATTGAAATAAAATATTTTCATAATCCACTTGCTGATCCCATTATCTTGATTCATATTTAATCCTAATTGACTATAATAAAGGTTTATATCCATGGAAACACTTATTCGAGTGTATACAACATGCCTTCTATCTTTATTAGTTGGTCCCTCCTAGATGAATTTACCTAGAGTATTACCAATATTATTCAAAACCTCCTTATTGATGAGTTGATAAGGAGGTCCAAAAAGCCTAATCCATACCATAATACTTTTAATAGTTTCCATGTCCATAGAAAAATTCTCATTTTGAGGTCTCAAATATAATGCATCTTTACCCCTAAACCATGGACCTCCATCAATCATTTTATACCTTATTTTTGAATTGGAGAAAATAATGAGGAAAAATCCTTTTGGAAGAAAATTCATGGAGTAATTTGAATTAAATCCCCACTTCCATTTGATCCAATTTTTAATCTCAAAAAAACCTAGCCAATATCCATGAAACTTACTAATTAATCCTCTGGTTTTAAGAACCATTATATCATGCTCAATCATCTCATTCTTGATAATCACTTTTGGTGTAGAATGCACTACCTACACTGGGTTTACCATAGATTAAATCTTCCTCTTATTGCTAGCTTGGGAATCCATACTTCCAACTTGGCCATTCATACTTTTATTAAGGACTTTCACAAATGACTTTCTTTCCATTTTACCTATATTTTATTCAAATGAATCCTTTAAATTCTCTTAAGATATGGAACAAGAATTGACACTTTTTCCTTGATCACACTTTGCTTTCTACTTTTGCTTGCTCACACTTACTCCTCACTCTTGGCTTGTGCTCACACTCATTTTTAGCTGCACTCACTCTTGATTTGTGCTCACACTCAGTTTTGGCTGCACTCACTCCTGGCTCATGCACTCACTCCCAACTCATGCTCTCACTCGCTTTCAATTGCACTCACTCTTGACTTGCACTCACACTTGCTTCTAGCTACAATAATCACAAATTAATTTTTATTTACAAGTCTTTTAGCATATTTTTATCTATACTAGTAAGCTTTAGTTTTGTTATATAGTATTAAGATAATTTACATAAAATTAGAAAAATAATCATAAAAATTTATTATATTATTATTTTATTAAGTCAAGCAAAGTATCAAATATCTAATTCTTGATGATTAATTGTATAATCTAATACATTTATAATTACGTAGGTAGATAAAATAATATTTAGCAATATATATATTTTTCTTTTTTTCTAGAGAACAAGGGGTTGTACTTAGGTCCCCCACCCTTGAAAAATCACAACTTTCTCCTTTGTAGCTTAAAATTTTATAAATAAATTCAATTATCATCTCAATTGAGTTTCTATAAGTACATACATCATTTTGTTAGAGTATATTACATTATTTGGTACATGTATTAGATTAGATATTTACTTTATGCAATGTAATAAATGCACAAGTGTGCATAATATTCAATAATGTAAATGTGCACATGAGTCCATAGAATAGGATATGAAGAGTCTAGAAGTGTGAAGGCCAAGAGTGCCCCATATGAAGAGTCACATTACATTATATATACAGAGTAATGTGAAGATGTAAGTGACATGACTTGTAATAACATTACTTGGTTCTTTTAGTGCTATGACACCATTTCTATGAGTATTTGTTTATGCCATATTTAGGAGTAGATATTAGAGTTATTTATGTGTTTTATATATTCAAAATATTATCATTATCATATAATTTGGATAGTGACTATTTCATATATTTTGAATTATTAATCTTAAGTAATAAAATTCAAAAGCTAACAGTGGTATCAAAGCGACAATGGACTTTGATAGGAGATAGGGAGAGCTATTGCAAGGATTGGACTTGCAATTTTTTTTTAAGTTGTGAAAGAGAAACCAGTGAAGGTGAGGATATTATATTTGGAAGGTGAAACTAGAGAAGACTGAATAACTTCTATTCTAAGAACAAATTTGGAATAGAAGGAGATTTTAGGTCTTGAAGTCAGATCTTGATATTGTGAATATTGAGGAGATTAAGAGACCCAAGAAGGAGATCCTATTGGAGAAAGTTGGTATATTGAAAAATACTACAAATTGTAGATTGGCTAGAGTCTTTCCATAAGATTGTGAAGACTAGGACTCAACACAAAATTTGTTCCACTAGTTTTTTTTGGTAGATTGATAAATGGGTTTTGAAAGGGCCCCAAAACCTTATTACAAAAATAAACTCAATACAACAAGTTTAGTAGCATAATAAGTGAAACATGGCCATAATAGAGAGAAGATCCCAACAACACAGGTGGAACAAGCCATGGGAAAAAACTAGGATTAAAAAACTAGATCAGAAGCACAATATGCAAAACTAGACTATCCCATAGGGGTGATCCCAAAAACATAGGCATATAAAACCATGGGAATTACCCAAGATACAAAGATCTAGAAGGGCATGATCACAAAAAAGAGAAGGCATAAATTAAACATCGATAACATTCACTTAGACTTTATTGGTGTCATCTTAAATCTTGAATAGCTGCTTAAGTTGGTTATGGAGCTTGTCCAAGGTTTTCATAGCTTGGTGGTAGATCGTCCACATAGCCTTGGCAACATCAGTGATAATAGAGATGTTGGCAATAGAGCTATCAATATGATTGAGGATGGAATTCTTAAGCACAATGGTAGAGCTCTACTCATGAAATTTTTCATCATTATAATTCTATTTAAGGGATGCCTTAGAGGGGGTCCTTTTGGTCTTCACCTTCTTGGAGCAGCTAGAACCTTGAGCCTTAGCTGAGATTTATTGATGCTTGAGCTATATGAGAGACCAATATCTGAAATCAAAGCCAAAATACTCATACTATTACTTCATGGATCCAAGAGTCTTTAATTTTAAATTAGGGGAGATGTACTTAGGATCACCATCATCATTAGGTACCTCATTGATAGGGGTAGTGTGACTAAGACTCTCATTGGGAGGATTAAAGGGATTACAAGCTATAATAGTTTTTTTGGTATGCTCTTCGAGGGTATGCTTATATAGACCCTGGTGGGTTGGTTGGATTGAATTTATCTTTTTCACACTATCAATAGAGAGTGTGATGGATTGTTAGAATTATTGAGTTTTCATTGATGTCAAAGGTTGACTTGGTTGTTAGAAAACAGTGGGCAAATTATTCAAGGGCAAGTTTGAAATATTTAAAATTAATATATATGTTAATTTTGAAAAGGCCAAAGGTTGAAATATTTAATTTAAAGATTCAAATTAAATATTAAAGTGAAAAGCGCATATAAATGAAGGCTTTACTTGGTTAAATATATAAATTTTTAAATTAAATATTTAAATCAAAAATTTAAATATTATTGTAAAAGAAGTATGGGTCGACCACTTGGGCTCAAAAATCAAGGAAGAGAAAGGCTTATATAAATACAAGGTAAGTTCACTTTGGAATTATGTTTTTCATTGAATATCTTCAAGATATACATGAGCACGGTGAGAATGAAGATACAAACAAGGAGAGGGATACACTGAATCCTTTGACAATGTGATAGAAGTGATGCGAAGATCTTTGATTTATCATAGTAGAGCATGCACACAAAAATTCCACATAGTCAACAAAGAAGGTGTGTCCAATAATGAGAAGCAAGGTGCATGTTTGGAGCTCCATTTAGATTGAAGAAGAACAACCAGACAAAACTCCTTTGTGTGCCTAGTTAATATTGAAGACAACACGAACATCTATTATGAGTAGCATCAAACAAACACTCATAGACCATGCAATAGTTAGAGTTGAATACTGTGATACCATTGTTGTGAGATGAGAAGGTGAATATTAGTGGTAGAAATATCATTAAAGTAGTAGTAGATAGATAATGTCCATAGTAGTGGAGATCTCATTTCAAGAAATTATGGAGAGATCGTTTCAAGTAGCGATAGAGAGATCATTTCAAGTAACGAATGAGAGATCATTTCAAGTAGTGGATGATATATCATTACAAGTAAAAATGAAGAGATTGGGGAGAATTCTTTCACAAAATCAACATCTACAAATAGAACCCAAGTGCTTGCCTTGAAAAAAAGTCCCCATTAAAGTTTAACCGCATACAAATCCGTGAGATATTCATCTACATTGGAGGATCGGGTTTGCTAAAAATTTGAGCACTGAGTTGGTGATTTGGATACATTACAAGCATAGGTTAAGTGAACGTGTCATTGGAAGGTGGAGGTATCAAATATTGTAGAGGTTTTAAATCTAGTCCTTAACCTTACCAAGTAAAGTGGGGTAATATTATTTTGGTGGAGTCTAGCCGAGAGAGACTATGAGCACTAGGGATGTTAAAAGGAGACATCTAGTCATAATTAGCTAAAAGTGTGGGAAGCAAACATAACAGATATGGAATACAGATATGTCATCTTCATAATTGAATGCACATAAATTGAAAACATCCTAGTTTTGGAATATGAGCCAAGAAAATCCTAAGATGGAGATGTCTTGATTTTGGACTATGAGTCAAGTGAAGATGAAATCATCCTAATTCTGGACTAAGAAGAAAGTAGTGAAGCTGAAGGAATAAGGTATGCTGAAGATTGAATCTAGTAATTGTTATCTTCACCTAAAAAACATCAAAGGAGCGTGCATCAATTAAAATTGTGCATGAGGTTGAATGAGAACCTAACAAAGGCACCATCGAAACTAGATTTTTGGAAGAAGAGCATCGTGCACTTTAGAAGAATTTGGAAGTAAAGTTAAGATAATATTTATTTATTTTCTATGGTAGGAGTTATAAGGAGAAGTCATAAATTTTAATTCATTATGAGGAATAGGGAGCATTTATATTTATTTTATAGGGTTTGATATATATATTTTTAAGCAAAAAACCTCTTGCAAGACCGCCTTGGTATAAGAGATCACGAACAGGGGGTTCTACACCGTCAAAGTCACCCAGGAGTCGCACCCGACCCTGCCTGCACCAACATTATCAATTGGATTTTGTATATCCAATTCAACTTTTTTGTAGGGTGGAGATTTGAACCTGGGACCTCCCTTGGAGGATTGCCCTCTCCTCTCCAATTCACCTACAACACCTGGGTATAAGGTTTGATTTAATTAATCTAAAGCATTATAGATTAAAATAATAGCAACAAAGTTTGGACATTATTCATGTATCATTTGGCAAGGGCTAGCAAGCTCATAGAAAGAAATATTAATGGAGCAGGCCTGAGAAGAATTATTAAGCAAAATTGTGAGTGCTTGATTTCATAATACAAATAACAAAGGATAAAGCCTTAAGGTCCTGATAACAACACCTAGCTAAAGCATATTGTGCACCAGTTAACAAAGCTAAGAACTTGGAAAAAAGCATCAATCATAGAAGGTTGAAATTCAAAATTTGAAGATCTTGAGAAGCACATCATAACATGGAATTATAAAAGAGTGAAAGAAAGGTATTAGCATCTCCAATTTAACATGCAAGTAAGTTATCTAGTGCTAGAATTGGGCTATCTTTAAAATGTAATAAATGTGAGACATGTGGAAGTGATTAAATTAATGAATGTGAAGGACATTTTGGCCATTTGAATCTTTCAACACTAGTATATCATTCTCTATTTTTTGATCAAGGTTGGTGCCTTTAGATTTGAGGTTTGTGCCTCAAGGAGATTTGTGTCTGCCGTAGGTTGGTGCTTGCACTATTGTACAAGGAGATTGGTGTCTCTTGTGGGTTGGTGCCCACGAAATTGAACAAGGAGATTGGTGTTTGTTGTGGGTTGGTGCCCATGAAATTGAATAAGGATATTGATGTCTCCTATGGGTTGGTGCCCACAAGCTTGCATAAGGAGATTGGTGTCTCCTATGGGTTGGTGCCCACAAACTTGCATAAGGATATTGGTGTCTCCTGTGGGTTGGTTCCCATAAAATTGAACAAGGAGATTGGTGTCTCCTATGGGTTTGTGCCCATGAAATTGTACAAGGGCATTGGTGTCTCCTATGGGTTGGCACCCATGAATGTTATTGAAGAAAATGAAAGCAATATTTTTTTGTGGTTTTCTCCCAAGAATGTGTTTCCACGTAAATTCTTGTCTCTTGTGTGTGTGGAATTTTTTGCACTGATTTACTATTGCATTCATATTAGTGCAATTATTGTTTTGAAAGGAAATTTTTTATCTTATACTATTCACTCCCCTCTCTCAGTAAGTGTGTGTTTCTTCAATTGGTATCAGAGTGGGTTCATTTGTGAAATCCTAACCTATTGAAGGAAGATATAACACGGATACACATGGCTTACCAAGAAGGTTTTTCATTAAGTAGGGCTCCATTATTCGATGGGACTAACTATGCTTTTTGGAGCATGAGGATGTGAACCTATTTGATGGCACATGGCTGTGATATATGGAAATATGTTGTGGATGGGTACTTGCAACCCCTCCTACAAATCAAAATGGTAAGAAACCATTTGAAAAAAATGCCAAGACAATGAATGCAATATTAAGTAGATTATATGAATTAGATTTTATGAAAGTCATGCAATGCACCTTAGCAAAAGAATTATGGGATAAGTTACAAATAACATATGAAGGAGACAACAAGGTTAAAATGGTAAAACTTCAAACCCACAGGAGGAAGTTCGAAGACTTGAAGATGAAATATGAAGAAGATATTACCAGATATCTACTCTATTTTTATGGAATTGTCAACACCATTCTTGGACTTGGAGAAAGTATTAATGACTCTAATATTGTTCAAAAAATATTAAGGTCATTTCCCATGAGGTTTGATGCAAAGGTCTCAACGATTGAAAAAATTAAGGATCTTAAAACCTTAAGCATGGATGAGCTACACAAAATTCTTATAACATATGAGATGGGGATTGAAAAATATCAAACATTCAAATGGGAGACCACATTTAAAGCTTCAAATAAGACAAAGAATAAAGAACCAAATTCAAGTGAAGAATCGAGCAGTGGAGAAGAAGCTAACTTTGTGGAAAGAAATAATAAGGGACTAAGAAAACACAAAGGTAAGCATACTATGAAATATTTTAATTGTGGTAACATTGGTCACTATGTAGCTCAGTACCCACAAGATGAAAGTAGTAGCAGTGAAGAAGAAGAGGAATACAAGAAAAATAAGGAAAGAAAATTTTATCATGAAAATAAAAATAGGTATGGTCAAAGCAAGCATGAGAAGAAGATATTTCAAAGGCACAAGAAGAGTCTTTATGTTGAGGAAGCAAAAATTTCTTCCAACAATAGTGATGAAAGTCTCTTTAATAGTGGAAGAGAAAAAATTCTATTTTTAGCCATGGAGGTGAAATAAGATGCTCCTATTGTTGAAAAAATAGAAGAGGAGGAAGATCCAAAAAATGAAAAGGAAGCCATAGTTGATATAGAAGAGGAACTTGTTTTTGCTCTTGAAGAGTTGAAAATGATTAGAAATAAAAACTCAAGATTGAAGACTCAAGTACAAGAGGATGAGAAGACAAGGGTAAATATTTCACAAGATCTCATCAACTTAAAAGTGAAAATTGAAGAGGTAAAGTTAATAGAAGTGTAGACACAAAAATCTAGGAATTTGCATTACACATCATAATTCTACAGAATAATATATGCCTAAGTCTAAACTTAGGCATATAATTTCTGCACATTATTCATTGGCATTGCATATCATAATTTTTCATAATAAAATATGTCTAAGTATAAACTTAGGCATATAATTCCTGCACATTATTCGTCCACATTGCACATTTCAAACTACATAACATTATGTGCTTAATTTTTGACTTAGGCATAAAATCCTGGACATAATTATATTTTCTAGATTTTATTAAATCTAGGTAATATCCTCCTAGGATACCCTTTCTCCTCACTGGACATGTGTCTTGGCCACATCACCATCACCCCTTTTCCACCTCTCACACACCCTTGTACCCTTTGTCCCTTCACATGGGGAAACCCTCCATAATTCACTCCACTTGCACCTACCCACTTGCCACATCTCACACCTCACTCCACACTTCACTCCACTTCCACCTACCCACTTGCCACATCTTACACCTCATTCCACACTTCACTCCACTTTCACCTACCCACTTGCCACATCTCCCAAATTAAGTAAGACACTTCTAGTGACTCACTACAACTACCCAGGATAGGTAGCTACCCAGTCACTAGCACTTGGGTAGCCTTGGCTTACCACCTATCCTTCCCTCCAAAACCCTCAAAGGCCTATAAAAACACCATCACATGAGGAGAAAATAGAGAAAAAAAGGGGATGCTAATGTTATGCTACTCGAATTATGCTATGTAAGCCATATTCATTGTTCATATTCTTCTATATTCATTTTGCATTAGTCATTTCATTTACATTTTATCATTATCATTGTGACAAGTGCTACTAAACCCTTTTTTATTTGCATGTGTGCAGATTCCAAGTTCAAGATTCAACAAGTTCAATTCCAGCATGGTGGTCATGAAAAACCCACCTCCTGCATTGTTGTAGCATGAATAAGCGAAAGACACCATGTTTTATTGTAAAATGGGATCACCCCATTCAAGCATTTTTATTGTGAAGCATCCTACAAATGGGCTTATTGTATCACAAAACACATTTTACAAAATATAATGCAATGATTCATTTTTAGTGCAATGGTGTTCTTCTTTATGTATACAAATTGGCGATCACAATTTTCTTACCCCTTTTCCCTTTTATTTCTTTATTTTTATTTTTAGAACACTAATTTTTGGTCTTTCTTTGTGTGGTTGCAGGATTTGACTTTTGTATTGACAATCTCCTCCTCCACTCAAAATCCAGGTTGGTGTTCTAATTTTATTTCTAAATTTTATGTTTTTTAATAAAAATCTCTCTTAACTTAATTTTTTTTTTTTTTAAATAATTGTGCCAGTGTAACTGTGTAGTTATGTACTGCACAGTTATGCACTGTGCAGGTATGCACTACGCATATCTGCGCAATTAGACTATTCCTGCGCAGTGCAATTACATAGATTTGTGCAGTCTAACTACACAGTTAGACTATGCCTGCATAGTCTGCACAGTTAGACTACATAGTTTGCACAGTGTAAATGCACAATTATACTGCGCAAACTACACAGTTGCACTGCGCTAAAAAAAAAAAAGTTTCAATAAAAATTGAAAAACAAGTCGGGTGCGCTCCTCCCACATTTCAAATTAAAAAAAAAACAAAAAAAAAAAACATGAGAAAAATAGAACATTTCAAAATACAAAATAATAATAAAATACAAAAAAATCAAAACATTAAAATAATAATCAAAAAATCATTTTAAATTTTAATTTTGTTTTTTTTTTTTTAAAAGATATTTTATTTTATTTTTTTAAATTGCTTTAAAAAAAAAAAAAAAAGAATTGTTGTTCAATTTTTTTTTTCAAAATTGTCAAAAACTTGTCCAAAAAAAAAAAACAAACTCAAATCATGTCAAAAAAAAAAAGTTTCAAAACATACAAACAAAAAAAATTGTCAAAACATACAAACAAAAAAAATGTTAAAAACATACACAAAAAAAAAAAAAAATAGAATAACAACTTCAACCACATTGCATTTTCATAATAAAATCATTCTAGGCATAATATTTGTTTGCATTGCATTTTGCATCCTTAGCCTCCATTTTGCATTTTACAAAAGCATTTGCATTATACTAGGCATTAAAAACAAAATAAATCAAAATACACAAAACAACAAAACAAAAAAGATACAAAACCATGTAAAAAAAAAACTATCAAAAAAATATTATCAAAATTTGCATTCTTGTGTGCTTTTCTATGTTTGGTGTGCTTTTTCACATTCTTAGGCATCCAAAATTGAATTGCATCCTAGATTGCATTGTATCTTGCTTTACAAAAACAATAGAAAATTAAAAATCTTCACACACTTGCACGTTTCATAATAACATTGATAGGTTGGATTTAATCACCAACCTACAATTCAAACCGATGACATTGGAATCCACCTTCTTCCACCAGCTTACCCCCTAGATATCCTTAGAAAGAATAGATAACTCCTTAATTTGGTATAGGTCACTTGTGTTCAAGTTGTCTCCCACTGTTGGAACGATTGTTGAATCAGAGTGGAAGAGCTAGGCGAACCCCCCACTGGGATTTAAGTGGTGTACCCCAGACTCTTTTGAGAAATCATGCTTGACACTAGTGTTCCTAATCACCATATTAATTTATTTCCTTTATTCTAATAAAAAAAACTTCTTCAAAATTCCAACAACATCAAAACACGCTGAAACTCAAAATAAAAGAATCAAAGACCTCAAAATTACAAAAAAAATCAAAAACTTCAAAAATCTAGAAACAATAAAAAAATCAAACATCAAAATCAAAATTTGAAAAAACTTAGAAAACATTATTTGTTTATTTGATTTGTGTGTTATTCAATTGTATTTCCATCACATTTTCACACACATACCTTCACATTCACCACCTGATTTCACCTGAACCACCTTCCACATGCATATCAAAATTCAAAATGCAAAAAAAAAAAAAAAATCAAATAAAAATGCTCCAATGGAATAAAACCCCTTTGGTCATTTCAAATTAAAAGGCTCCAAAGGAACCAAACCCCTTTGGTAAAATTATTTCAAAATGCTCCAAAAGGGATACCCCTTTGGTCAAATAAATAAAAAAATCTCCAAAGGAGACACCCCTTTTGTCAAATCATATCAAAAGGCTCCAAAGGACAAAACCCTTTGGTCAATCAATCAAAAAGGCTCCAAATGGGACACCCCTTTGGTCAATTCAAATAAAAATTCTACAAAGGGGATACCCCTTTGGTCAAATCATTTCAAAATGCTCCAAAGGGGATACCCCTTTGGTCAAATAAATAAAAAAGGCTCCAAAGGAGACACCCCTTTGGTCAAATCAAATAAAAAATGCTCCAAGGGGGACACCCCTTTGGTCAAATCAATTTAAAATGCTCCAAAGGGGACACCCCTTTGGTCAATCAATCAAAAAGGCTCCAAATGAGACATCCCTTTGGTCAATTAAAATAAAAAGGCTACAAAGGGGATACCCCTTTGGTCAAATCAATAAAAAAGGCTCCAAAGGAGACACCCTTTTGGTCAACTCAAATCAAAAGGCTCCAAAGGGGACACCCCTTTGGTCAAATCAAATAAAAAATGCTCCAAAGGAGACACCCTTTTGGTCAAATCAAATCAAAAGAATCCAAAGGGGACACCCCTTTGGTCAAATCAAATCAAAAGGCTCCAAAGGACAAAAACCCTTTTGTCAATTCAAATCAAAAGGCTACAAAGGGGATATCCCTTTGGTCAAATAAATAAAAAAGGCTCCAAAGGAGACACCCTTTTGATCAACTCAAACCAAAAGGCTCTAAAGGGAACACCCCTTTGGTCAAATAAAATAAAAAAGTCTCAAAAGGAGATACCCTTTTGGTCAAATCAAATCAAAAGACTCCAAAGGAGTTGGTCAAATCAAATCAAAAGGCTTCAAAGGACAAAACTCCTTTGGTCAATTCCAATAAAAAGGCTCTAAAAAGGACACCCCTTTGGTCAAATCATATCAAAAGTCTCCAAATGACAAAAACCTTTTGGTCAATTCAAATCATAATGCTCCAAGGGGGACACCCCTTTGTTCAAATCAATCCAAAATGCTCCAAAGGGGACACCACTTTGGTCAATCAATTAGAAAGGCTCCAAAAAAGACACCCATTTGGTCAATTCAAATCAAAAGGCTACAAAGGGGACACCCCTTTGGTCAAATCAAATAAAAAATGCTCCAAGGGGGACACCATTTGGTCAAATCAATTAAAAATGCTCCAAAGGGGACACCCCTTTAGTCAATCAATCAAAAAGGCTCCAAAAGGAAACCCCTTTAGTCAAACCAATCAAAAGAAAAACTCCAAAGGGGGTATCCCTTTGGTCAAATCAATTCAAAAATGTTCCAAGGGAACAAACAATCCTTTGGTCACATGCAATTAAAAGAGTCCAAAGGAACCAAACCTCTTTAGTCACATTTTCAGCTCAAACACACAAAAAAAAAACAATAAATATATAAAAATAAAATAAAAAAACAAAAAAATTCTCATACACATTGTATTTTTAATAAATTGCCTTCACAATACAACTTCCATTGCATTCACACATTCAACTTCCATCACATTTACATAGTTGAACCATTTGTATTCATTAAAGTCATGAATAATTGATAATGTACTATGTCTTGTTGCCTTAATCAGGGGTACCTCACATAAAAAATCACTAAAACCATCAACATAATAATCCATTGCTTCCTAAGAAAAAATCCTAATGTTTTAAATCACTCAACCACTCCTAGTGTTTTAAGAAACCTCCAAACAATATGTCACATATATACACTAAGCAAATATTGAGTATTGGGAATTAATTTCAAAAATATTCTCGAACCAAACACAATTTCACATCTTAAAAACATCTTGTGTCAAAAAATGGATAACACCATACTTGGTAGGAACCTTGAGGTGAAAAGGGTCATCCTTGCTTGCCCCATTATGCAACATAGTCAATGATAATAGTGGTTTTCACTACTATCATAGTTGCTTCAAATTCAAAATATAGAGTAGTAAGGATAGGGTACAATTCTCATCACACTTAGGTTGAGAATCCGATTCTCCAAAGCTCTAATTCCTTTACATCACACACCACTGATTAATTGGGTTGTAAGGATTGTGTTACATTTCTAGTCAGACGATTAAGTAGTCATCCCTAAAATTCAAGAAGTAAAAAATAAAAATCATGGACTATGGAGTTAGCCTCCATCGAAGCTATAGAAGTTTGACTGGTAGTGGAGTACTCTCATACGTGGTGACATGTATCTTTTAAAAAGAGACCTCTGACTGCTCATACGGATAAGCTAGCCTCTAGGTTCAAACCATAACAAGTTTACCCAATTTACTCAAGATGAGTTAATGAAATCAATTGCATACACATTGGTTCTTGATTGTCTTGGGTCATTACCATGCTCTTGATTCAGTAAATGAATTCACTGCACACACATTTGGTCCTAGAAGAATTAGGTAATTTTAGTGAGTTTATTTGAGATCACTAGGATGTTTGAGTATTTGCAAAACAACTCTATATTATTTATCCCTAAGGGAAATAAAGTCATAAGAAAGCTTCCATTCCATACCACCATCACATAGTCATAAATATCATAATCCATTTCATCCATGTGGTCATACTAGTAGTATTATATTGGTGCCCTTGATTAAGCAATAAAGACAAAGTTTGCTAAATAATGGTTCAAAACCTCTTTGAAAAATGATCAATAAAGAAACACCATTCATTCAAATGGTTCAAAATCTCTTTGAACAACAATCAATAAAGCAACACCATTCATTCAAATGGTTTAAAATCTCTTTGAACAACAATCAATAAAGCAACACCATTCATTCAAATGGTTCAAAATATTATCAAACAATGATTAATAAAGCAACACCATTCATTCATTTGCATTCATTTATAAAATATTCATTTCATAACATGTACAAAAAAAAAACAATTTGAACAATCAATCATTACACATATACATAAACAATCACAAAACAACTTGGGGGGTTCAAGGTCTCACACCTTCCCCATCAATCACATCAAACAATCAATAAAACAACTTGGGGGATTCAAGGTCTCACACCTACCGCAAAAATCACATTAAACATTCACATTTCAAATAATCAAATTCAAAAAGCTCCAATGTAATCAACCCCTTTTTTCGCATTCAATCCAAAAAAAAAAGCTCCAAAGGTAACAATTTCTTAGGTCAAATTCAATCTCAACAAGACTTTCAAAAATTGAAATGCTATAATCTCAACTCCCTAATAAATCCATGCGGCTAGACTGATCCATGGGATAGAGATGCACATTTCCTTATTTTATCGTATTTCCTTAAGTGATCCTTGTATCTAGTGATTTACTCTAGTACCCTAGCGGTTGTAGTGATTGGCTATCTATACAATTCGATAGACAATTATCATTAACACAATTCAAAAAGCCCCAAAGGCATAAAACCCTTTGGTCAAATCAATCCAAAATGCTCTAAAGGTACTCAAATTCCTTTGGTAAAAAAAAAATCAATCATCAAAACATAAAAACACAAAAAAACATTTCCATGCATATTTTGTCTTACAAAACCTTAAAATAACAAAAACATTGCCATGAATATTTTGTCATATAAAACATAAAACACCAAAAATATTTTCATGCATATTTTGTCATACAAAAACAAAAAAAAAACACAAAGCAATCATGCATTCTCCCCTACCAAAAAAACAACAAAAGAAAAAAACAAACAATTTTTTTTTCAAAGATATCTCAATTCCTTTGGTCAAAAAAAAATTCAACAGGCTCTTGAAAGAATAGAAATTTTCTCATCTCAACTCTCTAAGAAGGCCATGATGCTGGACTGCTCCAAGGAATAGAGGTGTACATTTCATTCTTTCACTTAGCCTCAAGTGATCCTCGTATACAATAACTTATCCTATATACCTGGCAGTTGTAGCGACTAATAATCCATGCAATTCGGGAGGATGGATAGGTTACCATAAGGCCCTTGAAAAGTGATTCACCTCATGCAAGAAATGAATTGTTATCTTCTCAATTCCCTAAGAAAGCCATATTGCTGGACTGCTCCAAGGGATGGAAGTGCATAATTATCAACAATGGTCGAAATCATAGTTGAAACAAAAACAAAAACATCCATCTCATCAAACACTTATCATTTAATTTTTTAGTGCTTTCATCATTTCATATCTTCTCCATTGACTTATCTCTTGAAGGGAAAGATAAAATCAACAAAGTTCATAATCAAAAGAAACACTCAAAACACTCAATCATGCAAATTACGCACATTAAAATGAGCATATTTTCCATGATTGGGGCAACACAAGTTGAATTTTATTTGTGACCATCTTACACAACTCCTCTTCAAATGCAAATGGCTACAAAAACATTGTAAAATCCTTAAAATCATCATCTTACATCAACATAAACACGAGTGAACCTTGTATCTAGTAATTTACCCTAGAAACCTAACGGTTGCAGCTATTGGAAATCCATGCAATTCGATAGGATGGATAAATTACCATAAGGACACTAATTCAAAATCATTTCACATCATAATGTTTGAAATTAAACCAGGTTGATCCTTCAATTTTTGAGTGACCTGCATTCAAGTATATTTATCCAAGGTTGTCATTGACGCCTACTTTGTGGGGTTACAAAACATGGAAATTTTATACTTCACCATTTTGCATTAAGGAATTTCTAATGGTCACTAGGACAAGCCCATAGGGTGATTGGTTCCTTTGCTTCATCATATTGCATGTTAATCAAACCAAAAGGTAACTTTACGACAACATAAGTCCACCCCAAAATTAGGGCACCTAACTTGATACTAATTTTAAATATTTACATCAATCACATCGTGAAATTTCATAAAAATCATCATCATCATCACATCATTTAGTGAATTTTGTATCTAGTGGATTATCCTATACACCTAGCGGTTACAATGACTAGCAATCCATGCAATCCGATCATATGGGTAGCTCATTATAAGGAAACTCATTCAAAAATTCAACATTAAATCTCTACGACATTAAATAAGCTAGCTACCTAAATATTTGAGCTTAGATGTGTTCAAAATATATTTGCACAAGGTTATCCTTCAACCCCTTCCATTGGGTCAAAAGTGAAAACAACCAAAAACAATTTGGTAATACTCAAAAATCACTCGAGTATCAAATCCCCGAACGACTGGTTCCTTGAACCTATCATTTGGAAGGAATTGCTAAAGTCACAGTGGAACAAGAAATCCAAATGTGGTTGAATATTCTACCACACATTTTGCACATAATGAAACTAAAGGTAAATTCACAAAAACACAAATAATCCCAAACTTG
Source organism: Wollemia nobilis (assembly GCA_028583015.1). Taxonomy (NCBI): domain Eukaryota; kingdom Viridiplantae; phylum Streptophyta; class Pinopsida; order Araucariales; family Araucariaceae; genus Wollemia; species Wollemia nobilis. The sequence goes on from JAQPPZ010002291.1 coordinate 1,500,602, forward strand.
GGGTATCAAGTTGGTCAAAATGATATACATTTGTATCACATCCAAATATTTCAATCAACCACCTCTTTTCATCATCCACATTTGGTCAATTGTATCATTGGTATCATCCTTTACACATTTGCCAATTGAGGGGGTAAGCAAAACAATAATTAAAAAAAAAAAGTCATTCCTTCTTGTGTCCATTCGAGAATATTTGAGTCCATTCCTCTATCAAATAAAATAGGTGTCTTTTATTTTCATACCACATTGTGTTTCACACAACACGGTACAAAAAGGGGCATCTGTAGACACAAAAATCTAGGCATTTTCATTACACATCATAATTTTGCATAATAATATATGCCTAAGTCTAAACTTAGGCATATAATTCCTACACATTATTCATTGGCATTGCACATCATAATTTTGCATAATAATATATGTCTATGCACATTATTCATTGGCATTGCACATCATAATTTTGCATAATAATATATGTCTAAGTCTAAACTTAGGCATATAATTCCTGCACATTATTCATCCACATTGCACATTTTAGACTACATAATATTATGTGCACAAGTTTTGACTTAGGCATAAAATCCTGCACATAATTATATTTTCTAGATTTTATTAAATATGGGGAATATCCTCGTAGGATACCCTCTCTCCTCACTGGACATGTGTCTTGGCCACATCACCATCACTCATTTACCACCTCTCACACACCCTTGTCCCATTTGTCCCTTCACATGGGGTAACCCTTCATAATTCACTCCACTTGCACCTACCCACTTGCCACATCTCACACCGCACTCCACACTTCACTCCACTTAAACCTACCCACTTGCCACATCTCCTTCCTTTTGATCCTCAGAGTGGACCCTTGATCCTTGGTCTAAAGGGAAGAAATTTTACTCCAAGCCTAAGAACTAATCACTCACCTCACTCCAAACTTCACTCCACTTTTACCTACCCACTTGCCACATATTCCTAGTTAAGTGAGACACTTCTAGTGGCTCACTGCAACTACCTAGGATAGGTGGCTACCCAGTCCCTGCCACTTGGGCAGCCTTGGATTACCACCTATCCTTCCCTCCAATACCATCAAAGGCCTATAAAGACACCATCACATGAGGATAAAAGGGAGAAAAAAGAGGGGATGCTAATGTTATGCTGCTCGGATTATGCTATGTAAGCCATATTCATTATTCATCTTCTTCCATAATTATTTTACATTAGTCATTTCATTTACATTTTATCGTTATCATTGTGACAGATGCTACTAAATCCTTGTTTATTTGCATATGTGTAGATTCTAAGTTCAGGATTCAACAAGTGCAAGTCTAGCATGGTGGTCACGAAAAACCCATCTCCCGCATTGTTGTAGCATGAAGAAGTGAAAAGACACCATATTTTATTGTAAAATGGGATCACCCCCTTCGAGCATTTTTATTGTGAAGCACCCTACAAAGGGGTTTATTGTATCACAAAACTCATTTTACAAAATATAATGCAATGCTTCATTTTTAGTGCAATGGTGTTCTTCTTTATGTATACAAGAAGAAGTTATGACTGAGCAGTTAAAGACAAAAGAGTTGGAATGTGAAAAACTAGAACATGAGATTGTCTCTCTAAGAAAATCTAATGATGAGCTACAACAAAATATTAGGTTTAAGAAAAGCATAGAAATCTTGGATGATATTATCAAAGCATAGAGATATTTGATTATAAAGACTAGACTCGGTTTTGAAGAAGGTCAAAAGAAAAAAAGGGGGAGTCAATCTCAAAAGGAACAAAGGCATCAAATAAAATAATTAAAGAAGAGCCTAAAACCTATGCTTATGTGTTGGAAAGTGGAAGTATCAAGAAGGAAGAAAACAAAGCATCATCAAGGAACAAAGCAATCAGATAGGTTTCAATATTTCTTCTAAGTTTATTTTTTTTCATGTCACCAATTTGGTCATAAAGTTGTAAATTGTAGGGTCCATGCTAAAAATGATTTTGGCTTTGCCAAGAGGAATTTCAATTCATTTGCACCTCTCATGGACTACAACATCATTTGTTACAAATGTAATAATTTTGGGCATAGATCTAAATGGTGTAGAACGACGTTCCTTGAATTCTAAAATCTAGTAAGAAGGAGGATGGCCAAACTATTCAAAAGCAAATGCCCTCCAAATTTTGGAAAAAGAAAATAGAATAAGAAAAGGAGCATAGTAATTTGGGAGTTTCACTCCCATCTCATCATTGAAGTCTTAATTAGAGCAATTAGTAAGGGCACATTATCAAGTGTCTTATCATTTAGCCCTAAGAAGCCTTTTCCTTGATGTCAAAGGGGGAGAATTTAAGTAAGGGGGAGTAGTTTGGAAATTTAGTAAGGGGGAGCAACTTGTGATCCTATTGTAGTAAAGGACAGTTTCTTTGCAGGGTGGCCATCAATGACAAAGGGAGAGTTTGTTATAATTATTGAGTTGTCATTGATGTCAAAGACCGACTTGGTTGTTAGAAAAATGTGGGTAAATTATTCAAGGGTAAGTTTGAAATATTTAACATTAATATTTATGTTAATGTAGAAAAGGCCAAAGATTTAAATATTTAATTAAAGATTCAAATTAAATATTAAAGTGAAAGGCTACATATAAATGAAGGCTTTACTTGGTTGAAAATTTAAATATTTATTTTAAATATTTAAATATTTAAACTAAATATTTAGAATTTTTTTGTAAAGCAAGTATGGACCGACCACTTGGGTGCCAAAAGCAAGAAAGAGAAAGGGTTATATTAATACAAGGCAAGTTCACTTTAGAATTATGATTTCCATTGAATATCTTCAAGATATATATGATCATGGTGAGAATGAAGATACGAACAGGGAGAGGGATACACCGAATCCTTTGATGATGTGGTATAAGGGAATTTTACAGCATATGTGAAGCTCTTCGATATATCAGAGTAGAGAACACATGCGAAAACTTCACATAGTCAACAAAGAAGGCATGTCTAGTAATGAGACATGAGACACATGATTGAAGCTCCATTTAGAATGAATAGGGACAGCTAAACAAAAATCCTTTATGTTCCTAGTTAATCTTGGAGACAACACAAACATCTATTATGAGTAGAAAAAAATAGACACTCACAAGCTACATAGTAGTCAGAGCAAAAGACTGTGATGTCATGGTTGTGAGATGTGAAGGTAAAGATAAGTGGTAGAAATATTTTTCAAGCAACGATGGAGATATATTTTCCATAGTGGTAGAGAGATCATTTTAAGCAGCGATGGAGAGATCATTTCAAGCAGCGATGGAGAGATCATTTCAAGTAGTGGATGAGAGATCGTTTCAAGCAGCGGATGAGAGATCATTTCAAGCAGTAGCAAAGATATTTGGGAGAAGTATTTGGCAAAATCAATGTCTACAAATAGAACCCAAGTGCTAGCCTTGAAAAAGAGTCCCCATTAAAGTTTTACTATGTACAAATCCATGAGATATTTGTCTATATTAGACGATCGAGTTTGACAAAAATTTGAGCACTAAGTTGATGATTTGGGCACATTGCAAGCATAGCTCAAGTGAATGTGTCACTAGAAGGTGGAGGTATTGAATATTATAGAGGTTTAAAATCTAGTCCTTAACCTTACCAAGCAGAGTAGGGTAGCAACATTTTGATGGAGTCTAGCCAAGAGAGACTGTGAGCTCTAGGGATGTTAAAAGGAGACATCTGGTCATATTTAGTGAAAAGCATGGGAAGTAAATGTAATAGATATGGAATATAGATATGTCATCTTCATCATTGGATGCACATGAATTGAATATGTCATAATTTTGGACTGTGAGACAAGAAAATCCTGAGACAGAGATGTCCTAATTTTGTATTGTGAGTCAAGTGAAGACAAAATCATCCTGTTTTTGAATTGAGAAGAAAGCAAAAAATCTAGAGGAATAAGGTATGCCAAGGAAAGTATGAATAGTGAGTCCAATAACTATTACCTTCACTCACAAAACACTAGAGGAGAGAGCGTTATTTAAAATTATGCATGAGGTTTAAGGAGAACCTAATGAGGGTGCCATCGAAACCAGCCATTTGGGAGAAGAGCATCATGCACTTTGGAAGAGTTTGTAGGTAAATTTAAGATAATATGTATTTGTTTTTCTATGGTAGGAGTTATAAGGATAAGTCATAAAGTTTAATTCATTAGGAGGAATAAGGAGCATTGATATTTTTTTATAGGGTTTGATTTAATTAATCTAAAGCATTATAGATTAATTAATAGCAACAAATCTTGGACATTATTCACGTATCATTTGGAAAGGGCTAGCAAGCTCATAGAAGGATAGATGAATGGAGCAGACATGAGCATAATTATTAAATAAAATTATGAGTGCTTGATTTTAGAATCCAAAGAACAAAGGATAAATCCTTAAGGGTCTGATAACAACACCTAGCTGAAGCATATTGTGCACCAGTTAACAAAGTTGAGTACCTAGAACAAAGTAGCAATCATAGAAGGTTGAAATTCAAAATTTGAAGAGCTTGAGAAGTGCTTCATAACATGGAAGTATAAAAGAGTGAAAGCAAGGTATTAACATCTCCAATTCAACATGCAAGTAAGTTATCTAGTGCTAGAATTGGGCTACCTTTAAAATGTAATAAATGTGAGACATGTGGAAGTGATAAAATTAATGAATGTGAAGGATATTTTGGCCATTTGAAGCTTCCAACACTAGTATATCATTCTCTATTTTTGATCAAGGTTGGTGCCTCAAGGATATTAGTGTGTCCTGCAGGTTGGTTCCTACACTATTGTACAAGGAGATTGGTGTAACCTATGGGTTGGTGCCCACAAAATTGAATATGGAGATTGGTGTCTCTTGTGGGTTGGTACCCATGAACTTGAACAAGGAGATTTATGTCTCCTATGGTTTTGTGCCCATGAACTTGCATAAGGATATTGGTGTCTCATGTGGGTTGGTACCCATGAAATTGCATAAGGAGATTGGTGTCTCCTATGGTTTGGTGCCCACAAAATTGCATAAGGATATTGGTGTCTCCTGTGGGTTGGTGCCCACAAAATTGTACAAGGGGATTGGTATCTATTTTGGGTTGGTACCCATGAATTTTATTGAAGAAAATAAAAGCAATATTTTTTTGTGGTTTTCTCCTGAGAGGGTGTTTCCACTTAAATTCTTGTCTCTTGTGTGTGTGGAATTTTGTGCACTGATATACTATTGCATTAATATTGTTGTAGTTATTGTTTTGAAAGAATTTTTTTTATCTTATACTGTTCACCACTCTCTCAGTATAAGCATGTGTTTCTTCATGGATATATAAAAATAATCAAGAATGTTGATGATATTAATATCCTTGAGGTGGTTTAAAAAGGTGAGGTGGAAACTATGTAAAGGGAGATTAATATTATCATTAGTTAGTTACTGCATGATAGGGACCATCTCTCAATCCAAAGGAGAGGGCATGGAAGTTATCACTATGACACCATTTTCCCAAACAATATTTTTACCTTTTTCGATGAAATTGTCTATTTCTACAGTGGAAGAGTACCTATCCCACCTGATGGTGCACCCGTTTATTGGAAAACCCAAAAATTTAGCTAGCGTTTAGAAATTGATTTAGAACTCTAGACCTTGAATGACAATGTTCCATTTGTTCCACATTTGGACAATATCATTGGATACTTCTTCATCATTGCCACTAAAATTTTTTAGGAAGGGGATGAATCCATGGGACCCAAGGATATCCTCACTTATAGGGTCAATTTGGAGGGTCTCATGCTCAAGGAGGGCCATGGAAAAATTGTAGGATATGGGTCAGGGAAAGGGAATCAAAAGTGGGTAATGAATTAAACCATTCCAATCTCTATATCTATAGACTTCAAGCATGCTAAAGGTTATGGATTGAGAAAAACCTGGTAGCCATTACATTCATCGAACAATGGAAGGGATTGGTTCATGTGCCTTTGTGTGATGAACACTCCTCATATGGGAAAGGTACAAACAAGGAAGGTTTAAGTCATCATTCACATTAGTAGTGTTGGATAAAATGGTGTCTTGGAAATTATTGTAATCAAGGGTGGTAATCAAAATGCTTCAGCCATAGAAGACATTGATGACTATAACTAAAGGGGCATGAAGATGGTCGTCAAACATGGGTCTAAAAAAGGGGGTTAGTGGAATGGACGTGGCTATATGGGAGACAAAAAGTGAATTATTAAGGTGGGTGATAGGGTAGGTTATGTGGATTTAGGGATAGTAGGTAGCTATATGGTAGAAAAGGGGATCATTATGATTAGGTAAGGTGACTCAACAAGTCAACATCCAGGTAGTATTTTCTAAAAAGTGATGCAAATCAATCATGAGCAAGGAAATCGAAACTAGACCAAAGGTGATGCACCTAACCTTGGTGACCATTAGGAAGGATTCAAAGGGATGGTGGTGAATCACAAATAGAGGCATCAATTAGGGGTTGGGGAAACTCATTATTATAGATAGTGAGGGTCTCTTGGTTGGATCCCAAATTAGCTAGAGAGTCAGCTGCTCGATTAGATTTCCTAAAGATATGCTGAATGATGGTTTTAGGGTTATAGTGAAGGAGTATTTGGACCTTGGATATGATATTGCTAACTCTTGATTCTAGGGTTTTATCCCTTCTGGTGTAATTGATCATGTTCAAATATTTACCTTCAATTATGAACCTGCATTGGAGGTTGATCGTAATGGGTAGGCCCTAAAGGAGAGCTCTGGATTCTACAACATGGTTGGTTGGAATGCCTAAGTTTTCTACAAAGGTAATGATGATTTTACCATTATGATATTTTGAAAACACCACCTCCTCTAGCTCTTTCGAGATTGCCAACCTATAGGCGGGGACTCCAATTAGCATTAGCTTTGTTACTAGCTTGAGTTAAAGGGTTGGAAATATTTGAGGATAGGTTGAGAGATTTAGCAATGGTTGCCTCAATACCAGGGTTGAGAGATTGAGAATAGGGGATGAGTTGAGTGTTTTTAGTGAAAAAAGATCACTTTCATGCCAATGTAAATGAGGTCCCTATAAAGGTTGGAAAAGGCTCTCTTATTGTGCTTAAGCTAGACCTGCCAAAGGAAATGATGAAGGTAAAAAGTCCACAAGGACTTGATCCTAGTATTGTGAAAAGGATTAGGCCATTGAATAAAGAAGTCCACAAGAGAATTGGGATGGACCCAACCAATACTGAAGGTGATTAAGAGAAAATTAAGGATTTCTATAGAGAAATCACACTCAATGAAGAGGTGATGGTGAATTCCACCTAGATAAGCACATGTAGTAGTGGTTTGAAATGATGACACCATGTTTCATAAGATTTTCAATTGTTAAGATTCTATTTTGAGTAGACAACTAGGAGAAGTTAACTTTGAGGATGAGTTTTTTACATCAAATGAGATTGACCGAGATTGAATAGGGATGGGTAGTTTCCTACATCATATAAACATACTTGATAGTAATATCCCACTATCACAATATTTCCAAATGGGGTGGTCAGGTGGTCATGAAGTGGGAATAACACGTGAATTGAGAAAGCGAGATAGGGAATTGGATGCTAGTGAGATTTCTCTGCTAGTATTGGCAAATGGGATGGGTTTCCAAGATGACCTTGAGCATACGTGATGAAGCTAGAAAATTTACTGCTAAAGAGATGATCAATGAGAGGTTTTAGGCCAGTGAGGTCAAGATCATCAAGAAGGGGATGATCGCAATCCCAAGGATATTTCCATAAGTCAATAGACTAGCCAAATCCAAGCTACCATATGGTTACTTTTTTAATAATGGATCTAGATTGGGCGATCAAATTTCAAAAGGAAGAGTTAGGTCAAGGAACTCCATCCATAAAACTATAGTGCTAGAGATATTTTATTTTAACTATGGAGACCCACTTGATATTAGCATTGGTGAATATCTTCCATGCTTGTTTTTATATGATATACATATTCATATTATTGATCCTCTTGAAGCCTAGGCTGCCTTGGAATTTAGTAAAACAAACTCTATTTCAAGCCACCAAAGGAAACCTTCTTTTGTTGTTTGGGCCTGACCATATGAACCTTTTTTTAATTTGCTCATTTTAGTGCACACAACTATAAGGTCTTTGAAAATAGATAGGAAGTAAATATGTAGCTCTAAAGGTAGGCCAAGATGAGATTTGCTTTAGCGGATTGTCTAATGAGGGTTACTTTACATCCAAAAATATGTTTTTGGAGTCTTTCAAGGACATTAATCCACATGGTATCACTTGGATTACCTACAAAAAGGGGAAGGCGAAAGTATAAAGTGGGGAGATTAGCAATAGTGCATTCAAGAACGCGGGCTATCTTGACTTGCCAAGCTAAAAGGGTGTTGGTAAAAAATATTTTTATTTTAATGTAGTTTACCTTTTGACCCATAGCATATTCATAAATGTTGAGAATAAACTTGATATTTTTATTTTAAGCAACGGATGCAAAGTTGGCCAATATGGTATAATCAATGAATTGTTGGTGGGTAATAAGTCTTAGGAAGGAGGTAGCATTGATACCTGAGATGGCTCCATAAGCACATATAGCTTTAAGGGATATTCCTAAGGACTCAAAAAGGATAATGAACATCAAAGGAGATAAGATATCACCTTGCCTTAGCACTCTAGCACTCAAAAAGTAGTCTGCAATGGACCCATTGATGATGAAAGAGAACTAAATAGTAGTGATGCAAGATTTGATAAGGTTAATCCAGTCATGGTGGAAACCAAATTTTTTAAGGATAGCAAAAAGGAAATCCTAGGATACCCTATCAAAGGCTTTGTTCATGTCATTTTTTAGGAAGAATCCAAGTTTTTTGCTTAAGGAGATAGAATGTAGAAGTTCATGGATGGTAGTTACTCCATCAGTAATGGTTATACCTAGGACAATATTGCCTTGATAGGGATAAATGATAAGAGGGAGGATACCTTTAATTTTATTGGACATGAATTTGGTTATAATTTTGTATAGCACATTGCAAAGGATTATAGGTTAGAAATTAGAAATAGATGCCTTTGGGGATAAGGGCAATAAAGGTTGAGTTCACATCCCTAGGGATAAATTTTGACTTTTGGACATCCTAGATAGCCTTCTAGATGTCTTTTCCAATAGTATACCATAATGTTTGAAAGAAATGAGGAGAGAAACCATCAGGACCTAGGGCTTTGTTAGGTTGTATGGAGAACAAATCTTGTTTGATTTCATCATGAGATTTTTTTTGATGAGTTGAAAATTCATTTCAAGAGTTATGATATTGGGGATATGGTGAAGTAGGGATTCACAGGATTCTATGGAACATGGGGTTTGAATACCAAGAATGGATTCAAAATGATTGACCACTTCAAACCTTATATCATGAATGTTGGAGGTGATGGACCCATCACTTTTGATTAGTTTCTTAATTTTTTTGGAGCTCCCATGCCTTAGGGTTGACACATGGAAGAATTTGGTGTTAACGTCTCCTTCCTTGATCCAAAGTGCTCTAGAATTTTATCTCCAAAATATTTCCTCCTTTGCTAGGATAATATGGTAGTTAGCTAAAAGTTTTCTTTCCTTGCTCACTGTATGACTATCCACCTGTCCTTGTTGAATTTTATTTTCAATGATTTGTAGTCTGTCCTTGATAGCATATTTATTCTTGAAGATGTTTCCAAAGACTTCTTTATTTCACACCTTGAGATTTTTTTTGATAAGGAAGATTTTTTTTGCTACTTGGACCATGGGTGGTCCTGAAAAAATTTGGGTCCACCATTCTAGAATTTTTTCCCTAAGGTCAGGGTGCTGAATCCACAACCTCAAAATGAAATGGGGTATTAAAGGCTGGTGTTTTGAGACCTTCAAATACTAAGTGATTATGGTCTAATCCTATTTTAGGAAGGTATTTGAGTGAGGCATCCCCAAGAAGGAGAATGACCTCTTTGGAAAGATGGAACATATCAAGCCTGAGTTGAATGTGTTGCTCAAATACTCCTATTGCTTCATGTAAATTTGGTTCTCTTGAGTTGGACATTGATCAATTCATTATTTTCGACAAAGTCACTAAAATATTTGTAGTTTCTATGGGAGATGACATTTCCACCATTCCTATAAAATGGATATAGTGGGGAATTAAAGTCTCCTACGAGGATCAAAGGATTATTGGAGAAGATGGTCCTAATTTGGTTGAGTATTCCATATATTTACCCTACCATGAGGGGTGTTGGGAGCATAAATATTTGATAAGACCCAACTAGTGTTGGTATCTTTGCTAAAGAATAGAACATTAATGATTCTATCAGAGGAGGAAACAAGTATCCCATAAAAATTGGAGGGGTCCCAAAGAAAAATTAGTCCTCCTGAAGAACCTCAAGTCGAACTTGTAGAAAAATAACTATTATTCCAAATAGATCTATGATAGAGTCATCAAGTTTGGTTTCTTGCATGATAAAAATGGTGGGTTTTAACTTTTTTCCTCATGGTAATAGCCAATATTTTCTTGGCATGACCATTGAGGCCTCTCATATTCCATGAGAGGATTTTTTTTTTAATTTTTTATGGAAGACTTCTTCCCTCATTTGCCCTATTGCAAGGGGGGTTTGGTTCTCTTTGCTTCATATTTTACTTACATGAATGAGTCTAAGAATAAGGTTTCATGAGTGTCATTTGTAATTTCATCTTTGATTACCTTTTTTCTTTTCTTCGAGTTGGGGGTTATTTCCCTTTTTTGTCACTTCCTATATCAATGGGGGTCTTTCGAGTTGGGGTGTTCCACTAGTTTTGAGAATAACTAGTGAAGTTGATTTATTTTAGAATTCTAGAAATTCTAATAGATTTGGTACTACTATATAGGTTTATAGTTGCATAAAATTAAAACCCAAAATTTGAGAATATTCCTACAATAGATAGAGAAGAATTTCACCTTCATTTCCTAAAAGTTAATGTGCTTTCATCATGCAAGGATTAATTCTTTGTTGTAAAATGTTAGAGATTGAAGAGGTATAATAAAAGACCCTATTGGAGATCAAATATTGAGGAGACTAAAGAAGGAAGTCCCCATAGAAGTATATAGTATGGAGAATTCAAAGAGACCTAAAATAGGTTAGATTGAAGAACATTTAGTTTTAGAAGATAGAATATCAGAGATAGAAGGTTGTAGATTGAAGATTTCAAATTTAATACTGAAGAGACTTGTGCAGAAGGTTATCATTATAGATCGAATATTAGATATAGAGAAGACCTAAAAATAAGTGCTATTGCATATTTGAAGAGCAAAAAAAGACTTCAGAGATTAAAAATATTGAGAGTAGAAGATTTTGGAGATCCAACAAAGAGATATCATTGTAGAATTTCCATAGTTGGGAGATTGAGAAAATCAAGAAAAGGTTTCAGTAAATATTTGAGAAAAGAAGTTGAAGAGTTGCAAAATTAGGAGATCCAAGAGAAGTAGTCCCAAGATATATTATAAAATAAGAAGAATGCTAGAGAAATACTTGTTATATATTTGAAGAAGCAACCATTGAAGGCATCTTGGAGAAGCAAGAAGCATGAGACTACAAGTAGAGTAGAGTAAATTTGTAGAAGTTACCAGTGAAGGAGTTTTGAATAAGTTTTGTAATAGGATATTGTAAACAAGAAGAAGTTTCTAATAAAGGATATTTAGGATAATTTTCACCATCCGATAAGAATACCAAAAGGAATAAGTGTTTGGCAAGAAGTTTCCAAAATCTTGAAGAAGGGATTTGAAGATCTCAAGATATTCAAATTCTTGAGAAAATGGACAGTGTAAGAGATTATTTTTGAAGTCAAAATTTGACAAGGAGATTGTAGGAGAAGAGAATATTTAAGATCCCAAGGTTTTGGGAACTTAAGGACAACCACAAAATTTTGAAGGTTGAAGAAGTTGTAGGTTTTGAGTAGAGACTAAAAGCTTGTAGGTGAGCAAATTGAAGGAAGCATAGAGCTATAATTTTGAGAAGGTTCAAGAAGGTTTGAAGTGCTCCTAAATAGGATATCAAGGTAGTTTGTGACTATAGTATATTACAGGACATGGAGAATTTAATTGCATGTTTTGGATAGTAAAAGAAGAAAGGTATTGAATGCATTAGATGCAAAAATATTGACAGTATTTGGGGCATCATTAATAACTGCTAACTTAAGTATTTGATAGAAGAGTTTTGGATGAGATTGGAAACCACAAAATTATATTTGTGGACAATATTGGAGAAAGGTAGACAGCCACAATTTTGGATAACTCAAGCATAGTTTTTGAGAGAGTTATTTGACAATAATTTGAATAAAGTCAAGCAACAAGTAAGGCTACAAATTTGGTAAGTTTTGGAGCAGATGAGTGGAGGATATTTGGAGTTACAATAACAAATTCATGAAAAAATTTAGGAGAAGAAAGAAAGCTACAAGTTTGAGAGTTTCATATTATATTTGAGAAGGATTATTAGATAGAAAGCAAGTGAGAAGAAGAGCAGTAACCAAGAATGTAGATTTGGTAAGTTTACAGCTAAGTGAAGGTGAAAATATTACAAAATTAAGGTGAATTCCTCATCAAAGAAATTAGGTTCAAAGTTACAATATTTTTGTGTTACATTAATTTAGTTTTGAAGCATTAAATTATTTTTACATTTGAGCACCATATTAATTTTGTTAATCTGGAAAAAAATAGGCGAAAGTAGTCTTCAAAGAAAGTTATCACTATACATAAGACTACAATAGTTATTATCTACATGTATTTGGAGAGATAAGTAGAATACATTGTTATTAGTGAAATTTTTCAAAGCATTTGGAAAGGAGAAGTAAAGAAAATTTGTGAAGTGCAAGTGCAGGTACATTGAAAGCAAAAGAACTATTGGAAAATATGTTGGTAAAAAATCCACAAGGATTAGAACAAATATAGATTTTCCAATGTCTAAAGACACTAATCACTTAACATGGAATGAGAAGGCTGTTGCTCAAAAGTATCAAACCACCATTGCTCAAGAGAACACATACAAAGGTGCATTCAGAAAACATCAAAGAAAAGCCAATGGTGTGCAAGAGAAACCACACCCAAGTGCTATATAAATCAAGATCAAGGGAATACATTTTCAAGAGTGCTATAAAAATTAAGCTAAAGGAAGCCACCATGTAGAGTTCTATGTAATCCAAGCTCAAGGGAATCCACCCTCAAGTGCATCCATCCAAAAGCTAAAATAAATTTATCCCTGAAGGTGAAACAATGTTATGGAAGAAGACCAAGTGATTGGAATACAAAGGATGGATTTTGAGCACTAAAGCTTAAAGGAAACTCATCACATGCAAGTGAAAAGTGTTTGAAGATACATTACAACTCATGCAATGTTCATGTAACACCTATAAGTAATGCTCATTGTGTAAGAGTGCCAACTATTGGAAGAGTAATATTTGTGAAGTGTAATTTGACAAGTGGAAGATAAAGGGAACCAAAATTTCAAAATGCCCATCAAAAGGAGTACATATAAAGATAAATTTAGAGCATTCATAGGTATAGGTGAACAATTGAATGCACAACAAGGGAAAATAAGTAAAGAAATGAATTGGGTATCACATTTTGTAGTGAAGGCATATTTGACAATGAAGGCAAATTCGACATGTCCATGGTTTGGACCAGTTAAACATCTAAGTTTGCTACATGAAATGTGATGTGAAATCCAAGAAAGAAGGATAGGGTGTTGTGTAATCCTTATGTAGATATATAATATATTGATAATGTACATGTATTAGAATTGGAAGAGAGTAAGGTTTGGAAGAGTGCCAAAGGTTCAACGTTGATAGTAAAACAACGTTGACCATGAATTTACCATCAGTTTTAGGTTGAGGTCATGCAGAGTGCCCAAGATAAAGGAGCACACATTTCAAGGTCATGCAGATTTGACCATGAATTTACCATCAGTTTTAGGTTGAGGTAATATAATTCTTGCATATAATTTTATAACCCTAAGTTAGGATATATAAGGTTAAGTGGAAATATTATTATCTAAGGTGCAAAGTGAAAGTTATTTGGAAAGGAAAACATAAGACCTTAGACATACTATTGAAGGAGTTGAAAATTCATTTGATAATCTATTTGAAGTAATTAAGAATTCAAATCAAGTTTTGTAATTTAATTATTGAAGTTACAAAATATTTAAAGGATATTTGCAATTCAAATTAGATTGGAGTAAAAAGGGTTTCTATGTCAAATTAGATTTATAAAAGTTACAAATATAGATTATCTAAAATTATAAGTTTGGAGATATAAGGTATTCAACATCAACTTGGGAGTTAGGGATTTAATCAAACCTTATATTTTTTGTGACTAATAAAAGGAAGGTTGATTCTAGTCCTAAGAAATCATTCTCTATATTACGAAGGCAAAGGATGTCTACTTCAAGAAATTCGTAAAACCATAAAATGGAGAAGGAAGTAAGGAAAGAAATAATAAATGTCATAAAATATGGAGTCAAGGATATAGTTGAAAAGTCTAAAGGAAAGTTAGAGTTGGTTCCAATATTTATCTATAAATAAGCATTAGAAGAAATATTTGAAACATTAGAATACTATATGCATGCAAGAATGTTTGAGGCAATTGAAAATGACAAAGTTAGTATTAACATTCCTTTAAATATTGCAAGCATTATGCATATAACACTACTTACACTCAAGCATTACAAAGAGAAAGACATAAAACTACAAGAATTAATTGAATCTCTTAAGAAGAAGGTAATATTTAGTGAATCATTCCTAGAAAAATATTCTATTCCTCATGTAATATAAATGAATGTTTAGAATATTTTGCACAAAAGAAAATTCATAACTTCAATGATAAAGGCAAAGTAGTTTTTTAGGAATCAACTAATAATACGACATCATCTAAAGACTTATAAAGCGATATTAATGATGAAGACAAGAAAGAGGAGAAAGATCATGACCAAGAAGGGATATAGTGCAAAGTGAATTAGAAAATGAAGATCCATATTCAAGACTAAAGTATTCAATAACCAAATAATGTAATACGAGGGGTGTTAGAGTATATTAAATAATTTGGTACATGTCTTAGATTAGATATTTACTTTATGCAATGTAATAAATTAACAAGTGTGCATAATATTAAAAAATGTAAATGTACACATTAGTCCATGTGTACATTAGTCCATAGAATAGGAGATGAAGAGTCTAGAAGTGTGAAGGCCAAGATTGCCCCATATGAAGAGTCACATTACATTATATATATACATAGTAATGTGAATATGTAAGTGACATGAATTGTAATAACATTACTTGGTTCTTTTAGTGCTATGACACCATTTTCATGAGTATTTGTTTATGCCATATTTAGGAGTAGATATTAGAGTTATTTATGTGTTTTATATATTCATAATATTTCCATTATCATATACATTAGATTGTGACTTTATTTCATATATTATGGATTATTAATATTAAGTAATAAGCTTCAAAAGCTAACACAATTTACATAAAATATTTAAAATCTTGACTTTCATTTCCTAATTTTTTTTTCAATTTTTTGTGTGAATACAAATATTCCAAAATTTGGCATCCTTTACATTTCCTAAAAAAACCTTCACAATACCAAAACTCCACCTCTATTGTATATGCATTGCATATTAGTAGAGTAATATTTACAAAACATCACATTGTCATAGTCCACTTTATCAAAACCATATTGCTAGTCTCCTTCTTGAAGCATAAGTGCAACCACAAAATTTGTAATAAATTGTTTATATGAAAACATGTTAATGTTATAAAATAAAGCAAATACTACCAATAAAAAATATCAAAGTAAATATTAATCATTATTTAAATCAAACAATCAATATTTTCTTGTTAGTTTCAGCTAAAATTACTACTTCCCATAACCAAGAAAAAGAGAATTTAACTTCATGATCCACAATTAAAACCCGTCTATTGGCTAGACTATCTACATATTTGTTTCCTTCCCTTAAAGTACATGTAAAATCAATTTCTTCAAACTCTATAGCAATATCTTGTATGTACATAACTATCTCTTGTATGTTCCATGGAGACTTTGATTTCTTCAAAATTGCATTTATTACTTTAAGTGAATCACCTTCCATTCATACTCTATTCCATTTATTTTTTTTGTATATTTTCAACCCTTACAAAGCCACCCAGGCTTCAACTTCATTATTTGTCTTAAATCCACTATTGAAAACCTAATGAGATAAAATATATCATCTATTATTTCTAGTTATTCCTCCACCTCCTAGTAGTCCTAGATTTCCTTTAGATGCTCCATCAAAATTGAATTTGACCAACTCCACATATGGTGGTTTCCACTTTATATTCTTAGCCTTCTTTTTGTTTCTCCTATATCCAACATCATAACTCCATTTGATGACTTGACTATATTTATCAAGGTTCTTTGCTTTCAAATTAGGGATTGGGTGAGTTGATAGGGTTGGTTTAGACTCCTCTTTGTATAAAAAAATATTCCTTTTAATTACCTCTAAATTGATTTCCTTTCATTTAAACTCTTCTATTCACTTCTAGCCAAATAATTTAAAGTGTTATAAATTTTGACATATCCTAGTTTGTTTGTAAAGCCTCACTTTTTAAAAGTGCCCTAGCATTGCTTTAACCATTACTCATTTCTACCATTTATCACCATGTATTTACCAAACATATTAAGAATACATTGCCATAGTTTCTTGTCTATTGGTTAGTATCCAAAGAGATGGTATATACTATCCTTCTCCTTTTTACAAAGAACACATTGTGAGGGTAAAAAAAAAACCCTTTTCATAAGGTTATCCCAAGATAAAATTCTCCTATGACCTACTAGCCAAAAACTCATTTTGAGTTTAGGAATGGTTGGGCTATCCTAAATATCTCTCCATATTCTTGCTATATTCCTATTTTGTTGGTGCTTTACATTATATCCACTTCTTGTTGTGTATTCTTTTAAGCTATTCAACTTCTAAATTAGCTTATCCTTGGCACCCCTTGGAATAATCACTATTGTTATCTTTCTATTCATATTCCTCCTAGCATCAATATCTTGTATACTTGTAAACAAATTTTCTTTCCATTTGTATATTTCTTCTTGATACTTGCAAAAAATATTTGAAACCCTATCACCATAATTATCTTGAAGTAATATCATTCATGGTTTCAAAATTGGATCTAGATTGAGTGGGTTTTTATCACACCAAGTATCCATCCAAATAGATTTTTTTCCTTCTAGTTCCCACCACCCTTTTTAAACCTTTAATCACTAGATAAATTGATTTTTTAAAACCATTCCATAGTGTTGAACCATATGGTAGTGAGAATGCAGTCAATATTAAGCTTATTGGGCTCAACATACTTAGAAGAATTATTGCCCATTATCTTTGACTCTCTTTGTACAATCTCCAAATTAATTTTCCCCCAAGAAGTAAGTTTGTATCCATAATAATTCTTAAACCAAGACCTTTTATAGTTTTATTATCACACACCTTGCTCCATTTCACCAAAGGAAAATAAATTCCTTTTATCATATAATCTTGACCAAAAAATGACTATATAATATAGATTAAACTTTTTCTATCGATTTTGGCATAGTATATAAGGACACATAATATGTTAGAATGGCTTGTAATATTGATTTAGTTAGTTGCACTCTTCCTCTTAAATATAATCATCTAGATTTCTATGCCAAAATTTTATTTTGAACTTATAATTGGATTCCATAAGTTTTTCCTCATTCGTTCCTCAAATAAGGGCATCCCTAGATAAGTTTATGGTAAATTTACCTCCATTTGAAGTAACCTGCATACCCTAATTTCATTCTATATAGGGTATTTAGGAAGTAAATTTTGGATTTTGTCCTATTAAATTTTTTCCTTGATGCTCTTCCATATTTCTTTAATAAGATATGCAAAGCTCTAGCCTTGTTTAGTCTTTAACAATATAACTTATTTAATAATATGCCTTGATTTAATATTGATAACCATTATAGTGAGGTTAGAGCATACATGGACACAAGTGTCTATTAACTAATATATATATATATATATATATATATATATATATATATATATATTGATTTGGTTAGTGTGAGAAACCCCTACGATCAATGCACGAGGCTGAGCAAGCTCCCCCAACCATGACCCCTCCTAAATTTGAGAACTATGCTTATCAATAGGGAATTTAATACACAAACACCACACACCCACCCCTCACACACTCATCCACACCACGGTTTGAACCTTGGACCTCTCGAAGAAGAGCCAAAGCCCGAATCATTGTGATGTCCCCCCTCGGACCTAATATATATATATATATATATATAATCAAAATAATTTAAAGTTTATAATACTAATATCAAAATATTTTAATTCTTATTTCATTATTTTTATATTTATTTTGGTTTGAGATAATTTTACTAACATATAAATATGAACAATTACAAACCATATGAATATAATATAAGTGTGTAAGACACGTTTTACTCGGGAACAAGCATTACTAATTACCACTTGAAAACAATAAATTATGGCATAGAAATGATAGTGGTTATTCTATATGAAATTTGATACAAGAAACTATAAATATGAGAAAAATATTTTTTTATTATGGTAAGAAGGATTTTTAGGGTCCCCAAACCCTTATAAAATCTAGAAAAATATACATTTTATCATAAAAAATTGACAAAGAACTACCTGTTAGCTACATAACTTGCTCACCAATACAAAACTACCCTATACAAACATAGAATGACAGTGAATGAACTAAAATTTGAGCTAAACACAACCAATTACAACTTAAAAAATCTCCATAAGAAACAATTAAGAACATACCAACAACTTGCTTCAATTTGGCTAATTCCCATCATCTGTGAACATTATCCAATCTGTTCATTCCTTACTCCTCCTTCAAAGGTATATTCCTTATTTTATCCTTTAACCCTATCTCTTTTAATTATTGGGAAAAATTATCTATCCAACACTTAATTTCTTTCAATGAAACTTCAATGTTAGCTATAACATCTATAGCTCCATTCTCTTCTCGATAGATATGCTGAATTTTGACAAAATTCAGTTGTGATAAATTCACTCTACATTCATCAATCATATCTTATATTGTCCAATTCAATTCTTGTTATTCTTTGAGATATTTCACTATATTTAAAGAATCCCCTTCAATTATGACATCCCTTGCCTTCATTTGTAGTAAAAAATGAGTGCCCAATAGAAGAGCTCTAGCTTTTACAAAATGATAGTTTTACTGTCAAGAGGTTCAACATATGCTAATAAAAAATCATTTGTCTCATCTCTTACAACCCCATATACTCTAGTAGAACTCAGGTTTCCTTTTGAAGCTCCATCAAAATTAAGCTTAACCCAGTCTTTGGGAGGTATTTCTTAAAGCACATTAGCTCTAGAAGGCTTGAACAAAGTAAGAGAAAAATTGGAAACTTGCCAATATAGAAGAAAAGAGAATTATATATTAAGGTTTTCTTTTGGAAAATAAACTTTAAATTTCTCCTATAAGGCACCCCCAACCCTTAAACTGATAGAATAAACATCTCTCTTTTTGCCCTTGAAAAAGATATTATTACACTCTCCATATCATAATAAAAAATGAGGAAGAAAAAAGTGTCATAAAACACTCAAGCTCTTGCTATTAAAGGGTGAATTCCATTGTAAACATAGATCCACTATATTGTTAGGCTTCACCAAGAGACTAAAAACTTTTGGAGTAAATAATTAAATACTTTAGAGGAAAATACACAATCCAAAAAGAGATGTTGGACTGATTCCAAAGCATTTTCACATAAAGCACATCTATTTAAAAAATGGAAGCCCCTTTTACAGAGATTATCAATGGTAGAAATCTTCTTCTGAACAACCACTAAAAAAAAAAAGTTAATCTTGGAAATTAAATTTTTAATCCAAATCTTCTTAACTAGGAGCCAACCAACTCCCTCCTTATCCAATAGAGAATAACCCTATTTAACATAATAGTCCCCTTTACTTTCTTTACTCCAAACCAAAGAGTCATTACTACCCTTAGGCTTTAGAGGAAAAACCTTGAGTAGGTTAAAAATTTTGTGAGATGCTTTCTTCTATTCTTCAGTCAACCCTTCCAACCTAACATTTTTCCACCTAGTTCTCTCAGAATTCAAAACAAGAAAATCCTTCACCTTTTCACCCAATATTTCTGATAAAAACTTTCTAATGCATTGTAACTCGGTTTCAAAATAAAGGGGTTGGTTAGTCAGCCAACAATCCTTCCAAAAATTCACTTTCTTCCCATTGCCAATCCTCCACCTTGAGCCTTTCTTCAAAAGGTCTCTGCTATGCATAAGATTATTCCAAAATGCAGACCCCTTGGGAAGATCTTCTGAACATAGGAAATATTTATTAATTTTTAGGTATTTTACCTTTAAAATTTTTACCCAGCCCAACTAATCATTATTAATCAACTTCCACCCCATATTACCAATTAAGGCCTCATTCAGTAATTTTAGAAATTTAAACCCTAAGACTCATTATTTTTTAGAACATACTTGATATCAATTTACTAAGGATAAGCATTTTTTATCCTCTGAACTAGACCATAAAAATGATCTTTGGATCTATTCTACTTTATCTCTAACAATATCAAGAATCTTAAAAACTAACATAAAGTAGATGAATGTTCTGCAAGGTGGACTGAACTAGTTGTGCTTTCCCAGCCTAACTCAGTAAATCACCTCTCTAACTGGTTAAATTTTTTGAAATTGTTTCTATGACTGGGTTCCACGTCTAAGATTTCATTCTTATTTTAAAGAGTGGTATTCCCAAGTAATAATAGGGTAGTGTGCCAATTGCACAACAAAAAAATATCCTAATGTTTATTTGTCTATGTTATGGAGTATTTAGAAAGTAGACCATACTCTTGTTGAAATTAAATTTTTGCCCTATTGCTTGTTCATAGTTGTCCAAAATAATTTTAATTTGTTGAGCTTGAGGGATAAAGGCTTTGGACACAATCATAGTATCATCAAAAAATTGTTGATGAGATACCGGATCTGACAAAGGAGTTACCTTGAAACCTCCAAGATTACCTTCAGAGACCGCTGCTACCAAGGAATGATCTAAGACCTCTACAAGAATAATACAAAGATATGGGGATAATAGATATCGCTAACGTAATCCATGAATGTTGTTGAAATATCCTACTACTACTCCATTTACCAGAAAAAAGAACTTGGTGGAGACATAGTTCATGGTCAACTTTACCAAGTTCTCATTGAAACCAAACTTTTTAAAGATCCTTTCCAAAAACTCCTAAGAGACTTGATCATATGCCTTATTCATATCTAATTTTAACAATATTTTGACCTCCCCACTTCTATCCATAAAATAAATAACCTCATGAATTGTGACTATTCCATCCAAGATTTCATTGCCTTTAACAAAACCCCCTTGGTTAACATCAATAATAAAGGGTAAAATTGTTTTAATCCTATTAACTAATGTTTTTGATAGGATCTTGTATAAGGTGTTGTAGAGGCTTATATTTCTAAAATGTGTAAAATCTCTAGCCTATGCAGATTTGGGGATTAGAGATAAAAAAAGTGGAATTGACATTTGTATGGATAAAATGCGTTCCTTGCACCTCCTAAATAGCTTCCACCACATAATTGCCCACCAAGTTCCAAAAATTCTGAAAGAAAGTTGTTGGACATTTCGAGTCCTCTAAGTCAAAGTTGTCATTGATGTCACCTAATAGAGTTATCACTCTTATTAAGGAATTCGGAAAGAAATAAAGTCATCTAAGTCATCCAGGAAAAATATTCATTAGTGCAGAAGTGAAAGGAAAAAGGCTCCATAATTTTTTAATATTATTGGGAGCACAGGTTAAGTGATTGGTTTATAAAAACCCAAGGTGGGTTATTGCAAAGGTTAAAAAGGAGGTTTAGTAATTATTTATAAATTATTTAAATTCACAAGGTATTTAAATTTTATAAATAATATTTAATTATACCAATATTGGCCATTAAGACAAGATTCTAAGCTTTAATTAAATTAAACCTAAGGTTGGTTCTTTTTAATTTATAATATTTTAATTTAAATTAATTATAAATTAAAAATCAAGCCGACGTCGAAATTATTTGAAGTGCCAACATGATTGCAAAATAGGACAAAGGCATTATATAAATTCCATAAAAAATATTTACCAAGGTGTCCCTTGTAATTATTATTTGAAGCGCATGTGAAAATGTTTTGTTTTTCGAAGGCCTTACGATTTACGTAAAGGCTAAAGGTGTGAAGGTTCGGAGGCTCTAAGCGCAAAGGCCAGTGTGGCCTAGTGGTATGTTGGCTTGGTACTAAGGAGGAGGTCATGTGTTTGATTCGCATGAGACCTTTTGGATTGCAAGGAAGAAGCACTTGAAGTGCTTGTTGTTTTCGGAAGAGCGCTGTTCACGAAAACTTTATGGTGGACATGCCATTTTAGACACGTCAGGGTGCGTGACCCAATGAAAACTTAGCTGCGGCTAAGGCATTGGGAAGGAGGACATTGAGGGATCAAATCCCACCAAGGGTAAGGCAAGTGGATTTAATTTTTTGATGTTGTTTAATATTTTAATTTTTGCCAAGGTTGCCTAAGGAGAAATAAGGATATGGTATGCCCTGGGAAAGATAGAGATTTCTGCTTATTTTATTTTTGGAAGTATATAATATTATATATTATTGGAAATATCTTTTTGAGAGATATTTGTTTAGATTGCGTAGAGGGAGAAATAAGGTGTGTGAAAGGAGATATTAATAGTTTTGTCAAGGAGTTTTAAAAGTAAGTTTGATTCATTCTTTTGAGGGTTTATTTCTTGCATCAGATGGTATGGTGCATTTTATTGAGTAGGAGTAATAAGGTGTTATTGAGATATTATTTTTATTATTGTGTTATTACTCGAGACCTCTAAAACTTGTTGAGATTGGAAAAAGAAAATGTTTTGAGTGTGGCAGATTTAGTAGACAACTCATATGACATAAAAAAGGTATGGGCAATATTCTTCATTGACTTATTTGGGTGATTGATTTCTAAAAATATCTTTGGAGAGAAAAGGATTGATTGTGGTTTCCTTTTTGAGGAGTTATTGGTTTAATGCTTCAAGGTTTTATACTTTGAGAGTTGTGATTAAACCTTGTTTTATAAGCATTGTTATTGAAGCCAGTTGGTCATACAAAGAACTTGAACTTGAGTTTAGAACATGAGTATCATTGTCATGTGAGATTTATTGTTGAGCATTGTTGGAAATATTTTGAGTTGATTGATACATACTTGGACTAGGGTTTGTGGAAAGGATGATTCCTTGAGGTGATTGGTTGAGTAGAGTTGATTGAGCCTAGTCAAGTAATTGTGTGAAGTGGTTGTTCAAGTTCCATGAAACAAACTATTTTATATTATGATTTGAGTTGAGATTGAGATTTGAGAATAGAACATATAGAGTCTATAACAATTCTCTTTATGCTTCTATGAGATTGAGATTGAGTTGAGATTAGGATTTGAGTATAGAATATATTGAGTCTCTAACACTTCTCTTTATGCTTCTATGAGATTGAGATTGGGATTTGAGTATAGAACATATTGAGTCTCTAACAATTCTCTTTATGCTTCTATGAGATTGAATTGAGATATTGATTGAGAATTAAGTATAGAACATATTGAGTCTCTAACAATTCTATTTATGATTCTATGAGATTGGACAAGTTTTGTGTGAGCTTGTTAAACTAATTTGAGGCAAGTCTTTGAGAAGGCTTGTGGATTAATTTTGTGGAAGCTTTTGTGGAAGCTTGCTATGCATATTTGAGGAAGTCCTAGAGAGGACTTATTGAGTAGATTTGGACAAATCCTAGAGAGGAATTATTGAGTAGATTTGGAAAAGTCCTAGAGAGGACCTATTGAGCATATTTGACCAGGTTCTGTGTGGACCTGTTGAGCAAATTTTAACAGGTTCTATGTGGACCTATTGAATAGATTTGATTAGGTTATGTGTGGACCTGTTGAGCATATTTGAGAAGATTCTGTGTGGAACTATTAAGCAGATTTGTGCTAGACCGAATGAACTATGTTTAGTGCATATTTGAGTGGACTTGTGCTAGATCGAATGAATTGTGTTTAGTGCAAGAGATTGATTAGAGTTGTGCTAGAATGAATGAATTGTGTTTAGTGCAAGAGATTGAGCAGAGTTATTCTAGACCGAATGAACTATGTTTAGTGCAAGATATTGAGCAGATTTATGCTAAACCAAATGAACTGTGTTTAGTGTAAGATATTGAACAGAGTTGTGCTAGATTGAATGAACTGTATTTAGTACAAGATATTGAGCAGAGCTATGCTAGACCAATTGGATTGTGTTTAGTATAGTATTGATACAGAGCTTTGGAGGTGATAGAGTATAAAAAATAGAGTCTCAATGGATAGATATCCAGTAGCTAGGACAATTGAAGACAAATCTAAGTGAGGAGTCTTCAAGTGGAGAGAGATCCACCATTCAGTGCAACAGAGAGACAAAGTCTTCTAGAAGATCACTCGCCAGAGAAGAAGGGGAAAGAGTTCTCATGTGGAAGAGATCCACAAACTTAAGATTTAGGGGATTAGTATCTCCTTTGGATAAAGGTCCATAAAAATTGTAATTGGGAAGGATTACCATGAGATTATATGAGAAATATTTAGAAGAAATATTTTCTCTATGGAGGTAGCCCACATTGGGTGAACCACATTAAAATTGGTGTCTCTATTGTGTGTGATGATTTGTGCATTTATTTGGTTATTGTTATTTATACTGCCATTGATTATATTGATTAATACTATTTGGGAAAGAAAAGTAAAAATTGGTCTTATACTGTTCACCCCCCCTCTCAGTATAATCTTGTGTTCTTCATTAACTAATGTTTTTGATAGGATCTTGTATAAGGTGTTGTAGAGGGTTATATTTCTAAACTATGTAAAATATCTAGCCCCTGCATATTTGGGGATTAGAGATAAAAAAGTGGAATTGACATCTGTATGGATAAAATGCATTCCTTACACCTCCTGAATAGCTTCCACCACATCATTTCCCACCAAGTTCCAAAAATGCTGAAATAAACCTTCTGGAAAACCATCTGGTCTTGGAGATTTATCACCTCCCAAATCAAAAATTGCCTTTCTAATATCCTATTTAGTGAAAGGGATAGAAATATAATCATTAAAATCATCCTGTATGAGATGGGAAATATGATTTAGCAAATTTTACATTGCTTCTGGATCTTCCTCTTCCCGAGTTCCTAAGAGATACTTAAAGAAATTCACTACCTCCTCTCAAATATCATTAAGATTATTGACTACTAATCCATCATGTTTAAAAAATTCCTTGATCTCATTGTAACTTCTATGATGGAGGGTAGAAACATGAAAAAACTTTATATTACGATCCCTTTCCTTTAGCCATATAATCCTAGACTCATGTTTCCAATGAACTTACTCACTAGCTAAGATATTATGGTATTATGCAAAAACCTCCTTATATTTTTTGTCTAATTTCCTCTATGAGATTCCCTTGATTCAAATTGATCTCTAGTTATGATAATTGCTCTTTTATTTTAGATTTTGTTTTAAAAATATTTCCAAACACCACTCTATTCCACACCTTAAGATTTTGCTTGATATATCTTAATTTTTATGCTACTTGATTATGTTTATATCCTAGGAAATATTTCTGCCACCATTCCTCAGTTTTGGAGTCAAAATACTTATGTTTGAACCACATTAATTCAAACCTAAATGGACTATTGTACTTCCTACCATATTCTAAAAATTCCTATATGATTGGGTTATGATTTGACCCAATCTTTGGTATTGTAGTGAGTGTGGAATCACCAAAAATGGCCAACCCCTCCTAAGAAATTAACATCCCATCTAATAGAATCTGAATAAGTTGATCATCTAACCTTCTATTACTTCAAGTATAAGGTATTCTTCTAAGCTCTACATCCATCAATTCATTACCATTGACAAAGTCTCTAAAATATTGTATTCCTTGTGAAAGGGTGGAAGATCCTCCTCTCTTGTTTGAAGGATTTAGAGGAGTATTAAAATCTCCTACTAGAATCCAAGGTAGTCCCTTAAATGCTTATCTCATATGATTTAGATCAAACCATAACTTCCTTCTTCCAACTGTTGTATTAGGGGCATACACACTAGTCACAATCCAATTTTACCTATTTTTTAGATTATGGAAGAAATGTAATCGACCTTCTTGTACCAATTAACCCACCCTCAATATTTTTCCTATCCCATAGACACAAGAGCCCTCCTAAATCTCTTACTACTTCGCTATATTCAAAACCTACATCTTTTCAAATTTCCTTATGAATCCTATCAATTTTAATATGGTCCAATTTTGTTTCTTGTAACAAAAAAATATTTGGATTATTTTCTCTTCTAAGAGTATACACCAAACAATGTTTTGAAGGGGCATTAAGGTACCTAATGTTCCATGATAAAATTTTCATGTCTTTGTTTTTGTGGAAATCTTCTTCTCCATTCAAAATTTAAATTTGCTTGAGTACCATTGGCCACATCCCTAGCGTGTTCGTTTAGAATAGTAACATCAACTGACGGTCTATTTGGTCCTGTGTCACCTCCCATGCCCATTGACCCTTTGGAATGACTTCGGCTTACTCTAATATGAGTTGAAACATATTGGTATTTACCTATTTAATTTTCTCTCATAATCTTCTCCAAATTTCCATAAAACTATTTGGTTTCTATTTGGATTTCATTATCTAAGGATTTTTTTCACACTCTCTTTCTTTTCTCTTATTGGAGTTTCCCTTAGTTCTGTATCAGAATATCCTGGTATCTCTTCAATAACATTCAAATGAAATAATGAATTTGATAGGGGAATATTACTGTTCAACTTATTAGGGTTGGGTATAATTCACTTACCTCCTTATCAAGATCCTCCATTTATTATTCCTTTGATGTCTCCTGATCTCTTGATTTAGTCACTTGCTTTTTTGCCCTTCTTTCTAAATATGCCTTCTGAAAACTCTTCATTGAAATCTCAGATTATTGATGAGGAGCAACTTGCTTTTGAACCAATTTAAGCTTACCATTAAAATTGTTCTTGTGTTCATTGCATGCAACACTTAAATGTCCCTTTTTATAAGCCCCACACTTAACCGTTAAATTTTTATAGTCAATGGTTTGGTTTCAAGATCCATACTTGAAAATCAAGTTTATAGATTTGGGTAATTCTTGATTCAAGTTTGCATTTACATATATTCTTGCAAAAAGTATTCTTACTTGGCTAAGGTTGTTGGATCCACTACAATTAACTATCCTATATTTCTTGCCACACCCACTAAAATATCTTCATGTTAGAGGTGAATTGGGATCCTAGGGAGATGAATCCAGATTGGAGATATATCAATGCTTTGCGAGAAGCCATCAAAATTATGGCTCCATTTTCTAAGAAAAAATCCTTCTTCTCCCATAGAACCATGGGTCTCCTTGGAGGATTCTATCACAGTCCATTGAACAATTTAATTTGACTAAAAAAAAACCCTCATGGTAAGGCCACAATGTCCATATGACCTAGGGGTTTCCATTTTTGTGCTACCCATTTCCTAATCTCTTCCAACCTTGTTTGAACTCCAAAAAATTTCCCTACTAGAGACATATCTGCTTGTTCAACTACCAGGTCTACCAAATTATCTAGGATTTGCAATTATCTATTCAATGCTTGCAGGTTGAAGCCCCTCCTTGAGATTTTTTGCTTACCTTTTAAAATATTAATTCAAGATTGAGCACTTGGGTCAAAAGGTTTTTTCTTACTCATATCACAATCTCCATCATCAACCCCAACATATTCTTCTTACTGTCAATTTTTCTTGCCTTTCATTCTTGTCAAACCTAGAACTGCTTCTTACCTTGAGCTCTCCATCCCTCTTCAATGCCTTTCATAAGATCTAAATAATTTTTTTTTTTTAAATTTACATGGTGGAATCAGTAGCCACCACGAATCCAAGCAAGCTGTCCAGCTTTTTATGGCCACCACAGTATTGTGTTGTCCACCCCAAAAGCTGCCATATAGATCTTCACACAGTTCGACCCTATAACCACCATGCCACAATCATTTTAAACCTTTTACGCCATTGAAAGCACTAGGAAAGGGACAAGCGTTCAGTTTGACGAGGCCCGATATTTGAACCTTGGACCTCCGCCCTCCTTACGAGGTTTGGTTGAACCAATTAATCTACACTTCGAACCTCATAAGATCTAAATAAGTGATATATCTCTTTTAAATCATTTTTTATTACTATTTAATAATTTATTGTATTTAAATGATGGTTTTTGGGTAAAGTTACACTTTTATTATCCTATTTACAAAAATAAATATTATATCTACATTTGTATTTTGCATTTATATAATAATTATTAAGTTAAAGTATGCTTATTATTTTGTTATTTACATGGATAAATATTATGTTTACATTTATATGTATTTTATATAATGATTAAATGATTGTTACACATACTTTTAAAAACCTTAGTATAATTAGAACTTTAATGGAGAGTTATATAAAGAAAATATATTAAATTTAAATGAAAGGCAATGAAAACACGGGTTAATGGAATATATGAATGATTAAGATTTTCTTAAGCGTACGGGTGGATTTTAACTTATTTGTGGATGTATATATCTTGAGTAGGAAGGCGTGGACCAAGGAATTGAATAAAATCTTAGAACTTTTGGCATATAGTGTATAGTCCATGAATACTTTTGCTTAAGGACATTACAAATTAATTGTACTTTTATTTTTTTTGCATGTTGTATTATGAAATAAATATTAAACTTATATATTATAGGATGATTTTCTTCAAATAGGTTGTTGAGTTATAAATGGATCATTATAAGGTATATGATGGTTTGTCAAAAACGAAGATAGATATTATGCTAACAAAATTCTTACTATAATTAGTAAGGCATAATGTAATGGTGCAATGCATCTTGTTAAATCATAATATCTTGTTAATCGTTTTAATTATTTAATAAGTGATTAATTTTATTTAATGTGTAAAATGAATTTATAAAAATAAATTTTAAAATATTATAAAAATGATAGTATATCAAAATGAAGATAGATATGATTTTTTATAAAGATTTATAATTAACAAGATATAATGTTATAGTGCAATATGCTTTGAAAATTATTCATATTATCCCTAAGGACACCTAGGTTAGTATGTCTTTAAGGTTTTTTTGAAGGAGACCAAGTTTGACTCATGCTTTACAAAGATTTACAACTAACAAGCTTTATAGTGTATTACACCTTGACAACTATTAATATTATCCCTACAAGGACACCTACGTTGGTATATCTTTGGGCTCTCATCAAGGAAATTAATTTTGAATCAGGAGATGGTGGATCTAATTGTGCCCTTATTTGCCCTTTGCATCATACTTAAGTAAAATAAAATATTAATATTATAGCATCTCACTAACGGTCATAACTACACCTTGACAGCTATTAATATTATCCCTACAAGGACACCTGAGTTGGTATATCTTTGGGCTCTCATCAAGGAAATTCAAGTTTGAATCCCGAGATGGTGGATCTAATTGTGCTCTTATTTGCCCTTTCCATCATACTTAAATAAAATAAAATATCAATATTATAGCATCTCACTAACGGTCATAATTATTTAATAAGGGACTTATTTTATTTAATTTAATATGCGAGGAAGATTCAAACTTCATTTACATATAAATAGCATCCTTGCACCAAAAGGAGACACTCCTATTTTGTTTCAAGTCCAAAAAGCTACCACTGTACTCACACCCCACCTTGATAAATTTTACTTCAAGTAAGGGGAACCTGGAGGAGCTCGAGATTGATTGGAACCGCGCACCTCAAGTCCGCAAAAATTCAACAGAAACTGGTCAAAAACTGGTTCGTCTACTACCTTGGCCCCTTAATTTTACATCTTAATTAATATATGCTTTGTTATGAGGCTCGAATGAGGCTTGAATCTTGCAATTTGTAGATGTCTCTTGGGTTCTCTGTACTCTCCCACCATTAGGGTTTCAAAATGCAATTTGTAGTTTTCTCTTGGGTTCTTTGCATTATCCCACCATTAGGGTTTTAAAATGGAATAGCTTGTGCACCACTAAAAGATATTTCTTTAGTATGGTTTAAGGCTATAGATTGATGGATCAAGTCTTCCTTGTAATTTGTTGTGTTTTTTAGATTCTCACACTCTCCCAACCTTAGGGTTTCTAGTAAAAGATATTACTTTAGAATGATTTAAGGCTATGGATCAAGGATTCTAATACTTCAAAAAATACAATCTATTTGTATTAAATTTAAAGTATGTAAAATCTAAGGAATAGCTTGTACACCACTAAAATATATTTCTTTAGTATGGTTTAAGGCTATAGATTGATGGATCGAGTCTTCCTTGTAATTTGTTGTGTTTTTTAGATTCTCACACTCTCCCAACATTAGGGTTTCTAGTAAAATATATTACTTTAGAATGATTTAAGGCTATGGATCAAGGGATCAAGGATTCTAATACTTCAAAAAATACAATCTATTTGTATTAAATTTAAAGTATGCAAAATCTAAGGAATAGCTTGTGCACCACTAAAAGATATTTCTTTAGTATGGTTTAAGGCTATAGATTGATGGATCGAGTCTTCCTTGTAATTTGTTGTGTTTTTTAGATTCTCACACTCTCCCAACCTTAGGGTTTCTAGTAAAAGATATTACTTTAGAATGCTTTAAGGCTATGGATCAAGGGATCAAGGATTCTAATACTTCAAAAAATACAATCTATTTTTATTAAATTTAAAGTATGCAAAATCTAAGGAATAGCTTGTGCACCACTAAAATATATTGCTTTAGTACGGTTTAAGGCTATAGATTGATGGATCAAGTCTTCCTTGTAATTTGTTGTATTTTTTAGATTCTCACACTCTCCCAACCTTAGGGTTTTAAAATGGAATAGCTTATGCACCACTAAAAGATATTGCTTTAGTATGTTTTAAGGCTATAGATTGATGGATCAAGTCTTCCTTATAATTTGTTGTTATTTTTTAGATTCTCACACTCTCCCAACCTTAGGGTTTCAAAATAGAATCGCTTGTCCACTAGTAAAAGATATTATTTTAGAATGATTTAAGGCTATGGATCAACGGATCAAGGATTCTAATACTTCAAAAAATACAACCTATTTGTATTAAATTTAAAGTATGAAAAATCTACAAGAAAAAAAAAAACAAAAAAAAAAAAAAAAAAAAAATATATATATATATATATATATATATATATATATATATATATATATATATGGTTATTGTGAGAAAGAAATCTACAAGTATATATTAATGATAGATAATAGTTTGTTCACTTTAATTTTATTTTATACATTTTTTACGGGTTAAACAAATTACTTTTTGAAATCAAGGTGAAGGATTTTTTCTTTGTATTTTGAATTATTGTTAAGTATTTTTTTTTTGTCAAAACAGGTTCAAGTATTATTTGACTGTGATTTTAGGAAAATGGGTTAAGGGATTGGAGGTTTTAATGCTTCAAAAATTACAATTTATTCTTCTCAAAATTGATGCAAGCTAGCATTACTTGGTATGTTCATTTAGTTTAATAAGTACAAACTAAATTATTTTTGAAATTTGGATGAAGGATTTTCTTCTCTTTTCTCAAAATAAAGTATTTTTGTGGATGAGGGCTTTTATTAGTTTTTCTTACTTTTAAATTAGCATAAACTATTTATATGAGAAAATACTCACACATTGCTTTAATAATGATTTAAATCTTATGAAGTGAGGGATAACAGGTTACCATGATGATATGGTGATGATATAATATAGTTGAGATTCATTCATATAGCTGATTAAGATATATTAGATCATTAAATAACCTATGAAACTACAAAATACAATATTATCAATCAACAAATATTATACTATCTCATTTGTATAATTGATTTAAAAATATTAGATTGTTAAATAACTTATGAAACTACAAACTATAATATTATCAATCAATAAATGCTATCTTAGTTGATTTTCTCTGATTTCTCCTTTGGTCCCTTCTTTTTTCTATCTTATTTTGCAGATGATGTGATCTAGTCCTCAATTGACCATCAATGTTTCTGCTCTTTGTTTGACAATTACCTTGATATATACCTTTTGATGATGTTTATATATGGGATTGAATCCAAGATAGTAAAGTCATCATATATTTGTTATATATTTCATTTCAAAATTAACAAATAGATCAACTTAGACCCTCTTTCAAAAGGATTTTCCAATGGTTTTGATATTCATATGTAAACTATAAGTGTATCATTTTTCTGCAGAATACACTTATGTAGTGATGTTAACATCCAAACAAATCATTTATAACTACAATATATAGTTTGAATAATTTTATTTTTTATTCAAATATTTTATAATAAATGTTATCTAATTAAAAAAAGTAGAATTATAATTTTAATATATGTTACACTTTTGTATTTAATTTGCTAACATTATTGAAATCATAGTTAAAAATGTTTATAAACTGATTTTTATCTGTGTTAATCATTTTCTCAACTATTGATTCTTATTCCCTATTATATATAATTATCATCAATATATTTATTAAATTTTTACATAAGAAAAAATTGGTTAGATTGTTTGTGTAAAGAAAATCCTATCTCAATTATTATTTTTTAATTAAACAATATTTAAATTTAAAAATCTATGTATATATTTTTTCTTTTGAAAAATATTAGACCTTGCATAGAAAACCGTTTCATACTTCTTTTAGTTTTATGGGAGTGTATGTAGTCTTCATGTACTATTTGCCTGTAACCTATGCAATCCTTAACCACCTTAGTTCTTTATAAAAACTTATGCATCTTTCATTAAAGTTAATATTCTTCTTTATGAAAATTGTTCACTGCTTTATACACTTTAATTTCATTGTTGTTGTTGTTGGTAGTGCAGTACAAAACAAAATATTAGCGTATTTAAGCTTACTCCGCTGAAATATCTCAATCATGAAGAATCAAAAGAGAATCCTTAGAAAGAGGAATCGCCAAGGTGAAGAAGAAGAAAAACGTTTCATTCAATCTCTTCCGGTGGATCTTATACAAGAGATATTGTGCAGAGTGCCCCTCCAAGACCTACTTATGCGAGTAAAATATGTGAGTCCTGAGTGGCATAACAT
Organism: Wollemia nobilis; assembly: GCA_028583015.1. Classification (NCBI taxonomy): domain Eukaryota; kingdom Viridiplantae; phylum Streptophyta; class Pinopsida; order Araucariales; family Araucariaceae; genus Wollemia; species Wollemia nobilis. The sequence continues at coordinate 1,533,852 of JAQPPZ010002291.1, forward strand.
GATTTCCTCTTCTAGAGGGTTCCACAATATTTGGGACCAGTACAAGGTGCAGAGATGCGTTATCCTGTATGCTAATGGCATCCTTTCACTCTTCGACATCAACCAACAAAAATGGTTCCACAACATATTCCGGGATTTTTACAATTGGGACCTCAGAGTTGCAGGCAATGGCATTTTAGTTTTTTCCAACAGGCATAGTAGAATGTTTCAAATCTGGAATCCATTAACCATGCAATCTAGTCAACTCCCAGACATAACTCTCTACAGAGGATATTCACTCTTCTATTATATTAACAACAGAGAAGTAGTTTTTGACATCAAGGTTGATTCCAGAGCCAACACATATCGGTTCTTTGTGATTGGTAATTTTACTCGTAACAAGTTACATATTTGCATATACAATTCAGTGCAGGGATCATGGGATATCAGAGTTCCAGATAACAGTGTGGACTTGCAGCAATTTCCACATGTATTAGTGTTCAAGGAAAGGGTATATTGCTTTTCTAATGATGGGCCATCCTGTGCTTCCTACGACCTCAATGGTGTTGAGAACTCGATGAGAATAATTGTGCCAGAAGTAGATCCTTCATTTCCTAATCACTTTTGGAGGGAATTCTATTTTAACAAAATTCTTCGGTGCAAGAGTTGCATGATAAAGGTTCTGGTGAACTGTAGAAGAAAATCATATATTTTTCTTGAGTATGATGAAGGCAGTTGTTCTTCATCTCCGAGGTGGAAGATTCGTGCCGAGGTAACGTCATCTCCAGGGTCTGAAAAGCTGCTCTACCAATTCTTGTGTTGTGGTGGCAACAACAGCGATGGGATTTGGATGGTATGTTACTTCAAGGGTGCTATGAGATTGGTATATTGCGATTTCGTGGATAAATCCACCGTAATATATTCACCTTTACCATTTGAGGATGGGTGCAACTCATCCAACCTGCTTTTCGCTGTTACTTTGAATTTTTCTGCATCTCCTTAGATTTAGAGAGATAGACTGAGTATTAGTTTAGAACAGAATTCTATGTTGAAACAAATGCACCGTGTAGAAAAATAACCTGCATCAAAGGCAGGTCAGTTATGGAATTGGATTTGTTTCTCACTTAGTTTAGTTATGGAATTGGATTTGTTTCCCACTTGGGATTACTCCACTCGAAAGAGAGATGTTGGATGGTTTATACACCTATTGCCCTTTCACTTATTAAATTGTAATAATTTACGTGCTTTTTATTATTGTGGATTGATTATGTTAATGATGTTTATGGTAGGTTTTAATTTTTATATTTTGTTTGGTATTTTATAATAATGATGGTCTCACTTCAAAACTGAGAGCATTTTTTAAAAAGGATTGCAATTATAATGCATGTATTGAATTAATTTAGTAAATTATGTAGTATTATGAATGTCATGTTTTTTTAATAACTCAAATATGAAAATTGTTCAATTTGTATAAATTTGAAATCAGACAAGGTTTGATTACTTTTAAGATACCCATGTTTGTAATAAATTTTTATTTGGTTTATGGTTTTATTAAAAATATATATATATATATATTTTTTAATGGGTTATAATCTTTTTTATATATATATATATATATAGCATCATTTTGTAGTGGTATTATAACAGTCCAGATATTATCCAACAACTTGTCAAGATTTGAACTTAGTCTTACACATATTACATCATCATCATGTAGTGATATTAGCAAAGTTTAGATATTATATAACAACTTGTCAAGATTTAAACTTAGGTCTCCTCCTTGAGTGTTGAGGAATACAAGTTGCCCTAAAACCCAAAGGCAAGAAATATATCATGTTATAATGTAAACATTCTTATATTTAGTTTAATTTTTTTAATGGACTTCCTTAGGGTTTAGATTAAAATGAGACAAATACATCTCATTTGGGGGATTAAATATTCCTTGGGTACACACATACGTTGTTATGGTAGTTTATGAAAAAGTAGCTAATTTTTATATTTTCAAGTTCATCCATTTATTTCAAGTATGTCAAATCTTCTATGTTTAACTTGTAATGGAGTACTATATAAAATATTGTTTCTTTCATAGCATTACTCTTTGTTTCTTCATACTTATCAATTTTAGAAGCATGTATAGTACGTTATTTATTTAATTTTTTAGATAGGAGAGTTACTTGAAATTTTGTACTAGTCTACCAATATTTAATGTATCCTTTGAGCTCATCCAAGCTTGGTCTTTTGCCCTTGAGTTTGTAGATAATTATTGGGGTTTTATGATAAATCATATCCAATCCAAATTCATCCTCTAAAATCGTGAGAGGGTAGAGGTTAATCCACTTATGAACCCAAAGATCCTTGGGATATATTTCTTCTAACCGAAGAGGCTTTCTTACAGACGGACTTAAGAGACCATCTACGAACAACCCTCTTCCTTCAATGCTTGAATGTTCCTAGGGTTTGCATCCCTTTCACAAATACTATTTATCCATTTGTTACATGGCTTGAATGCACCTAGGGTTATACCCCTTTCTCTAAGACTGTTCATGAAGAATGAATGATTATCTTGATCACAACCTTAATGTTATTCAATGACAAAAATTAAATATTCCCTAAAGCAGCATAGACCTATCATTCAAATGTACATAAAAAATTCAGTTCACATTCATTATATATGGGTTTGATCACAACATGAATTGATGTATGACTCACCAAGTTTCTCAAATAGAAAATTCATTTTTAGCATGTAAATAGAAATACTTGTAAGTTCATTTCAAATTGAAATATCAAATTGACAATAGTTAGTTTCTTCTTGGCACTTCAGGTAACAAAGTGGATCACAATGGTTCAAACCAAATTTTATAGTGTAGATGTTTTGTATTAGTGAATTTGTGAATCATTATAATGTTTCTTAAGAATGGTTACAAGAAAAAATTAATGAAAACATTCTTTCACAAATAAATAATGATAATGTTTTATACATGCTTCTATTATTGATACATATTAAGAAACAATTGTTTCATTTTCTAATTTAGGGGATAGAGATAGGGTAATGGATTATAGATATAATTAGTTTTTCAAACAAATGGGTGTCTATATAAGACCTTGGACTCCTAGTTTCAATCCATTTATAGAATAAGTTAATGGCTTTCCAGTTTGGGTGAATCTTTATGCTCTCCCTATGGAGTTTTAGGGAGAGAATATATTCACCAAAATTGATAATGTCATTGGTGCATTCCAATATATGAATACCTAAACAAAGGAAAATTTATCTAGTAAAATTAATATGAGTAAAGCAAGATTGGATGTTTGGATGGATATTTTATTTCGTTGGCCTCAATCCATTACTATCTCCTCAATCAAATGGGAATGAATCCAAAATATTGAATCTTAAAACTTCTCCCTAAGATGTTATGGTTGTCAGTAATATGGCCACTTGAAGAAGAGATGTTCGGTCATCCGATAATGCTCTAATTCCTCCTTGGTGGAGGAGAAGGCCCTACATGTAAATTATTCAAAACCTTAAAATGTACCAACTCAAAAGAAAGAAGCTCATCCTCCATATGCACCAATTGTGCAATAAAAATTATACGAGCAACATAATACTCAAACCCAAAAGGAGAATTTGAATCAGATCATTGATAAAATCCAAATGGTTACTAACGATCATTCAAATGGTTCCATGGAAAATATTAGCATCCAGGATGGTATTATTGAAGCTAATTATGAAACAATAGATGATGGTCAATTTTTTGAAAATGAATATCCTACAATATGTGTTATAACTAGATATTATCTTAGGATATTGAAGTGCAAAAATGCATTCTTAAATCTTTTCACTCTAAAGGAGAAAGAACCTATGATACAAAATAAAAATAATTAAACTAATATTCTCTTTTATGGATGACTGTTATATTTATTTTTCTTCTATCTGTTGGAGTTATGTGTCATGTAAGGATTGTTCTTGTTGGTAGTTCCTTAGAAAAAAGATGAGTTGATTATTAAAACTTAGGAATTTTAGGAGTATGGAGAATATCTTTGTTAGAAAGGCAAATATGGGTATACTTTAATTAACTTGTTAGAAATGTAACGAGAGCAATTTAATATTTTATTTTGTAATGGGAGTGGCACCCAATAGAAGCCACACATAGCTTATTAAAAAAATATTGATATTGTGATCATAGTTATTAGTTTTGCATGTTCTATTATCTTTAATGTGTGAATGAAATCACAATCGATAGATAAGATGTTTGTTTGTAAAATATTTTAGTGGAATTTATTTAAAATTATGTGTCCTAATCCTTGTGAAATGTGCAAAAAAAAAATATATTGAATATGTTGAAAAAGAAACATATAAAACTTCCTATAAAATTGTCCAACAATTGGTCTATTAAACATCAAAGTGTCATTACACTAGCAACAATACCAAATGCTAATTATTTATACAAATTAAGATAAAACTTGATATTGAATAGTTAGGGATATTTAATTTTGTCCTTTCTCTCTTTGAATATTTGGATCAAGCAAGCCAAGGTATTGACTAATATCTACAAGTTATTCTTCAATCGTTTAGATACTTATAGGGATATTCCTTTTTAACTCATTGCTAGTTATCATATTATGCTTTTGATGATATTTTGGTTTATTTGTATTCCCTAACTAGATCTAAATTTCAATAAACTACTTCATATCCATATTTTTGGCTTCCTCAACTATATAGTACTCACAAAAAAGTGATACAATCAAGTTCAAAATTAACCTAGTCATTCTATAATTCAAAATGTGTTCGATTATATTGAATCTACGACAGGTTCCACATCCAATAAAAATAATTTTGATTTTTGCAAGGTTGTTCTTTGAAAGCAACTTACGATGAAGAAGTATATCAACTAATAATATGGTAGAATAATCTACTATAGACTTCAATATTAATACACTCAAGTCTATCCAAGCCGATTTAGCTAGTTTACATTTTTTAATCATTAATCATTTGGGATAATGATATGAATGACAATATATACCTATGCCAAGCTCTAACAAAGAAGAAAATTATCCAGTATTCACTTGACCACTTTTAATTCTTGAAAAGGTTATAAGAAAGAGTGGTGAATAATTTGATCTAAAAGTATTCTTCAATCAACTCTTGAATACTCAAATTGGTTTCTTATGCTTTAGGTTTGAAGATAATTAAAAACTATTGAACTGGAGAATAATCCTGAATTCTAACTAAGATTTTTGTGCCCCTAATCTAAGTTTCAAAAAGGTTTGAAGGGATTGACAATGTATTCTTCTAACCTCTAGATTTAGGCTAGCTCTCCATTGTACTCATAAGAAAATATAACAGTAGTCTAAACTAACATGCATGAAAATGAAATTTAGAAAGGAAAATGTAGAAAAGTAAAGTGAAGAAATAAAATTTCATAGAAGTTTAAAAGTATTTGGGATCTAAGAAAATATGACTTTTACATCATAGCAAGGAAATTGTGTGATCAATCAACATATGATAAGTCAAATAACATCAATGTATACCCATTCATTAGATTATAAAACTGATAAGTGAATGAAAATATGGGATAAAAGGGCCATGCCATAACTACCATGCACTTGACAAACTAAAAAGGCAATGCTACTAATGGAATGCTTAATAACTTGTCAATTTCTTACAATGTCATGAGTACAAAGGAAAATGTGGGTTTCATAAATTGTAACTTTAAATTTTCATGGCCAAAAGGTGAATACAATAAAGGTCTTAGGCCTCTAGTTATAGTAAAATTTTATGCTTGAGTTACCTACTGTAAGAAATACGTACTCCTACTAAAATTAATTATTTAGGGGTAACTTTAGAAAAATGTTGCATCAAAAAATATTACATACCTCCAATTATACCTCTAACATGCAAAAAAACTTCTAAAATGACTTAATGCACCACTACGTGCTAAATTATCACTTTCTAGGAGATTCATCTTAGGATCCGTGGTTTTCATCTACCTTTATGGGTGTTCAATCAATTTGCTCTAGTTTGGCAAGTAAACTACTCATTTTTATATGTGAATTTCTTGTATTTACAAGCAAGTGAGCCACTTTTGCTGAATGAATTACTTCCTCTATACAATTGACCCTTTTTAGCTAGCAAATTAGCATTTGGAGCAAATCAACTTGTTTTTTAAAGCAGATTGGTCCTTGTCCATTGTAAATTTTGAGAATTTTAGGATGCATCTAGTACCTAATCTATGGTATTAAATTCTCCTTCAAAAATTTGAAAATTTACATGCTAGTTCCAAGGTACTACGTTTATGGTGAATTATGGGATGATAAGATTTATTGGTGTAACATATCAAATATTACCTTTATATTTGGGCATGGAGTCTACAAAAATTGGGACTTTCATGACACAACTATTAAATTTGTTGGTTCTTTTCATCTGGTATTTTGTGAAAGTAATCCCTACAAGTTCTTCCACTTGCTATCATCTAGTAATTACACTATTTTAAGGTCTTATACCTCTCCTATTAGGTAGCTCTTGCAGTCTAGCATGGATTGGATTTAACCTATCATAGATTTCATTTGTGTCCCTTTGGTTATCTTGGCTCATTTATTCCTTTATCATAGTTCTTATGATATCATCATCTAGGATGTGTTTTTTTTCATAAAAATGTCAAACATCCTAGTAATTATCAATTATTGATTTTTTTATCCATCTCTTAAACTTAGATTTTTAAAGATATAAGGCTATATTTACAAGTGTAGAGGTTCCTCTAGACATCTATGATTTTCTTCAAATTTTTGACTAGGGTTCTATAGTCTATCCCTTATTGTACCTATGTTGTGATCATTGATATGAAGAGCCTAAGGACCTCCTCATATTTTTCCCTTGTACATAGTTTTCCTTCTATGCGTTTGATAATATTATTCACCTATTCTAGTCTTTCTTCTTTGAAGGAGATCAAAAAAAAGTGCACATATGTATTGTTTAACTCCTAAATATTATCCCAAAGTGACTTGACCCTTTTGATATCTTGATCCACATTTGGGTATACAACTACCTTTGTTGATTTTAAGGTCATGAACTTCACAATTTTTGTTGATTTTTATCATTTGGGATCTTCTAGAGTCAATTATGTTCTTCTATTACTTTTTGTCCAAGGTCTTCAAGCCTTTTCCATCTTTTCTCAACCTAAACAAGTTATGTTTTGAGGTTTTCAACTTGTTTCTTCAACTAATCCCTCTTAGAAGTATTTTTCTTCAGCCTCGATCCATCTATGATTTCATCTAAGCCAATTCTATGTTAATTTTCCTATTATTTATTCATGTTGCTTCATCCTCAACTACAAGCTGACCATATTTCATAGTCATAACAAGGATGAGCTAGTTAGCCAATTGGACCTTTTGGTATGGATATATCTTGTTTGGATCAATATCAAACACTTGCACAATCAATATAGTATAACTTATTGCTATACTATTAATGTTGGTTTTAATAGCCTTAGTGAAGTACACCTTATCTCCTTTACATGACAATTACAACTGGAATAGCACTAAATCATTGGATATCCTTTCATTGAGTCTCTTGTATTCTCTCTTCCATATTTCCTCCTTAACTATAAGGACATGAAATACCTCAATAAGGGTTTTATATCTATATTTCCATACAAAGGCTAAGGTTGACCTATAAATTATGCTTCTTGATGGGGGATTTCCTATAGAATAAAATCCTTAGGATGAGGTGATGAGTGTTATTGCTTGTAGAATAAGTTGTTGAGCTTGGGATGGAAGACATACTTGGCATATGGAATTTAATGGGAACATGTGGGAAAAATTATGTGGTGATGATAAATAATGAAATAAAACTATCATAAGTGGGATGTACTACTAGTTTAACTAGACTATCTAAAATATGTGAAATAGTTGGCAATGATTATGTTGGTGGAGGCAACTCGATGTCTAGAACTAGTAGTTATAGGGTGGTGATTTACATGATAATATGTGGAAAGGATGTGATGGGAGTGGTTCCCATAATCACTATGACCATTCGGATATGGATCCCATTAGAGAACCATAGGATACACTAGTCGAGGGTGAGTGAAGTGGAGAAAAAATTAGGGAGGAAAATTAGGAATAGAAGAATAAGAAATAGAGAGAAGAGGGAATGGTGAATGGTTAAAGGGGAGTGGTTGTGGATGAATAGTGGCCACCTAAATGGCCATTTCTACCTTAAAATAGGATCCTCCATAAGAAATATCCTCCTCCTTAATCTAATTTACCTATCATTATTATTGTTTTCTAGAATGCTACCACCTCTATGAACATGGATCCATATTTTTGGAACCCCTTTTGCACTTTGATGGGATTTTGTATAAATGATGAATTTACCCCTCCTAGTGTCATTGATGTAACTAAAATATTTATATTCTGTCAAGATGTTGGATACCCTTCACAAATAGTCTTATTCCTCTTTGCACTCTTTGGGTGTCTTCTATCTTAAGTGGTAGAGAATTCAATATCAAATGGATTGTCTTTGGAAAACTCGGTGATTTTTTCCATATCATATCTCATCCTCTACCATGCAAGGATTTTTTGGTCTATGTGCCCAATTTTTCTAAATATAACCTCTAATTATTAATCTTGATGTTAGGATCAAAATCATCCTTCCTTTTTATGTAGATCTATCACTCTCACGGGTTATCATACCAACTTTGAATCTCATATTCATACCCTTGGTTGCTTCCCATAGTTGCAAGGGTTGTCTCCTCATATAGATTTTCCTTATTACTATATGTTGTACCTTTTCTCATGGAAAAAAATATCCAGCTTCTTATCTCTGAGGGTTTGTTTGAAAATCTTCTTTGGTTCATAGGATCAATAATATCTAAGTTGTTCAAGATCCATCTCCCTCAACCATGCATTTACCACTAAGTGGAAGCCATGAAACTTGGGAGTAAATCTCATTCTTTGTTACTTGAGTGTGTGGAGGGTTTTCTTCTCCCCCTTGAAAACTTCAAGTCCATGTAGTTAGGTTGTCACACATATTTTAGATTGAACATGTAGTTAAGCACTCATGCAGGAAAATCAAAAGGTATCATTAAAAATTCATAGATATGAATGAATGGCCTATCAACCTAAAGTATAAATAATCACTTAGCTATTTTCTATTTGTTTGTAGTTTTCACATATCATCTTTCAAACTTGGTACTTTTTCTCTAAATTTTTCCATGATGACCATGTACATCTTGTCATAGAACCTATAGGAGGTATTTATTGATTATATATAGGGTACATATATATAATTTATTATTATCAAAGGTTGTCCATAAGCTCCTACTTTGTCTTGTAGGAGAGTGAAAACTAAATTTTATTCTAGTAAAGTATAACCAAACAAAGTAGGAGGTGTAGTTGAACTTCATCTCCTCCTTGAATTCTCTGATATGATTATTCATTTGGTCTAAAATATACTTGGTATAATCAATTATTTTGGAGTGTTCCATATAGGTCTATATAGCATGCAACATGATTATATGCTCTTTATACATCTTTTGATCACTTGTCTACATTAGGTATATGATTATCCTAGATATTACCATCTAGACATCTACCTTAAATTTGTTCAACTCTAGCAGGATATTGAATTTGGATGGTAAGTTTAAGTTTTCAAAGTAAGGGTCAAGAAATCCTTCCAATAAGCATTAGATTACCTATAGTAGAAGTTCTTTCAAATCCTAGGGTTATAGGAGATCCACATAGTTAGGTCATTGATGATTTTTAGCATATTCCTTATGACTCCTTGCCTTATATTGAAGGCATCTTCGATCCATTAGGGGATACTAAAACTTATTATCATTAGATATTATTTCTTTGTTGCCACCTCATCCAACTCTAGGCAACTCCATACTTATGGTACTAGGTCCCTTGATAGCCCTAAATTCTAAACTTTTCTTATGTTCTATGAGTCTTTCTAGAGTACCAGGTTGAATATTTAGAAGGACTCCTTCCTCACTTACCCTATTGTATGGGGATATTTTCCTTCATCCAAATTTTGGTATGGTTTGTAAAATTATTCTTCTAGTATATTTAGATATGGGGATCATTGTTTCTTCCTCTTTTCCCTCTTCTTCTTTTGTAACTACCTCCCTGATGGTCTAACCTCCTCTAATATGACAAGAATTGGTGAAAGTGGTACAATAGTGGGTGGGGAGGTGGTGGTAGAAGGAGGTGATACTGACTATGCTTTAGGTAATAAAGGTATAGTGGATGTGGATGTGATATCCATAATGGAAAAATGTTAAAAATATAGGAAAATGGAAAAAAAGAGAGTAAAAAGTCAAGTTCTATTATTTAGAGGTAGAAGCAATTCATGTATATATTGGGAGTGATTTAATTGTAAATTAGGAGCAATTTGCAAACAAAAATAGAGCAATTTGTTTGTTAGATATGTTTTAAAGAGCTATTAGAAAGGAGTGATTTGATCATGAGATTTTAAATGATTTGCTTGAAAAATGGAACAATTTGTTTAGGGTAGGGATTTTAACAAGCTGGATAATTTGCTCATTATTTATGAGTAGTTTGCTTAATTATGTTAATTGATTCATTCATTTTAAAGGATTTATAGTTTTTAACACTTTATTGATGGGGTTTTACATGTGAATTATTGGAGAATATTACATTGTTTGGCACATGCCAATGTACCACCTTGGTACATTATTATAAATATTAGATTAGGGTTGTGTCTTAGATTAGTGAGTGAGTTAATATTTTATGTAATGTAATAATGTGTAGGAAATGCACAAGTGTCATGTAAATATGTTTGCAAGTGTTATGAGTGTAAATGTGCATAAGTGTCTAATATGTAAGTGTACACATGTATCCTTAGAATAGGAAAGTGAATATTTGTAAAGAAGAGTGCAACATATGAGGAGTCTCATACAATTATATATTTATGACAAAGCATTGTAATATTTATCAAATGTTTAAAGCTTTATGCGTGCATTAGTAGACATTTATTCAATATCATTTTCAGTATTTTGTGTGCAATATTATGAGCATTTCTATGTTATTATTTTGTGAGTATTATTATGAGTTATTCTATTTGATGTTATATTTTGAGTTATTATTTGATTCATTATATTCTATCTTGTGTTAATTATATTGTGAGTTTCATATTAGTATTAAGGCTTCAAAATCTAATAGTGGTATTAGAGCTACAACAAGATTGCTTTCACAGGATTTGCTAAGTTACAAAAATAAAAAAGGCTATAGTCTTTCCACTAGGTTGAAGAATAACCAGTGAGGACTAGGACTCAACTAGGGTATTTCCACTAGGTTAAAGAATAACTATTGAAAAATATGGAGTCTTTATACAAGGTTGAATAATAATCGATGAAGAATAGGATTCAGGTTTTGGAAAACCAACTTAGAAATAAAGTTGGTCATTCAGGAAAATAGCTAACCTTGTTATTGATATGAATATTGGGGTAGAACCAACTCAGGAGAAAGTTGGCCATTTAGAAAATAACCATCATGAAATTAATAGATATTTTAGATACGGATAAATTCTTGGCAACTAGTTTCTATCAAAAGAGATAAAGAAGATAGTATAATCAAGCTATCTTGTTTGAAGTATCAGGGAAGTTTATTGTCACCCTAAAAAATAAGAAGATTTAGGTTGCATCAACATGAGATATTGCTATAGTGAATATTGATCTTTAGAATGAGAATCTTCCTATAACATATAAAAAAGACTTTCATCTTCAAGTATGAGAAGAAGGTAGAAATATTTTCTCAAGTAGGAAATGATTTAAGTTATCTTCTAGTATAATTTTAGGTCTTAAAGATAGACCTTGATAAAAGTTGTAGGTCATTAAGATATTGACCTTGATAAGATAGATTGAGTTTACCTATTCCAAGAAACTATTAGAAATAAAAGGTACTCTATAATATTGATTAATTTCTTGAAGATAGACCTTGATATAGCTATTGAAACAGGTAGAGATAGGAGACCCGAGGAAAAGAGATCCCATAGAACTTAGAGATATAGGATATCCAAGAAAGAGATATTATTGAAGATTGATGAAGGTAATGAGACCCATTTGAAAGAGGTCCATCATAAGTGGATATATTGCTCCTTAGTAAGAGAAGAAACAAATAATATATTATGTTTTACAAAGATATAAAAGCAATTTAAAAATATAAGGTAAAATAATCTTGGTACAAGAAGATTTCGCCAAGACAACAAGAAGACTTGAAGGTAGCAAGAATATTTAAAGGACAATAAAATTTGAAGAAATAGAAAGAGGTTTCAAATATAGGGATAACATAATAGAAGAATGAAGTAAAATAGTTGTTATGATCCTAATCCTAACCATTAACCATTATCTAATCACTCATTATATTTATGGACCATTGTGTCCTTTCACTCACAACTATAGGGTAGATATTTATATTCATTCAAATGGGTGTAAGAAGGCATCCATAAAAAATATAAGAAAACACATTACATTTACCATTGGCAGGTTTTCCTCTAGTGAAATAGTGATTCAATTTCAAAGGTGATTCAATACATTCTCATTGTTTTTGCATCCTAATCCATTTATTTCATCCAATTACAATTACTAGTAATAGGTTCCTACCATCTAGTATCAGAGCATTTTCGTTCCTACGCCTCATCAACATTTCACCCATTATTTTTTTCCATCCTCAACATCGGATTCATTGACATTAGCATCAACATCATCATCTCACCCTTCAAAACCATCACACCACAATTCCCTTGTTCATTCAACTTCTACAAATAGAATTTAAAAAATATATATATACTACTATATGGCATCCTTCTACAGAGAGAAAACCATCAAACACATGTGAAAATAGGTGTTAAAATTGAAGGATAAATCTAGACTTCCAATAAAAATCTTCACAAGGCTAGATCCATCATTGAAACGAAGAAATTCTAGGTTCAAATTAAAAATTTTGAGTGTTGTAACATTTTTTTGTAGGTACATAGAAGGCCGATGAAAAAAATTTAAAATGAAGCTAAGGTTTTAAATTTTTTTGTATTGGGTTTTACTTGATGGCATAAAAAAATCAAGGAAAATTTGTAAATAAAGCAAATTTTTTTAAAATTATGACGACCGGTGTTGAGTCTCCAACATCGGATAGCACAACAAAAAGAAAAAAAAATTAAATTTTTATTGGGACTAAAGTCCCACATTGTCCACACTAAAACTCTGCAACACTTAAAATACGTCACAGATCATAGGTAAGGTCATGACTTCAGTCACGATTCCCTTACCCATCGCTACCTTCAATTGACCAATTCATACTCCCTTCCCTTATCACCAAGTGTCCACACCCTTGTCATCATTGCATATATCATCTTCTTGCTTCGCTTTCATTTCCCCTCATGCCAATGACCCATTGAATTCACCCTTAGCCATCGTCGCTCATCCTTACTTGCTTTGCCTCTACTTACCCTTATGCTCTGTGCCCTTGTTGCTCCCGTGCTCTACCTTGATTTTGCCAAAAAGTGAATTCAAAATTCAAAATCAATTGACCATTGATAAAAACCAAATTTTGTCAAAAAATTACAAATTTTTGCAAAATTTTTAATCCAAATGCTTAAAGTTTTGCAATTTTTTTGAAAAAACCTAATTTCATTCACCAAAGAGGACTTACATTTTACAAACCAGCCCTCCAATGGCTGATGGTAGGAGATCATAAGACCTTACCCTCAAAGAATTCATGCAGGAGATTCACTAGTGGAAGGAAGAACTTACAAATAAGACTATACAAAAGGAGGAGTTCCACCAATGGAAGGATGAAATTACAAACAATACTATACCAAGGGTGAAATATGAAAGTAAAATATCCGTAATAGATTCAAAAATTGATGCTTATAACCACTTTGTCAATATGGTACAATAAAATATGACACTAATCAAAACCGGCCAATTTACCAAGGGATCAACACACCAAGAACTACTTGGGGGACCACAAACTTCCATCCTGCCTACAACTACTAAATTGGATTTTCCAAAATTTTGAAGGAGGTGATCCCACCAACTGTATCTATCAGGCCAACCAATACTTCTCCCTATACCAGATACTTGAAGTACAAAATGTTCACATTGCATCTTTCCACCTAGAAAATAATGCCACCCAATGGTACCAATGGTATGAAAAACTAATGACACCCCTACATGGCTAGAATTCATGAAAAATCTATTAGTACGATTTGGACCAAGTAAACTCAAGAATTTCATAAGAGCCCTTACCAAGCTCCATCAAACCTCTTCAGTATGTGAATACCAAGCCCAATTTGATACCTCATTCTTTTGATATTGTTTCATCAGTGAATTAGAGGAAGAAATTTTATTAGAAGTACAAATACTCAATCCCATTACCATGATGCAGACTATGGGATTAGCCCAAACGATAGAAGATAAATTCAATAACCAACATTGACTAGGAAGACCACCTATGGGAAAATCACAAAATACTTACACCACCCCAAAACTTAATAGAGTCTTACCGATTAAACGTATCAAACTTGAAGAAATAAAAGAAAGAAGAGAAAAAGACCTTTTTTCATTGTGATGAGAAATTTTTTCCCAATCACAAATGTATTACACCAAAACTATATACTCTAGATACGATCAATCATGGTAGTTCAAATGAACAATAAAATATCGAGGTGGAAGTGGAGTCGGATACACTCGAGGATAATACTAAAGATACACTAGAAATCTCTTTTAATGCCCTTGCTAGGTTCTCCTCCCCACAAACCATGAAAGTAAAAGGGTACTTTAAAAAACAAAACCTCATTGTGCTTATAGGCACTAGTAGCACACACAATTTTATCGACTCAAGGGTGGCAAAACAAGCTAACTCTTTATACATCCTTGCAATAGCGTTGAGGTCATTATTGGTAATGGAGGAAGTATTGCATGCAAGGGAAAGTGTCAAAATATTAAACTCACTATGGGTAATTATAATATGAAAGGAGACATGTACATACTCCCCTTAGGAGGATGCAATATCATTCTACGAGTTCAATGGTTACAGACACTCGACATAATCCAGTTGGATTTTGAGGACTTATGGATGAATTTCACATTAAAACATCTATCATATACTATTAAAGGACTAAAATTAGGTGCTTACCAAATAGTAAGTTATCATCGAATGGAGAAAATTATTCACAAAGGAGTCAAGGGTTTGATTGCACAATTATTTTCCATCCAACCCACCAATGAAGAACATTCAAAGGTGCCCGAATTACAACTTCTAGCATACCATTCTCAAGTATTTGATGAACCAAAGGGGTTGCCCCCTCCACGTAGCCACGATCATGCAATTCAAATTCCCCTGGGGCATCAACCCCCTAATATCTAACCTTATTGATATCCTTATCTACAAAAAACATAAATAAAAAAACTTGTACAAGAATTACTAAACGTATGGATTATTAGACCTAGTGTGAGCCCTTACTCTTCCTCAATTTTATTGGTTTGAAAGAAATATGGATCGTGGCATCTATGTGTGGATTTTTGTACCCTTAACAAACTCACCATCAAAGATAAATTTTCTATACCTATCATTGATGAGTTGTTATTTGAGCTTCATGAGCTAAATACTTCTCAAAACTGGATTTACGATTGGGATATCATAAAATTATAGTAAAATAAAGTTATATTCCAAAAATAGCCTTCCGAAATCATGAAGGGCATTATGAATTTATGGTTATGCCATTTGGCATTACCAACACCCCTTCCACATTATCAAATTTAATGAACTAGGTATTCCACCCTTATATTCAAAAATTTAGTTTAGTTTTCTTTGATGACATTTTTATTTATAGTAAAACATGGGAGGATCACTTGCTTCATTTAGAACAAGCTTTGAAAACCTTGGGGGACAATCAAATCTATGCCAAAATATCCAAATGTTATTTTGGATAACAATAAATTGAATATTTTGGATCTATTGTTTCCACAAAAGGCATTAAGGTGGATCCTCGCAAGATTGAAGATATGAAAAATTGACCTACCCCTAAAACCTTGAAAAGATTTCATGGTTTTTTAGGACTAACGGGGTATTATCATAAATTTGTTACATATTATGACAAGATCACGATGTCTTTGATAGATTTACTCAAGAAGAATGTTTTTCTTTGGTCTCCAAAGTATGATGATGCTTTCACCACCTTAAATAATACCATGTGTTCCACTCCTGTGCTAGCCATGTAATAAAACTCTCTTCTCATTCCATATAAATTTCAACAATTTATCAAAATATTCAACATGCATCCATAAATAAAACTAATTGCACAATAATTTTCTCAATAAAATAGAAATTGATTATACCCTTGAGGTAGGAAAAAACCATACAATGCTTTATTTGAAAGGAAGCCACTCCACAATATCTCTAGCCCCACGAGCCAAGACCTCTCCAAGAATACATCATTGATACCTTTTACAATGGGGGTACATATTTCTTTATACAAGAGTGTGATGGTTCACCTTCCATGAGTTACAATATCACCCATGTGGCAATTCACCTTCCATGAGTTACAAGATCACCCATGTGGCGGTTCACCTTCCATGAGTTACAAGATCACCCATGTGGCGATTCACCTTCCATGAGTTACAAAGTGCATAATAATATAGCAATATTCCTTGCGGTTACATATGAAAATATTCCCCCAATGATTACAAATATGATTATATGATATACCTATTTTTATTTTGACATGTGGTCTTCCTTAATAATTAATTTATGGTTCATACTATTATAAAATATAATATTAAACTATTCAATATTAGATACCTATCTTGGTACCTAACATTCTATCCCCCTTACAAATGTTTCATCCTCGAAACATTAGAAGAGGTTAAATAATATAATCTTCTGAGCCATGCTAAATAGTGGTACCAATATTGATCATCCATCCATCTAGAAATATTATTAAATGTAACGAACCGTTACACCAAAACCTCGAGGTGGAAGTGAAATCCGAATACACCAAGATCATAACATTTCCACCCACTTTGATACCGGAATCTAGATGACTGGACTGACTCTCCATTCACTCCCACGTGGCTACTTTGGTATGATAAACCTAACTTCCTAAGCCTGACTCTCTGTCAGCTCCCACACGGGGACTTTGGCATGGCAAACTTGACTTTTCGCCTGCTCTACGACTTGAACCTGGGTGGTTGCTCCATGATTTTATTTTCTTGAACTTGCAACCTCATTGTTTGGCCTTAGTGCACAAGGTGTATTTTCTATAGCCTGGATTGAAAGTTATGAATTTTTTCCCCTTTTTTGCCAGCAACCCAAAAAACAACACCAAAATCCCAACTTGCAATAGTTGTAACTTCCTCAATACTTATCAAAATTTCACAACTGAATAGTCATTTTTGTAGTACTCAAAATAACCTGCATGCTGATGCAAAAATATTCTAAAAATGACTGCTACAAAATTTAATACGAATTTTTTCTTTTTGAAAAAAAAAAATCGTGTAGCCAAAAAATAGCTTGAACAACCTAACTTCAAACAACTGTAACTCTCTCAAAACTTATCAGAAATTCACAAATGAGAAGTTATTTTTATAGTAATAAGAATAATCTATATGTTGGTGCCAAAAGCTTCTGTAAATGACTACTGAAAAATTTAATACATATTTTTTTATTTTGAAAAACAATTCGCTTGGCCAAAAAATAGTAAAAATAACTCAACTCCAAACAATCATAACTTTCTCAATACATATCATAATTTAATAAATTATTAGTTTTTTTGTAGTACTTAAAAATATATACACAATGCAGCAAAAATATTCTAAAAATGATTTCTGAAATAAAAAATATGGCCTTTGCAAAATGTGACATTTTTCTAAAAAAATGTGCCCTAACTCTGCGAAAACAAACCCACTTTGCCCAAATCATAGCTCTGATACCAAATTTAATAAACCTCTCTTCTCATTCCATATATTTGTCAACAATTTATCAAAATATTCAACATGCATCCACAAATAAAACTAATTGCACAGTAATTTGCTCAATAAAATAGAGATTGATTATACCCTTGAGGTAGGGAAACACCATACAATGCTCCTTTCGTAAGGAAGCCACTCCACAATATATCTAGCTCCACGATCCAAGACCTCTCCAAGAATACATCATTGATACCTTTTACAATGGGGTACATCTCGCTTTATACAAGAGTGTGATGGTTCACCTTCAATGAGTTACAAGATCACCCATGTGGCGGTTCACCTTCCATGAGTTACAAGATCACTCATGTGGTGGTTCACATTCCATGAGTTAAAATATCACTCATGTGGCAGTTCACTTCCCATGAGTTACAAAGTGCATAATAATATAGCAATATTCCTTGTGGTTACATATGACAATATTCTCCCAACGTTTACAATTATGATTCTATGACATTCCTTTTTTCTATTTTGACATGTGGCATTCCTTACTCAATAATTAATTTATGGCTCATACCATTATACAATATAATATTAAATTATTCAATATTAGATACCTATCTTGGTACCTAACAAGCCATGCCAGACTTTTCCAAACCATTCATAATTGAAAGTGACGCTTTGAGAGTCAAAATGGGAGATATTATCATGCATGATGAAACACCCTTGGCTTTTACTATCAAGGCATTTTCTAGAAATAATTTAGCCCGCTCTACGTATAAAAAATATATGTTAGCTATTATTCATGCCAACATTGGAGACCTTACCTTATTAGCCAACATTTTATTATTCAGACGGATCACCATAGCTTAAAGTATTTTCTTGAGTAGCATATATCCACCCCTGAACAACAAAAGTGGGATACTAAACTATTAGGATATGATTATGAGATCATATATTGAAAATGGAAGGATAACAAAGCTATTGATGCTCTTTCATGATATTTTGAATAAGTACCCCAATTGCACATCCTCTCATCTCCTATTTCCCAATGGATAGACCAAGTAACGAAATAATGGTTTAATAATTTCAACACAAACATGAATTCAACAAATTCAACACAACCCCACAAGTAAATATCACTACTCTTGAAGAAATGAAATACTTAGGTACAAATGGTGTATTGTCCTATCTCCTACCTCCTCATATCGAATCAAACTCCTCCATGAGTTACATGCCACACCTATTGCATGACATTTTGTATTCCTCAACACTTATAAAAGAGTGACTCGATCCTTTTATTGGGTAGGAATGAAACAAGATATCAAGTATTTTGTGGCTAAATGTGAGACCTTCCAATGACAAAAAGGAGAGACCATAGGTATCCCTGGTCTCCTTCAACCTCTCCCTATCCAAAGCAAAACATGGGCTGATATCTCCATGGATTTTATTGAAGGTCTTACAAAATCAACAGGAAAAACTACTATTCTAGTTGTGGTGGATCACTTGTATAAATATGCTCATTTTTTCCCTTTGGCCCACCCTTACTGTCATTCAAATATTTCTTGATAATGTTTTTAAACTACATTATATGCCTTCCACCATCGTAAGTTATCATGATCCCACCTTCACTAGCAAGTTTTGGAGAGAATTGTTCAAACTCCAAGGCACTCAACTCCATATGATTTTTGCTTATCATCCCCAAATCGATGGTCAAACAAAAATTGTTAATAAATATTTGGAAACTTACCTATGCTGTTTTATTTTTTCTCAACCCCTTCATTGGGTTAAATGGCTTATTTTAGTAGAATTGTGGTATAATACTACAATTAAGATGACACCATATGAATCTTTATATGGCCAAGTATCACCCTCCATCACCTCTTATATTCTAGGAAGTACCAATGTGCCAGTCGTGGATTCTAAACTTTCTACTCGAGCTAATATTATTTGCCTTCTCAAAGATAATTTACTCATGACCATATGAAGCAAAAAGTGAACCAGTAGAGGATCAAACAAGCATTTCAAGAAGTTGATATGGTATTCCTTCATCTTCAACCTTATCGTCAAACATCTCTTAAAATCAAGGGTTCACAAAAGTTAGCTCCCAAATTCTATGGGCCTTATAAAGTCCTACAATGCATTGGGCACATTGCTTATAAACTAGAGTTACCAGAATCTTTCAAAATCCACCCTCTGTTCCACATCTCTTACCTTAAATTGGTAGTTAGCACATGCATTACCACAACTACCTGAATTCATAGATGATGGAGCACTCATTATCGACCTGAATTCATAGATGATGGAGCACTCATTATCGAACCTAAAGCTATCTTGTATTGCTACACTCGTCAACTTAGACATCGCACCATCACCGATATTTTTATTAAGTGGCAAGGCCTACCTTACAAAGATGGTACATGGGAAACACTTCATCACATCCAACAATAATTTCCTCACTTTTCGCTTTGAGGACAAAACTTTTTTTACGAAGGGTGGCATACTAGGATCCTAATCCTAACTATTAACCACTACATAGTCACTCATTATATTTATGGACCATTGTATTCTTTCACTCACAACTATAGTATAGATATTTATATTCACTCAAATGGGTGTAATAAGGCATCCATCAAAAAATATAATAAAACACATTACATTTACCATTGGCAGGTTTTCCTCCAGTGAAACAATGATTCAATTTCAAATATGATTCAATACATTCTCATTTTTTTTTGTATCCTAATCCATTTGTTTCATCAAATTTCAATTTCTAGGAAGAGGTTCCTACCAACAGTCCAAGGATTAGATAACATACAAAGAACAACATTGAATATAGAGAACATGGGAGATTAATGCTCAAAATTTAACTGAGCATAGGTGGAAGCAATCAAAGTTCTTGGATAGATAGCAAATAGAAGTGATGCAAATTAGATAACACAACATACAAGAGAATATTCAACCAAGTTATTTGAAGAATAGATCCTATAATAAAGAGGATATATTAGAGGTAGAGAAAGAATACTATGCAACCTATAAAAGAGATATTTAATAAGATTGAAGACAACAACATAGAACAACAAAGCCAAATATTAAATGTGAGCAAAGTGTTTTCTTAAATAGTTAGAACATAGTCATTCAAAGAAGATAACATAGGAGTTTGGAGTGCAATTTCGTAAGCCTCCTATACTAGAAAATAGAATCACCACCTACACTTGTGCCTATATCAAGAAGACAAGGAATATTAGGCAAAAATCAGTCACACATAAGCATAGGCTATGAACAAATGAATATTGAAGTGAATGAATGTTATCCATATAAGAACACAAACCTAATATTACAATAGATAAACACCTGAAACCAAGCTACACACTAAAGCATTATAGAGACACAAGAAATGAAGTGTTAGGGCATACCAAGAGGAAGTGAAGTGTTAACACAAGTGTTACACTTAGGATAAGCTAATCACCATAAGAGAAATAATGTGCCATATACAGAACATAGGGATTTGAAGAAGTTAAGTGTAGTCAAATGCCAAATAAATACATAGGGTTTAAGCGTAGTCAAATACCATAGGGATTTTTGAGAAATTATGTGTGATTCATAAGGAGATATTGGAGAAGTTAAAGGTCTCACTCAAAGAGACATAAAGGACAATACAACATCGAGAGAAGTAAAATAATTTGCTCAAAAAACATCAAAATAATGAAGTGAAATCTAAGTATACAAAGTGTTTGGATAGCAAAGCATCATCTAAAGATGATAGCACTTGAAACTTATTTTAAAGAGATAGTGAACCACCATCTTAGATGTGATTGCATTTGAATCACTTGGGCAATGAAGTGCCATAGTGTTCGAAACATTTGGAAGAGAATACAAAGTGACATATAAGTGAGAGGAGGTCAAGCAAAAGCTAGGAAGGAGAAACACTATGTGCTACATTGGATAAAGGAAGAAGAAGTGCTATCTACATAGTCGATCTGAGTTGAGCTAAGTAGAGAGAATAAGCAACATCAAGCCAAGAAGAGAGAAGAAGTAGTGTCAAGTCAAACTACTACTAAATACAAGCATCTATAATTGTAGAGGCACCATCACCATATAGTGAAATCAATTGGCATTGATCTAGACAATGAGATACCAACCTACACCAAATCTGGGTGAATCCAAATGACTCCAAACTAAGTGAAACCAAGTGATGCAACAAAACTAAGCCAAGCTATGTAACATGTAAAAATCAAATGATGATATAGAGAGAGAAGAGGGAGTGGTGAATGGTTAAAAGGGAGTGGTTGTGGATGAAACCACTAGATGTTCTATGTTAGATAAAGGAAGAAGAAGTACCATATACATAGTTGATCCAAGTCAATCCAAGTAGATAGAAGAAGCAACATTGATCTAAGAAGAGCGAAGCAATGTCAAGTCAAAGTACTACTGAAGACAAATGTTTAGAATTATAGGGGCACCATCACCATATAGTAAAATCAAATGACATTGAATCGAACCATGAGAGACCAACCAACACCAAAGCTGGGTGAAGCCAAACAACTCCAAACTAAGTGAAACTAAGTGATGCAAAAAAACTGAGCAAAGCAATGTAACATGCAGAAGTCAAATGATGCCAAACTTAGTGATGCAACATAAAAGAAACCGAGCCAAGCCAAGAACCAATAAAGAAGAACTAAAACATCTTAATAAAAATAAAAGGGCCATACTCAAGATGTTGAGAGACAAAGAAGGTAAGCAACCTACTCAAGGAAAAAAGTGTGAAGAGGAAAAGTGCAACAACATGAGTGGCAGAGAAAGTTAGAATCTTTGAGCATTGGAAACACCTTAATTATGAATGTTGCACCAACCTAAAGGAAAATGCAAATGCCATGTTGAGTGAGGTAGATGAAATGTCTTATGACAGTGTTGAAAAGATCCTTAAATATTCTCATGAGTAAATGGTAAGGGTACACATTTTGGAGGTCAAATTTTAAATATGGCAATGATAATTTTTGAGTGCCAAGTGAAATCTTGAAGTGTAGAAAACCGTTACATGCAAAGGTATATTTTAGAGTTTAATAAATTCAAGTTTTGAATTTTGTATTCTTTCTAGGATTAATAGGAGAGAAGGTTTTACAAGATTAATTTTTTATTTTTCTAAAGTTTTATAAATCTAGGTGAAGATATAAGAGTATTAATAGTATAATTAATATTTTATTTACTTTTTGAAGTTTTAGAGTGATAATTAGAACTAAAGAATGTTTATTATGATGTTTTTAGCATCATGTAAATATTTGAATTTTTTTTTAAGTTTTATTTTGAGAGATAAGTGTGCTAATAGTATAGTTAAGTTTTTAATTAATTTCTAAGCTTTTGGAGTGATAAGTAATGTTAGGAAAATTAAGTTTTATATTTGAAAGCTTTGTTATTTTATTTATTTTTTGAAATTCAAAGCTCATAGAATTTTTACAAATTATTTAACTTTGGAGAGATAAGGAAGTCTACTTCAAATTTAGAAATATTAAATTTGCAAAGTTCTTATTTATAGTTTCTATTCAATTATGGAGACATAAGAAATCCAACTTCATAGGTTTGAAAATTTAGAAACTTAGAAAATATCATTCAAAAACTAGGGAGTCACAAGGTAGTCTACATCAAAGGAAATATATTCTTGATATCTTTTTGCATATCATGGAAGAAATTGTTAAGAATGCATTTAATGAGGATAGTGAAGAAATATTGCATGAAATTAAGTTTTGTTCTCAAAACTTAAATGAAGAGAAGAAAAAACCAAAATGGCTTAGATATACAATTGAGAACTCAACAAAATTTTAAAATAATCAAGTAGACATATTATTGGGTCTTGTTACTATAAAAACAACCTTAAAAACAAAGTTTTCTAGAATTGTTGAAGACCTTTATCATCTAAAATATATATACAAATAAAATAAAGATAGAATAGTTTTAGTTGTACACAAGTGGTTATACTATTTTATCAAGAAAATAAAAGAAACTTCACAAGAGATTAACAAAGCAGTAAAAATTCCATCAAGATGTGCTTATTGCAATAGGATTGGTCATAAAAAGCAAACTGTTGGAATCTTCATCCATGTAAATATTGTGGAAGAAAATATCACTCATCTATTTTCTGCTACTACAAGGACAAGTATTATAGAAGATTTGAAAAGATATTAATATTTAGATTAGATTGTATTTTTCAAGTTCTCATTTTTGAAGCATCTACTAATAGTAGATTTAAGTGTAGAATTTTTAAATAATAGCAAGGAAAGTCATCCAAAGAATCATTGAAAATAAAATTGATTAAACATGTTCCAAATCTAAGTTATGAGATAATTAGGTCACTTGTACAACAAGGCTACTTAAATATAGAAGATTGAAGATCACATAAAATACTAAAGTCTTCAATAACCAAATAATGTAATATAAGGGGGTGTTGGAGAATATTATATTTTTGGTACATGCCAATGTACCACCTTGGTACATTATTGTAAATATTATATTAGGGTTGTGTCTTAGATTAGTGAGTGATTTAATATTTTATGTAATGTAATAATGTGCAAGAAATTCACAAGTGTCATGTAAATATGTGTGCAAATGTTATGAGTGTAAATGTGCACAAGTGTCTAATATGTAAGTATGCACATGTGTCCTTAGAATAGAAAAGTGAAGAGTTGTAAAGAAGAGTGAAGGTCAAGAGTGCAACATATGAAGAGTCACATACAAGTATATATTTACGACAAAGTATTGTAATATTTATCGAACGTGCAAAGTTGTATGCTTGCATTAGTAAACCTTTATTCAATATAATTTTCAGTATTTTGTGTGCAATATTGTGAGCATGTCTATGTAATTATTCTACGAGTATTATTATGATTTATTCTATTTGATATTATAAATTGAGTTATTATTTGATTCATTATATTTAAACCTCATTATATTTGATCCTATGAGTTTCATATTAGTAATAAGGCTTCAAAAGCTAACACGAATTGCTTGGGTATCAATGGTTAGGGAGCTTTTATGGAGTTGCGACCTAATTGTCTTGGTTGTGTGTGAATTGGTCTACTAGTAAGTGCATTATGTATAAGGTAAAGAGAGGACATAATGAATGAAGGTGATATCCTTTAGGTAACCATAAGTATTATAAATTATCGATTAATGTGTGTCCTACCTACACCTTGGTACAAGTTTCTTAGGTAGTGTGATCAACCCTTTAAGGGTAAATTCACTCTCATATTTAGTTGGTACAAGGCATGAGGGGTCACTCTTAGGAAATGGTAAATACCATGTGAGTGCATACAAGGGGTATTTTTAATATCAAGTTGAACCATTGGTATATTGGTAAGTATCTTATAGGGGAGGGGTGTTTAAAATTCATGCATACCTAGATATTAATTCTACCAATAAAAGAAGATGTTGGAGAAGAGGGGGTGAGGGTTATATTTGAGTTGCATACCAAATATTTATATAATTTATAACATGAAATAGTTTTAAAATAGTAAAATATTTAACAAAACAAACCATGTAAAATTTGAAACTAAAATTACACAAAGAGGAAAATTTTACTTAACTTTTTAAAACCAGATATTGAACCTTGAATTTAAATAATAATACTAGAATATGACCCTTTAATTGATTATAATCAACTATTAATTACAAAGATATAACTTTTCATAAGGAATGTGCTCTTTCACTAGAATATAATAAATAGAGAGAAAATTATTTATTCACATTCATCATCAAATATCATGTACTTATATTTACCTCTTATTGATAAATACTTGATAGTTAAAACTCCTAAGTAACTTCATAAAATGTGAATCAATATGAATGAATGATAGGTGGATTGGTAAGTTGGGGTGCTTACCGAGAGGAGACCTAGGTTCCAATCCCATGAGCGTGCCCATGCATAGCCAGTAGCCCGATCCGACTTCTTTGCGTGTTGCACCTAACTGATGATAATGATCTGTTTCTTTCTTATCCGATGGTCCGCTTCATGCCACATATTGAACCATACTGACGAAGATGGTGCAAAACCTATGGGTTTGATGGTCCCCATCTCACATCGGATTACCATTAACGAGACGGTGGGTCTGTTGGAAGCCTTCACTAATAGTTTAAACCTTGCCAGCTGTGGTGGCAGTTACTAAAAATTGTGATTGTAACCAATTCATATATGTAACCAAAAAAATATATTTCTTTTAATGTCCCTGCTCCAATACATCACCTATGACGACCTTGCCAAACCCATTTTCAGCTTTCACCTAGCCCTTGTTAACCATATGCAGGGTTTCAAGCCCATGAACTTCCTAGCCTTCCTTTACCGATCCATCAGGTTGAAAATTCATAGTGGCCACAAGAAACACTGTGCTCCTACCCACCAAGGTTTATTTGATGTCATTTTCTATCACATTGTTGCTTCCACCCCTCCTATTTCAGTTACCCCCCTTCATTACAACCCTCCCCTACCTTCTTTCGACCATAGCCCATCCCATTACCTCTCTAGTGACCCTTTATACAATGAGGAACCCCTTGAATCTCAAACCCCCATATCCAATAAGGGAACCCTGACTGCGGTGACTCCACCTTCCATTAAGAAAATTCCCCCTGCATCGATTAGAGCCAAAACCTTGCCCTTGAAGAGGAAAATGAAGGGTGAATAAAGTACCACTCAGGTAAGAAGGTCCTCCTATGTTAAAAAAGCAAGAGCAGAGACCAGCTCGAATTCCCCTGCTCACATCTCTAAGGAGAACAGTGGGAATTTTGATCCATATGTGGCAGATTTTAGTAAGCTATCAGAGATCAATATTAAAAACATACTCATAGCTATGGATAGTGTCAGTGCCACTTTGAAGTAGCTTCCTAGAATGGTGTCAATTCTATTGAGGAGGACACCCCGGAAGCCTAGTGTCGCTAGCTCTTTTTTTGGTTTGTTTTTGGTTTTTGCTTCCTTTTCTTATGTGGATTTTAGTATTTCCCCTGCATGGCATGGTGGAATTTAGTGGGATTTCACTTGGTTCTCAGCAAACACTTACGTGGGTGCCTCTGTTTTTTTTTTGTTTGGGTTACCCTTGCATGGGCTTTTTAGTTTATTTTTCAAAATCTAGTCTTCTCTGCTGCTTGCCCCTTCATGGGTATGGCTCCCCTAGTAGTTTTATTTCTTCTCCCTTGTGCAAGATTTTTTTTTTCTCTTTTAGTTGCTATCCCTGGTTTGATATTTTCCAATTTTGATATTATGCAATCCTCTTAAGTTGTTTTGTATTTCTGGGATTGGGGCCCAGTCAAAACCTGCTTAATATAATCTCTTACCAAAAAAAATTATCTTTTAATGTCCCTTAAACTTAATGATTTGTAGGACATATCAAATTTTATCCAAAGATAAATATGAATGGTTCAATATATTGGTCAAATATAATAAAGCTACTTCAATATATATGATTTAATTGATTCAATATATTGATTCACCTTTTATTTAAAATAGTAAAAATGATTATATTGATTCACTTTTGAAGAATACAACTTATATGTATATGATATAAAAATGATTAAATATGTTACTTTAAAATGATTTTCAAGAATACCTCCATTCATCTAGGCTAGTCCCTAGGCTCAAGTTTCATTTGGTGGCACATTTGGCTAGAAAGAAATTCCAAAATATTTAGAGAGAATTTTAGTCCAATGGATCTGGTTTGGCATAAAATTGTTACCATTAGGGACAAGAAAAATTAGGAGAATGAGGGGAATCCCAATCCACAAAATTTGGGACCATGGAAGCCCCCTCCCCCAAGTTGGAAAAATATTAATTTTGATGGTGTGGCTAAGGATAAACCAGGGGCCATAGGCATTGATTTCTCATAAGATATTTCAAGGGGAATATCCTCCATTGGGATCTAGAGGGTTTTGGAAGGGATACTAATAATGAAGCTAAAGGACTTGCTATCATACAAGGTTCTATCAATGCTTGGGATAATGGGGTTAGAAATATCATAGTTGAGCTTGACCTACAAATTATGGTGGGACTTTTAGATTTTATTAGAAATTTTAGACCAAAGTCTTGGAGGATAGGAAACATTCTAAGACAAATTAATTCCATTTGGCAGTAGTTCAAGGATGCCATCCCAGTCTATGTTGATAGATAAAATAATGCAATGACTAATTTTTTGGCTAAATATGGTAGTAAAAGTTTGGTTGGATACATGTTGAATTATAATTAGGATAGAGACACTTCTAAATGGCTGGAGGTGAACTAAATGGTTCTTACTTTTTTTAGAAAATAACTAGGTAAGGATGAGGATAGGTATAGAGTCCACTAATCCTTATGGATCAATGGAGAATGAACAATTATTTGTTGGGTTTTTCTTTTACCTCTTGTAGCACTCTTTGGACCTTTTTGGGATAACACTGGTAGTTTCCATAGGACTATAAAGCTTGCTAGGTTACTTAGGATCAGTGTAAAGTAGAAATGAGACCAGGTTAATTTTTTTTGCTCTTTAGATGGTACTCAATTAGGTTTACTTGGATTTTAGGGTTTCCCAAAAGTGGCAGATCTATAAATGTGATTTGATTCTTTTTCTATCAATATAATCTTTTTACTTTAAAAATAAAAATGATTTTCAATATACTTTAATTTTCTTATACCATACACATAAATCATATGCAGTTAATCCTATTAAATGTAAAATAACTAAGTGAATGTTTTTCCTGAGTGTTTTCTAGCAGAAAGTCTATAATCCCAAGACCCTCTAGGTCCCCTCACTTAGAATAAACATTTATAGAGGTGGGACAAAATATTATTCCCCTATATTGAAAAAACAACTAAATGAATAGAAGTCGTCTATCCTAAATTCATTAAAAAAAATTAAATATAATGGGTAGCAATGGAGAATGAGGTGGGGGAGGTGGGATTTTTTCTACTCTCAGCTCCTCTTTCTAACTTTGACTACACCATGCACAAATCTATCAATAGGTATTAGTTATATTTTTGCTTTAATGTTGAATATTTGTTTTGTTTTTTTTGATTGAAGGTTTTGTGAAACACAGGGTTCCATCTTTGCTCAAAAATTAATGTCTAATTATTTACATGCTTCTAGAAGTGATAAATAATAAGATCACATTTTAAATTTTATCGTAGTGAAAGATCCAAGCATTTGAGATAGTAGTTTTGTTTTTGACCTTTTTGATTTAATGCCCATGTTCTTTGAATATATGGTAAATAATTATGTTTGAATTTAAAATTTTTAGTATATTGTTTCTTTATTCTCTCATTGGAGGAGTGAATTTGTACATCATTTTATGAGCTCAAATATATGAAGAGTTCCGTTAACCCTCCAAGTGATATATAGGAATCCTTAAAAACTTTTCATCCTCCTGGAGAGGTTTTAGAGATGGGGTCCTCCTCTAAGAAATCTAACAAATCTCTTGTAAGACTCATATTTTTGTAAAGGGCTCGATTTAGCAATAGGGATAGGGCTATGCTGATCCCTATATTTAGATATCATTTTTTGAATTAGATGATCCTTGAACATCAATTTGTGAAATTAAGGTTTGTGAGGTGTTAAAGCCTATAGTTTTTTATTTTGTGAAATTTGTTTCCTTCACATGTTAACCATGGGATTTCTAGCAAAGGTACAAGGATCTTCTAGGTTGGGAGTCATCTAGGGCACAATGTTGGGTCTATATTCATATCCATAAGCACTCAAAGTGACCTTGACTTAGTTATTTGATCCTAGTTGAGTGTCTATCTGTAAAATCTAGTCATTGACAAGTTTTTCACAAACTTTTATTCAGATATTTTTCCCACACATGAGTCAAGTTAGTATTATAGAGAGTTCAAATCTTGATATTATGCTCCAGAGGATGGCCAACTCTTTATGACTAGAAGTAGAGACAACTCTTTGAAAGCTATTTTTTTATCTTTAAACCAAGTATGAAAGCATAATCAACTCTTTTGGAGCCATTGATGAGTTCTAGAGTAACCATGAATGTCAGTTTGAGTTAGTATTTAGGTATCTCTTCTCTAAGATATTGTAGAGTCTTTGATCAGGCTTGTGCCTAGTATAAACTCTTATTACTTGGTTTTCCAATTCATTACTGAATCATCTGATAGTTATTTTAAATTGTCACCTCTTTTTCACCTTTCCCTACAACACAACCTTCATAAAAATTTAGGCATATATGTCTGCAATGTATGCATTTCATGATAGGAAAGGTACATCACGTACTTATGCACTTTTGTAAATTAAATCCATAACAAGTTCAAGTTTATAAAGATGATATATTGTATCATTTTTATGTGCATTATTTATTTGAAATGTTAATATTTGATTTCTCATATTTTTTTTAAAATAAATTGTTAGATGGAAATCAATAAGCTCAACCGAGCTAATTTTTTTGTTTTCTCCACATGTATGTCATGCTATGTCTTGTGTACAACTGATTGTTTTTAAAAGGAGTTAAGATGTATGTGCATTTACAATATATTGAAGTATTCACACTTTTTCATAGATCATTTTGTTATATATAACACCATAACAATGTATTAGCTTTGAGATTTTTTTGTGTACAACCGATTGTTTTTAAAAGGAGTTAAGATGTATGTGCATTTACAGTCTATTGAAGTATTCACACTTTTTCATAGACCTTTTTGTTATATATAACACCATTACAATGTACTAGCTTTGAGATTTTTTTCTTGGAAATATGATCAGTGTCTATACTTTTTGGGTTTTATTTTGGGTAGTGTCTGCTGCACTAAATCAATGGTGGCAACAAATGGAGAAACATGATGACATGAACCTGTGATGTAGGGTTATTGCTTAAACTAAGGCAAGAAAATGGATGCCATAATTTTTGACATGATTTTATATTACCCTAATTTTTCATGAAAAATAACAAACATGTTTAAGATTCTATAGTATTTTAAGATAATATTTCTTTAATATGTTTTATTTAAGTCCAAAGTTTTTGTTCTATACTGTGAAAAATTATTACTTTTATTTTTATTTTTAAATTGAGTTAATTGTTATTGATCTTTTCCATTTTCATTAATCCTTATATAGTCTCATGGGTTACAAGGGTTTATAATTAGTTAATATTGAAGGTGAAGATGATGTGGAGGAGGAAGCTCACAATGGAAGATGGCAAAGAGATGGTTTTATAGTTTTGTTGTATTTTTCATGTTGTTTAGTCAATGTGTAGGTTGACATTTGTACAGTAAAATGTATTGTGAATAAATTTTAATTAAGCACCCATAAAATTATCCTAAGAACCTTTTAGAATAATGACTAAGTTATTGCAACTGGAATATTAGTGTCAATACTCTTTATATCCTTTTCCTATTTGCATGCATTTTGCATTTCAAGGTATATATTTAAATCAAAACTATTTATAACTTGCATGGTAATTTACCTCTTAGTAGAGGTCCCCCAACCCTTTAATGTTGTATTGTTAGAGGAAGGTGATGGCATTAGATGAATTTTGTTAAATTTGCATTGTTATAACTTGATTAGTTTTGTGAGGCTTACCTATTTGGAGGTGTTATTCTCAGGAGTGGGATAGTTATTGAAAGATGATGTAAAATTATATCAAAGCATTGTCACTTCCATGGTTACACTTCCAATCATAATTTTTGAACCAATGATAACATGTCAAGATTTTTTGTGTTAAGCTCTACATTTTCTTTATGCTTCAATAAAATATTTCATGAAGAATATTGGTTATCTGAGTCTTTTTTTGACATCTTGTGTTGCAGTTAATGAAGTACTTATATTTTCTTGACATGGTAGATGAGTGTAAAGATCCCTATATTAATATGGTTTGTGTATGTAGATCCCTTAAGATCTCATTTTTTATGTAGGTAGAAATTAACACGAAGGTGAAAGCCAAGAAATCCTGAGCACAATTGAGGCAACATCAAACCATAGTAGCTACAGAGGAGGTGTGGATTCATCTATGGACGAATGTGAATCTAATTTGGTGGTTTATTCGACTCATTCCCATTGCTAATGTAGGCAAAAATTAACATGAAGGTGAAAGCGAAGAAAGTTGAGCACACATGAGGCGACATCAAACCCTAGAAACTACAGAGGAGGTGTGAATTCTCTCACGAAGGACTGTGAATCTGCTCTAACAGTTTATTGGGCTCATTCCCATTGCTGATGTAGGTAAAAATTAACATGGAGGTATAATAAAAGAAAGTATAAGCACACTTGAGGTGACAACAAACCCTAGCAATTGTAGAGGATGTGTGGATTCACCCGTGGATGACTGTGATTTTGCTTTGGTGGTTTATTGGGCTCATTGATGTAGGAAAAAATTAACACGGAGGCAAAAGTGAAGAAATTTTGATTACACTTGAGGTGACAGAAAACCCTAGTAGCTATAGAGGAGTTGTGAATTCACTTGTACTTAGGGTTTTTGGGTGATCCTGTACATATTCTGATAAAGAGTGCAGTTAATAGAGGTACATAATGCCAAATAGTAGAGCAAAGACTTATTGAAAATCCTTATCAAATTATTGCAAACATGCTCTCCATAGGTTGGATAAAAAAACAACGGCCATAGCCCACCTTGATAGTGAAAATCATCTCGATTTGGGGCTAGTTTTCATTGGAAGCTATTATTAAGGCACCCAAAAACTATCCTAAAGAACCCTAGTCAGTCAACATTTAATGTAGCAATTATGATAAAACCTATGGACACCCATATCTGATCAATATTTCTCCCAAGAACTAAGGATAACAATGTAAAAATCCAAATAAAAATATATAAAAAAATGTGGTGATCTCGTATGGAAGGAGGAGAGTGGATGATCAATTTTGAAACTCAGAAAGGCAGGAAAAACATAGGTTTTGTTGGTCCTAGGGTTTCCCATGGAACCGGTGCATCGATAGGATATGGAGTTGAGGAAATGACTAAAGATAATAGAAGTGTTGATGTTACTTGTGTGAGAGATAACCCAAAAGACCTTTGTTCCAAGGCTAGCGGTGTTTCATCTCTGTTGCAAGACATTATTGTATTGAATGGCACCCATGAAGGAGTCAAAAAGTTTCCTTTGCTGACAGCATAAAAAAGAGTGTGGTTCCATATTTGGGCCCTACTTTTTCATGTATTAGGAAACTTTCTCCCAATTGTAGAGAGCTTATCCTTCCCAAATACATAATGGAGAACATCATCAAGAGGAATTCCATGTCTCTGGTTGGAAAATTTGTGGGCTCACGACCTGACATTGAGTCCATTCATAGATGAGCCTTTAGTAAATGGAAATTTTTTGGCCATATAGATATCATGGCACTTTTGAGAGGATTATTCCTAATAATGATGAACAATGCTAGTGATTTTGAACATATTCTCACTAGCAGTCTGTGGTTCTTTGGCCACTGAAACCTCTTCCTCTGGAAATGGGATTCGAGTTTTGACCCTGAAACCCAAAGTATTAACATTGCTTCTATTTGGGTGAGGCTCTTGAGTCTCCCTATATGATTTTTGAAATAAGGAATTTTGATGAATATTGTCCTCTCAATAGGTGATTTGGTCACTTTTGACCCAGCTTCAAAAGCTCAGTCAAGGATGATTTACGCTCGCTTGTGTGTGATGGATGAATTAGATTTGGAGCTCCCAACATTTATTAACCTAACCTATGGGTCTTACCATAATAACCAAACCATTTAATATAATGACAAGCTAATGTTTTGCATCGAGTGCAGGAAACAAAGGCATCATTAAGCTCAATATTTTGTGCTACAGGGGAAAAAAAGAGTGAAAGATGATCTTTCTTTGAAGACCAATCCCAATATAGAAAATATTTCTTGAAACAATAAGATCTCTACAAATACAACCTCCATATTGGTGGATTCCATAGATAATGGTGCTTTAGGTGATATTGCAGCTACTCTGAATCATAAGTCACCTCCCATTCCTGCTAATCATCGGGTTTGTTCTCTGTTCACTAATCCCAATAGTTTTGGTCCTTTGTAAGTTGAGTTAGACTCTAAGCTAGAATATCCTAGTAATATTAAACCTAAGGCTCTGTTCCCTGTTCTTTAAGAGGTCTTCCCACCATACATGCTCCATTTAAATAAATGTGTTATTGAATATTGCTCTCATATTCCCATCACCCTCAAATATAGGCCTAGTTTGGGTGGATCCCCACCCCTTTCCTCTTTTGTCAAAAGCCCTACTTCCATAGTTGTGTATCCTAATTTGGTTTGGCCTTCACCATATAATCTTACCCTTGTAGATGTTGGTCATGCCTCACCCCATTTATTCCTTGGACACTCTCCTTTGGCTTCCCCTTCTAAGCTAACTATAGGAGAATCTTATTGCTCCCCTTTGCACACTAGAAGCCACAAGAAGCCAGTTATCGAAAGATGATGTAAAATTATATTAGAGCATATGTCACTTCCATGGTTACACTTCCAATCATAATTTTTGAACCAATGGTAACATGTCAATATTTTATGTAATAAGCTATACATTTACTTTATGCTTCAATAAAATATTTCATGAAGAATATTGGTTATCTGAGTCTTTTTTTGGCATCTTGTGTTGTAGTTAATGGAGTACTCATATTTGCTTGACATGGTAGATGAGTGTGAATATCCCTATCTTAATATGGTATGTGTATGTAGGTAAAAAAAAAATGATTTTTCTAAGCTTCTAGGGTTTGCTATCACCTTAAGATCCCATTGCTAATGTAGGTAGAAATTAACATAGAGGTGAAAGCGAAGAAATTTTGAGCACACTTGAGGTGACAATAAACCCTAGTAGCTATAGAGGAGGTGTGGATTAACCTATGGATGACTGTAAATCCAACCTAGTAGTTTATTGGGTTCATTATCATTGTTGATGTAGGAAAAAATTAACATGGAGGTGAAAGTGAAGAAATTCTGAGCACACTTGAGGCAAAAACAAACCCTAGCAATTGTAGAGGAGGTGTGGATTCTTCCACGAATTGTGAATATGCTCTGGAAGTTTATTGGGATAATTCCCATTTATAATGTAGGCAAAAATTAATGCAAAGGTGAAAGCAAAGAAAGTATGAGCACACTTGAGGTGGCAATAAACCCTAGAAGCTACAGAGGAGGTGTGGATTCACCCACAGATGACTGTGAATTTTCTCTAGCGATTTATTCAAATCATTCTCGTTATTGATGTAGGAAAAAATTAACATGGAGATGAAAGTGAATAAAGTATAAGCACACTTGAGGTGACATAAAAACCTAGCAACTACAAAGGAGGTGTCAATTCACTTGTACTTAGGTTTTTTGGGTGAGCCTATACATATTTTGATAAAGAGTGCATTCAATAGAGGAATGCAATGCCAAACAAAAAAGTAGAGAATTACTAGAAACCCTTATTGAATTACTAGAGATCTTCTCACCACAGGTTGGATAAAAAAACAATAGCCATAGCCCACCTTGGCAGTGACAATCATATCGATCTAAGGCTATTTTGCATTAGAAGCTATTATTGAGGCACCCAAAAACTATCCCAAAGAACCCTAGTCGGTCAACCTTTGATGTAGAAGTTGTGATAAAACCTATGGACACCCATTTTTGATCAGGATTGCTTCAAGGAACTGATGATAAAAATGTAGAAATACAAATAAAAATATATATAACAAATCATGGTGATCTCCTATGGAAGGAGGAAAGTGGATGGAGAGCCATTTTGAAACTTAGAAATGTGGGAAAAACACAGGTTCTACTGGTCCTTGGGCTGCCTATGGAACCAGTGCACTGATGGTAAATGTATTTGAGGAACCAATTGAATTTTATGGAAGTGTTGATGTTATCGGTGTGAGAGATCACCCAAAAGACCTTTGTTCCAAGGCCAGTGGTGTTTCATCTCCATCGCAAGACATTACTATCTTGAATGACACCCATGAAGGTAGTTGGAAATTTTTCTTTGTTGACACCCTCAAAAATGGCGTGGGTCCATCTTTAGGCCCTACTCCTTCATATATTGGGTAATTTTATCCCAATCATATAGAGCTTATCCTTATCGAAGACATAATAGGAAATATTGTGAAGAAGAATTCCATGTCTCTGGTTGGGAAATTTGTGGGATCATGGCCTGACATTGAGTACATATGTATATGCGCCTTTAGTAAATGGAAATAGGTTGGTCATATGCATCTCATGGAACTTATAGGATTCTTCCTGATAAGGCTGAACAATGCTAGCGATTTTGGATGTATTCTCACTAGTGGTCTATGGTTCTTTGGCCATCAAACCCTTTTCCTCTGGAAATGGGATACAAGTTTTGACATTGAAACCCAAATTATTAACATTTCTTCTATTTTTGTGAGGTTTCTAGGGCTCTCAGTTTAGTTTATAGAAGAAGGAATTTTGAGGAATATTGCCCTCTCAATAGGTGATCTAGCCACTTTTGACCCAACTTCAAAAGATTAGTCAAGGATGACTTACGCCCACCTGTGTGTAATGGCTGATTTAGATTTAGAGTTCCCAAAATTTATTGACCTAACCTATGGGTATTACCATCATCACCAAGCCATTGAATATGAGAACAAGCTAGCATTTTGCATCAAGTGTAGGAAACAAAGCCATATTCGAGCTCAATGTTCCATGCTACAGGGAAAAAAGGAGTGAAAGATGATCTTTCTTTGAAGACCAATCCCAATATGAAAAATATTTCTTGAAACAATAAGAGTTGTATAGATCTAACCTCCATATTGGTGGATCCCATAGCTAATAGTCCTTCAGGTGATGTTGCAGCTACTCTGACTCAAAAGTCACCTCTTGTTCTCACTAATCATTAGGTTTTTTCTTTGTTCACCAATCCCAATCATTTTGGTCCTTTGTCTATTGATTTAGAATCTAATCTAGAAGATACTAATGATATTAAACCTAAGGCTCCCTTCCCAATTCTTGAAGATGTCTTCATGCTAGACATGTTTCTTTTAAATTAAGGTTTTATTAAAGATTTCTCTCATATTCCCAACACCCTCAAATCCAAGCCTAGTTTGGGTGGATCCCCGTCCCTTTCCTATTTTTTCAAAAGCCCAACATCCATAGTTGTATGACCTACTATGGTTTTGCCTTCACCATATAATCTTACCCCTACAATTGTTGGCCATGCCTCACACCCTTTCTTCCCTAGCCATTCTCCTTTGGCTTCCCCTTCTAAGATAATCGTAGGAGAATCCTCTTGCTCCCCTTTGCACACTAGAAGCCACAATAAACCTGTTATTGAAAGATGATGCAAAATTATATGAGAGCATATGTCACTTCCATGGTTACACTCCCAATCATAATTTTTGAACCAATGGCAACATGCCAAGATTTTATGTGTTAAGTTATACATTTTTTTTATGCTTCAATAAATAATTTCATGAAGAATATTGGTTATCTGAGACTTTTTTGACATATTGTGTTGTAGTTAATGGAGTACTCATATTTTTTTGATATGGTAGATGAGTGTGAATATCACTATCGTAATATGGTGTGCGTATGTAGGTTAAAAAAATTGAGTTGTCACAACTACTAGGGTTTGTTGTCACCTTAATATCCCGTTGCTAATGTAGGTAGAAATTAATGTAGAGGTGAAAGCAAAGAAATTATGAGCATACTTGAGTTGATAGAAAACCCTAGTAATTATAGAGGAGGTGTGGATTCACCCATGGATGACTGTGAATCTACTCTAGAATTTTATTGGGCTCATTCTTGTTGCTGATGTAGGAAAACATTAATGCAAAGGTGAAAGTGAAGAAATTCTGAGCACACTTGAGGTGATAGCAAACCCTAGCAGCTACAAAGGAGGTGTGGATTCTCCTATGGATGACTATGAATATACTCTTGTGGTTTATTGGGATCATTCCTATTGCTGATGTAGGTAAAAATTAACATGGAGGTTAAAGCGAAGAAAGTATGAGTAGACTTGAGGCAACAACAAACCCTAGAAACTACAGAGGATGTGTGGATTCACCCATGGACGACTGTGAATTTGCTTTAGAACTTTATTGGTATCATTCCTATTGCTGATGTAGGGAAAAATTAACATGGAGGTGAAAGAGAAGAAAGTCTGAGCACACTTGAGGTGATAACAAACCCTAGTAGATGTAGAGGAGGTGTAAATTCACTTGTACTTAGGGTTTTTGGGTGAGCTTGTACATATTCTGATAAAGAGTGTAGTCAATAGAGGAATGTAATACCAAAAAACATAGTAGAGACTTACGATAAACCATTATTGAATTACCATAGATCTACTCACCAAGGATTGGATAAAAAAACAATAGCCATAGCCCACCTTGGTAGTGATAATCATTGAGGCACCCAAAAAGTATCCCATAGAACATTAGTCGCTAAATATTTGATGTAGTAGTTGTGAGAAAACTTGTCGACACCAGTATCTAATCAAGATTGATCCCAAGAATTGAGGAGAACAATGCAAAAATCCAAATAAAAATATATAATAAAAAAATGTGGTGATCTCCTATGGAAGGAGGAGAGTGGATGGAAAGCTATTTTGAAACTCAAAAAGGTGGAAAAAATACAAGTTCTATTGGTCCTGGGGCTACCCATGGAATGAACATACCGATAGGATATGGAGATGAGGAATAGTTTTAATATGACAAAAGCGTTGATATTACTGGTGTGAGAGATCACCCAAAAGACCTTTGTTCCAAGGCCAATGACGTTTCATCTCTGTCACAAGACATTATTATCTTGAATGGAACCCATGAAGGTAGTCATAAAGTTTCCTTTGTTGAATCCCTCAAAAAGGGTGTGGGTCCATCTTTGGGCCCTACTAATTAATGTATTGGGAAAATTTCTCTCAATCGTAGATATCTTATCCTTCCTAAAGACATAATGGAGAACATCATCAAAAGGAATTCCATGTCTCTGGTTGGGAAATTTGTGGGCTCACGGTCTGACATCGAGTCTATCCATAGATGTGCCTTTAGTAAATGGAAATTGGTTGGTCATATGGATCTCATGGAACTTTTGAGAGGATTCTTCCTAATAAGTCTGAACAATGCTAGTTATTTTGAATATATTCTCACCGGTAATCCATGGTTCTTTGGCCACCAAACCCTCTTCCTCTAGAAATGGGATGCAATTTTTGACCCTAAAACCCAAAGTATTAATATTTCTCCTATTTGGGTTAGGCTCCTTGGGCTCTCTATGTAGTTTTTAAAATAAGGCATTTTGAGGAATATTGCCCTCTCAATAGGTGATCTGGTCAGTTTTGACCCAACTTCAAAAGCTCAGTAAAGGATGACTTACGCCCACCTTTGTGTGATGGATGATTTAGATTCAAAGCTTCCAAAATTTATTGACCTAACTTATGGGTCTTACCATCATTTCTAATCCATTGAATATGATAAAAATCCATCATTTTGCATTGATTGTAGGAAAAAAATGCATCTTCGAGCTCAATATTCTGTGCTACAGGAGAAAAAAGGAGTGAAAGATGATCTTTCTTTGAAGACCAATCCCAATATGGGAAATGTTTCTTGAAAAAATAATAGCTCTACAGATCCAACCTCCACATTAGTGGATCCCATAGCTAATGGTGCTTCAGGTTATGTTATTGTTGCTTCGACTCAAAAGTCACATCTCATTCTTGTTAATCAACAGGTTTGTTGTCTGTTCACCAATCCCAATCATTTTGGTCCTTTGTATTTTGAGTTAGACTTTGAGCTAGAAGCTCCTGATAATCTTAAACATAAGGCTCCATAACCCCTTCTTGAAAAGGTATTCCTACCAAACATGTTCCTTTTAAATCAAGGTGTTATTGAATATTGCTCTCAGATTCCCATCACCCTCAAATCCAGGCCTAGTTTGGGTGGATCCATACCCTTTTTCTCTTTTTTCAAAATCCCTACCTCCATAGTTGTGGATCATAATTTGGTTTAGCCTTCACCATATAATCTTTCCCCTGTATTTTTTTGTCATGCCTCACCCCATTTCTTCCCTAGTCATTCACCTTTGGCTTCCCCTTCTAAGCTAACCTTAGGAGAATTCTATTTCTCCCCTTTGCACACTAGAAGCCATAAGAAACCAGTTACTAAAAGATAATGCAAAAGTATACCAGAGCATATATCACTTCCATGGTTACACTTCCAATCATAAATTTTTAACCAATGGTAACATGTCAAGATTTTGTGTGTTAAGATATACATTTTATTTATGCTTCAATAAATTTTTTCATGAAGAATACTGGTTATCTGAGTCTTTTTTTGACATCTTGTGTTGCAGTTAATGGAGTACTCATATTTTCTTGACATGGTAGATGAGTGTGAATATTCATATCTTAATATGGTGTGTGTAGGTAAAAAAAATGAGTTGTCACAGCTTCTAGGGTTTGTTGTTGCCTTAATATCCCATTGTTGATGTAGGTAGAAATTATCGTAGTGGTGAAAGTGAAGAAAGTTTGAGCACACTTGAGGTGATAGTAAAACCTAGTAGCTATAGAGGAGGTGTGGATTATCCCATGGATGACTGTGAATTTTCTCTAGAAATTTATTTGGCTCATTCTCGTTGCTGATGTAGGCACAAATTAACATGGAGGTAAAAGTGAAGAAAGTATGAGCACACTTGAGGTGAAAAACCCTTGTAGCTATAGAGGAGTTGTGGATTCACCCATGGATGACTATAAATTTACTCTGGTTATTTATTAGGCTCATTCCTGTTGCTGATGAAGGCAAAATTTAATGCAGAGGAGAAATCAAAGAAATTATGAGCACACTTAAGGTGACATCAAACCCTAGTAGTTGAAGAGGAAGTGTGGATTCACTTGTACTTAGGGTTTTTGGGTGAGCCTATACATATTTTGATAAATAGTGTAGTCGATAGAGGAATACAATGCCAAATAGCATAATAGAGACTTACTAGAAACCCTTACCGAATTATCATAGATCTGCTCACCACAAGTTGGATAAAAAAATAATATCCATAGCCCACCTTGGCAGTGATAATCATGTTTATCTAGGGCTAGTTTTCATTGGTAGTTATTATTGAAGCCCTGATAACTATTCCAAAGAACCCTAGTCGATCAACCTTCAATGTAGTAGTTGTGAGAAAACCTGTGGACACCTATCTCTTATCAAGATTGCTCCTAGGAATTGAGGAGAACAATGTAAAAATCCAAATAAAAATAAATAAATAAATAAATTGTGGTGATCTCCTATGGAAGGAGGAGAGAAAATTGAGAGAAATTTTTAAACTCATAAAGGCAAGAAAAACACAGGTTCTACTGGTCTTTGGGCTGCCCATGGAACTAGTTCATCGATGGGATATGGAGCTGAGGAACCAGTTGAGGATGATGGAAACGTTGATGTTACCAGTGTGAGAGATCAGCCAAAATACCTTCATTCCATGGCCAATGATATTTTGTCTCTATCACAAGATATTACTATCTTGAATGGCACCCATGAAGGTAGTCATAAATTTTTCTTTTTTTATTCCCTAAAAAAGGGTGTGGATCCATATTTGGGCCCTACTCCTTCATGTATTGGGTAATTCCAAAATACATAATGGAGAACATCATCAAGAAAAATTCCATGTCTTTGGTTGGAAAATTTGTGGGCTCACAACTTGACATTGATTCCATACATAGATGGCACTTTAGTAAATAGAAACCAGTTCGCCATATGGATCTTGTGGTGCTTCCAAGAGGATTCTTCCTGATAATGTTGAACAGTGCTAGTGATTTCAAGTGTATTCTCATCAACGATCTATGATTCTTTGGCCACTGAACCCTCTTCCTTTGAAAATGGGATGCAAGTTTTTACCCTAAAACCCAAAGTATTAACATTTCTCCTATTTGGGTGAGGCTCCTAGGGTTCCCTATACAATTTTTGGAAGAAGACAATTTGAGGAACATTGCCCTCTCAATAGGTTATCTGGTCACTTTTGACCCAAATTCAAAATCTCAGTCAAGGATGAATTATGCCTGCCTGTGTGTGATGGATGATTTATATTTGGAGCTCCCAACATTTATTGACCTAACCTATGGATCTTACCATCATCACCAATCCATCAAATATGAGAAAAATCTAGAATTTTGAATCGAGTGCAGGAAACAAGGGCATCTTTGAGCTCAATGTCTCATGCTACGTGAAAAAAGGAGTGAAAGATGATCTTTCTTTGAAGACCAATCCTAATATGGAAAATATTCCTTGAAAAAATAAGATCTCTATAGATACAACCTCCACATTGGCATATCCCATAGCTAATGGTGCTTCAGGTGATGTTGCAGCTGCTTTGACTCAAAAATCATCTCCCGTTCCTACTAATCATCAGGTTTGTTCTTTGTTCACAAATCCCAATCATTTTGGTCCTTTGTCTGTTGGGTTAGACTCTGATCTAGAAGCTCCTGGTAATCTTAAATCTAAATATCCCTATCCCATTCTTGAAGAGGTCTTCCTACCAGACATGTCCATTTAAAACCAAGGTGTTATTGAATATTACTCTCAAATTCCCATCACCCCTAAATCTAGGCCTAATTTGGGTGGATCCCTACCCCTTTCCTCTCTTTTCAAAAGCCCTACCTCCATAGTTATGTGTTCTACTTTGATTTAGCCTTCACCATCTAATATTACCCCTATAGCTATTGGCCATGCCTCACCCTCTTTCTTCCCTGGTCATTTTCCTTTGGCTTCCCCTTCTAAGATAACAATAGGAGAATCCTCTTTCTCCCCTTTGCACACTAGAAGCCACAAGAAACTAGTTGCTAACATTGGACTGGAAAAGAAGAAAGTAAGACCCTCCTTGTAAGATAGAAGAAAAAAAGAATATGATGATGGCATAGCTAATGGTATCCAAATGACTTTGATACCATCTCCTCCTGAACTCCTTATTTCAGATTCGTCCAAATAAGAAGGCAAAAATCCCAAAATTAATCACCCTCAAGGAAGGGAATAAATAATTATCCAAATATCTCAAATGAAGATTATCTCTTGGAACATAAGAGGCCTGAAAAAAGTTATGAAATAGTGGGTTGTTTCTTCCTTGATCCAGGATCTCAAACCTGACATTCTTGTCCTTCAGGAATCCAAGTTGGATGTAGCCAGTTTAGAAAAGGTCGTCATAAGCATATGGAATAATTGTGAGTATGTAGCTAGTCTATCTAAAGGTACCTCTGGTGGCCTTCTTTGTATGTGGAATCCAATCAAAGTTTCAAAAATTTTATTTTCCTTTTCAAAGAGATTCATTCATGTGATTTTTAAGTCTTTGGATTTTAATATGAAATGTATGCTAACCAATGTCTATGCCCTTAATAATTTTGCTAAAAGAGGAGCCCTTTGGCAAAATTTATCTCAAATACAAAATTCCTTTCCTTGCAATGAATGGATGATCACTGGAGATTTCAACAATCCCTTATACCCCAATGATAAGCTCGGTGGATCCCCTACCACTCCCAAGTGCTATGAAGAATTTGTAGAATTTTTTGATTCAAATTAAATAATGGACATTGAGCTAAAAGAAGCTCCTTTCACTTGGTCTAATAAAATATTATGAAGTCATCTCATTCAGTTGAGGCTTGATAGGGTCCTATTATCCATAGATACATAACATTTTTTAGGTGATGCCTTCCTCTACTCCATGCCCAAAATTTTTTCAGACCATAATCCACTTGTCTTTGAGAGAGCCATACCATCTTGGGTTTTTAAACCCCTTTTGAGTCTATGTGCATTTATCACATTGATATTAGAACAAAAAATTTAGAATGGTGACAGAAAGATTTCAGGGGTTCCAAACTCTTTCAGATTGCTATGAAACTCAAAGTTATTAAAGGTGATCTCAAAACCTAGAATAGTCAATCCTTTGGAAATATATTTAAAACTAAAAATACCCTCACCTATAAGCTTACCCAAATTCAAGAACAACTCCAACATGACAACTCTCCTGAGCTTTGTTAAGAGGAAAATGTTTTAATTTCTAAATTTCACAATGTTCTTGCTAAAGAGGAGACCTTTTGGCATCATAATTCCATGGCACTTTGGATTAAGGAAGGAGATGCAAATAAAAAAAAAAAATCATGCCACTATTCTCCCCCATAGAAGTGCAAACTGGATCAATAAAATTAAGAAAAGTGATGGGTCCAACACGAAAGACATTCTAGATATAAGGGCTAAAGTAGTCTGTCACTTCCAAGAAATTTTGGGGAAACCTCATGAATGTCATGATGCTTTATCAAAATATCTTCTTCAACATATTACTGCCCTAGTTTATCATAATTCTAATGATATTCTCCTCTAAAATTTTACTGATGATGAAATTAAGGAAGCATTATTTGCTATTCCTAGTGATAAGGCCCTAGATCCTGATGGGTTCCTTCCCATATTATTCTAAGAATACTGGGACATAGTGGGTAATGATATTGTTGTAGCAATTCAGGAGGTTCAAATGAGTAAGAAATTACCAATAGATATCAATTCAACCTTTATTTCCCTTGTTCCAAAGTTTGTTGATTGTGCCACCTTTTCTGACTATCACCCCATCAATCTGTATAATGTGGGATTTAAATTTTTACTAATACCATGGCCAACTGTATGAAAGGGCTCCTCCCTAATATTATAGATTCTTGCCAGGGCAGTTTTGTCAAGGTAAGGGCTATAACCGATGGCATAATTACAGTGCACGAGCTCATCCACTCGATCACCAAAAGTAAAAATCTAGGTTTTTTTCTCAAACTTGACATAAGCAAGGAATTGTATCGTGTAACCTAGGACTTTCTTTTTGTTGTCTTAACAAAATTTGGGTTTCACAATGAGTGGGTAAGCCTCATTAAGTCATGTATCTCATCTACTTGGTTTTATATCCAGGTCAAAATTTCTATAGATTATTTCAAAATTAGTAGAGGAATTTGATAGGGAGACCCTCTTTCGTATTTCCTGTTCATCATCCTTGCAGAATATTTGGGTATATCTCTTAAGGCAGCTTGCCAAGCTAGTATTATTTTATATATTAAAGCTT
This sequence comes from Wollemia nobilis, assembly GCA_028583015.1. Taxonomy (NCBI): domain Eukaryota; kingdom Viridiplantae; phylum Streptophyta; class Pinopsida; order Araucariales; family Araucariaceae; genus Wollemia; species Wollemia nobilis. The sequence continues at coordinate 1,578,703 of JAQPPZ010002291.1, forward strand.
CTACTAATCTACCGCCTATATCCCATCAGTAATTTATGGATGAAATCATATTGGCTACCTGGTATTCTATTCTAGAAGCTCATGCCATCAAATCCATTCTCAATTCTTATGAAGAGATAGCTGGTCAGAAGATCAACTTCCACAAAAGCCTCATATTTTTCATTAATACTCCTAGAGATTGTCAACTTAAAATCACTAAGATTCTTGGATGCTCCATATCCTCTTTTCCAACAACTTACCTTGGCCTTCCTTTATTTTAGGGGAAACCTACTATAGGAATGTGGAATAATATCATACATAGAATTATGAAAAAATTAGTCAGTTGGAAAGGTACCCTCCTAAGTCAAGCTGCTAAAGCTACCTTAGTTCAATATTACTTGTAGAATATCCTGATTTTTTTCCTATCATTTTTTAAGGCTCCCATTTCTATCTACCATAGCATTGAGAAGATCCAAAAATGATTCCTCTAGTATGGAGCAAAGAGTAGATTTAGATTTCCCCTGCTAGCATGGGATAAGGTGTTCTAAATAAAATCAAGGAGGGTTGGGGTTTCAAAGAATTTACAAGATGAACTTAACTTTAATTAGCAAGTAAGGGTGGAAAGTAGTTTCAAATGCCAAATCATTGTGGGTTGACATAATTAAGAGCAAATATCTTTAGCAGTGCTCCTTGCTTGAAGATAATGCCTTCCCAGATGGTTCTGCCTTCTGGTACTCAGTGGTTCATACTAGACATATAATTAAGAAAGGATTGAGATGGTACATTGGTAATGGTTCCTCCATATAGTTTTGGTAAGACTCATAGATTTATTAGAAACCTATCATCAAGAATCTGGCTATCCGATTGCTTAAACTTATAATGTATTTTCTATTTGGAGGGTTAGTCTCCCATTTTATTTCCAGAGACTACTACAATGATCCCTGTTGGTCAATATTACCTATTAACCTGGATCATCCCAATCATATTGAGGCATCCAAAGTGTTGTCTTCCATGATCAAAAGGTATGTTATTTATAGAAACCTACCTCTTGATTGCCCCTTCTGGTAGTTGACTAAGTTAGGTGAGTTTATTGTCAAATCTGCTTACTTTTCCTAGGTTGATCTCCCCAATGGGTACCCCCTTCCAATAGAATCTAGATTAATAAACTCACCCCCAAAATTACTCATTTCCTATGGCTTGCCATCCAAAAAATATCTTAACCAATGACAATCTCATATCATGAGGCCTTACCATCCCTAATAGATGTATTCTTTGTAAGTCATATTAGGAGTCGATTAATCATATTTTTATCTCCTTCCCCTTTGTCATTTTGGTTTGTTCATCTCTATTTAAGAAATTTTACATTGCCTGGGCCTATCCCAATTCTATTGAAGATCTCTGCCTTCAATGGCCTAGCCCATTTTATTTTCCTGGATCAAAACTGCTTGGTCATTCATTCTTCCCCATTGCCTTTGGCAATTGTGGTTAGAAAGAAACAATAAAATCTTTAACAATATTTCCAGAAATCATCAAGTCATTACTTCTAGAGTTCTACTATTTTCTATTGATAATGCCAATATTACCACTTCCTTATACTATCCCAAGTCTGACTTAGAGTCTAAAATTTCTTCAAAACTTAATATCCTCATTGATCCACAATTTAGAGATATCCCTTTGAGAAGAGATAGTGTTGTTTAGGAACTACTGCCTATTGGATGGTCTAATATTAATTTTTATGGAGCCTCGAAAGGTAAACTTGGGATTTATAGCATAGGAGGTATCATCAGAGATGAACATGAAAAAATTCAACTTGCTTACGATGAATTCATAGGAATTAAATCCAATAATGTGGCTGAATCTTGGGTAATGCTACAGAGGATTAAGTTTGTCCATGACCTCGACATTCAAAATGTGGTTATTGAGGGAGATTCCCTCAAAACCATAAATATCTTGAAGAATAACACCAAACCCCCATCGATTATTGTCAGTATGATAGAAGAGGCAAGGATGTATGTTTGTGAGTTTTCCAATGTTTCTATTCAACATTTTTATCGTGAATCCAACCAGCTAGCTGACATCATGGCCAACTTGGGTCAAAGTACTAAACCTTTGAAGATATGGGTGGAATATTTTCTCCAATGTTTGATGGATAAACGTATTTCAAATAATTTTATTTCCTTTGTGTAAAGTCGTTGGTCTTGGTGTTAGTTGTGGATCTGGGTTTTCTATGTTGATCCTTGGCCACGTCTATGTTGATTCTTGTTGGGAAGGTTATTCACAAACTGAAGTAGCAAAAGGTGGATATGTGGTCTCCAACCATTACCAAGGTGATCAAGGACCTTCAATATGATCTTGACACCCAGAATACTAATGATTAATGTGTAAATCATCCTCCCTGGTGTTGGTGGTTTTCTTTAGTCTTGGGTTGTTCTAAACTTGTTTGGGATGATCCCATTTTGTTTTAGGCTTGCTAGTTTTTTTGCATAAGGCTGGTTTGTGTGTAGCCTTCCTTCTATTCTACCTCGATGTAGGCTTCTACTTTGGGTTTTCCTTCTTCTCTATGTTCAAGGTTTGGGGACCTTTCAACACCTTGTCAAAAAAAATTGAGTTGTTTTTTATATAGCTTTTATTCAAGATAAACATCTTATGTGTAACCAACTCTCTATTATATTGACATAGTTCAAATGTATTATTTTTCCAGCTTCATGGGAAATTTATTTCTATTATGTGTATCAAAGAATTTGAAATATTTTTAATCCTATCCTTGGATAGACCTATGAAATGATCAATCATGGAGAGATAACATTTATTGCAAACCAGGTAGGTTGACTTTATTTGTTCTGATGAGCTTGCTTATTATCTTGAAATAACTTATATATGGTTTGAATTATAAATTCTCTTCAGGACTAGCCTACTAGTTCCTGCTATTGTTGTGTGCCTTTAAAGGCCTAGTATTTTTTATTTAACTCAAAGAAATTCCCATTTCTGGTGATAGATTAACCATCACCCTCCAATGAGTGTAGCATATGCTAAAAATGAGCATTTTACTTACACAATGACGTCAAAACTAAAAAACAATATTTCTTGGGAACTTTGTGGATGTCTACCCTCCCTCTTAGAGGATAATATCCTTGAATATTTTTTTCAAATATTTTGTTGAAATAGTTCTATATTGTATGGTAGACATAGAGATGAATAATTGGCTCTACTTTGTATCTCTTAGTGTGTTGTTTCTTAGTAACAGGTGTTCTACATGCTAGTTTGGTTAGATGGAAAATGCAAACAATATAAATTATTTTTAGAGATAATAAATCCAAGAGAGCCATGATAATTTCCATGAAGTTATTTTTGAATTTTGTGAAAGTAGTATCTAGCCTGTATCATAGGCATACTCATTCATGATGTATGGGAAACTACAAATTACATGCTGAAAAGTAGCTATTATGATAAGAGTTTGAAATTAATGATCTCTTTTAGTTCTTAAAAATTATTAGTTGCACTTTGAAGTTAACATATTTGTTTGTTGTAGGCAGTTTAAAACATTAATTATGAAGTAGAATTAATTTTTGCAATTTACCTATGATGACATTTGGTTGGAAATGCAATGATGATTACTACATATGCTCTTGTACTTTATCTAATAGATGGCTATGATGCATCTATGAGTCCATTTGAGGGAGGACTTTGCACTCCTTTTTTTTTGGGTAAAACATATGTTAGTTTTATATAGTTTAATTAATTTTCTCAATTTAATTGTCAACCTAGGGTAGCTCGTAGACTTGTTAGCATCATGCACATTATATGCCTCTAGTGCAAGGAATGAGTCCCTCTGTGCATATTGGTTTGGGGGTGTTTGATGTTCATTGAATTATTATTATAAATTCCAAACCAATAATCTATTCTACATTTATGAAAACAAGACTGAATGCATACATAAATTAAAATGGTACTTTGCTGGAAATGACAAAAAATAGGAAAAATAATAGGGAAATAAATAATCTAAAAAATAGTAAATAAATTAACTACAAAAAGCAAGGTAAAAGGGGAGTACTATTTAGAGTGGGCCCAGGCTCCAGTAGTCTTTCACTCAATCAATTCATTCATCAGACGCTAGTTTGATATTAATAAAAATACTCAAATGAATATATTACAACTTTAGAAAATTACAGAATAATTCTCATGTCTAGGATTTGGGATATATTTATTAGGGCTGGCCTGCATATTTATAAGATATGCAGCCATACCCTATTACATTTGAGAGCAAATAAATTCCTAATTTTGTGGTTACAAAAAATACATAGAAATAGGGAGATTTAATTGTAGATTGATTTAACGTATTTTGTTTTTATCCGAACAAAATATGTTTTAATAATATGCTTTATCTATTTACATTGTTGTTTACGTATTGCTGAAAAATAGATAACACATGGTCTTTGATATTGTCCTTTGTCTTCATATTTGTTGAAATATAACCTGCATCCATCGTTGAAATATTTTTTCTGTTTTGCCAACCATAGAATCATGCTGTAATTTTACGTCAACAAAAGTCGCACTGTAATTCTGCATCAACGGAAAACAGGCACCATATGTCAAGATCCTCCCTAGTTGACTTTATGGAAAAAAGGAAAAATGTATTAACCTATGATGTGGTGATACTTAGTTTGAATAATTGTACCAACCATATGATTTTTAGTTGATTTGTGAAGTACATGGTATTGCTAATATATTGCCAAGTGTGTAGGATCTAGTATACTCATGGGTGGAGAAGGCAGAAGCATCCACTAGAAACGAGGGTGCCTAATATTAGGGGAAATTATGATTAAGGTACTCGAAGATAACATGGATAGATACCTTCATATAGGTATGCATTATTGGAAGGGATAATCATCGATGGCTGATAACCTTAAGCCTTAGTTGATAGCCTAGTAGCTATCGTAAAATCTCTGGATGAGATAGATGACAGGGTCGATGGAAAGATTCCCTCTTTGTTGGTTTATAAATTTATTTGTTCTTTGTTGAATAGTGGTTGGAGTAGCATAATATTGGAACTGCTATAGAAAAACAACTGACAAATATATGTGGATGCATAAAACTAATTGTTTTGTTAAAGAAAATATAGAGCATAATTTTCATCAAGAAAAGAGTATTAAATTTGAATCCTAAATAAAGATTCATTCAAAAGGATCAATGAAATTTGATTAAATAATTTATTTAATTAAGCTCATTAGTAAACCTCATTTTATTTAATAGATGAGAGTTTTTTTTATTTAATTAAAGGTATTCATTTTAAATCTAATAGACAAGTCATTGAAAGACTTTAATTGATTAAAAAAAAACATATATCCATTTAAGAAATAAGATGTCTTTTATTTTAATGAAATATAAGAGGTATCTTAATGGTGATAATTATCAATAAAGGATATATATTTAAAATAAAGGAGATATGTTAAAAGAATACCATCCTTCTAAAATATAAAAATGGATAATATAAAATATGTAAATATCTTGTTCCCTTATAGCTCGTAAGCTATGAAATAATCTAGGGTGGCTGATAGGATTCCAAATATGGAAACCATCGGATGAAGGGTTCCTTGCCACCATATAAAGGGACAGAGAATGAAAGGGGAGGATGCTTTAGGAGAGGTCTCAAGGTTCTATATGGGCTACCTAGAGGATAAAAATCTTGTATGAGGAGAAGGAAATAAGGAATAGAAAATAACAGAAAGAGAGAGAGGACAGAGGAGGACGAAGGAGCGGAGGGAGATAACGTAGACTAGGGACAGGAAAGGTGAGGAATGTGTTGTGAGAAAAGGAGAAGAGATCTATACTCCACTGATCCCCATTTCATAGTAGCATTGAGGTTGGAGTATTATACTTTAACCTACCATTTTTTTAGTGCATGCTTTGTATGGTGAAAATTGGTGTTTTAGAAACCATAAATTGCTTGGTTGAAAGCTCTATGTTTCTACCCTATTGATGTTTTTTAGAAACCATAAATTGTTTGGTTGAAAGCTAAGTGTTGGGTGTGTGTTTGGGAGAGCGTCTATCCAAGATAGACACAGTGTGTGTTTGGGATAGCGTATGTCCAAGCTAACATTGTGTGTGTGTGTGTGTTTGGGAGAATGTATGTCCTAAGTTAGGCAATGTTTACATTTTTAGGGAGCATATGTCCAAGCTAACATTGTGTGTGTGTTTTTGAGAGAGCGTCTGTCCAAGCTAAACGCAGTGTGTTTTTGGGAGAGTGTCTATCCAATCTAAGCACTGTGTGTGTGTGTGTTTGGGAGAGCGTTTGTCCAAGTTAAACACTATGTGTTTTAAGAGACACCTATGTAAGCTCAGGTGTTGTGCTTTTAGGGAACCGCCTGGGTATGCTTAGAGACTCTGTTAAGTGTTTCAAAGTTGTGAGTTAGACCTTCGCGTATAGGGAAGAAGGGACGTTGTGTTTGGGAGCATCGTCTATGGAAACCACCATGCTTTGGAAGAAGGGCATTTAATTAAATAGGAAACCTTTGATTTTAATAATTATTAAAGGACATTTAATTAAATAGGAAACATTTGATTTTAATGATTATTAAAGGGCATTTAATTAAATAGAAAACCTTTGATTTTAATTATTATTAAAGGGAATTTAATTAAATAGGAAACCTTTGATTTTAATGAATATTAAAGGGCATTTGATTAAATAGGAAAACCTTTGATTTTAATGATTATCTTAGGGTTTTAATTTAAAAGGAAACCTTTGATTTTTGATGATTATCGTAGGGCTTTTAAAATTAAAATGGATGTGGATTTGTTCCTTATATTGAAGTTATGGGGCTTTGATTTAAGGAATGAATGAATTGTTTGTTTAAAGATTAAAAGGGGTGTGATTTTAATGCTTTAAATAGTAAATGATTTAATTGGATTTTGTGAATGGAAAAAAATGTGGATTTATTCTTTAGATTGAAGTTATGGGACTTTGATTTAGGGAATGAAAATAAAATAATTGTTTTAGAGGTTAAAGGCATGGAAATTTATCACTTTAAAGCATGAATGAATCTGATTAAGTTAGGCCTTGTTCTAAGTAGCACATGTTGGATGACTCTCTAAAATAATTTGAGAGGTGAAGATAAAAGTAAAGAATCTTTTATGATATCCATTATGCATTAGATGGTTGGAAACTTATTTAGATTTTGTATAGTTGCAATTTGGTAAATTAAATGAGTAGATGCATTTAAAGGCATGCCTATCCTGAACCATGAGTACCCTGATACCCTACTACCCTTAAAGAATCAATGGGAATCAAGGAGAAGCAAGGAGTTCAATGGAATCGAGGAATAGGTAATTGTATATTATGTTGCTTTACTATGCTCAAATAGATTAAAATTGATTGGGGATATATTCCTAGCATAGATGATGTAATATTCCTTAGAGTAAGAAGGAATTAATGTGCAAATTATGATGCAATAATTTTTCATTGGATTAAATAAGGTATTTTTACTTTATGGTTGTAATTTTTTATGTTATGTAGATGATTCTTTTAAAAGTTAATCTTGTTTGTGTTCTAGATGCTGGGTGATTATTTTCTAGTAATGTGGTATCTAGTTATATCATTGTTTGGATTGCTTGATGTTATAAATCCAAGTGTAGATTTCTAGGGTGAACTTAGAGGTGACCTAAGGGAATTGAGAGCTCCCTTAGGATGAACATAGGAGACCTAAGGGAATTGAGACCCCCTTAGGGAGATAAAGGACTAGGTTGTGGAAAGACTACATTTGAGTTAAGATAGCTTGTCGTGGAGATGAGATAGATAGTTTAACTCATAATACTCATAGCATGCCTACACATGATGATTTGTGTATGGAATGGAGATGCGTGTATACCTTCAATGGATGAAGGGTGATAACTCTAGTTCATCGAGAATAATGGGAAAGATAGACTTATTTGTAGTAACACATGATACACCTACACAGACGAACTTGTGTTAGGGTACCTCATGAGATGTAGCTTTTAGGAAAACTTAGGAGATCGAGACTTTAGGAAAATAGTGGTTTGGTTAGGGGTTCATGAAGAGTTCATGTACCTCTCTCCATAGTTAAAAAAAACTTTTTTCTATTTTTGTATTTTTTTGTTTGTTTATTTTTTGGGTCATTACATTTGGTATCAGAGCTCTAGGTATGTGGGTATAGAGGCTCTATGTGTGCTAAGGGAAATCAAATGAATCCACTGAAGGCTTGCTTAAAGTAAAGGATAAATTTGGGATGATCTAGGATACCTTATTTTCTAGGATTTGACAGGATTTAACCCCAAGAGAGTGAGGATGTTAGGATACCTTAGTATGGGATTTGGTATTAGTGACACACCCTAGCCTAGGATATTATCCTAGTTAGATTGGTTAATGCATATAATAAGAGAAATATCTAATATGGCTTGAATTAGAGTTACAGCTTAAGAAGAAACTATAATCTAATCCTCTTTCTTGGATGGAATCAGGTTGAGATGCCACCTAAGACTAGAAGAGGGAGACCTATACCTAGACAAACTTCAAAAAGTGATGTCAAAGAGGAAAACCAGGAGGGGGAAAAAACAAACCCCAATAGGGAGGTAGAAGACCTCATTGCTACGATCGCTGCTATGCAAGATCAAATAAGATAATTGTTAGAGATGGTTGTGAATCAGAATTCACAAGTTTGTGGTTTAGAGACTGGTCTAGAAAGGAGAATAACTATAGAATAAGTACAAACCAGAGCCTTAGCAAAAAATAAAATAGCTAGGGACAAGAAAAAAATTAGTATCTCTAAGTTTTATGAAGAGGGTGATGGTGATGTAGCGAAAGCATGGTTGAGAGAAGTAGAGGTTCAATTTATGGTAAAAGGTTACTCATCAGGAACCCGAACACTTTGGGCTACAATTAACCTATAAGGGGCTACTCTGTAGTGGTGGGAAACCCACTATAAGGAAACTAATATTGAACCCATTGATACCCCATGAGAATAATTTATAAATACATTTAAGAAGAGATTCTTAAAGGAGCATTTTTATGCATTAAAGTTTGAAGAATTTACTAGTCTTAGATAAAGAACCAGCATAGTAGAGGTGTACTACAAGAAGCTGGTAAAGTTGTTCAAATATGTGCCTATTTATAATGAGAAAATGTGGGTTCACAAGTTCATTCCTAGATTGGAATCTAGGTTAAAGCATGACATGGAAATTTAGGAGCCTAAATCATTACAAAAGGCATATGACCTAGTAAAGAAAGCAAAGTCACACTTCTATTATAAATATGACACTCTGCCCGAGCAAGCTCGATAGGAGTTAAAGAAGAGGAATAGTGTTGGGTTTGTAAAATGGGAGTTTGATCAAGAGCAAAAGGCTAAGAATCCCCAAAATATTGAGAAGAAATATTATGGAAATCAGAAGAAATTCAAGAAATTTCATAAGAAGGATAACAAACCCAACAACATGAAACCTCAACCAAAGAAGTCATAGGCTCCAATTCTAGCAGTTAAGAATGGGAATGTGAAACTTGAAAAATAGCAAGAACCAAAGTAAGGGTGCTACAATTTTTGAGGATATCATTACCATAATCAGTGTTCATATTGAGCAAGGACTAGCAACACTAATGTGAAAGGGAAGGAATTGGAACATCAAATTTATGCCACAACCGAGAAGCATAAGCTAGAGGGACAAGCCACCCCATTACTGGTGAAAGGTAAGGTTTTTAATAAACTAGTAAACATTTTGATAGATAGTGGAGCCACTGATAATTTTATTTCATCTAGTCTAGCAAGGACTATGTCGAAAAGGCCTGCATATTTGGATCAAGGGTGGAAGGATGAGTATGGTTCTGGATAGACCTACTCGATGAACCAGTGTTATCCTATGGAAGAAATTACTCTATCAAGTGGAACTATGAATGGTTGTTTGTATGTAGCTCCCTTACATGCCTTTTATGTGATCCTAGGGATGGATTGGCTGTAGGCTCATAAAGCCTTGGTCAATTTTTAAGATCGATGGATTGAGTATTTAGAATAATTTGGAAGGAGAATGAGATTTCAGAGCGAGCAAGGGGTGTTTGAACCGTAGATGTTGTCTGCTATGCAAGTGAAAAAGACCCTAAATAAAGGAGGAATAGTGTATGTTGTAAAACTTAATGAATTGGAAGACCATTAAAAAGGAGAAATACTAAGACAACACCCAATCCTACAGGATTTTTAGGATGTGTTTCCAGAAGACCTATCGGGGATACCTCCTACATGGGAATTTGATTTTACAATTAAACTTATGATGGGATCTGAACCTATTCATAGATCCCCATATAGGATGAATCCTACTAAAATGCGAGAACTAAAGGTTCAATTACAAGGATTATTGAAGAAGGGTTTGATAAAACCAAGTGTGTCACCATGGGGCGTGCCAGTTTTATTCATGAAAAATAAGGACAATTCGCTATGATTGTGTATTGACTATAGGATGTTAAATAAAGCTATAATCAATAATCGGTATCCTTTATCTAGGATTGAAGATTTATTTGATCAACTAAAATATGCCAAGGTGTTTACTAAGATCAATTTAATATTAGGGTATCACAAGTTAAGTATCCATGAGGAAAACACTCACAAAATGACATTTCAGATTAGGTATGGGCATTATAAGTTTACTATTCTACCCTTTGGACTTACTAATGCCTCAACTACTTTCATGAACCTAATGAATGATGTGTTCCAAAGATATTTAGACCAGTTTGTCCTGGTATTCTTTGATGATATCCTTATATATTCTCGAGATAAAGAGAAGCATGATAAACATCTTAGGATTGTGTTGGAATTGTTAAGGAAGAATCAACTTTATGGAAATCTAATGAAGAGTGAGTTCTATGCCCTAGAGGTATGATATCTTGGACACATTATATCAGAAAATGGGATCACTATGGATCTAGAAAAGATAGAGGCTATTCTGAATTGGCCACCCCCTACTAATGTCACTGAAGTGCAAAGTTTTATGGGGTTAACGAGATATTATAGACGTTATATAAAGGACTACTCCAAGATTGCTAGACCCATAACAAACCTTCAAAAGAAGGGGAAATAATTCAAATGGTCAAAAAAGTGTGAGGCTGCCTTCAAACTACTAAAGCATAAGCTTACTATGACACCAATATTGAAGGTTCCCAATCCCCAGGGAGACTTTTCAGTGTGCACTGATGCATCGATAGAAGGGTTGGGTGGGGTGCTCTCACAAGAAGATTCAATAGTGGCATATACTTCAAGGAAGCTCACCAAGCATGAAGTTAATTATGTTATGCATGATTTAGAGCTAGTTGTAGTGGTGCATGCTTTAAAATTTCGATGCCACTACTTAGTGGGGATACCCTTTGAATTGAAAACTGATCATTAAAGTCTATGGTATATATTTACCCAACCAATACTCAATGCAAGATAGAGAAAATGGGTGGAATTTATTGTTGAGTATGATTTTGAGATTGAGTACATAAATGGAAAAGAGAATAAGGTAGTGGATGTTTTAAGTAGAAGGAAATATATAGCAGCCATAACTAAAATTCACATGGACCTGTAGACACCTAAAACGTGTCATGTCGAGGATGACTACTCATATGGATATGCTAGAAGACCATATGGAAGATCTTGGACAAACTCCAAGATAGAGCAGTGGTTCTAACCACTCAATTTGGGCTCCTTGGCCAAGATCTTCACTGCCACTTCCTTAAAATTGTTGACATCAGTCATGTGTTGGGATGATAGAAATTTGAATGTGAAAGTGGATGAGAAATAGAAATAGCGTGAGCCTGAGCCAATCACCGAGGAGGTTCCCACTCCCATGGAAGTTGAGGAACCCTAATACAAATTCGAGAAGGCACCTTGATCGGCCTTGCCTGCATCTTCAACAGGGTCATATGCACCATGAGTGATGGTACATATCGCTAATAATAGATTAGGTGAGTACCTTGTGCAAAATGTGACCTTCAAACCAATTCTAAATACTACCCAAGATATGGGCCAACCATCTGCTCATCGTTATAGGGTTGGATAAGTGGTTCCATTGGGAGAGCCACATAACCAAACTAACTTCATCTATGAGGGGCTAGATCAGCTTCCAATGCGAGAGCCCATGGATGAAGATGACAAGGAACCTTTCATGGTAAATGTTTGTTATTTATCTAATCTAAAGTATGCCATGTGTATTTTTGAGTTATATAATTGGCATGGATACGGCCTTGGTATTTTTGAACAAGGATAGAGGACTCTGTTGTAACCTCATTATCAGTTAGTCATTGATATATTCGATTTTGGGTTATAGATATGAGGATAGGATTATTTAATCACAACATCCCTAGATCGTCTATACCTTAGTATGGTAGACGATGTGGATTTTAATCCATATCATCCAGATCCTTCAAATTTTTGGAGGAATCACCCTATGATATCTATCATCACCATTGATCCACTCAAATATCATCATGAAGGGATCCTTGAGTAGATTGAGATAGAAATGAACCCCAGAGATTAAATGGGACACTGAATCCATGATGCAATTGACAACACAGACATGCAAGGGTGTGACCCCATTACTGCAAGTTATCTCAAGATAGAAAATATTGGTAATGAAGATGGAGTGGAGTCCACCTTTGATATGAGTGGACCAGGCTATGACACAGATGAGGATTTCTCAAACGACAATGAATCTGAGGATGAAGTCAAAGGCACTTATATAAGGCCTTTATATGTGTATCATATATTACCTATTGAGTCGATACAAGATATTGAAGAGATTCTTCCCAATGTTGATCATTCAGGGGAAGAGATCAATCCAATTTTCTTAGTAGCATAGTACATGAGGTATAATTATCTAATTTTTTTGGATAGCGACGACAACATGCAAGAAGTAAGATTCATGGGGCCTCATTTGGAGGAGCACCCTCCAGGAGTAGGGGAGAATGGAGGATTCTATTATGACAGTGATGAAGAAGATGAGCTAGAGAGGGCCTACCTTGGCCCTCCTTATTTGTATTACCATCATCAACCCATCGACATTGATGAGGTTTATCAACAGCTACATGTTGGTCCACGTTTGAGAGCAAGATGATTAAACTTAGATCAAATACATCGGTTGGTTAATCCTATTTAGTTGACCTACATGGAGCTCCATGAGCCAAATTATCCTATTTTGCATTCAGTGCATAGGGAGGATCCAGTTATACACAGTCCTCATAGGGAAGACCCTTTTGTGCCTATGCCATTAGAGTCAAATCATGGGTATGAGGATTATGTAGATTTCATAGAGGTTAGTCCATGTGGTCCTGAAGATCAATTACATTCCATAAACATGGTCTCCATTGATTTGATAACTCTACTCAGCAATCCAATAGATCCGTCCAAACCGTGGTATCTTAAAAAATATGCTATTGACTGGGATCATGCTAATTCACCCATTGAGCCTAAGGATTTCTTCCCCAACGAAGAAATGTTACAACCTTTCCATTTTACACCAGGATATGCATATGATTTTTATCATATTGAATATACTTCCAATGCAAAACCAATCAACCTGGTTGATGACATCCATATGGTTTCTATGCCTCACCATCTTGAGGAGGGATCACATATGTTAGTAGAGGAAACCTTTGAGGTGGATATCAGTAATGATCCTGCCAGTGCAAAGAAGGTTAAATTTGGAGATATTCTCACTCCAAATAAGTGGGCCACCCTCATCCCTCTACTAAAAGAGAGACCAAATTTGTTTGCTTGGTCATATAAGGATATGCCAGGTCTAGACCCGAAATTGGTTATGCATAATCTTTCACTAGATCTGACAAAGAAGCCGATCAAGAAAAATCTTAGAAAAATGCACCCAACAGTAGCCTTGATGGTGAAATATGAGATACAAAAGCTGTTGGATGTGGAATTTGTTATTTCCATCGATTATCCAGAATGGGTGTCCAATACGGTACCCATGGTAAAACCCGATGTAAAAATTCGTATTTGCATGGATTTTAAAGACCTAAACAAGGCAACACCCAAAGATTCATTTTTGTTTCCCAATATTGATGCTCTCGTAAATGCAACTGTAGGTCACAAAATACTCTCCTTAATGGACAATTTTTCTGGTTACAATCAAATTTGGATAAAACCCAAAGACCAGCACAAAACCGCATTTATAACACCATGGGAAACATTTTTGCTATAAATTTATGTCATTCAACCTCAAAAATGCTGGTGCCACATATCAGCAAGCCATGACATACATTTTTCATGACTATATGCATAAAATTCTAGAATATTATATCGATTACTTGTTATCCAAGTCATTTCTACGAGAAGAGCATGCAAAGGTCTTAAGGAAAGTCTTCGATCACCTGATAGAGCACAATGTTAGGCTGAATTCTAAGAAGTGTGTATTTGGCATAACTTATGGAAAATTACTAGGGTTCATCATCTCCAAGAGAGGCATCAAAGTAGAACCAACGAAGGTCAAGGCCATTTTGGAAATGCATCCTCCCACTAATATTAAGGAATTAAGGAGCCTTCAGGGCAAGGTAGCCTTGATAAAGTGATTTATCGCCCAACTATCGGATAAATATTGATCCATGAATCAACTGCTACATAAGGGAGTCCCATTCAACTAGGATGAGGATTGAAAGGCAACCTTCACTGAGATAAAGTAATACCTGGTGACATCGCCAGTGCTAGCTCCACCAAGGCCAAAGGTGCCTTTTCTACTATATATATCAACAACTAACTTTGCACTAGGAATCATGTTGGTCCAAAAGAGCATGCAAGACAAAAAATAGGCCATATATTATATTAGTAAAACTTTGGTGAGCTGCGAGCTCGGGTATGCATACATGGAAAAATTGTGTTTAGTAGTGGTGTTCGCTACAAATAAATTGTGACACTATATGTTAAGTCATACGACGTATGTTATATCCAAACAAAATCCTTTGCAGTACATGATGAGTAAAACTTGTCACAATATATGTACTACAAAGCAGATCATGCTATTGATGAAATTCTATCTGGAATTCATAAGCCAGAAGTCCATTAAGGGATAGGTCATAGTAGATCAATTAGTTGAGGTGCCACTGTTAAAAAATAGGCCTCTAAAAATTGAGCTTATGGATGATGCAGTCTTCGTCATATCTAAAGCTCCCAAACCCGAAGAGCCAAAGAACAATGCTGATGACTCTATTCTTTGATGGTTCAAAGTGCAAACAAGGGGGTGGTTCCAGAATAGTGTTCTTCACATTGCAAGGAGCTCCAATCCCCTTGTCATTCAAGTTAGATTTTATGTACACCAACAAAAACGTTGAGTACGAAGCCCTAATGCTAGGCCTCCACACAACTATCGCCATGAATATTAAGATATTGAACATCTTTGGTGACTCCTTGCTCATAGTAAATCAAGTTAAGGGGTTTTTTTAGTTTTTATGTCTTGTAGTAAAATCCTATAAATATCTATTTAACACATATTTGTCCAAACTTGAATGGTATGACATTGAGGCAATTCCATGATCATCAAATAGGTTTGCAGATACCATGGCTTCTTTGGGATCTTTAACCCCTCAGAATCCATCTACTGATTTCACTACCATCCATGTCAATATGGTCTCTCATCCAACAACAAAGCATGCAACCTATGATAATAGAGAATTAGTCAACATGATTAGTGTAGAACCACAAGCGAAATGGTTCTAAAAAGCTGAAGACTTTCTTAAGAAGGCACCTTGGGGGTCATTAAACTCTTAGAGTCCCACGAGGAGTGGTAATACCATTCACCACAGGGTTATTTCTATGTTTTCATTTGCAAAGGTAAATACGCAGGGGGAGCAAGCCATCTTAGTAGCCAAAGCTAAAATTTATCAAAATTGGATGTTGCAAATTAAAGACTTCCTAAAGCTTAGTATAATCCAAGAGGGGTTACTGCGTGCTACAAAGGGCACATTTAAATAAAAAACAACCAAATATGTCTTAATAGGAGATATCTTATACTGAAAAATCTATGATGGAGTTCTCCTTCGTTGCTTAGATCCCCAAAAGGCATCATGAACAATTTTGCAAGCCCATGACGGTACACGTGGTGGCCATTTCAATGGTATGGCCATCATCAAGCACATCCTATGAATGAGTTACTATTGGCCAACTATAGAGGAGTGCAATGTGTATGTCAATAAATGTGTTAAATTCTAGGATCACACTAATATTAAGAACTTGCCATCATAGGCCTTACATCCCATTCAAGCGGCTTGGCCATTTTTGTAGTGGAAATTTGATCTTATAAGAAATATCTCTCCCTCGTCATCGGGCCGATATACATTCATAATCATGGCTATTGAGTATTTTACAAATTTGGTGGAAGCAATACCATTAACAACGACAACTGGAGCTCGTATAGCAAAGTTTATACTGTAGCATATTATAAGTCATTTTGGGATTCCATCCAAAATAATATCAGATAATGGAACGTCTTTCAAGAACAAAACTATCAGAGCTTTGACATCTAAATATAGAATCAAACATATTTTTGTGACTCCATACTATCTGCAAGAAAACGGGTAGGCTAAAGCTTCAAATAAGATAGTGGTGGCCATATTTAAAAATATGATACAAGAAAACCACAAAGACTGGCACATCCAGCTACCCATTGCGCTATGGGATTATAGGACTAGTATTTGGATGCCCACTGGGGCAACACCGTTATCACTAGTATATGGCGTTGAGGCCATTATGCCCTTGGAATTAGAAATTCCAATGCTACGCATCGCATTGAAAGATTTCATCGATGATGACACTACGCGATAAGCTCAACTGGATCAACTGATGCTACTTGATGAACATCGTGTGAATACCCTGGAGCATATCCATGTTTATCAGGAGAGACTAAAATGATCTTAAAATGTCAAAGTCCACCAGAGAGACTTTGAAGTTAGGGATATTGTCTTGAAAGAAAACCAACATAACTCTAATTTACCACCAGATATGTGAGACAAATTCACGACTAATTGGCTAGGACCCTACATCATATCTAAAAATATTGGTCCGGGTACCTATCACCTAACGTCGCTAGGGGGTGTTGAAGAGATTGAACCTCTCAACATCATCCATCTTAAGGCATTTTATACTTGAATAGCATAGTAAAAGGCTCCAAGAGTTGCTTGTAACTACTCGGTCATCGTAAAAAGATCCAAACACTCTCATCAGTGGTTTGGTCAATCAAAAATCTCCAAAGGCATCTGTAAGCCCTTTGGTCAACCTCAAAAGCTTTGAGGGTTTGGTTAAAACTACTCGATCATCCCATAAGGTTCCAAGGGTTACAAAAACCACTTGGTCGTGTTGGTTAAAAGCCCTGAGGATTTTATTATAATCACTTAGTCATCCTAAAAAGTTCCAAAGGCATCTATAAGCCCTTTGGTCAAACCCAAAAGGCACCAAGAGTTTCTAAAAAACTGCTTGGTCAAACCCAAAGGCTCCAAGGATTCTAAA
The DNA here is from genome assembly GCA_028583015.1 of Wollemia nobilis. NCBI lineage: Eukaryota > Viridiplantae > Streptophyta > Pinopsida > Araucariales > Araucariaceae > Wollemia > Wollemia nobilis. The sequence goes on from JAQPPZ010002291.1 coordinate 1,596,159, forward strand.
AATTGCTTGGTCATCCCAAAACTCCCCAAAGGTACACAATCCCTTTGGTCAATCCTAAAATCTCCAAGGAATCCTAAAAATTGCTTGGTTAATCTAAAGGCTCCAAAGGCATGTACTCGTCGTTTGGTCAATTATGAGGCTCAAAACCCATAAAAATTATAAAATCAATAAAATCCAAAAAAAAATGGTAAATCATAAAATCCAAAAACATTTGCATTTGCATTTGAATTTTGCATTTTCATTTTGTATTTAGACATGCATTCACTGCATTACTGCATTGCATATAGGTATTCATAATCCATTGCATTATGTAATAGAAGGCATTGTGTTTTTTAGTATTACAAACGACACCACGTTTGTGTTTAAATCATGCATCTCTGCATTTATAATAATCCATCATTCATGTGAGTAATTATGTTTTTGAACACAACCTATAAATTTTATATGGAGATATACTAGGGTTTTCCAGTCACTCAACCATACCTAGTGGTTTTATCAAGAGTTGGTAGAAAGCTTGCTTTGCTTTTGTAGCTAAGGCTCAATTAGTATAGCCCTTAGCATATCAAAATCCTATCACTAATAAAAAAATTTAAGCAATCCTAACAAGGACTAGAGGAAGATGAAAGCCGCAAAGCAGGACCGGTTATCCTGAAGCAAAAAGATTTTTTCTTGCTTATCCCTTTGTGTCGATGGTATGGGAAATATTGGCAGTTGGAAAAAGGACAGGTTAGTTCCCTATTCAGAATCCCTTGCTAATGATAAAATGAGCAATATACGAAAGAGATATCCCACATAAATCCTCATGATTTATAACCTAGATTGATATCATAGATCGAATCCCTAGAGTGATATCCCATATTGATATCATAAGATCGATATTCTCAATTGATATACCAAAAATAGTTTTTTCAAGTAAATCCCCCCAAAGGAAATTTTTTGAAGAAAATTATCAAATGTAAATGCTGAAAAAATGAAGATCAAGTGAAGATCAAAAAATAGGCTTAAACCAAAGTTCAAAAGTGAAGATCAAATGAAGATGATAAATCAAAATTTCGAGCAGAGATCAAATGAATATCCAAAATCCAGTTTGAAGAGAGATCAAATGAAGATCCAAATATAGTTTAGAATGAAGATAGAATCGACTCCCTTGCTTCACTACATATGAGCAAGTATCCTAAAAATTGAAGGATAGAAAGGAATGAGCCTGAATCCCTGGAATTATCAGCACTACTGTACCTTACGTATGACAATATGTCTGACACATTAGCACCTCACTTATGAAAAAGACCAATGTTCAAATGTGGAAGAGCTAGCTTCAAGTGTCCTGCATTGCCTAGTGGCTTAGTCCAACTAAAATCTAAACTTGAGATTGGATAAGATATTTGTGGAACCCCTATCTTAGAAATGGGCTAAAAGAATCCCGCCTGACATCGGGGAACCTCATTTCTTATATTAAAATAATCATGTGCACACATAGGGATAATGAATAGTTAGGGTCTATCCTAGAAAAATCCTTTTATCTCAGAAGTCTAGTGTGGTTAGTATGCAACTTTTGATAAGTCTATTAGGGTGTTTGAGTCTCATGGAAAACCTCAAAAATTTCTCCTATAGCAACAAAATTTCAAATATTGCAACCTTATAAATCATCAAATTACAAAGTATTGAATCCATGATACATCTTTATATAAATCACAATCAACATATAGGATAGATACCAGATGGATATTAGAAATAATATTTAGACGACCACTAACTATATCGTGCACATTTTTCAAATTTATAAAAGAAAATTGAATGACACATTATATCATTTGCATCATAAACATTGGATACCATTGCATTTCATATATGGGTGATTAATTGATTAAATTCTTATCTTAAGAATTTTCAATTACATTCATGATTTTTATACATATTGTGGTGTCATCCATTAGATTGATAAACATATTTGCATTCATTCCTTATGTTTTAAGTGATTAAAGCATACAGGTTCATTTATATTAGATCAGCATCGTGTACATAAATCATTACATACATTAATGCATACAAGAAAGAAATATCAAATATACGTTAAGAAAAGAACATCACATCCATATCCATCCATCACAAAAAGCACATATAAGCATCTATATCACTGGATATCATCATCATAAATCAAATAGCTATCTAGTGCATGTCCTCCATACATCACATCATATAGCATCAGCATAACATAAGCATTGCATCCATGTGCATCACAACATAAAATAAAAAATACATGAGTACATAATAATGAGCCATAAAATAATGATCAGTCATATCATATATAAATATGTGTCTCAGAGTACATCGGGAGTACAAAAATACCCGTAGGCTACAAATGTGTAGGTCCTTGACCTTACACCAAAAATGATATGTATCAAAAATATATCTTGCAATAGTAGAGCTCTAGCTTTGATTTGCTCCCCCTGTACTAGAACTCTCACCGCCTACCTCAATACTATACTCAGGAGCCTGCTCTACCTACTGCCCTGTTGTCAGCTATGGACCCTACTGAGAGCCCTGTGTACCACCTAGCTTGAAGAGGCCTAGCACTCGTCCAACTGCAACTTGTACAATGGGAACCTCTATACATTGAGATCTATGACTGGATTCTATAGTAGAATACCCTGGATCCCTAGTCCTAGTGTGACTACTACTTCCATGTGTACTAGAGGACCTATGTGTCCTCTCACTATGATGGGTGAGATGGCTTGAGCTAGTAGTAGACTGTACTATAGTCCTATACCTAGTCCACTGGGACTCTTTAGTATACAGATCCTTGAGAACCTCTACACCTAACATCTATGGGCAACCCTAGATGCATGCCCATCATTGGTACTCATCAGAAAACCCTAAAAGCACTGGATCTTTGCCATAGGATCCTGACCACCTAGTAGTGCTGCTACTGGTACCATCGAAGGTCACATAATCGCTTGAGAGGGTGGAGGATCCCCCCTCTATGCCCTAAGTAGATCCTGCTCTACTACTACTACATCCCTCTCTACCAGTACCAAATCATGAGTACTAGTGAGATCACCAACCTGGGACTCTACTACTATAGCTCGTGCTATTAGGCTAGCAATATGCTACTCTACCTACATTATTTAGTGATATCTATTAGTCAACTATGCTTGTAGAGTAGCGATAGTAGTATCCTGCTCCCTCTATTATGTCTGGAATCATCCCAATTGACTCTACAAGTTAGCCACATATGCCAAGAGTAGTCCCTATGCATTTTTAGGAGGGACCTCACCCTCCTTGGGAGCCTCCTCAACTACAAACTCTATGCCCTAGCTACACTTTATCCACTAGTTCACATTGTGCCCATTAGGATCCACCTATACCCCTACCTGATCTATAGCTCGGCCCAAAGGCCCTGTCCCATACAAAAAAAAAATAGACCACCATTCATAATACTCTAGAGTGGTCATAACTCTGTCAACTTTAGTCTCCTAGAAATCATCTGGAGCATCCCCCTAGAGCTAAGGACTAGATCCATGATAGATCCCTCTACAGTGGTAGGTGCCTATAGACAAATGGGATCTCCAAGATGTCCTAAACCATGCCAAACTAACACAAGATGTGAGAGAAAAACTGGTACTCTTTGATCTTGGCCTTTTGGCCGAGTAACCATCTATCCCAACGAGCCTGTAGAAGCTGCTCATTGGCCTCAGGCCAGATAGGATACTCCATATAGGGCCACCACTCAATATCATCTAGCTCGATTCCTATGAATTATGTAATATAATGTTGGATGTTGCCAACATGAGTCCTACTTTGAAATTCCTCCTCCTCCCAAGGCCAGCAAGTAGCATAGCACTAATAGGAATCATCAATATTTGTAATGTGTAGTGGTAGCTCCCTAGGACTCTCTATCCTAATATGTTGCCAACCCAAAATCTAAAGAAGCAGACTGCTGTTGATCCCTTGGTGGATCCTATCAATAATCTGGTAGAGCTCTTGATACAACTAGCACAGTAGAGTACTCCCTCAGGCTAGGAGTAATGGTTGTTGGATGGAGCTCCAAACAACCCTACACATAGTAGTTAGAAGGTTCTAAGAAATCCTCATACCTGAGGAGTCTAGAAGCACAAATTACACCACCAAGTGTATAAAAAAAACCTTGCGTACGAAGTTGACATTCTTCCCCTACCAATAATCGATGTGGACCCCTTTGTGGTCAATGACGCGCTGAGCCTCCTCACTCTAGGCATCGAATATGACATCAAATATGGACTCCTTAGCTCCAAAATTTGAAAATATGATGGCCTCGCCATTAATGGGGATCCTATAGATCCTATAAATATCCTCCAAGGTAACTGTCATTTCATCTGTAGGCAGATGAAATGTGTTGGTCTGCGCATTCCAACATTTGGCCAACATAGTCAAATAGGCCTGATCTACCCTGATAGTGGGTAGATCTAGTATGCAACCGAAGCTAATAGCTTCGAACCACTCTCACTCCTTGAGAGTGAGCTATCCATGGAGAGACTTAATAATGTCAGGCTCTCAAGCTCTAGAGGTCATTCATAATTCAAAAATATCCTACAAAAACAAGCAAAAAAAATTAAAAATGACCTAAAAATTATCAAAAATATCTAAAAACTAATAAAATTGCAAAAACATGTCATAATTCAGGCCTAAAAATCAAAATTTTCATTCAAACAAGTCAAATATGCATTAAATGACATTAATTGCCTTTTAAAACTTAGAAAAATAAAAAAATTTACAATTTTTTTTCTAAAGTTTGTGAATCGCGAGTCAACCCTACGATTTGCATGCGATAAAAAATTAACTGTTAGGATTTTAAATGTTGATCGTAGCTGGCATCTGCAGTCCCCAATTGACCAATTGGGAACTACAGCTGGTACTTGTGGTCTCCAATTGAGATCCCACCGGGTGCGATACCATGACCAAAAATGAAAAAAAATTAAATCCTAAGCTACCCTAGCCTAAGGTGAGGTTCATTGCCAACAATTTAGTGATATTGATTTACCAATTACTTAATTGGGTTTATTTTTAGTGGTAATGGATGCAAGGTATTTGTTTTTGAATTACCTTGCCCTCTCCTCATCCACCACGGCTTGAAGAAGCTTGCCTGTGCTCTGCCATCGTGATGTGAGTAGTTGTGCAGGTAAAGTTTGGTATATTTCAGGTGAGTTCTCAACTATCACTATCAGAGATCTAAATTTATAAGTTGCTACCATGGAATAATGATAGATATTTGAAAATTAGGCTTTTATAGGCCTCTCATATTTCATGCGAACTGCAAGCCCTAGCTACGATTCTCAAAATTACAAATGGGAATCGTAGACCCTAGTTGCGGTTTGCAACTGGCAAGTAATTTAGAAAAATCCCACCATGGGAAGGTCAAAAAAGATAAATTAATGCCTCCCATTGGGTCAAAACTTAAAAAAGCAAATTAATTTGGAAATTTTGTGATAATCAAGCACCGAGATCTAATTAAAAATAAAAAATATGGTTGAGATTATAAAGTACATTCAACTGAGGTCATCGCTATGACAATCCTTTCATGGAGTAATACACCTCCTAGACAAATAAATAAACTCAATTGATAAATAAAAACATTCAAAAAAATCAAATAATTAAAACACCAAATGCGCCTCGTATTCAATAATTTACCCTATACACTTGGTAGTTGCAGCGACTTGCGATCCATGCAATCCGACAAGATGAGTAAATTACCATAAGTATATTTGGGGTAAAATTATCATCATTGATGTGATATGCTTCTTTTCAATCCATAAGAAGGCCTTCGTGGCTAGACTTCTCCATGGGAATGAGGCTTTGCATGTCATTTCTCCTATGACATATTTCAGCAAATCATTGATAATATGATTCAACACAAATATAATTGGATTTGTATCAATTTGATTTCCTAAGACAGTTATTGCAACCTAACTATTCCATGGGATAGAAATGTGCAAATACTATTAATAGTTGGAATCAAAAGCTGAACTAGGCCTAGCCAATGCATTAATTTTCTCAAATCTAAGTTTTTTCAGATCATCCATGGTGGTCAAGCGACATCGTCGCTTCATACATTGTCATTACTCTCATCGACTCATCGCTTGAGGGGGTAGTCATAATATCAAATCATAATCAAAATCAATAGAAGATCCCTAAAATTGTAGATCCCTTGATCTTGTCAAAATTGCGTTCATCCTTGTAAATCATTTTCAATAGCTATCATAAGCTTACTCCTTTTCTTGGGGAAAATAGCAAATATGATAATTAGTTTGTAACTCTCATCCTTTCAGTTTTATAGGCCTAACTCCTATTGTAGGACCAAAGCTACTCGAATGTCTAATGACCAGTGCAAAATATTTCAAGTTTAAGCCTCCAAAGAGTTGGAAGCAATGATTCTAGGATGTGTGTCCTTTTGTTGGACCTGGGGCGTCTAATATTGATTTGTGCAAAGGTATTTCTACCTTTTGCTAATTAAATTTCACAGATATTTACGAAGCCGAATCGAAGGACGAAGATCGAAGTAAAATACGGAGTACAAAAATATATTTAACGAAAGGAATGAATCAATTGGCCACTTAATGTGGGCACACCCTTGCGCAAACGCAGATGAAAATATAAAATGATAAAATATGAGATGAATCTTCAATTAAATTATTATGAACCCATATATAATGAATTTTACACAATTGGATAATATAGCCGACTCTTCATGTTTGGAGTGTAACATGACTCCCCTCCTCGGAAAGCTTTGTCCTCAAAGCTGGAAATGTCTGGAAGATACTTTCAGGTTCCCATGTGGCATCCTCCTCTGGTAAATCTTGCCATTTAATGAGAAATTCTTGAATCTGACGTGATCTCAGTCTTCGGATTCTATGTTGTAGTATATCTTCAGGTTGGAGATGTATGCGTCCTTCCTCATCGAGCACTTGTAAGTCTGATTGACTTTGTACTTTATGACCAATTACTTTTTTGAGACATGAAACATGAAATACTGGGTGTATTCGTGATGATGTAGGTAGCTCTAATTGATAGGCTACTTCTCCAATGCGGCGCACAATTTTGTAGGGACCATAGAATTGTGGAGCCAACTTTTGGCTAGACTTTAACCTTAACGAGGATTGTTTGTAAGGTTGCAGCTTTAGGAACACCCAATCACCTATATCAAAGGTTCTTTCTGATCGGTGCAAGTCTTGTTGTTGTTTCATACGATTCTGTGCTTGGACTAAATTCTCTTTAAGGATGGTGAGTGTAGACTGCCTTTGTTGGAACCAATCATCCACTTTGGCTACCTTGGATGATCCTTGGACGTAATCTGCAATTGTTGGAGGTTTGGTGCCATACAAGGCTTCAAATGGAGATATCTTAATTGAGTAATGGTAAGAAGTGTTGTACCACCATTCTGCCAATGCTAACCAATGGCTCCATTGGTATTGTTTATCTTGAGCAAAACATCTTAAGTACGTACCCAAACATTTGTTAACTACTTCTGTTTGACCATTTGTCTGTGGATGGTAAGCTGAAGACATGTTCAATTTGGTACCACTAAGGCGAAATAACTCCCTCCAAAAGTTACTAGTAAAAATGGGATCTCTATCACTTACAATATTTTTTGGCATACCATGTAATTTGAAAATTGAATCCATAAATACCTTTGCCACCTTGCTTGTGGAAAATGGATGTTGTAAAGCCTGAAAGTGAGCATATTTGGATAACCGGTCTACGACGACAAAGATTACTGTCCTGCCTTCTGATTTTGGAAGACCTTCAATGAAATCCATGGATATATGTTCCCACTATCGTTCAGGGATGGGTAATGGTTGTAATAATCCTGGTGATTTGACTGTTTCTCCTTTATTGCGCTGGCAAACTTCACATTCTGCTACCCATTGTTTGACTTTCGCTTTTAATCCTTTCCAACAAAATGATTGTTTGACCCTTAAATATGTCTTCAAAAATCCTGAATGTCCTGCTGATGGAGAAGCGTGTGATTCGTCGAGGATCTTTGATTTGAGTTCTGAATTATGTGGAATGTAAATGCGGTTCTTCTTCCGGAGGATGTTATCTTCATAAGAGAACAAAGGGTGTTTGGAAGACCCTATAGATAATTCATGAATTATCCAGGCGGTTTCACTATTGGACAACCATTCAATTTGTAATTGAGTTACCCATTGGGAGCAAGGACCTGAAATAGCATTGATGACTACTTCATCTTCATATTTTTTGGACAGCGCATTGGCAGCTATATTTTCCTTCCCTTTCTTATATTCGATAACGAAATCATAGCCCGATAGTTTGGTTAACCACTTATTTTGTTCGGATAAGAAAACCTTTGCTCCAAAAAATGCTTGAGGCTACTATGATCTGTTTTGATAATGAAGCGGCTACTGATTAGGTAGTGTCTCCATTTTTCTACTGCATGAAGAATAGCCAACATTTCTTTTTCATATGTTGATTTTCCCAAAAAAAAATTGAAAAGCTATTTACTTTCAAATGCCAATGGATGACCTTCTTGCATTAATATAGCCCCAATTCCTATTCCTGATGCATCACATTCGATAATAAATGGTTTGTGAAAATTGGGAGTTGCTAATACTGGAGTTGTACACATGGCTTGCTTAAGAGCTTCAAAAGCTAGAGTAGCCTCTTCCGACCAACGGAAAGCATCCTTTTTTGTGATTTTCGTGAGAGGTGCTGCAATATTACCATAATTCTATACAAACTTGCAATAGTATCCCGTGAGACCCAAAAAACCACGAAGTTTCTTGATGGTTTTAGGTAAAGGCCACTCTTGAATTGCCTTAATCTTATTGGGATCTACTTTGACACCCTCATGTGAAACTATATGACCAAGATACTCGACTTCTTGAACACCAAATGAGCATTTGGAGCGTTTAACAAATAATTTTTCTTTGTGTAGGATGTGAAGTGCTTTATCCACATGATGTAAATGGTCTGTCCATGTTTTACTGTATATGAGAATATCATAAAAAAAAACTAGCACAAATTTACGGAGGAGTGGACGAAATACTTGGTTCATGAGACTTTGGAATGTGGATGGTGCATTAGTGAGACCAAAAGGCATGACCAAAAATTCGTAATGACCTTCATGAGTACGAAAGGCTGTTTTGGGAATATCTTCTTCTCTAACACGGATTTGGTGAAAGCCAGAGCGAAGGTCTAATTTTGTAAAAAATTTTGCACCATGCAACTCATCTAATAGGTCATCTATGACGAGGGATAGGAAATTTGTCCTTGATAGTGAGTTTATTGAGAGAATGAAAGTCGGGACACATACGCCAAGAGTTATCTTTTCGTCTAGCCGGGACTACAGGTGAGGAATAAGGACTAGTGCTGTGACGAATGACTCCATGATCCAACAAATCCTGAACGATCTGTTCGATTTCTATCTTTTGTGGCTGAGGATAGCGATAAGGACGACTTTTAGGTGGGACACTTCCTGGAATCAAATGGATGGCATGATCATGAGATTGTTTAGGTGGTAATCCTTGAAGTTCTTGGAAAACCTCTTCGTAATGTGTGATGATATCTTGTAACTCAGGTGCAATAATATCCGAAGTTGCTAATGATTGTTTTTCCAAACAATTAATTTGAGCTATAAACCCATATCCACCCTTTTTTAACATCTTTTCCATACTATGAGAGCTCACCATTTGTGTTGGAGGAGTAGTAATGCCTTGTAAGCGAATGACTCGTCCATTTTCCTTCCATTCCACAAATAATTTTTTTAAGTTGAAGCTAACTGTGTCTAATGTTTCCAACCATTCAACCCCCAAAATGACATCAGAATTCCCTAAATTCATGACAAAAAGGGATCCTAACCAGGTATAAGTTCCCATATTTATGGAAACTTGAGATGTGCGTCCCACACATTGTGCGTTCACTCCATTGGCCACTAAAACCTGGAATTTGTCTTTGTTGGAAGAGTTAATGAATAAATTCAAAGCTTTTGTTGTTTTGATGTCGATAAAATTGTGGGTGCTACCAGAATAAATTAGCACATTCACCTTTTTCTGGCGGAGAAAACCTGGTACCTTGATGGTATGGTGGGCGGTTAAACCCATGAGAGCATGCACTAAAATTGCCATTGTATCCTCTTCTTTTTCATCTATAGTACATGGTAGGTCTTCTGGCATAGGTTCTTCTGATTGGTAAGGTTCATCCTCTTCTCCTTCACCTTGATCACCTTCAATATGAAAGTTTTGTTTTTGGGCACAAGCTTGTTCCTTGGGGTGATGAGTGCGACATTTATAGCAAAAATATCTTGATGGTTGATCATTTCTACGAAAGGAATTGTTGCGATATGAAGGACGACTATATGTTTCCCGCTGTGCAGACAACTGAAGTCTCTTCTCGGACAACTTGGCTATTCTTATACAATTGTTCAACAAGGTTGGATCATGCATGTCTACCTCCACTCGAATACTTTCTTTCAAACCATTGCGAAAGGCACCTACCACTGTGTCGGGACTAAGGTCTGAAGTGTATGGTAGTAAACTGGTAAACTCTGAAAAGAATTCACTAACTGACCCTTTTTGTTTAAGAGATAACAATCTTACTATGTAGGATGATGTAGCTCCATCGTCAAATCTTTCTAAAAAAGAGGTAGTGAATTTTCTCCAAGTAATAATAGCTACATTCTCTTTTTTAAGCCATATAAACCATTGGTAGGCCTCAGTGCCTAATTTTGATGCAGCGAAAGGAACTTTATCAATTTCCTTAATTTGATATAAGTCAAGGATGCCTTCCATTTTGGCTAACCAACCACGAGGATCATGACCTTCAAAAGTGGGCATATCAATTCATGGAAAGTTAATATTAGGACCTCTTGGTTGGTGATAACCCATGTCCCTTTCTTGATTTGGGTTATACCGTTGTCTTTGAGAGGGATCCCTGTAATTATCCCAATCACCCTATTTTTGTTTCCAATCATCATTAGGATCAACATTTTCTTCATTATGTTGGGCGTGGGAGTGATTTTGGGGATTAGTATTGGGATTAGGTTATTTTTGTGCTTTCACAAAGTCTTTTAGGATGATACTCATTTCGTTTATACTCTCTAGTATGCCGTGAAGAGACTCCCTATCAGACATGGCTGAATTACTTGAGTTTCCTTGCGTGATGTTTTCGTGAGTTGGGGAAGGATTAGTAGCCATAGGATCTACTAGGGGATGATGTGGATTATAACTACCAATTTTAAAAGGAGAAAGAGAATTTTTAGTACCTGGGCTGCGGTTAGCTCTTCTTATGTTGGTATTGGTCATTTTTGAGCTTGATAATCGACCGTCAGGTCCTTTGGTCCAGATTTTACTCATGCACTGTTTAAACCTTCCGGTTTAGTGATCCTTGATCTACAAAATTTGGTTATCTGTCGATAAAAAAATTGGTGTTGATTTTGCCTTAATTGCCACTCCAACTGTGGTGTGGAATTGGATGTTGTGTGCTCCGAGGATTCTAGACATGACTCGTAAGACCGACGAATAGAGGACATGACGATCCAAACCTTGAACAGCGCGGACGCACAACACGATGAAACGACAAACCGAAATTTGAACAGCAAACTTTACAACAAACCAAACTTTGAACAGCAAACTTTACGACAAACCAAACTTTGAACAGCACGGATGCACAACCCGATGACAGGACAAGCTGGAGACACGCAACGATGACCGGATAGCAATACAATGGACAGGACACGCTGGAGACACGCGACGATGATCGGATAGCAAGACAATGGACAGGACACGCTGGAGCAACCAGACAATGGATAGGACACAACTGGATAGCAAGACAATGGACAGGACATGTTGGAGACACGTGACGATGACCGGACAACAAGATATGAAATGACATGGACACAACCGAATGACGACATGCTCAACCACACACGCGCGCAAAGGCAACGAAGGATGTGACTGAAGTCACAAACACAAAGAGGCGATTAATTCCTTATAAACCAGTAAATGCCCATACTACGCCAAATGTGTGATAAATCTTTAAAACCAACACCCGCAATAAGATTTTCCGCTGACGTCAGCCAGAAATTTAAATAAAAAACCTTAGTAAGCTATTTTAATTAAAACAATTTCGCGTATTTTGATTGGACGCCGCTGTGTCTGAGAGAATACGCTGCGTCTGGTGTCTGGCGTTCGGATAGGGGGCCGCAATAGACAACCAAATCTCCTAGATGCCTTTACGGTGGTCTGGGGGAGAGAAACGGAACAGGCGTGACTAAAAAAATTGAAACGAAAATTTGCCTGTAATCACCCCTGGATTTTTTGGAATACGCTGGCACCGGTTACGGAGTAGCAGAGATCTGGAATCGAAACGTCGGTAGGAGCCACCGTAACTTTTTGCAACGCTGGTAAAACTTGTGACGTAAAATGAACCTGCTATTGCACAGCCGGATTGTGGTGTTCAAATAAATTCCCATGAATCGCCGAATCTGATACCACTTGCAAAGGTATTTCTACCTTTTGCTAATTAAATTTCATAGATATTTATGAAGCCGAATCGAAGGACGAAGATCGAAGTAAAATACAAAGTACAAAAATATATTTAACGAAAGGAATGAATCAGTTGGCCACTTAAGGTGGGCACACCCTTGCGCAAACGCAGATGAAAATATAAAATGATAAAAGATGAGATGAATCTTCAATTAAATTATTATGAACCCATATATAGTGAATTTTACACAATTGGATAATATAGCCGACTCTTCATGTTTGGAGTGTAACAATTTGACTAATTATCATCATGGAACCTTCGACATCATTTTAGGAGGTTTATTTTTGGTCAGCGTTGTTCAATATCACAACACATCTCAAAAGGGGCATCTGTAGACACCTAAAATATGTCATGTCGAGGCGAATACTCATATGGACATGCTAGAAGACCATATGGAAGATCTTGGACAGACTCCAAGATAGAATAGTGGTTCTAACCACTCAATTTGGGCTCCTTGGCCTAATCAGTCTGAACCATAGCCCAAACCTATGTTTTACAGATGAACCACAACTGAGACCTATGATTTGTAATCTAGATCGTAGTTGTAACCTACAGTTTTAACTGGATTTCAGTTGGCCTTCAATCCAAGCCTAATTGGTTGGAACGACCATTTGATATAGAATAAGGTGGTTAATGGATAGAATATTCCATAGGCTTCCATTCCAATTGTCCTAACCACCCTTTATTTATCTTGGCTTCTCGAGGAAGCCACCCCTAACCCTTGGGTAGTCCTATAAGTACTCTTTATAATTAGGGTAAACTAGAGGAGAGAGCATTGGAGATTTGAGCAATAGAGCCCTATCAAATTTTACACTTAATCGAGTATACTAAGAGAGAGCTATTACACTTATCCCCTACCTACTTGTCAAGATTCATGATGAATTGAATTATGGATGCCCTAGGAGTCTATGATAGCCAAGAAACATGAATTCAGGCAAACGAAGGCCCATCACAGTGATTCAACTACAAAACCTATCAGAAAGACATCGAAGGCAACCCTTGAACATCAATTGGACAAGGAGGTCAAGCCTACTATCCTTGGAATTGAGGGTAAGCCTATCAAAGTGCTAACCATAGCTTTCAACCATGGTTTACAGTGTAGACCACTAACCAGAGCTGTGGTTTATAGTAGAGATATAACCACCTTCCTATTTTCATTTATATCTGGTTAACTAGTTTAGATTAGTTGTTTTCATGGTTTAAATACAATTTAGTAGACTTATGACTGTAGAATTAGATTATATTATCTTCTTTGTGTTTATGCTTCAATTAGGATATCAATGGTTCTTTATGCACCTTTATTCCTTGTTTTACACATTTAATTCATGCATAGTGTAGCTGCTACTTATATTTATGTTATTATATGAATCTTGATTCGATTTGGATAACTTAGAAGCACTTTTCATATTTTCTTGATTATGCATGTTTAATGGTGTCATTATGCAATTTACCTAAAAGGGCCTCATCATGAGATGCTTCCTATATTTTTGACATTCTTGCATTGTTTCTTGACTGCAAGGAACAATTTCAAAGGAAAACCAACTATCAAGTTCCTTCTCCATCGTGAAGAAGATGGCATCTCCACCCTAGAGCAGTTCGTGTCATCCTGAAAGGCATTTGGAAATCACACCTACCCTTGAGAGGGAAACAATTACACACTCCTATTGTAATATTGTATCAAAATTATTATCCCTAATAGGGATGTACCTGTAATTTTATTTTTACTTCGAATACATTGGAATAAAGCATATTTCTTCTTGCTTAATTTATTGTCAATTTCTTGTTCTTGTATGTATATTATCCTTTTATCATTTATTGCAATAGGATGCCATTGGGTGTGATCCTTTTTGGTGGTTACAAGACCTAATGGATTGAGTGAGACAGGGGCAATCTCAGGATGAGTATGCCAAGAAATTCAAGTCAATATGGATAGAGATCCTGAAGGAAATGAGGAATTTAGTGTGAAAGATGACTTTTTGTGTTATAAGGAAAGAGTCGTCATACCAAAGATGGGCAATCTAAGGAACATGATAATGCAATAATCTCATAGATCTCCTTATTCTACTCATCCAGAAGGAGCCAAAATGCAAGAAAACATGAAAATAACCTTCTTTTGGTTAGGTATGAACAAGGACATCATTGATTTTGTTGCTCGATGCCTCAAATGTTAGAAAGTCAAGGCAGAATGCCAACATCTTGCAAGAAAATTATATCTGCATGATATACCTAAACAAAAATGGCAGGTTATATCTGTGGATTTTATAGTAGTTTTACCCAAAAAATGATACCAACATGATGCCATATTGTATCAAAATGATTATCCCTAATAGGGATGTACCTGTAATTTGATTTTGACTTCGAATACAATGGAATAAAGCATATTTCTTCTTGATTAATTTATTGTCAATTTCTTGTTCTTGTATGTATGTTATCCTTTTATCATTTATTGCAATAGGATGCCATTGGGTGTGATCCTTTTTGGTGGTTACAAGACCTAATGGATTGAGTGAGACAGGGGCAATGTCAGGATGAGTATTGCCAAGAAATTCAAGTCAATATGGATAGAGATCCTGAAGGAAATAAGGAATTTAGTGTGAAAGATGACTTTTTGTGTTATAAGGAAAGAGTCGTCATACCAAAGATGGGCAATCTAAGGAACATGATAATGCAATAATCTCATAGATCTCCTTATTCTACTCATCCATAAGGAGCCAAAATGCAAGAAAACATGAAAATAACCTTCTTTTGGTTAGGTATGAACAAGGACATCATGGATTTTGTTGCTCGATGCCTCAAATGTTAGAAAGTCAAGGCAGAATGCCAACATATTGCAAGAAAATTATATCTACATGATATACCTAAACAAAAATGGCAGGTTATATCTATGGATTTTATAGTAGTTTTACCCAAAAAATGATACCAACATGATGCCATCTTGGTAGTGGTCAAAAAAATTACTAAGGTTGCCCACTTCATACCAGGAAATACCAAGGATAATGCTTAGATGGTGGCTAGCAGATTCATCAAAGAGGTATTCTGATTGCATGGATTTCTTGAGGTAATTGTCTCAAATAGAGACTCCAAATTCACTTTTGAATTTTGGATGTCCCTTCATAATACGGTTGGCACAAAATTGAATATGATTTTAGCATACCACCCTAAAATGGATGGCTAAATGGAGCGGGTAAACCAAGTTTTGGAAGACATGCTTTGCATGTACAACATGGATCACAAATCTCATTGGGAAGATTGTCTACCTTTGGTAGAATTTGTCTATAATAATGGACATCACTCCTCACTAGGAATGGCACATTTCGATGCCTTGTATGGTTGAAAGTGTAGAACACCATTGTATTAGGACAACCTAGAGGATCGAGTTGAGATTGGTCCAGAAATGGTCAGGGTAATGGAAGAGTAGTTAAAGGAAATTAGGCAAAGGCTTAAAGAAGTTGTGGATAGGCATAAGAATTATGCAGATCTAAAAAGGACTTCCATAGAATATTCTATTGGAGATAAGGTATTCTTAAGGGTTTAGCCAAAGAAGAGTACTATCAAATCCATGAATTTGGATCCACGCTTTGTGGGACCCTTTGAGATCACAAAAAAGATCAACCCGGTTGCATACTGACTTGCATTACCACCTAATCTATCCAAAATCCATGACACCTTCCACATATCCTTGCTTAGAAAGTATGTTGCTAACCCTAAACATGTGTGGGATGTTTCTAATTTGCAGATGGCAAACCTAGAGACCATTGAAGTACTATCGATGAATATTCTTGAGTTTCATTCCAAGTCTCTACAGAATTAGACTCTCAAACAGTGTAAGGTCCAGTGGGACCAGTTCTCTGAGAAAAATGCCACTTGGGAGAAAGTGGAGGTTATGTGAAAACATTTCTCCTTTCTATTTGAAACTTTGTGATGTAATAACTTTTATTTTTAGTGTTGTTAAAATAAATAAAAACTGGAAACACTGAGGACGATGTTTAATTCTAGTGGGGGAGGATGTCATGACCCTCCCTAGTTGACTTTATGGCACAAAGGAACAATGTATTAACCTGTGGTGTGGTGATACTTAGTTTAAAAATTTGTACAAACTATATGATGTTTAGTTGATTTGTGAAGGGCATATTATTACTAATATATTTCCAAGTGTGCAGGATATGGTATACTCGTGGGTGGAGAAAGCATAAGCATCCACCAGAAATGAGGGTGCTTAAGATCAGAGGAAATGATGATTAAGGTACTCAAAGGTAACATGGATAGATACCTTCATATAGGTATGCATTATTGAAAGGGATAATCATTGATGGTTGATCGCCTTGAGCCTTAGTTGATAGCCTAGTAGCTATCATAAAATCTCTGGCTGAGATAGGTGACAGGGTCGATGGAAAGATTCCCTCTTTGTTGCTTTATAAATTTGTTTGCTCTTTGTTGCATAGTGGTTGGAGTAGCATAATTTTGGAACAGCTATAGAAAAATAACTACCAAATATGTGTGGATGCATAAAACTAATTTTTTTGTTAAAGAAAATATAGAGCATCATTTTCATAGAGAAAGGCATATTAAATTTGAATGTTAAATAAAGATTCATTCAAAAGGATCAATGAAGTTTGATTAAATAATTGATTTAATTAAGCTCATTAGTAAACCTCATTTTATTTAATAGATGAGAGTTTTTTTTAGTTAATTAAAGGTATTCAAATTAATGCTAATAGAGAAGTCATTGAAAGACTTTAGTTGATTAAAAAAAAAAAACATATATCCATTTAAGAAATAAGATGTCTTTTATTTTAATGAAAAATAATTATGAAATTGTATAAATAAAAGAGGTATCTTAATGGTGATAATTATCAATAAAGGATATATATTTAAAATAAAGGAGATATATTAAAATAATACCATCCTTCTAAAATATAAAAAAGGGATAATATAAAATATGTAAATATCTCGTTCCCTTATAGCTCATAAGCTATGAAATAATCTAGGGTGGCTGATAGGCTTCCAAATATGGAAACCATCGGATGAAGGGTTCCTTACCGCCAGAGAAAGGGACAAATAATGGAAGGGGAGGAGGCTCGAGGAGAGGGCTCGAGGTTCGAGACGGGTCACCTAGAGGATAAAAAGCTTGTATGATGAGAAGAAAAGAAGGAAGAGAAAATAAAAGAGAGATAGGATAGATGAGGACGAAGGAGCAGAGGGAGAGAACGTAGACCAAGGACAGGAAAGGTGAGGAATGCATTGTGAGTGAAGGAGAAGTGACCTAGACTCCACTGATCCCCATTTCATAGTAGCATTGAGGTTGGAGTATTAGACTTTAACCTGCCTTTTTTTAGTGCATGCTTTGTATGGTGAAAATTAGTGTTTTAGAAACCATAAATTACTTGGTTGAAAGCTCTACATTTCTGCCCTATTGATGTTTATTTTTTTTTTGAATTTACATGATGGAATCGATAGCCGCCATGAATCTGGGCAGACTGTCTAGCTTTTATGGCTGCCATAGTATTATGTGTTGTTTGCCCTAGAAGCCGCCATATAGATCTTCGTGTAGTCCGCCCCTATAACCACCATGCCACAATCATTTTAAACCTTTTACGCCATTGAAAGCACCAAGAAAGGGACAAGAATTCAGTCCGACGAGACCTGAGATTTGAACCTTTGACCTCCGCCCCACTTATGGGGTTTGGATAAACCAATTGGTCTACACCTCGGACCTCCTATTGATATTTTTTAGAAACCATAAATTGTTTGGTTGAAAGCTAAGCATCGGGTGTGTGTTTGGGAGAGTGTCTATCCAATCTAGACGTAGTGTGTGTTTGGGAGAGCATCTGTCCAAGCTAACACTATGTGTGTGTGTTTGGGAGAGCATCTATCCTAAGTTGGGTGGTGTTTACATTTTTAGAGAGTGTCTATCCAAGCTAACATTGTGTGTGTGTTTGGGAGAGTGTCTGTCCAAGCTAGATGCAGTGTGTGTTTGGGAGAGTCTCTATCCAAGCTAAGCACTGTGTGTATGTGTTTGGGAGAGCATATGTCCAAGTTAAACACTATGTGTTTTAAGAGATGCCTGTGTAAGCTCAGGTGTTGTGCTTTTAGGGAACCACCTGGGTATGCTTAGAGACTCTATTAAGTGTTTCAAAGCTATGAGTTAGACCTTTGCATACAAGGAAGAAGGGACATTGTGTTTGGGAGTGTTGTCTATGGAAACCACCATGCTTTGGAAGAAGGGCATTTAATTAAATAGGAAACCTTTGATTTTAATGATTATTAAAGGAAATTTAATTAAATAGGAAACCTTTGATTTTAATGATTATTAAAGGACATTTAATTAAATAGGAAACCTTTCATTTTAATGATTATTAAAGGGCATTTAATTAAATAGGAAACCTTTGATTTTAATGATTATTAAAGGGCATTTAATTAAATAGGAAACATTTGATTTTAATTATTATTAAAGGGCATTTAATTAAATCATAAACCTTTGATTTTAATGATTATTAAAGGGCATTTGATTAAATAGGAAAACCTTTGATTTTAATGTTTATCTTAGGGTTTTAATTTAAAAGGAAACCTTTGATTTTTGATGATTATCTTAGGTCTTTTAAAATTAAAAGGGATGGGGATTTGTTCCTTAGATTGAAGTTATGGGGCTTTGATTTAAGGAATGAATGAATTATTTGTTTAAATATTAAAAGGGGTGTGATTTTAATGCTTTAAACAGTAAATGATTTAATTGTATTTTGTGAATGGAAAAATATGTGGATTTATTCTTTAGATTGAAGTTATGGGACTTTGATTTAGGGAATGTAAATAAAAGGATTGTTTTAGAGGTTAAATGTATGGGAATTTATTGCTTTAAAGCATGAATGAATCTGATTAAGTTAGGCCTTGTTCTAAGTAGAACATGTTGGATGACTCTCTAAAGGAGTTTGAGAGGTGAAGATAAAAGTAAAGGATATTTTATGATATCCATTATGCATTAGATGGTTGGAAACTTATTTAGATTTTGTATAGTTGCAATTTGGAAAAGTAAATGAGTAGATGCATTTAAAGGTATGCCTATCCTGAACCATGAGTACCCTGATCCCCTACTACCCTCAAAGAATCAATGGGAAGCAAGGAGTTCAATGGAAGTGAGGTATAGGTAATTGTATTTTATGTTGCTTTACTATGCTCAAATATATTAGAATTTATTGGGGAGATATCCCCAATATAGATGTTGTAATATTCCTTAGAGTAAGAAGGAATTAATGTGCAAATTCTAATGCAATAATTGTTCATTGGATTAAAGAAGGTATTTTTACTTTATGGTTGTAATTGTTTATGTTATGTAGATGATTCTTTTTAAAGTTAATCTTTCTTGTGTTCTAGATACTTGGTGATTGTTTTTTGGTAATGTGGTATCTAGTTGTATCATTGTTTGGATTTCTTGATGTTAGAAATATAAGTGTAGAGTTCTAGGGTGAACTTAGAGGTGACCTAAGAGAATTGAGAACTCCCTTAGGGTGAACATAGGATACCTAAGGGAATTGAGACCCCCTTAGGGAGATAAAGGACTAGGTTGTGGAGATACTACATTTGAGTTAAGATTGCTCGTTGTGGAGACGAGATAGATAGCTTAGCTCATAATACTCATAGAATTCCTACACATGATGATTTGTGTATGGCATGGAGATGTGTGTATACCTTCGATGGATGGAGGGTGATAAGTCTAGCTCATCGAGAATGATGGGAAAGATAGACTTATTTGCAATAACACATGATACGCCTACATAAACGGACTTGTGTTAGGGTACCTCATGAGATGTAGCTTTCAAGAAAACTTAGGAGATCGAGAATTTAGGAAAATAGTGGTTTGGTTAGGGGTTCATGAAGAGTTCATGTACCTCTCTCCATAGTAAAAAAAAAAAATCTATTTTTTTATTTTTTTGTTTGTTTATTTTTTTGTTTGTTACACTATAATGGGAAGTAGGCACCTAATGGGAAGCAAGCACCTACGAGAAGCAGGAACCTGTTAGTTAAGTTCCAAATGAAAGTCAAGAATTTCAAAGGGAATCGAGCGCCTGACTTAGTGCTTCATACCAATGTACTAAAAATGTTTACCTTCATCAAATTAAAAGTGCCAGGTCCAAATGGGACTTTGACATAAACATGCTAAAATACCGTAAAAACCACTAAATCTACACACAATTCACTTAAAAACAAATATTAGATAATATACATAATTTACTATTAAATATATATAAAAATTTCATAAAACATACATTCTATAATAATAATGTTGCATAATATGTTAGAAATCCATGTATAAATATGAGCATTTTTTGTTCTCATCATCCCCCCATGCTTAAAATAGTGGTTCATCCTTGTGACACCCCCTATGCTTAAAGAGTGGTACACCCTTGTGACAACCAATTCTTGTAATTTCCAATTTTAACAATGGTTATCCAATATGCTCTATTTTTCTTTCTCCTCTTTATGGCTATGCAACTTATTCTTTTTCAAAAAAATGACTTATGGATTTCCCCCATGGTAAATATCTATGTTTTTTCCACTTTATGATTTTTTTTAAATCCAGAAACTCTGTTATTTTGTACAGATTCTTGCTAACTTATAGTTTTTCTGAATCAACTACATCCATGAACATAGGAAGTCATTTACCATAATTAGAAATAATTAAAGTTATCTATGCAAGATATCTTTAAAGCATGTGTCGGATTTTAAGTGGATGATGACCATGAGTGTTCTCCCAACAAAATATTTGCATGTGGATAAAATACCAAATGGGGCTAAATGGTTGGATGAACAATTTAATGAGGATCATGCCGACACTATTTTACAGAAATATATTTCTATGAAAACTATATATATAACATAAAATTAAGTACACCTATATTATATTTTGTGCATGTATAATGCACAAAAATTTGTGGTGTACTTGTATTGGCAATTTGATGATGACCATGTGTACTGGAACAAAGAACATCATGCTTATTTCCCATGTGAAAACATTTTCTCCATATGACTGGTTCTTCATTACTGTAATTTATTCATTTGAGGTTTTCTACACAAATTCAAGAAAATATTAGAAAAAAATATCTTCATAGGATGACACACATCCCTTCCTCGAAATTTGTTCATTGATGACCTTGGAATGTGCATAAATATCTAATGGAAAAATTAAGATAATTTTATCCATGAGAGGTTTTGACTTTATGCACGTGGATGAGTTGTTGATGTGGCACGGGCCACTTCCCAATGCTGAAGATTATTCATACTAGGTACAAACACCCATTTGAACAAAAAGCAAGTGCCTTTTATATGGAAATCAGGCCCTTCTAACCTATGGTACACAGGTTTGTTAAAATAGGATGTAGGCACATTCTGCTTGCAATTGGACATCGATCTTAACAATGGAAATCAGGTGCTTCTTGCTTGCAATTAGGTGCCTTACATAAAACAAAATTTATACAATTTTTTTTTAATCACTATGCTAAGAAGATTTGGTGTCAATTTCTTGAAAACTGAAATTCGGGCGTCCTCTTGGAGAACCAGGAATCAGGCATCGGTCTACCAGAAAATGGGATGTAGGTGCCATCTTCGTAACAAAATGGGAGTCAGGCACCATGGATTGTATAATGGGAATCAGGCACCTTCTACTGTACAATAGAAATTAGGTTCTTTTCCCATCAGAAAATAGGTGCTTCTTTTTATTCAATGGGTGGTGACTTTTCCTTGAATATGCATTTTTCAGGTTGATCAGGCCCTTCAGTGCTTCTAATTGAAGAACAAGAAAAAAATCAGCATTGACCCTTGAACTAACAGTTGAGTGTTTTATTGTCCATAAATACCAATATAAACAATCTTGTGCAGATTCAGGTTTAGTATTCCCCTTCTAAGGGATGAGCTACTCCTACTCCTAGAAAGCTAGAAATGTGCAGGTTCATGGATCTTGTGTCGTTAGGCCTAGGTTTCCCAAGCTACTTAATGATTGCACTCAAGGCATCATTTCTGCAAAACAAAACTTGAAAGCGGTAAAACATAGACTCATGGAGTCTATGCATGATAGGCCTAGATTTACCAAGCTACCTACAGATTGCATCAGAGTACAATACCTACAAAATAAAAACTCAAATAAAAGTAAATTGATGTTAAGAAAAATAGGTTCCATGTCGTCTTTCCTTTTTTTTATATCATGAATATGTGAACATTCATCAAATGGCTGGTATGGATTTAAGAAGATGGAGTCTCCCTCATGCTTGTGTTTGATTTAATATCGTGAATGTGAGGTGCATGACAAAGCTGTAAATGGAGCCCATTGACTGTTACATCGTGTGTTGTTACGGACTCTCCGTAAAAATCCCCACTTTGTGAAATCTTCATAGCCAACTCTTTTTTTATAATCATATATGTGCTGCTCAAAAGAGTATTGTGAACCATCTGAGCTCATCTTTTATTTACCAAATTTGGTGCTGCCATAGACGAGTGTTGCACATCTGCCCACGGTGCTAAACCGTATGCAACAAATGTGTTTTATTGAGTGCCTAGTAGTAGATCCCATAGAATATCTGAAGTTAAGCATTATGACATGGAGTAGAACTGGGATGGGTGACCACCTGGGAAGTCCCAAGAACTGCACCCTTTTTTTTTCAAAAATTTTCCAGATTCTGGAATTTTCCAGAATTTTCCAAATTCTGGAATGTTTTTCCAAAAAAATTCATAATTGTCCAAATTCTAGAATTTTCCAGAAATTTTTTAGTTTCTGGAATTTTCCAGATTTTTTTCATAAGTTTCCAGATTCTGGAATTTTCCAAAAATTTTCAGATTCTAGAATATATATATATATATATATTGGAAAATAGAATGGAATGACACATGCTGGTAGGTCTGATTGCCTTGGATGCCTACGATCTGCACTAAGCCTCTTGTTGTCTGCAAAACATAACAAAATAAAAAGAAAAACCTAAACTAATGGTATTAAAGAAAATTCTATTTTTTTTTAAATTGAACGTTGTAATAGTGTTCATTGTGTTGTGGGTTATAACATTGAAGGTGGGGTCTCCCCCATGCCTGCAATCGAGCAAGCCTCGGGAATTTGGGGCTTGTGGTAAGATCTTAATTTGTGTCTAAAATTTGATACAATTAAGACTTCATTTGTCCCATCCCCTTCTTTATCCAATTTTATGATTCTTTGCAGCATGGGAAGATAATCTTCCTGGATGGCCTTAAAATTAGACTCTTCCAACTCATTGGCAGATTGTGCAGGCAAGTGGATGACTATTGTTTGTAAATTTTTTTAATTAATTATCATTTTCCCTATTTTGCATCTAATATCAGTATTAAATTTTACCAAAGTGTTAGAAAATATTAAACCTGCAAATTTATTATTAAAGCTGGGTGTTTGAGATAGGTTTTGTCTAATATTACATTAACATGTTGACCTATCACCCTCATTGTTTTTTACTGTGGTTCCCATATCGATCTCTTGAGGAAAAAATCCCTAATGGATTCAATGTAAATAGGCACATACCTAATAGTTTGAGGAATGATATCAGTAAGATTTCTCAATTGTTTCATAATATCAAACTTAGGTGGTGTTATTTCTCTAGTTTTCCATAACCTTTCGGGATATGGTGGAAGTCCTTCATTACTTTATTATTCAGAAGCACACTTTATTTATACACTATTATGGCACATTGGGTTTATTCCCATAATTCCCTACTCAACTAGTAAATTTAAATAGTTGCTACTGGGATTTAGCTCTGGTGATGCCAAAAACTGTCTTGGCCTGGTAGAAGATGAAACTGGTAAGCTGGGATTTTTTATAGTTGTGTCTGTGGAGGTAGATCCACGAGGTAAGTTTCTACTTCCTCTAGATTTTATTTTAGTATTTTTGGACACAACCTGGTTTGATGATCCAAGTGACAGTTTTCATTAACTTCTACTATATTCTTTAGATATTTATTTTTTTCATGGTTTTCTCTACACCTTGAACAAAAAAAGATAAAAATTGCTTCAAATTCTTGCTTCTTCTTCTGGAATGTGTCTAACTGTGAAGCAAGAGATAAAATTTTACTTTGCACACCATTAAACAATGTTCCTATTTTTATTTTAATTATGGAGGCTATTCCTCGTATTGGCAGTTTTTCCTTTTTGTTGGAATACTTTTGAAATAATTGCTGAATTTTCCCCATCCTGGTCACTAAAATATTTTGTATAATAAGTTTTTGTGATGACTCAAATGGATGGGATTTTCTCTTTAATAACTATTTTCAAAATATTCTAAGCTTGAGGTGTTTTCTATTTTTTCAATAAATGATCCGTTGGATTTTTTAGGCTCTTGGTGGACTCATGCTTCACAGGTAGATGATCTATAGGTAAGAAAATCTGAATTTAATTTTCAAACTAACTGACCTATGGATCATACACTATAGTTGTGAAACTCCCCAGAAACGATGCCAAAATGTTGGGCAAAATATTGGTTAGTTTTCTATAGTTCAATTAATTACCTCCATTTAATTGTCAACCCGGGGTAGCTCGTAGACTTGTGAGCATCACACATAGTATATGCTTGTAGTGCGAGGAATGAGTCCCTCTATGCCTATTGGTTTGGGGGGTGTTTGATGTTCATTGAAGTTTTGATTCTAAATTCCAAACCAATAATCTATCCTACATCTATGAAAACAAGACTGAATGCATACAAAAATTAAAATGGTACTTTGTTGAAAATGATATAAAATAAGAAAAATAATAGGGAAATAAATAATCTAAAAAATAGTAAATAAATTAACTACAAAAAGTAAGGTAAAATGGGAGGAGTACTATTTAGAGTGGGCCTAGGCTCCAACAATATTCTTCCTGATCAATTCATTCATCGGATGCTAGTTTGAGATTAATAAAAATACTCAAATGAATATATTGCAGCTTTAGAAAATTACAGAATAATTATCATGTCTAGGATCCGGGATATCTTTATCAAGGGTGGCCTACATATTTATAAGATATGCAGTCATGCCCTGTTACATTTGAGAGCAAATAAATTCTTGATTTTTTGGTTACAACAAATATGCAAAAATAAGGAGATAAAGCAAATACATTTAATTGCAGATTGATTTAACGTATTCTATTTTTATCAAAACATAATACATTTTAATATTATACTTTATCTATTTACATTTTTGTTTATGTATTTCTAAAAAATAGATAACACATGGTCTTTGATATTGTCCTTCGTCTTCATATTTGCTAAAACATTACCCGCATCCATTGCTAAAATATATGTTATGTTTTGCCAACAATAGAGTCGTGTTGTAATTTATGTCAACAAAAGTTGCGTTGTAATTCTGCATCAACGGGAAGCAAGCATCATAATGGAAAGTAGGTGACTAACGGGAAGCAGACACCTAATAGGAAGTAGGTGCCTACAAGAAGCAGGCACCTAATGGGAAGTAGACGCTTGTCAGTTAAGCACCAAATGGAAGTCGAGCATTTCAAAGGGAATTAGGTTCCTGACTTAGTGCTTCATACTGGTGTATTGTAGATGTTTGTCTTCATAAAATTGAAAGTGCCAGGTCCAAATGGGACTTTGACATAAACATGTTAAAATACCGTAAAAACCACTAAATCTACACACAATTCACTTAAAAACAAATATTAGATAATATACATAATTTACTATTAAAATATATATATATATATATATATATATATATAAATTTCATAAAACATACATTCTATGATAATAATACCACATAATATGTTAGAAATCCATGTATAAATATGAACATTTTTGGTGCTCATCACTCTTCTTGAGAGATCATTCTTATGACAATAGCTCTATTTATCATGTGCTTTTATAGTTATAGGACCAAGGCTAATTTTTGTGTGTTAATATTTATTTTTCTAGAACACGGGTAGTGTTAAAGAAATCTGGGGTGGTTCTTGATTTGGAGTCACCTCCAACCAAAATTCATAATTTGATTTTTAGACTCACATGGGTTAATTCGTCTAGTGAGATGTTAATTATGAATATGACTATAGAAGACAAAGTCATGTTTTATTTCCAACTATGTGGCTAGTTTAGGTATGTAATATAACATCTATTGTTATTTTTTATGAATATAAATTCTAATTTTATTATATTTATTATAAAGGATCATGTTGCTCTTGTGGATGTTATTTTTTGATTCTGCAAACTTCATTATGAATTTATGTGCTCAATCCTTCCTATTTGGATATTGGATTCTGTATTAATTTTCTTTTTCTTTTCAAATTTGAATGAGGGACAATCATCATTGATTACAAGTGTACAAATTGGAAAAACAGGTTTTAGAACTTGATGTAGATATCATTGTGTCACTGCTAATATTAGTTGTTATGGTAATTTTATTCTCTGTACCTAAGGATTTGATATTTTTTATAGAAGTAATTAAGTCTTGTCATTATGTTTTGGTGATTTTACTTTGTTCTTGATTCCAATTGTTTAATTTCTACCTATTTTATGAAGGTGTTTTGATTATTTTCAAAGCTTATCCTTTTGACCATTAAGGTTTTAATATTGGACTAAACGTGTACAATTTGTTTATCCATATGTATTTTTTAATACTATTGTACCATTCAAGTGTTGTTTATTTGAGATGCAAAATGATATTAAGAGTCTTATATTTTGCTATAATCTCAAATATTCAAAATAAATTATCATTTAACTTGAATCATGCTTCATGAACCACATGGATTGTGGAATCAAAAGTCTAATTTGTGAACCTCTTGATATATTTTGCTAGAGTGAGAGTATGAGAGCATCTTTATCTTCTCTTGTATTCCCTTACCTTTTTTTCATTTATCTCAATCATTAATCCATATAATTGGATTGACTTTCTTCCTACACATTAGGCAATATTTATACATTTCCACTTATATTTTTACTGCTTGAAATAAGTTTGTAAGAGTTGTTGTGAAATTAACTGGTATTCATATTTTTGCATATGGATGGAAAAAAACATAGATTCTCTGTATGCCATCATGATGGACCATCCCACTTATAGATGCACCCAATTACAAGATATAAAATCAATAATTTTAGTCTCTTTACTTTATTGTAGTAAGCATGATAGTCAAAGAATTAGCTTGTGACTCCTCTTATTTCATGTTCATGTGACATCCAACTCAGGGATGATGAACCAAAACTTCGTTAAGCAAGCATTGGTTTCTATTAACTTTACTAATTCTTATATATCCAAGTGTTTCCTTCAAAAAATTTAGATATGCATATTCCTTTAAGTAATTATTAAAACTAGGCTATCTTTGTTGGCTCTCTTGTATTTCTATTAGCTCTATATCACCCATGTTTTCAAAATCCATATTATAAAGTGCTAATGATTTGTTTTTGTCACTCGTGAAATCAATATATTTCTTTCTTATTCTATGTTTGATTCAATTTAAAAAGCAATTAGAAGGTTATATTCAATGACAATTGTATGCATATTATTTATGTTATAGTCACTACTTTTTAACAAAAAAAAGAAATTGTCATATTATATTAATCTAGATAAATAATATAAATATTACATTACTATATTCTTTCTCTTCTATGTTCTTCTCCTATTTGTTGTAGTGATATTTTACACACTTTGGACATGGCTCCCTAGTTCTTGTGTTGGATTGTATTTTTCTATGATAGTAAATTTTAGATTCTTTTTATTATCTTTATTTGATGAGTGCTTATAAGGGTGGTTTGCATTTTTGTTTATAGTTCTTTGTTTCAAGGGCTGGTGATATGACTTCATGTATTGGTTTTATCTCTTTGGAATTTATTTAATATTAGTTGCTATGGTAATTTCTTTCTCTGTACCTAAGGATTTGATATTTTTTTATACAAGTAATTAAGTCTTGCCATTATATTTTTGGTTATTTTACTTCTTGATTCCAATTGTTTAAGTTTTACCTATTTTGTAAAGGTGTTTTATTGTTTGCAAATATTATCCTTTTGACCATTAAGATTTTAAAATTAGGCTAAATGTGTACAATTTCTTTATCCATATGTATTTTTGAATACTATTGTACCATTCTAGTGTTTTTTATTTGAGATGCAAAATGATATTAAGAGCCTTATATTCTGCTATAATCTCAAATATTCAAAAGAAATTATCATTGAACTTGAATCATGCTTCATGAGCCACATGGCTTGTGGAATCAAAAGTCTAATTTGTGAACTTCTTGAGATATTTTGCTAGAGTGAGAGTATGAGAGCATCTTTATGTTCTCTTGTATTCCCTTACCTTTCTCTCCATTTGTCTCAATTATTAATCCATATAATTGGATTGTCTTGCTTCCTAGCCATTTGGCAGTGTTTGTATATTTTCTACTTATATTTTTATTGCTTTAAATAATTTTGTAGGAGTTGTTTGCTATAAAATGTATTGTTATTTGTCTTTCTGCATATGGATGGAAAAAACATGGATTCTCTATATGTCATCATGATGGACCATCCCACTTATAGATGCACTCAATTACAAGATACAAAATCAATGATTTTAGTCTCTTTACTTTACTATAGTAAACATGGGGGTCAGAGAAGTAACTTACAACTCCTCTTATTTCATGTTCATGTGACATCCAACTCATTGATGATGAACCAAAACTTGGTTGAGCAAGCATAGGTTTCATTTACTTTGTTGATGCTTATATATCCAAGTATCTCCTTCAAACCATCTAGATATGCATATTCCTTTTAATAATTATTAGAATCAAACTATCTTTGTTGGATCTCTTGTATTTCTATTAGCTCTATATCACAAATATTTTCAAAATCCATATTATAAAGTGTCAATGATCTGCTTTTGTCACTCATGAAATCAATTTATTTTCTTTCTTCTAAGTTTGATTCAATTTAAAAAGCAATCAAAAGGTTCCATTCCATGACAATTGTTTGCATATTACCTACATCACAATAATTTTTTTTAGACCAAAAATTATTATATTATATTAAGCTAGATAAATAATATAAATATTCTCCATTCCATGACAATTGTTTACATATTACCTACATCACAGTCACTTATTTCTAGCCATTATATTATATTAAGCTAGATAAATAATATAAATATTATGTTACTGTATTTTTTTCTTCTATGTTCTGCTACTTGTCGAAGTGATATTTTACACACTTTGGACATGGCTCCCTAGTTCTTGTGTTGGATTGTATTTTTTTGTGATTGTAATTTTTTGATTTATTTTTATTATCTTTTCTTGATGAGTGCTTATAAGGGTAGTTTGCATTTTTTTTTATAGTTCTTTATTTCAAGGGTTGGTGATACAACTTCATGTACTATTTTTATCTCTTTGGGATTTATTTAATATTAGTTGCTATGGTAATTTCCTTCATTGTACCTAAGGATTTGATATTTTTATAGAAGTAATAAAGTCTTGCCATTATGTTTTTGGTGATTTTACTTTGTTCTTGATTCCAATTGTTTAAGTTCTACCTATTTTGTAAAGGTGTTTGATTGTTTTCAAAGCTTATCCTTTTGACCATTAAGGTTTTAATATTGGACCAAATGTGTACAATTTATTTATCCATATGTATTTTTTAATATTTTTGTACCATTCTATTGTTATTTCTTTGATATGTATAATGATATTAAAATATTTATCATCTACTATAACCTCAATTATTCAAAATAAATTATCAATTAAATTGAATCATGTTTCATGAGCCACATGGCTTGTGGAATCAAAAGTTTAATTTGTGAACTTCTTGAGATATTTTTCTAAAGTGAGAGTATAGGAGCATATTTATCTTCTCTTGTATTAACTTATCTTTTTTTTTCTATTTGTCTCAATAATTAATACATATAATTGGAGTGAATTACTTCCTAGTCATTTGAAAGTCTTTGTATATTTTCCAATTATATTTTTATTTATTGAAATAAGTTTGTAGAAGTTTTTTGCTATGAAATTGATTATTATTCATCTTTTTGCATATTGATGGAAAAAACATGGATTCTTTGTATGTCATCATGATGGACCATCTCACTTATAGATACATCCAATTATAGGATACAAAATCAATTATTGTAGTCTTTTTATTTTACTGTAGTAAACATGGGGTCAGAGAATACAAGATATAAAATCAATGATTATACTCCTCTTATTTCATATTCATGTGATATCCAACTCATGAATGATGAGCCAAAACTTGGTCAAACAAACATAGGTTTTGTTTAAATTTGTTGATGCTTATATACACAAGTGTTTCCTTCAAACCATCTAGATATGCATCTTTATTTCAATAATTATTAGAATCAAACTATTTTTGTTGGCTCTTTTGTATTTCTATTAGTTTTATATCACCCATTTTTTCATGAGCCACACTTTTCTTTTTCATAATTATTATAATCAAAACTTACTCTTGTATATTATTGGTTAAATGAAATGTGTGAAGACCATGAACATACATATTTTTTTTCTAGGTTAGAGCTCAAACAACTAATTTTTGTTACGCTAATAAATACTTGATAGTTTGATGGAGTAAAAAATTCTCAATGGATATATTGATAAAATGGTAAAACTACTAAGGGATATTAAAAATTGACTCAAGTTATTTTTGACAAAATGGTAAGTTCTGAAAAGGGGATATTATTTATTATATAGGGATTTACCATTAGGGGCCTAATGAATTAAAAGGGGAGGTTGTAAATTTAAATATAGGGTTTCTTTTTTTAATAAACCCATGAATGCATGTGTTTTGAAGGCTTTCGACTAAGTGACCCCCCATGGTACAAGGTGAACCCTTACGGTAAGCACATTGCATATTTTAGCAAGTATTTTTATCACTTATAGTGAGTGATTCACTTTCTAAAAGTGATCAATGCACTCCTTTTTTATATCTTTTCTAACATCAATTGCTTATGGACACAAACATGTTGATTTGGTAAGAAAAGGTACTTGTTGATGTAAAATAGAAAAACTTTAAGAGGAAAAGAAAAAAGATAAATGAGACTAGTAGAGGTAAAAGGAATGATAATATTTTCCAAATTAGTAGTTGCTACTATGTACATACATATTTTTGGCTGAAATTCTTGTTGTTATACAAGGTGAAGATTCTTACAAAAATAAATAGCATTCCTCTTTTCATGTAATACAACCTATAAGTATTTGGATCTATAATCTTAGCAATTTGGTAGGTCCAAATCCATTATAAATCAAACTTCTAGTATGCCCTAGTTTTGCTTGATCCTCATCCCATTTGAGTATGCTATCTCCTTATTTATACTCCACTTCTATGGATTCATTATCAAACTATATTTTGATGGCTTCTTGATGTTGAATGGTATTCTTGAAGGTATTATATATCTTCTTCTAGGGCTTGATTTAACCTTGATTGCATGTGTTTAATGAAAAATTCCTCCCATTCAAGTTGATATAAAATTTGGATGAAAGGAGAATGTAAATTAATTGGCAACATCACTTCCTTGCCATAGACTATCTTGTAATGGAGGGGGGGGGGCTCTAGTGAGTGTTTTTGACATCACTCTATCTACCCATGATGCTTTATGCAATTTTGTATGCAAATCACTTTATTACTCTAAGATGTTCCTTTTCAAGATTCTCATTACATTTTTATTTATCAGCTCATCTAATCCTTTATAATGGGGATAATAATTAGATGATATTTTAAACAAAAATCCATACTCAAATACAAATCTCATCACCTTAACCCCTTTGAATTAAGTGGTATTTTTTGTGACTATAACAATAGGTGCTTAGAATCTAGCAATATCCTCAAGCAATTATGCCACCATATCCTGATTAGTTAATTTAGCTAGGACCACTTCAACCCATTTGGTAACATAAACTATAGTAATTAGGTTCCATATATGTACTAAACTTGATAATGGGTTAATTTTACCTATGAAATCAAGTCTCAATTATTGAAACAATTTAGTAACAGTCATAGGTTTCAAGGGTATTGGAGTTTTTTCTTGAAGAACACAAGCTTATACTGAGAGGGGGGGGTGAACAGTATAAGACCTCTTTTTACTTTTTCTTTATACTACTAAACAATACAGTAAAATACTCAAATAAATGCACAAAATAATCCACAAAGAGGCACCATATTTTAACGTGGTTCACCCAGAAAGTCTGGGTTGCATCCACAAAACTTTTTTCTAAAATTTTATCTCAAATTATTTGAGAAACCTTCCCAATTACAATGTTTATGAGCCTCAGCTCAAAGGAGATACCTTCCCCTAACTCTACTCTAGCTGGTGATCCTCTAGAAGACCTCTACCTCAAATCCCCTTAGCAAATGGAACTCTATCCATAGAAGACACCTGTCTTCCCTGCTTTGGCTGGAGACCTTTGTCCTCAACTCTATCACCTCAAAGCTGGTCCTCGAATTTGCACTAAACACAGTCCTTCGGTCTAGCACAAATGTCCTCGATCTCTTTCTCTAATTTGTACCAAACACAGTCCTTCGGTCTGGCACATATGTCTTTGTCCTCTTTTTCTAGTCTGCACAAAAACATAGTCCTTTGCTATTTTTGCGCAATCACAGCTACCCTTTATCAAACTTCGACCTTTGCACCTCTGTGCAATTACAACCGCATAGTCTTTGTGCACTCTGCTTCCTTGCAATCTCTCTCACTTGGAATATTCGACAGAATGCACTCTGCTCTCGGAGATCGAACTTCTTCTCTTCGCACAGTCTGTGAACGTCGCTCTTCGAACGTGCACTTCGATCGATTCTTATTTTCTCTCCAAGTAGCCCTACTTTTATACTAATACTTTAAATATCAACACCTTGATCTTAGTTTGTTGCTACCATTAACTTCATTGGCTGCAAAACCCTAAACTCTATCGGATCAAATTCAACTCTATCAGCTTCAACCGCCTCTATGGTTTAGTAGCTTTTCTCATGAAACTACAACATGTCGTGATATCGTGACACCTTTGCAGCCGTACACTTTCTTTTGGATTTTGTCATGAAATCGTGACACTTTCTGCTTCTGCTGACGTCATCTTCTCTTATGTCGCGAAATCGTGACCCTTCTGTCTTCATGGCCTTCTTCTCTGCTTTTGTCATGAAATAATGACACTTTTGCCTCTACTGACGTCATCTTCAATTTTGTCACGAAATCATGACCCTTCTGCCTTCATGGCCTTCCTCTCAGCTTTTGTCACAAAATCGTGACACTTCCGTTGCCTTGAGTTTCTTTCTACCTTACACCCGCAAAACTGGAACATGTCGCAAAATTGTGACACTTACACTGCCTTAAGCTCTTTTCTGCCTTACGCCCGTGAAACTAGAACATGTCACGAAATCAAGATGCTTTTGTCTTCATAGCCTTCCTCTCTGTTTCTATCATGAAATCATGACACTTATCCTCTAGAAGACCTGCTTCCAATTTCTGTCATGAAATCGTGACACTTTCTCCAACCGTACGCTTTTCTTTCATCCTGTCACAAAATCGCTACATCTTCATTCACTGGCTTCTTCACTTCTGCCTGTCACAAAATAATGACACTTTCTACATCCGTACGCTTTTCTTTCATCTTGTCATGAAATCATGACGCTTTCAGCTTTTGAAAGCTTTCTTTGCAACCTATTGTGAAATCGTGATGCTTCTCATTTCAAACTCTTCCCTTTGTTGCATGTCACAAAATTGCGACAATTCTCACTTCAAGCTTTTCAACATGTCATAAAATCGTGACAGTCCTCACTTCCTCTTTTGTAGCATGTCATGAAATCATGACTGTTCTCACTTCAAACTCTATAGCATGTCACAAAATTGCGACACCTTTCGAGTAACTTTCTCTCTCTTTGAACTTGTCACGAAATCGTGATAGTTCACACTATGGACTCTCTTTTCAGCATTATGTCATGAAATCGCTACATTTTTTCTTTCGGACTCCCTCTCCTGCAACATGTCATGAAATCGTGACACTTTTTCGTTTGACAATATTCTTTGCAATATGTCACGAAATCGTGACACTTTTCCTTCTCTGCCTTCCTGCACTTTTAGAGTCACGAAAATGCGACATGTCGCAAAATTGTGACACTTTCCACCTTGCTTTCTGTCTCTACAAACATGTCGTGAAATCATGAAAGTTTTGCCAGCTTCTTCTCTCTCTTCCAACATTTCGTGAAATCGTGACAGTTTTGCCAGCTTCTTCTCTCTCTTCTCACATGTCGCGAAATCGTGACAGTTTTGCCAGCACTTTCTCTCTCCTCTAACATGTGAAATCGTGATAGTTTTTCCAGCCTGCTGCATACTTTTTCTTACTTGTCTTTTTCTTTGATCTTTTGCAAAAAGGGCTACTATGATTTTCTTGGAAACTCACTGTCCATGCTCTGAATAATCTGACATTAAATCAAATTCCTTCAAGAGCTTCTTGACATCAATGACAACTTCTACACTTGAGCAAAGGCAATGTACCCAAGGTACCCAAAATTGCCAACAATCTCCCCCTTTGTCATTGATGGCAAACCTTTACTGAAAACACATCTCAAGAGAAAAAATTGAAACCAACTGTGCTAACAACTGAGAATCTACCTTTGAAGTTTTTCTCCCACTAACTTGAAGCTCTTCTCTTCACTTGATGCTCTCCCCCTTACTTATATCTCTCCCCCTTTGTCATCAATGGCAAAGGGTCACCTTTGGGGCTTGGTACTAAGAATGAGCCTCTTAGCTTAGTCCCTCCCCCACCTCCTGATGACGTGATTAAAATAGGGGTGGGAGTAAAACTCCCATTAGGCACTGATCATCATCAGCATCTACAATTTCCTTGTCGGGCCTTCTTTTAAAATTTTTGTCAATATTTTTGTTCTTGTTCCTATCACTGTTCTGATCCTTGGAACCGTTCATACCACTGTTCCTGTTCCTGTACCTTGTAATATTAGCTCTACACTATCTAGCTATATGACCGTCATTGTTGCACTTATAATAGGTAATAATGTTATTTCTTTTAGGCATACCTGTTCTTTGAATCTGCCTGTTTTGACTAACCATGTTCCTATTATTAGCCTTGCAAAAAAATGCCTTATGCCCAAACTGATTACAAGAGTAGCAATACCCTTGAAAGAAATTGCTACCTCTGAAACTATCATTTACATTCCTTACTTGAGTCATGCAATGCATAGCCATGTGACCAAACCTGTGACACGCAAAACATCTATCATGAAATTTTCTTTTATTTGACCTCTTGGGTCCCGAAAACTTCTTCTTCTCAATCTGAATTTCATTTTCTGTTTCTACGCATCTATCACTCATGGACTCATGATTTGAAGTAATTTCTTCATTAGAACTCTCTTCCTTTTGAAATCTCTTGCTAGATTCCCCAACCTGTTCCTTGTGCGGCTCAACAAAACCAAGACCTATTTTATCTATTGGTTTTCTTTGACCTTTGATGAGAGACTTAACCCTTTTGGAGCTATCTTGAAACCTGTATAGTTTATCCTTGTACTCTTTAGTTTCCACTTCCAAAGAAGCCATTTTCTATTCCAACTCATTATACTGAAGAATCTTAGACTCTAACTCGTCCTTGAGTTCTTGTGTCTTAGCCATAGAGAAGTCAAGACTTTCTGTAATATCATCTCTCTCCATACAACATTCATCTAACTTATCCTTGAGTCTGGAATTCTTCTTTCTTTCCTTTTTCAAAGCACTAAGAGCATTAGTAAGTTCACTTTCAAGATCCTTTATTTGTTTGCTTTCTGAATCATCAGAGCCTTTTACAGATTTCTTATCACTAGAGGTGCTACCCTTTTCAAAAACCATACAAGTGTATTCCTTATAGTTTTCTGAAGCATCCTCATACATACTAGTAACCAATTCATTATTTATGTAATCATCCTCAAGGTGACCAAAATTTCCACATCTAAAACATTTCATGATAATGAATCTATGTTTCGGTTCTTCCTCTTTTTTTGATATGAACAACATCTCATTTTCACTATCACTTGAAGAACTTTCACTATCACTACTAGAACACTTACTTGCTTTGTCTAGGTAGAAAATCTTCTTGTGCTTGTGAGAATACCTCTTTCCATGATTGTTGTGTTCATCTTTGTTCTTCCTGTGATGTTTGAACTTTTCAGAATCCTTGCTCTTAGAATCTTGTTTATCTTCATCACTTTCATACTTGGAAACAGTACAGTCAGTAGCATAATGGCCAAAATTTCCACAATTGAAACATCTTATATTCTTCATGCTTTTGTGCTTTCTAGAGAACTTGCCTTTCTTGCTGTAATATGCCTCTTCATCACTATAAGACTCATCACTCTATTGAATATGTTTACCTTTGGATTTCTTGGTAGCCTTGAAAGCTGCCTCTTTCTTGACATCAACCTTCACTTGAGTTCTCAACTCAAATGCTGCAAGTATACTATGGAGCTCATCATTTTTCAACTTATCCAAATCTTTAGCTTCCTCAATAGCAAAAATCTTTTCACTAAATCTATTAGGAATAGATCTTAAAATCTTATCACAAACATCATTTTCAGCAAGCTCAAGACCTAAGTCTTTCATGGAGTTAACAACCTCATCCATACGAAGCATGTAGTCACTAATATTTTCATCATCATTCATCTTGAGTTGTTCAAACATACCTTTGAAGTGTCTCAACTTGGCCTTTTAGACATTTACATCACCTGTGTGAACCACCTGTAGTTGTTTCCACATTTCACTAGTTGTCTTGCAGTGAATCACCTTGGTAAGATCTGCCTTCTGTAAACCCTTCAAGATTGCATTCATTGCTTTTGAATTGTTGTGATGTAGGAGCATGTCTTATTTAGTATAAGGACCATTTTCAAGAATAGTGTACCCGTATTCAATCACTTCCCAAACCTCATTCCCAAGTGCCATTAGATGAACCTTCATCCTTGCACTCCAAAGACCAAAATCTGATCCATCAAGAATAGGTGCTGCATTGCCACTTGAATAATCCATTATGTTCTTTGCTAGCTTTTCCTTCAAGCTGTTAAAATTTTTGAAGGCACCTGCTCTGATACCAATTGAAGAACACAAGATTATACTGAGAGGGGGGGTGAATAGTATAATACCTCTTTTTACTTTTTCTTTATACTACTAAATAGTACAACAAAATACTCAAAGCAATATCAAAGCAATGCATAAAATCATCCACAAAGAGGCACCATATTTTAACGTGGTTCACCCAGAAAGTTTTGGTTACGTCCACAAAACTTTTTTCTAAAATTTTATCTCAAATTATTTGGGAAACCTTCCCAATTACAATGTTTATGAGCCTCGGCTCAAAGGAGATACCTTCCCCTAACTCTGCTCTTGCTGGTGATCCTCTAGAAGACCTTTGCCTCAACTGCCCTTAGAAAATGGAACTCTATCCACAGAAGACACCTATCTTCCCTACTCTGGCTGGAGACCTTTGTCCTCAACTCTATCACCTCAAAGATGGTCCTCGAATTTACACTAAACATAGTCCTTCGGTCTAGCACAAATTTCCTCAATCTCTTTCTCTAATCTGCACCAAACGCAGTCCTTCGATCTGGCACAAATGTCTTTGTCCTCTTTTTTTGGTCTACACAAAAACATAGTCCTTCGCTCTTTTTGCACAATCACAGCTGCCTTTTATCAAACTTCGACCTTTGCACCTTTGTGCAATTACAGCCACATAGTCTTCACGCACTCTACTTCCTTGCGATCTCTCTCACTTGGAAGATTCGATAGAATGCACTCTGCTCTCGACGATTGAACTTCTTCTCTTCACACAGTCTGTGAACGTCGCTCTTTGAACATGCACTTTGATCGATTCTTATTTTCTCTCCAAGCAACCCTACTTTTATACTAATACTTTCAAGATCAACACCTTGATCTTAGTCAGCTACTACCATTAACTCCGTTGGCTAAAAAACCCTAAACTCTATCGGCTCAAATTCAACTCTATCGGCTTCAACCGCCTCTGTGGTTCAGTAGCTTTTCTCACAAAACTACATGTCATGATATCGTGACACCTTTGCAGTCGTACACTTTCTTTTGGCTTTTGTCATGAAATCGCGACACTTTCTGCTTTTGCTGATGTCATCTTCTCTTTTGTCACAAAATCGTGACCCTTCTGTCTTCATGGCCTTCTTCTCTGCTTTTGTCATGAAATCGTGACACTTTTGCCTTTGCTAATGTCATCTTCAATTCTATCATGAAATCGTGACCCTTCTATCTTCATGGCCTTCCTCTCAGCTTTTGTTGTGAAATCGTGACACTTTCGCTGCCTTGAGCTTCTTTCTGCCTTACACCCGTGAAACTGGAACATGTCACGAAATCACGACACTTACGCTGCCTTAAGCTCTTTTCTACCTTACGCCCACAAAACTAGAACATGTCATGAAATTGTGACACTTTTGTCTTCATAGCCTTCCTCTCTGCTTCTGTCGTGAAATTGTGACACTTCTCCTATAGAAGACCCTTCCAGTTTCTATTGTGAAATTGCGACACTTTCTCCAACCGTACGCTTTTCTTTCATCTTGTCACGAAATCGCTACATCTTCATTTGTTGGCTTCTTCACTTTTGCCTATCGTGAAATCGTGACACTTTCTGCATCTGTACGCTTTTCTTTCATCCTATTGTGAAATCGCAATGCTTTCAGCTTTTGAAAGCTTTCTTTGCAACCTATCACGAAATCGCAACACTTCTCATTTCAAACTCTTCCCTTTGCTGCATGTCACGAAATCGTGACAATTCTCACTTCGAGATTTTTAGCATGTCACGAAATCGTGACAGTCCTCACTTCGTCTTTTGCAACATGTCGGGAAATCGTGACTGTTCTCACTTTGAACTTTGCAACATGTCATGAAATCGTGACACCTTTCGAGTAACTTTCTCTCTCTTTGAACTTGTCATGAAATCATGACAGTTCACATTGTGGACTCTCTTTTTAGCATTATGTCACAAAATCATGACATTTTTTCTTTCAGACTCCCTCTCCTGCAACATGTCACAAAATCACGACACTTTTCCTTCTCTGCCTTCCTACACTTTTCGAGTCATGAAAATGCGACATGTCACGAAATCATGACACTTTCCACCTTGCTTTCTCTCTTTGCAAACATGTCGCGAAATCGTGATAGTTTTGCTAGCTTCTTCTCTCTTCCAACATGTCACGAAATCATGACAATTTTGCTAGCTTCTTCTCTCTCTTCTCACATGTTGCGAAATCATGATAGTTTTGCCAACACTTTCTCTCTCCTCTAACATGTCACGAAATCACGAAAGTTTTTCTAGCCTGCTGCATACTTTTTCTTACTTGTCTTTTTCTTTGATCTTTTGCAAAAAGGGCTGCTATGATTTTCTTGGAAACTCACTGTCCATGCTTTGAATAATATGACATTAAATCAAATTCCTTCAAGAGCTTCTTGACATCAATGACAACTTCTACACTTGAGCAAAGGCAATGTACCCAAGGTACCCAAAATTGCCAACATTTCTTCCTCTAAACATGCAACAAAATATTTAATCTTTTACCCATTGGTAGTAATTAGTAAGAATGGTAGGCCAACTGTATCCATCCCTCAAGTCCTTGTGAGTAGTTGTAGGTGTAGAGAACTTCCCTCATTCTTCATGATATTTCTTAATCACAATTCCTATTTTTTCTTATTCTATGAAGTAGTATAGGATCCCATCATATCCTTTTCTAAACAAGACATTGTTTATTTTGTGATAATGTGTCAACTTTTTTTGTAATCAAACCCTTTCCTTTGGTTTCCAATATTTATGTACCTACCCTATAGCCATATATTTTCACATGCCACTCCTTCATTTAGTTATTCCATTGATATATATGCCCTATACTAGAGAAACTTGATCATTTGATATCTTGTTAGCATTTCATATAAAGATCTTCTCCTAGTCAATTTGGTGGGTTTAATAACAATATCAAATTCTAAATCATATTGATCCACTAGCCCTTTTTTTTCCTAGTTTTTCATGTAACATAGTAGACTAGACATCAATATGTACTATACTAATGGTGGTATTTCTTTTTTATAGATAGCATTTTAACTTATTTAGATGCTCAATGATGTTGAATACCTATTTATTGATCAAGGTATACTTATATTCATAGTTATGAAGGTATTGTATCATGAATCATATAAGGTTTTCCTTGTATTTATCATTATTTTGGGTTAGGGAAGCTACAATAATTTTATCTATACCAAATGCATACAATCTAAATATTTTGGAGAAATTTGGATTGATTAGAATCAAGACTTTTGTGATAAAATATTTGAAATCTTGGAAGGCTTTATCCCCTTCATTAGTCCAATATAGAGAGACATATTTAACAACATATTACTTATGAGACTAACCATTTGGATAAAATTTGCAATACAATTAGCAACAAATTGGATTTGACCTAGGAATGACTTGAACCCTTTGTAATTTAGAAAACAATTATTTATTGGTTATCACTTAGTTATATAGTATCCATAATTGGTCTTTGAATTTGAAGGTTTATCCTATCCCTTGATCCCCTAGGTCTTAGTCTCCTTAGATTTGAATTACTTTGCATGATCTTGTATTTGTGGAGTTCCACCATAATTCCACATTACCACTTAACAATAAACTAGGAGGAAAAATCGTTGATCAAGAGTAACAGTCTTTTGAGATTCCATGAACACAGAAATCTTATAAACCATTAGGTTCAACATCTAAAAATAAGGGGATATAGTAGCAAGGATTTTTTTGTATATTTAACATCATCTTTCTTTTTGCCTCCTAAATATGGAATATCTTCCCTCAAAGCTTTGGATCTCACAATATAGTCCTCATTATTGTCAAACTCAACTATTTTA
The DNA here is from genome assembly GCA_028583015.1 of Wollemia nobilis. Taxonomy (NCBI): domain Eukaryota; kingdom Viridiplantae; phylum Streptophyta; class Pinopsida; order Araucariales; family Araucariaceae; genus Wollemia; species Wollemia nobilis. Next base: position 1,637,519 of record JAQPPZ010002291.1, read on the forward strand.
AGAGAGGAAATCTCCAATTACAAGTGACTTACTTTAGTAGTATTAACTTCCTAAAAATCTCATGAAATGTTGACAATATATTGATAGGGTCATTTTCCTTTTTTATGTGGAAAAGTAACTCTAGTTCAATCAACAAGGAAAATGGACCAAGAGCCTCTTCTTCCTCTTTGATGGATAGTTTCTTCGTCAAGAAGAACTAATTTATCCTTTCGAAATATATATAATAGGTTCTTACTTCATAATATTCCAATAATTTGAGTTGACCAAATACTATAATTTTTCCCATTAAGGGAAGTAACTAGGGCTTTGTGATCCATATTACATAATTTTATCCCCAAAACCATAACAAGTTTGTAAAGTAATTCAAAAAATATGTAGAGCATGAAAACTTTGTGATTTAAAAAAATAGACTCAAGACACTTTTGTTTGAAAATGTTATGACTTGATGTTTTTCCCTAATGGACCCTAAAATATTAAAAATTAAATGTTCAAACCTTAGGGTTATAAAATCCAATCCTAACTTACCTCTCGAAAAATTCTAATTCATTGTTGCAATTAAATCTTATATCACCACTTGATCTCATTTGCTTGATCATTAACACTTGCACTCTTTTGATTGGTCAAGTGGGTATTAATAGTAGAATAATATGTTTGACATAGATTGAAAGTAGTCCATATTAACTATCATATCAGCTGGAGGATTTTACATACTCAAAGAAGTCTTTGTGATCATAAAAGAGACTCAAAATATGGTGTCTTTGGTGTTAAACGCAATGCATTAACAAATACTATACCACCACCTTTGGATGGGTAAATCCACTCCCACTAATAATATCTCATTCCTCTTCATTGTAGAAACAAAAAATCCATGGCTATAATTTGACCTTACAACCCTACATCTCTAAAAGTATTTTACTACCCATTCATCCATGGCATATGGCAACACATAAAGACCATAACCTCACATAAATTCAAGCATCTGTTTGACTATACAAAGAAAAGGCATGATTCAAAATTATCCTTATCTTTCCAATACACAACACAAACCATAATTTCATGCCTATAGATTGGCACATGTAATTACCTTCAAAATTTCAATCCGATATTCATAACTTAGTAGAAAATAATGTGCCATAATTCTTCACTAAAACAAATCTTGTGAAATGATTTAAACTCAGTTTTTTCATAACAAAATGTTTAACTTCCCTACCCCTAGCCATAGTGGTAACCTTATACATATGTAGGAGAATGACCCTTTGCACTATAGATAATTCTAGTTCCAATATAAAGCATAAAGTTATAATCACCTTCTTTTAAAATTAAAATTATAGTGGATTTTTTTAGTTTGGCAACATGTAGATCAAAACTTTGAAGGGCTTTCTTGGGAGAACAACTAGGTATTTGTCTAAACTCTCTTGATTTGGGGGTATTTATACCAATATCAAAACCCAAATTACATAATAAATTTTAACCTAGTCCAACATAACAAGAGAGATTTAGGTTAATTATAAGATATAAATAGGGGTTAACCACATCCCATAGGGAATACGTAATAAAATTTTATAAGTAATTAATACATTGTACAATGAAATGCCCTTAGTCCTAGCTAATACATCATATAATTTTGTCCTTGACCATGAATCATATTATAAATTTAACAATATCTTAGATGGATTTTATTTTATTAGGGTTGATGGATAAACCCACTTTAAATACTATATTTCTTAGTAATGTACCTTCTTGGACCATAAAAATGAACTTCTTAGGATTAAGGTAAACAACCAACTCCATACACCTTTGGAAAATTTATTCAAGATAGTTTATTTTCTTAGTCCTAGTCTTGAAAAATACCATTAGGTTAGTAAGATATATGATGATGGTATCACCTATGAGACCAAAAAGGCTATTTTCATCTCTTTGGAAGTTCAACCCTATGTTTGATAGTCCAAACTACATTCATTGGTATGTGAAGGTTCCCCACTTGATGGTGAAAATTATTTTATCTTGGTCTTCATATTTAATCCAAAATTGATTGTATCCTAAGAAGCCAACTAGGAGAGAAATCTATGACCCAACTAACTTTCAAAATATTTTATCAATGGTAGGAAATGGATATTGATCTTCTAAAGGTATTCTATTAAAATGCTTGAAGTTGACACATACCCTTATATCCCTATTTATCTTGTGATCTAGACCAAATTGGAAACCTAGGTGGATTGGTTGATCAGGAATATAATTTGATTTTGTATAAGCTTCAATAATTTATTTTTCTTCATGGCTAATATTTTTGGATTCATTTTTCATTATTTCTATCTAAAATATTTAGCATTAGGCTCCAATTCAATAGTATTTTCTATGATATTTTTGTCATAGACTTTAAGATCTTTTTATAACTAGGCAATAATGTCTCCATAATTAGCACAAGTAATAGGCTCTTCCCTTCAGCTACTTCATCTAAATGAAGTGAAGAAGACTTTACCTTGATACTTATTTTCTTTGTACTATTATGAGGGTTGAACAAAATTTCTAGGGTGATTAGGCCCTTGGCTAGCTGATTTGATTTTAGTTGTATGAATCCATATTTGATGTTGCCTCAATACGTATTCTTCTCTTTGTCATATTGACCCTCATATATTAATAATTCGATGACTTATTCATGATTGTTGAATACTTGGTAGTGTTCAAAATTATCATGTTTTTCTATTCTAAAAACTACCTCTAATTCTTTAGGTTTATCCAATATATCATTGGTAGGGTTGAATCAGGCTACCATTCCTGCCAACTCATTTACCCCTTGTATATGACTCCTTTTGTATTACCTTTAAGTACCTAATCTTAGTAGCACATTGGAAATTGACCTAATACATAGTCCACATATTATATGCCCCTAGACTTGCCAAATTTGAAATATTGAAAGATGTTTTGGTTAAGAGATAGTTTCTAAAATTTATTCTTTTCATATTTGAACTTAGGGTATCCATATTTCAATATGTCGATTATCATGTCAACCTTTGGGTCTTGATCACCTTCAAGGTATTCATCATTTCTACAAACTCTATTAATTCATTCTACTTCACTTTACTTTCATCATCGAGCTTATGTACAATGTAGTCACAAGTTGGTTTTTTCTTTTTTTTGTTTGGTAGACAAGATACTATAGCATTAATACCGGGTTTTACAGGTTGACCCAAAACCTTTTACAAAAATCAACCCAGGGTTGTTGATGAACATGTCCTTACTAAGAATCCTATATATGTAAAATCTACATGCCACCAAAGCCATTACATCCGGTAAGGCACATAGCCTGTTATCAAAAAGAAACTTCCCATACAAAATTTTGGGTATACCTCAAGAAAACACACCTACATCATAATTACAAAAAAAGAAACAGACATAGATCCATTCCTTGAAACAGTGGAGAAACAAAAATCTGCAGACACACATAGCAGAGTACTAAAAAAAACTCCCATAAGCTCTATATTGATAGTTACTCTTAATAATTCTTTGGTAATTGCTTTCTTCCATATATAACATGCTTTGGGACCACATCCCATCTTGGCCAATCAACCTTGGAGAAGTGAACCTGCTAGCTAGATTTATGGTGGTGGCTATCTGGTGATCCACGTGGATCTAGTTCAAAGTCTTATATTGTTGTTTCTTTCCTGCCCTACGATTATCAACCAACCTCAAATTACTAATATGAATAGGATCCATGTTATCTGACATGTGACTATCCCCATTAGTCTTTGTGGTATTTCCAAGCAGCATCCACCAAGATTAACAACTCAGATAATTTTTATTGTGAGTCCATTTCAAAAAAGATATGGGAATACTCATAGCCTTTGAACTTACAGTGCTTTTTCTATTGGTAAATTTGACTATAATTATTGGCATTATTATTGAATAGGATCCTCTACTTAGCTCGGGACACCGTGTTCCCATTTGAAAATTTTGTCAGCATCGACACCCAAATTGGCCAACTTATCAACAACTTTGTTAGCTTCCCAAAAGACATGTTGGACTTTTTTGTCCAGTCTTCCCTAGAAAACGATCCTAGCCTCTTCAACAACTGTTCTAATCCTCAAAGGAGGTTTTTTCCAATTATTAAGGAGATTTATAACATGCATATAGTCTCCTTCTACGATCAAATTGCCTTCTAAGTCTTGAGTCATTTGAAGGCCTCTCCACATAGCTCTAGCTTCAACTTTGTTGTTCGTCCTTGTTTCTAAATATTCAAAAAATGCAAGCATCATATTCCCATTATGATCTCACACAATGTCGCCAGTGCTTGCTTTGCCAAGATTTTCCTTAGTTGCTCCATAAAAATTAAGCTTAAACCAACCCATAGGAGGTGGGGATCACTTAACATTGGCTCTGTGGTTGACTACCCTAGGCACAAACTCATCTAACAATGTTAAGCTTAAATATTGAGTAATCGTGGTCTCCTACATATGAGGTTTACAGATATCAAAAGGGATAAGTTTCACATTCTCATTGGCAAAAGATATGATCCTGGCAATGATATTTTGATGATCATGGATAGACTGATTAAAGACTCTATGGTTCCTTTCTAACCACACCTGCCAAGGTAGTGATTGAGCACATTTTCCACATGTATCTAAGTCTTTGGCTTGAAAAGGGGTAAGGCCACTAGACGAACAAATCAAGTACGGTGGTTGGATTAACCCAAGAAATATTGAAGGCCTGAAAAACCCCATAGAATAGTCAAGGAAAAAGAGCACTCATGGAAAATGTGATAAATTGTCTTCCAATTAGCCCTGCTCATATAACAATGATTAGTGATACAAATACCTTTATGCATCATATTATCAATGGTTAGAATTCTTCCTTGGATAACCAGCCATGAAAAGACTGCAATTTTTGGAATTAAATTTTTTATCCAAACTAAGTCCTTTTGGAGGACAAAATCCTCATCATCAAGCAGAAGCTTGTAAGTTGATTTAACAATGAACTGCCCATCTTCCATAGGAGCCCAGGTCACTTTATCTTCCTTAGGTATCATGGGGATAAACTGTTGCCTGAGAATGTTAATAAGATCATTTGATTTTTCTTGAAATCCTTGAATCCTTATTTGTTTCCACTTCATTCCACCTCTATCCTCAAACATATAATCAAAGAATTTTATGCCAATGAGTTCTTCCGTGATATCTCTGATTCAAGCTAAGTTAGGATATTGTGTCAATGGTTCATCCTTAGCCCACCTATCATTCCAACAATTTATCCTCTCACAATTGCCTAAAACCCATATTAAACCTTTTTAATGATTTCCTTACAATTGAGAATCGCTTTCCAAAAAGTAAAACCTCTTATTGGAACTAAGTCACTTAGAAATTCCATATTTTGAAGATATTTTTGTTTGATGATAGCTGTCCATTCATTTTCATCACAAAAAATGAGGCACCATGCCTTCTTAGCTAGTAAATATAAATTCATATGAGCAATACTCCTTAGACCTAAGCCTCCATTTTCCCTGGGTCTACACACTTTTGTCCATCCTACAAGGTGTATCATTTTTTTCTCCTCTGATCCAGTCCAAAAAAATTTTTTTTGGAGTTTCTCAAATTTCTAGAAAACCTTCACAGGGGCTTTGAAAATGGAGAGGAAATAGAATGGAATGCTCTAAATAGAGGCATTGATGAGGGTCAGCTTTCCTGCTTGAGATATAAGATGACCTTTCCATCCAACAAGTTTTTTTTGAATTCTTTCAATAACCCTATCCCACATTGACTCTCTCGGAGAACCAATGAAAAGAGGGAGACCAAGATACGAAGTGGGGAGGTTTGCTATATCACACACTAAAATTTTTGCAATCCTTCCTTGCCTCTAAATGGGGGTGTTCAATAAATATAACTTGCTTTTACTAAAATTAACTTTTTGACCAACAGCGTCCTCGTAGAGTTGCAGGATGTATTTAATTATTTTATCCTCAACCACTGATGCTTTAGTCAATAGAAGGGTATGATCGACAAATTATTGGTGAGAAATATACCTAGTGAGAGATGTTGCCTTGATTCCTGATATTAGCCTTGAAATGCATGCATTTTTTATGTTTTTTCTTAAAGATTCTGCCATAATGATGAATAACATGGGGTTGATAGGGTCCCCCTACCGAATTCCTTTGTGAATTTGAAGGTAAACATCAGTTGTTCCATTAACCAAAATTGAGAACCATGATTTAGAAATGCATTTTTTGATAAAATTAACCCATTGGTGGTGAATACCAAACTTAAGGAGGATAGCAATCAAAAAGTCCCAATTTATCCTGTCAACCCCTGGTTTGTGGGAAGACCCCTCAATAGGATTCACCTGGATCCTAGTGATGATGTTAAGGAGATGAGATTTTTTATTTTCCAATGCCTCAACTTTCTTCCTAAGTTCTTCAATATTAGGGTTTGGCTTTGGGATGCCCACTAGGATTGAAGTATTTTCAGCATTGGGATTTAAGTAACTTGACTTGGATGGGGATTCTAGAGATCAGGCATTAGGGTTTGTCTTTATGATGCCCATGGGGCTTACAGTAATTTCAGCATTAGGATTTGAGGATATTGAATTGGATGGGGATTCTAGAGAGTCAAAAAGGTTAGCCTGAAGGTTTTGGGCTTCCATGTCTTTCGATAATCCTCCTACTCCCATATTGGATAGAATTGAAAATTTATTTGAAATTTTGTTCTTAATCTTGATTACTGACACATCTCTAGGAACCTTTATACAAGTATAGTCCATTGATAGGTAGCCATCCCTTCATAATTTTTCATGTCCAAAATCTATATAGAAGCATGCCAAAGTATAAAATTAAATATATGACTATCACTTCCTAGACTAATACAAACTCTAAAGGTTTGGCTATAATCATGATTATATATTTGAGCACCCCAACTATGTTGACTATTGTCCATCTATTTGTATTAGATGCCCATTCATCTCAGTGTAAGGAAGACCTATTTCTTCACAAATAACTTTAGGTATAATTGTGATTGTTGCACTCGAATCAACTATGTAACTTTTGAGAATATAATTTTCAATCTTGAGAATTAAATAGAATGGGTGTGGTTTTAGAATATTTGGTTTTTGGGCATAACATATACTTGAGGCATTGAACTAAATACCTATTGTATGCTCTACCATCAAATTGTGTTGACTTGCTATATTAACTAGATTGGATTTTGGCTACTTACTCCTACCATAGCTCTGCTCAAACTATTTTAGAGCTTTCTAAAGTAGATCCCATTATATTTGTAGGGATAATGCTTCTAGCATACTATGATTTCATATAATTGTTTTCATTTCCTCTATGATATTGAATTTAAACTTGATAAAGGCATCGTCATTTTACATTGTGAAATTTTGGTATTTCTTAGTGGATGTAGCTCTCCCTTCACTCGTGAGAGAGGGGTATAGTAGTCACCATTTGGCCTCCTTTTGAAGTATATTACTTACTTTACTAACTTCCTTATTGGTGGATTTATCAATTGATTTTCTATCTCCTTTGTCTACTACAAGTCCTTTCCCTTTATCTACTCTGCTATATTATTATTTTTATTTCTCCATTACCCCTTTGTGGTATATTCATTGTTTTTTTGTGTGTTTTTGTTTTTCTATTCCTTCTACTACGTTATGATAGGTCCCTTATTATTTAAATGCAAAGGTAGCCTCCCCATTCTATGGAATTTTGTACCCTTCCTATTTTTAATTTCCTTCTTGGTTGGTTTTTCTTCAATAGCCTTCCTCTTGTTAGACTCTATTACATTACTTCATGTGATGTAATTACTTGAAGATGTTTAATTACGTCAACTCATGTGAGGTTGGATAGTCACATTTCTAAAGATATGTTTGCAAAGATAAAAACACATAATTGAATTTGATATACCAAGAGATGAGGCACCAATGAGTAATTTAAATTGAAGAGACTTATTGATGTTTTAATATGTATTCTGTATGTAATATTAGGCTAGAAAAAAATGGTAAAATATGATAAAATATTTGCATGAAAATATAGTTTTGTGTTTAGTTCATTGATTTTTGTCCCTCATTTATGATATTTTGTATCAGAGTGAGGTTGGCTTGTGTGATCAGGGATAATTGTTGTCATTCTATGACATGCCCTCTCTTGGTTGAAGAGGAGAATTGATACAACTAAGAGTTTGGCCTGATAAATCACCGATTTCCTATAATTTTTTCTTGATAAGACTTTGAAGTTGGGAATCCAAAAGTGATGGTTCTATTTGGAGAAGATTATAAGTTGTTTCTAAGGTTGAATCTACTCTAAATTTTTACTATGTATATTGTCTTACAAAAATGATAGAAAAAAAATTCATGCAACTTTCCTAGAATTATCTTTATTCTCTAATGTGACATATTGTTTTAAAAAAATATCATAGAGTGCAATTTATCTAGGGTGGAAATGCTCATGTTAAGGGTCCATATTTGAAGAAAAGCAATCAAGTTAAAGTTACCTGAATAGAAGTGCAATCAAAATAAAGAGCTTGACGTAGTTTGGTGTAAAATAATTATTCACTATCATATTATGGTGATAGTTGGTGAAGAAACATTTTGCATAGTAAAGGAATCCAAATGGAGATAAAATAATTTATGCCTTGCTCAAAATAGTTTTCACAGTGAGAGAGATGCCACATGATGGAAGAAAAGTGGTTTAATTTCAACCCAGATGTTGTGCTTCCATTGATGCATCTCTAAGATGTTTATTTTTTTAATATGTGGTAACTTTGTTTATCTAAAATATCCCTAAGCATTTTAGTAATTATTCATGAAATTTGGCTTGTATTTTAATATCGTATGGTACATTAACTTTCCTTAAGTTTTCTACTCTAATACTTAAACTTTTGAGCCAAAAATTGTCCAAGGCCATTTGTTTAATTCAAACATTTATCGATTTTAGTTTAAAAAATTTTACCCAATTTTGAATTGGCAAATAATATTTGGGCTGAGCAAGAAAACAATTAAATTTTTTTCTTGAATAAACATTTCATTTCTTAGAAATAAATTGAATAATGTTACAATATTTTTGTTGAATAATTTCATATTCAAATGATGCCACTTGGATAAGTTGCATGGTGATTTGTGACTACAAAAGCATTGAAGCTAAGGGAATGAAGAAGCCACATTAAAGGATAGAGTTTCTTCTTTCACTCACATATCATACCCCTAGTTTCTATGCTAGCTCTGGGTTTTTACTATGGGTCTATCCATTGATTAGAGCTTTATGATAGATTTTAATTATTTCTTTTCTTTGTGCATCAAGGGAAATTTATTTTTCACATTAGGAGCCTATATACCTTCCCAAGCTTCAATTCTTTGTGGACAGAGTTGCCCTATCATTATATGTATGAATATAGAGTAGCAGGGAAAATTAGGCATCTCATCTACATCTTCCATTATTATCATATTTAATGCAATAAATTGTTCGTGCATCTTATTATATATGGAGTATTATCATTTATACAATTGAATAGACTTCATTCTATTGTTTTGCAACAAGTATACCACTTCCCTACTATTTAGAGATAATTCTTCTATTCCTAGAGTGATATTAATCATATCTATGAAATCCATTGCCCATGCCTTCAACATATATTTTTTCATAGGGAAATTAGAGGATACTATGTAGTCATACCTAAAAAATCTTGTGAAAGTGGACATATGTGTTGTGTGTTGTGCCTGCTTGGCAATTATTTTTAGATAAATAAATAACATAGCAGGATAGATATGAAAGACTTTCCTGAAAGCCTCAATTGTGAGTCTAAAATTTGTTCTTCCATCCTTATATTTGAATGTTCTATTTCTAGGGTTATAGATAGTTGTAAACTAGGACATCAAGTTGGAGGAGTAGTAGAATTTTAGGAATATGATTTTCTCTAAGTTTAAACCCCACTAGTGGCTAAATAGGAATTCTTCATTTTGATTGATTTAGGATTTATGAAAAAGTCTCTTCATTAGTTTTGCATGCTGCTAGTGGTTCTCTTTAGCTTTTATGAACCTGGTGATAGTTATATATTTTAGCTCAAGTTTTTGTTCTATGGTAATTCTTTTATCTGCTCTTGATTGTTTTAATAGTTGGACGACATCCCCAATAATCTATTTTTCTAGGACCTATTCTATAGGGCATAGCTTCTATTATCTTCGTAATATTAGTTCTAGTTCTTGGGGAAGCCATGATATATTTTTGAGCATTAATTACCATCTATAATTTTTCATGTCACAATATTTATGAAGCAACTTATTTATGAACACTCTTTTGCAAATCAAGGATTAATGGTGATAACTCATGCATTGTGAATTAATTTATAACACAAACTAATTTTTTGCATGCTTTGATCATAAATGTTTCTAGCTACTTCATAATTTTCCACCTTGCTATTTTAATGTTTAAACTATTGAGTTGCAATGGTTACCTTATGCATTGTTAGCTTTGGTGTGTTGATGTTGATTGGTGTTTTAATCTAAGCCATTGATTTATTTTTCCTTTGAATTTTGGTTGAGTTTAGCTAATTAAATCATATCCATTAGAGATAATTGAAAGATCAAATCCCAATAAATAAAGCATCCTAGAAAATCATTGTTGTTTCTCTAGATGAATTGTGACATTTGGTTAGATTATGGAAAATAAATCCTAGTCATCAATGCACTCTAGGAAGCATTATTTTGTGTGCTAGATTTTTTACGTTTAATCTCGATAATTGATTATGAATCTAAGGATCAATATTGGTCATTGAAAATTTCTATCCTTTTAGTGCAATCATACTATCAAAGATATATGGAGATTAAATCTTGGTCATCGACGTACTCTTGAAAATATTTAGTTGTGTGCCCACTAATCTTGATTGTTGATGTCAATTATTAAAATGAATATCGATCATTGACATACCTCCATGGACATTGATCCATGTGTCAACCATTTATATTAATCATAAATGTTGAAGCAATGCTATAGATAGATCTCATTCATAGATGAATTTATGTTGTTACTTTGAATAAAGCATTTACCTTTTTTATCACTTAATCCTATGCATTCAATTTTCCTAGAGATTATATCGTAGCCATCAAAACACTCACATGGTGATTAATTAATCTCCTAGTCTAACATTCAACATATTTAAAATTTTTGTCCCTTATGCCATTTTATCCTATCCATCCTTGTTAATTCAAGATTAAATACTATTCATTAAGGTGTCCATGAAACTATTAGTTCAAGTCTCAACTTATTTCTAGATTAATCTTGATCATCAAAGTTGTTCGAGAAAATGAATTTGAGTCATCAGAGATGAATGACTTAATTTTTTTATGTTTTATTGTTTAATCCATAATTTTATCCTATCCATTAAAAATAACATGGAATTCAATCCTAATCATTGTAATCCCTACATGAATTACCACTATCTCCCTAGATTAATTGTGGTCGTAAGAGAAGTTATGAAGATAAATCTTAACCATATATAGATCCTTGTCATTTATCATCTGATTTGTCATCTATTCTACATCGCAAATATTTTTATAATATTAGATCTTGGCCATAGATAAGTTAGTATTTGCCCACAATATTTATCTTTTCTGCCATTCACTCTTATCCATCTGTATCTTTTTGAAAATTAATCTTAACCATTGAGGTCCATGAATTAATCTCACTATCTTATTCCCATAAGATAGTTGTGATATTTTTTAATATTGGCCATTGAAATTATTTCATAGATAAAATATTGAACATTGAGGATTTGATCACATGGACGTTGTGCTTGTGGTCTATATTTTACTTTTCAACATCCAATACTGCTCTTTCTCAAGATCAAATCTAGACCATTGAAGCATTGAATTAATCTTAGCGTTTTATGTAATTTTAAAATTTGACCCTATTGACTTGTATTGACCCTCCAAATTAATCTTCTTCATTTGCATCAAGTGAAGTGAATATCTAGACCATTGAAGTTGTAGGCAATGTATTAAATTTTGTTTTGCTCAAGGTGGCTTTCTCCAAACCGTTGGATCTTTGTGAAAGAAATATTGTGTGTCAAATATGGTAGTGAAATAACCAGTTAGTTTAAAATGACTTATCAAATGAATCTTGGTCATTGAAGTGCCTTCCTTTGATAATTCTAATTTGTTGATGTTGCGATGAAAAATCCATTGGTGGATTGACAACATGGCAACAACTTATATTAGGATAGTTTAGATTTCCTCATTGAACATTATGGGCCATCAATTTTATCACCATTAATATTAAGTTCACATGAATTATTTTTATTTTTACTCGATCTAATCCATTGATATGCATCCTAGGATTAATATTTTGGTCTATTAATATAGTCTCAATTAATTTTTGAAGCACAAAATGATATTTCTCCAAATAATATGGGTCATTGATGTGTCTCACTAGATTAATCTAGTTCATCTTTGAGTCACATGAAGGTAGATTAAATCATATTCTTGGGAGTATCTCATCAGTGAATCCATACCATTTATTCTAGGAATATCTTGATGGCTTAGATCACCCGATGGAGTGTCAAACATTGTAGATCATTGATGCTATTGTGACCAATTACTAGAGTGTGTAATCTAACTTTGATGAATTTTAGGTCTTTTATGTCTTTCTTGTCAGAATTCACTGATTATAATATATGGTGTGAGGCTTAATGAAACAAGTTGATGGCTAGGATTGACTAACAATGTAGATGGTGTATGAAGGTTTTTGAATTATATGCATAATCATGTTTGGACAAAACATCATGGAAAGCATGTGGGAAATCTAGTGGATATAGGAATCTAGAATATTTGACATTGGATTTGATTGGGCGAGGCCTATGAAGTGGATTATGGAAGAGCCAATAGGATTTATGAAGGGAATTTTTGTAGTACAAGGCATTCAAATAGGCTATATTAAGCTATTAAGAGACTAACAGACTATGATGTAATGGAATTTTAAAATAGGGGTGCTATATTTTTTAGGATCCAAGAGGAAGTGACGCCCAATGTTCAAATTTTTGTATTTCAAGAATTCAAAGTTTCCCTTTAAAATGAAATATTTCTTGTTGATGTTTAGATGGACTAAGGATAAATATTGGAATAAATCCTAGCAAGTAGATAATTTTGTTCATATGTCACTTTGAGTTATCAATTATAGGATGTTAGTATGCTTTATATTCAAAATAAGGATTTAATTATCCAACCTAAAATCCTTCACTTGATCAAAAATTTCCACTAGAAACCTACTCTAGTAGATTTCACAATGATTGTCTACATCAAACTAAAATAAATATTGCTCAAGTTTTATAACAATAAGATATGATAATTTAAGAATACTCTTAATAATCCATATAAATGATAATCATAAATGTCATACACCAATACACTGGATTGGTTTAATTAATTTAAACACATCAATTAGTTATAAATTAATTATATAGTTATTAATTGGCATTTACTAATAGTGATGGTATAATAACATTAAAATTACAAAGCTAGCTCTAGGCCCATACACTAATATAGAAAAATCTATATCACACTATACAATGCTAGCCTAAAGGCTTGCACAATTGATTACATTATATAATTCTGACCTTGGTGAGGATATATTGTACATTTTAACACTTTCACCACTTATGCCCATGTCTTTGCCTCCTCTAGCTTATTTGTCAAATAAATATATTTAACTTATTTAAATTTATAACTTCTTATTTATTTAACTGAGTGTTCTTTCCATTATAACCACTAGATTTATGTTTATGTTTATTGGTTTTTACATAGTTTGAATATCATGTTTTAGGTACACCATCAAAATTATATATTTCTTTTTATTTCTAATTGTAGCTATGCAACTTATTCCTTTAGCATTTTATTATGCTCCTCCAAATTTTTATTTACATCAATGATTCACTTATGTTTATGAACTTTTAAATGTTTTCTAGATTTTATATGTATATGTATATGCATATCTCTCTCTCTCTATATATATATATATATATAAGTTTTATGACCGAATAAGAATGGTTGATTTTGGACTACAACTCCCTTTTCCATCCTTATAAATTTTTGTATAGAAAACATAAATGCTTATGTCTTGATATTAGTCTCATTATCCATGTTTCTTATCTAATTAGTATGCACCATTTCTTGATTGATTTTTGAGGTCTGATTATGGTAAATTTAGGATAAATTTTACTTTTTGTACTTCTTTATAGAGTTTTATTTTGATTAAAATTGCCTACACCTTATTATCTATTGTTATGGTTTTGAGTTCCAAAAATCTATCTTCTTAACTATATCAACTAATGTTACACTTGATTGAAATTGAAAATAGTTTTATAGAACCTATATGTAACCTATGAATATACATGTGTTCCCTCTATGTGTATCCATTAACCCTCTAAAGTAAGGACTCGTGTATGAAATTAAGGATAGTATTCTTATACATGTTATTATGGGCTATCATATAAAATAATTTTTTTTGGCATGTGTATTTATGGACATATTATCCTCATTTACCATTATAGTTATCGGTATATATGTATTATTATTTTTTATGTTGTATGAACTTTTATCATTTTTGTTTTTTTTAGGAGGTTAGTATTAGATTCCAAAATCATAAGGTTTTTAAAGTGTTTCAAAAAATAAATAACAAAAATTCTTAAAATAGAATTTAATATAACCAACAATCATGCTAGAATTCTCTAAATTCTAACATACATGTTTTAATTTTGTAGGTATTACATTGTTTTATTTTGCATAGAAAATTAGTTTTCCACATCAAAAGTCTTAAAATTCTTAATTTAAAATTATCATCCAGTTTTCACTGGATTGAATGCTTGTCCCTTTCCTGGTGCTTTCAGCGACGTAAAAGGTTTAAAATGATTGTGGCATGGTGGTTATAGGGACGGACTACACGAAGATCTATGTGGCGGCTTCTGGGACGAACAATGCAAAATACTATGGCGGCCATAAAAATCTAGATAACCTGCCCGGATTCATGGTGGCTACCGATTCCACCATGTAAATTCAAAAAAACAAAAAAACAAAAAAAAAAAAAATTATCATCCAGTTCCACAATTTGTATGTTCACCAAGTTTTATAATACAAATATCAATATATCCAAACTTTTATCTTTGTATCCTTTTCTTTTAGAGGAATTGAATGAAACTTTATGGAAATGATAAATAGGTACATATATCAAGGTGTTCATGAGTAGATATATTTGATATAATATAGTATAAACCTTAAAATTTTATGTTTGTGGCCTTATATTTTGGAGAATCTAATGAAAATTTATGGAAATGATAAATTGGTACATATATCAAGGTCTTGATTAGTAGGTAGAATTGCCATAATTGATAGGTTAAATTTGAATCTATAAATTTAAGTTTATTGTATTGGGATGAAGTGCTTTGAACAATAAGTGAAATCCATAAAGGATCAATGTTTAACATTTTTTATTAAAATAATAGGTAAAGTAGATTTTTCCTTCTACTTTGTCTAAATTTAATGCATAGTTTTACTAACCACATTTTAATACCTTTTATTTTAAAATAATATGTACCTAGATTAATTCAATAGCATATTATGTATCTCAATATATACTCTATAATAACTAAGAATAGTAAAGATCACAATTTCATTAATTACTATAACATAAAACAATGATATGATCTAAAACATTCTTTAATAATAGATTCAAAGTATTTTTTACTCCAAAAACAATTAAGACGCTCTAAGGAAATATTTCTAAATTAAATACATAGAGAACTTGGTTTCTTAATGATTTGCATAGTTGCACTACTTTTTAGCAATATAAAACTAAGTTTTTTCAAAGATTTTTTGAAAGAAACAATGCTAAAATTGGTTTAAAGTTTGCATTGAATCATTACACTAAGAAGGATGCATAAGCAATATATTCCTATATGTGAAATTTGAATTCATGGCAATCTATATTTATTGCTTTTCCATAATTTTTCCTCCACCAAGAAATTCTCTATGGAATCCCTTAGGAGGTCTAGTTTATATATAAAACCACCCCTTTTGGGGAGACCTTTGAAAGATAATAATTTTCACATCATCACACTACCAAAATCACTATAGCACATACCTCTTGAAAAGGTGCTAGAATAACATTGGGATTTGAAGGTATCCATAATACTTTTCTCTTGCAAACAACATATTCAACAATTAAGGGTTTGACAAGCATTATTTGAGACACTCTAAAAATATCTTGGTAATATCCCACAAGTATTTATCAAGCACCTAATAAGAATTTAAGTACATCTACAAATATCTTATAGTAATATCTTCACTATAAAATGGGTAAATTGTAGACTTTGGTTGTGACTTCTATTTCCTTTTCTTAAGAATTTGACATATATCTTTTGTCCTCTCATTAAATTTTGTATTTCAAAGTCTTTTGTATTATTTTACTTTAAGCATTAGGTATCCTTTCTATGATTGTAATTATCTTAATCTTATGCATCAAATAATAGAGGTTTGATCCTTTTAAGAAAGGAAACCTACAAATCCTTGTTGAAACTAGGTAAATGCCTCTATAGTAATAGTCCATTTTCTTTATATATATTTGTAGGTTTTCTATTTTATATAGGTATAAACAAAAAAATGTATAGGAGCAAAAGCACCTTACATTATCGCTTGTAGCATTTCTTCCTAGTGCTTATTTTGGACAATTATCCATGGCACTTCTACCTAGTGGTTATGTTGCAACTCAAAATTAGGTGATTTTTTTTTGTTTGTTTAGGTATTAGGTCATCATATTTGCTTTATTTTAATTTTTCTATGATTTCTAATTTAGTTTTATAAATATTGTTCTTTTCAATGAGTTTACATAGGTTTTTATGAGAGCTCCTAGTCCCCTCATAATGAGTGGGGTTTGAACCTTGGACCTCTCAAAGAGAGGCCAAAATCCTTACCACTACAAAAATATTGCAACTATTTTTGTAAATAAATTTTATAAGAGGGATATGAAACCAAATTTTTATTAAAAAATTATAAAATGGACAAATATAGGCTATATTCTCTACATTAGGTATTAAATTGAAAGTGCATGTAGCTATATTATAGGATAAGCTTATTTGTATTATCATATCTTAGACCCTTGCATAGAATTGAAATGAATTAATTTTTTTATAATTATTTAAATAAAAAAAGACTCATATATATTAGGCCTTTGAGTGTTTTGCATTTTTTTATCATTCAAAATCAAAACAAAAAAAATGTTTACTTTTTATAATCATTCAAATTGAATAATCATATAGGATAGGTATGTGTATTCTTGCATACTTTTTTATGAATATTAGATCTACAATGAGGTTTTAGCATTAGGATAGTTAGAATTTTAGAGGGAAGCTCTTTCTTTTCATGAAAACCCTATATATTTATAAAAAAATTATTCAGCTAGCTTCTTAGGATTTCACATGGCCCCTAATCTTGAGTGTGGTCTTGAAATAAGATGAATAACTATATAGGAATATCCCTAGTGACTATGTCCCTTTTGCATGATTATATCTTTGGTGAATCCAGCATGAATACAATGGTTCCTCGTGTTCTTCTATATACTATTTAAAATATTTAATTGAGATAAAATTTATTATTGTTAAAGTAAGACCTCTAAATTTATTTACATAGAAAACATTAATAAATATTAACAAGAATATAACTGAAGGCTAGTCCTACTAGGGATTGCATATAGTCCTTTAAGCAACCATAGTACAAGTTCATAGGTTACATTGGGTATTTTGTGAGCCTAGGTCACCAACCACCCATATTGGATCTTGTGCATACTTTAAGTGTATAGGGGAGTATAACATAGTGAACTAGTGGAGTCATAAGGAGGTATTTGATTACCTCTCACATGCCATAGTGGGGTTTTTACCTAATGGTTACTTCTATGTATCATTATGATCTTATGTATCAATTGTTTCTCATATACTAATGAGTATATAGAGAGTGGTTAGGTATATAGGGACATTCAAGTATATAGGGAGGCTTTGAGGTATATAGGTTAGATATGATATCAAGAGAAGTTAATATAAAAAAATAAAACTCCTATTTCTTCTATTAAGAAACTCTAAAAACAAAATAAATTTAATTCCCCTTTTCTTACTAGGCCATCACCAACCAACACTATGTGAATCAAAGTATTACCTATTAGCTAGCCCATAATATAAATCCTTTGGCTAATATTCAAGAGAACCAAGCCATTTGTTAAAATGATATATATGAAGAAGAAGATGAGGGATACCATCCATATGGTCTTCTTTCTACCATTTTTGATGAACAAAGGAAGGTAATCTTTAAGTATCTTGATCATATGGCCTCTTTATTGAATAGGAATAATGAGACCATATAAACTATTTTAATATAAATTAAATATCTCCTAGCTACCTCTAGTAGGGAAGGGTCCCTCTTGGAATACCCTCAATAGCCCAAGTATAACCACTTAACCTCTAATCAAGTTGACCTATCTTATGGGTGCCTACACATGGACCTTAATGCATGAACTCAAATTGCATATATTTAAATACATCAACTATCACAACTTTAGATAATGATTTAGATCAAAACCCTCCATCATCCTTAGGACATCAATTGATGAGGCCATAAAATGGCTCATTATTTTAGTGTTTTTACACATAAAAATTGCCTATTTTGCCTAAAATATGCCAATTAGTTTAATAATTTTTTATATTTATATTGAAGTTAACATAGTAATTGCAAAAAGTGATATGGTATTAGGTAGTTTTTATGGTTATTTTGCATGATTTTAGAAATTAGATATCAAGAATAAAACATAATGGGAAATAATCATTGAATAACGTGTTGATGAAATCTAATTGGCTGAAAAAATTTAAAGTTTTTCTTGCCTTAGAGGATGATGTGGCACCATAAAAATATGTTGCAAAAAAAAAAGACAAGAAAACCTACTAAAAATGAAACTGTAGGCTTAGCTCTAGAACATCTAGATAATGAAGGACAAGGCAACAACCTACAAGTTTAAAGGAGAACGAGTTAAAATTCTCAATTGTGGTTTAAAAATGTCTTAGGAGAATGTAATATACTTATGAGTACTTGACCAAGCATTTGGAGGTGACTCAACACCATTTTACAACTCATTTTACACCAAACACATCTTCATAGAAAAACTTTAGAATTTCTTGTACAAAAACAACAATCACTTGACTATTTTTGAAAAATGTAAATAATGATATGGAAAGGTGAAATATTGCATAAGAATCCCTAAAATTATATGCAAGAATCCCACAACATATTGAACATACAAAAACGAGAGAATATCTAATTTCCAGCTCACTATCCTAAAGCTAGAAAAAGTTAGTTAAAATTGCAGAATTTTTAGGGAGGTTGAGCAAGCTAATGCATGGAAATATGTAACCAATGATATTAATATATTATTGTACAATTTACCATCAATATGAAAGTGAATATAAGCACACAATTGGCTACAAAGTGGATTCTATCCTAAATTAGGACTAAGTTTATTACACCCAAGCAACAAATTAGGTATCAATAACATAGAAAAATAATTTATAATTATCCAGCTATGTTTGGAGTGTTGATGAATTAGTATAAATTTCTCCACCTACCCACATATAATCTAGTTATGAAGTTAGTCAAAAGTGAGAAACTAGATGATAGGTTGACAAAAAGGAGGACTGTAATTTGCAGCAAATTGTAACAACAAAACTATTTAATAAAAGTGCAATATTTTAAAAAGTTGTTTTAATGGTTAAGTGAGTTATTAGAACTTAGGTTTTGAGTGTTAAAACCTTCTGCTATACCAAGGAGCAAGGGCCCACTCTCGAGGCTAGTGGAAGGAGTTATTTACAGGTTTTTATAGGTTTTTTGTTTTGTGCATTTTTTGCTAAATTGTTGTTAAATTCTTGCTAATTTGATGTAATCATAATGTACCCTATTTTCAAGTGTGATGTGTGAGTTTGGTTCTTCAGCTAGTTGATATTTTATTTTCTTCTACATTTTCCTTCCAATTTTTGCAATTTTAGTTACAATAATTATTTACAGTTTTTAGCAATAGTTTTCCGCTTTAGCAATTTCTTTCGAGTAGTTTCATTTTCAAAAATTGTTAAATTAGTTGATTTCATTTCAGAATTTTCATTTTAGTAATTTCCATTTAGAAAAATTAACTTAGAATATTTTATTTTATCAAGTAGATTTCTATAATTAAATATTTTTTATGCAAAAGGGAGCAAAGTGATATTGCTTCCTTTTTGCAAAAAATTCCAAATTTAAAAAAAAAATAGTGTATTGATATCTAAGTTGTAGTTAAATGTATCTAATATATACAACCTTAGGACTTATCCTTGTATTTGAAAAATTAAATTAAATTAAATGATGAGCATTAATGACACTCATCATCAATCATCTTTACCTCCCCTCAAGGAGTTTTTGTGGGTCAATGTAAGTTATCCCATCACTCGATAAGTGAGCATATATTACGGGATTCCTAGTTATTTGGCCTCTCAATATTATCTCAACAACCTTCCATAAATCCCAAGCTTGAATGTGAGATTCTATTAAACCTTTTATCCCATAATATCTAACCCCACATCTTCATATACTTTCATCTTGAATAGTTTGAGGGTGTGTCATACAATTCCTAATTTGACATTATATGCTCCAATGCACTAACCTAATTATTTTATCAACTATAAAAAACATCTAATCCTATAACACATATGGCATATGCTATCAAACCCTTTTTATTATAAACTTCAATCACTAACTTCATAAATGGAGCAACTAAAACACTAAATAGTCTCAATCCAAGGGTCCTAATATAGAAACATGTACTCCCATGAGGATTTGTCCAACTAACCTTAGATACCATCATAGTTTACCATATTTTTCCTCCAAATATTGAAACACCTAAGTTTTAAATGTATAATGGGAAGGAGGACCCAAATAATCACCTTAGGATTTTCCACAATACTTGTAACTATGTTGCATATGATGTGTTAGAAAAATTTCAATAAAATTTATCACGTCCACATAAATATCACAATAAATAATAGAATTAATAGAATTAAAATAGAAATTGTGCAATATAAAATGGAAATATAGTAGATTTATTAATCAATATAATCATAATACAAAACCATTGGTCTTTTCAAGGGGGAAATCTCCTTAGGAGCAGATCTTTGATATAATATGAAAATAATTGATACATTTCATATATACCCTTACCTTTATAAATACTCTCACTAACCCCAAACCTAGTTCTCAATGATCTATTACACATGTCAGTGTGTACCTAAGCTAGAAACTTCTATTAAATAAATAATTACATATTTATAACTATTATATCATATGGATACATATGTCTAGGAACCCCAAGTGCCATATACATGTTACAATACATTACATAATATCATTAAGATGGGGTCCTAACATACCCTTCCCTTTTAAGAAACTTCATCCTCAAAGCTTGAGATGAGAAAACTACTACTATATATGGTGAAGTGATTCCCATATGGTATTCTCTAGTTGTAGTCCTCATAACTATAATAGAACATAAGTGATGGTACATTTACAAATAATACAAGCATATTAATCCAAAAAAATGCTTAGGTTTCAAAATTATGGATCCTTCTTCAACTAACTAGGTAGCATTTATTAGACCTATAATTTCATGTTTATGACTTTATTCAATGAATATACATAAAATAATGGATGGATCTTGCCGGAGGATAGTAGGTCAAGATTGTAGACAAATGAACCAAATTTCTATAGTACCTAGTAAGGGCCATAAAATTTTGCTACAAGTTTTTGCCATCAACAAAGCTATACTGGGGATTTTTTGTATGGCTATAGATGGAGAAATACCATATCCTCCACATTAAAACTATATTTTGAATGGTGTTTATCAAATTGTTGACACATATTTTTTAGTCATATTCAAGTTCTCCTTGAGCTATTAGAGTGTTTCTTTCTAACAAAGAGTGGTATCTATCCCATAGACCCTAGAACTTCCTAGAATATAGTAGGATGGTGTTGTAGGAGGGTTTCCATATACTACTTCAAATGGTGTGATATTGGTAGCAGTATGATAATAAGTGTTATACCACCAGTTATAGGAAGCCATTTGACCCATTGCATTGGATGCTCTAATGCAAAGCAATGAAGGTACATCTCCAAACATTTATTAATAATATTTTTTTGGCCATATATTTGTGGATGGTATGTTGAACTCATTTTAATTTTAGTTCCTTGTAGTTTAAATTATTCCTACCAAAAGTGACTAGTAAAAGTAGGGTCTTGGTTAGAAACAATTGATTGGAGCACACCATATAGGAAAAAGATATAATCCATGAAGCTTTGGATAGCTACGGAGGCTATGTATGGATGTACTAGGGAACAAAAATGAGTATACTTTATGAGATAATCCATTACCACTATTTATTTATTTACCTCTAAAGTTTTAAAACTGTTCATTGAAATCCATAAAAAATATCTACATCCACTTTTGATAGAGTTGGAAGAGGCTAAAGAGTGCCTAGAGTGCATACAATTTCTCCCTTTATCCAATAGCAAGTATCACATTCAACCATAAGGGTTTGAATATCATTATTCATTCTCATCCAAAAGAATTTGTGCTTGTCCATTTCATAATTTTTAAAAAATCCTAAATGTCTTACAACTGGTGACACATGCATTTCTTACAATATGGATTTTTGAATGAGGAATTTTTTAGGAATGACATGATGGTGATAATATCTCAGGTGCTATCCATCCCATAAATATACATGGAATGAGTTGGGATAATCTTGGAGTTGTTGAATTAGGGATTGCAACTTAGAGTCCTTGGCCACCTCTTCTTTAGGTTTATTAGACCACTAAGGAAGTGGGGTTGATGTTACACAACATATTTTGATCTAATATAATAGCAAGAAAATGCATTAGCCACTATATTCTCCTTCTCTTTTTTATAAATGATTTCATAATCATACCCCAATAGTTTGAAGATCCATATTTTCTATTTTGGTGTGAAAATTGACTACTCTAATAATCTTTTGAGATTTTGGTGGCACATATTAATGAAAAAGTCTCACTTGATGAGGTATTGTAACCAATGATTGACAACATGCAAAATGGCCAACATTTCTTCTTTGTAAGTTGATTTTCCCAATTTTTTTCTAGATAGTGCCTTGCTATTGAATTTAAATGGCATCCCTTATTGTATTAAAATAACCCCAATAATAGTTAGTGAAGCATCACTTTCAGTCATAAAATGTTTGGATAAATAATACATGGCTAACATTGATGTAGAAAACATGTCATTTTTAAGATCCCTTGAGGCTTGTTCCACTAGTTCTGACCACATGAATGAATTTTTCCTCAACATAGCTATCAATGGATTTGTAATCTTACCATATTTTAAAATAAGTTTCCTATATTACTTAGTGAGATCTAGGAAACCTTGAACATATTTAAAGGTTTTAGGCTTTGCCTATTCTTGTATAGCTTTGATTTTCTTTGGGATATACTTTAATTCCATATTTGGATATAAGATGGCCTAGGTATTCTACATATTTCCTTCCAAAGGAATACTTTTACTACTTTGAATTTAATCAATTCTTAGTTAGAAGCTACAAGGCTAAATCAAACCTTCCATGTGTGATTGTAAATCAAGATTTCATCAAAGAAGACTAAAATAAACTTGCATAAGGGCCAAAAATTTGTAGTCATCAAACTCTAGAAAGTGTAAGGTGTATTGGTGAGATCAAAGGGCATGGCCATTAATTCATAGTGATATTTATGAGTCTAAAATGTTGTTTTACGAATTTCTTCTTCCTTTATTTGAATCTTATGTTAACCTAAATGTAAATATAGCTTTGAGAAATATTACATACCATGGAGTTCATCTAACTCATCAATCATAGGAATTGGAAATATGTCCTAGAAAGTAAATTTGTTAAGTTCACAAAAATCCATGCATGATTACCATACAATATGGGAGATGAAAATGGGATGACACTGGGTCAAATAAATCCTGCCTTGAGTAACTCCAACATTTTTTGGATCTCTAATTTTTGCATGTATGGTTACCTGTATGACCAAATATTTGATGGAAGGTTACCTAATAATAGCTGGATTGCATGATCAAGAGCATGTCGAGGTGGTAGTTATTTAAGTTCCTCAAAAATAGATGTTTGTTTCTCTAAAATAAACTATAATTCATTATGCTAGTCTAGATAATTGTTATTTTCCACTTGTATAGCAAACAATTGGACCACTTCTCCATGGGATGACTTATTTAGAAGTTGATGAGGTTGAAAAATTGATTTATTTTCAATAGCATAACACCTTTTTATGTCCATTTTATATTAATTAATATAATTATATACCAAGGGTTAATATGTATTTATTTATCTATTCTAAAATGGTTTTGTGTATTCGTAAGGGACTAATTGCATATTTTATTTTTAATTGAAGGATAGAATAGTCTATTAATAAATCTATAGAACTCTGTGATCAAACCAATGGTGCTAAAATGCCTTGCAAACTATTACATTGAAACCTTTTATATTGATTTGCTATGCTAGAGTGATAGAAGTGCCATAGAAATCTAGGCACTAGTTGTGTACCAAAATAACCTGAGTGCCAATTGTACACTAGAATAACTCACACACTAGAATAGTGGGACATTGATTTTGCTCTAGAATAGTATGCAAGATATGATGATTAGTAGTCAAACCTCTTTAAAGGAATCATACCCAAGCCATTGACAACATGATTTATTTTGAAATTGACCATGCTTAGCATCAGAATGGATTTGATAACTATATGTTGAAAGTGTTGACCAGTGAAAGCACTAGAATTACTAATTTCACATAGAATTAGAATAAACGTAACCTCACACACAAATCAAGACTATGAAAATATTTTAAAAATAACAAGCTATAGCCAATCTATGGAGGAAATGCTAAAAAGAATGATCTATTTTTTGAAATGAATAAAATGCTTCTACATCCTATCCAATAATATTTGTTATTGCAATCTAATTGGATAATTAAAGAATGCAAGCTTGTGTAATGGATAGGATTTTACTAGAAAAAATCTTGTTATCAAGCTAAATAGTTTTTTTTTTGTATTTACATAGTGGAATCGGTAGCCGCCATGAATCCGGATAAGCTGTCCAGCTTTTATGGCCACCACATTTTTTTGCGTTGTCCACCCCGAAAGCCACCACACAGATCTTCATGCAGTCCGCCCCTATAACCACCATGCCACAATCATTTTAAACCTTTTACGCCACTAAAATCACCAGGAAAGGGACAAGCGTTCAATCCGACAAGGCCCGAGATTTGAACCTTGGACCTCCACCCCCTTATGGGGTTTGGATGAACTAATTGGTCTACACCTCGGACCCTATCAAGCTAAATAGTTAGAAGATTTTTGAAAAATAGTTATTTATGCCTAAGGGGCAAAGGTTGGTTGGAATTTGAAATAAAATTTTGATTTTTAGAATACTATATAGACTTGGAAACATTTTTTCCTATTGAATGCATGAATTTGAATTCATAGATTAGTTTCAGCTATTGAATCTTCTACCTTCAATTGAACCTCAAAGCAATGGCCCACTCTTTGGAATAGTGGAAGGACTTCTAGCATAGTTATAGGTTTTCTTCATTAATTTCGGGTTGTTATTTATTTTAGTAAACAATATGATATTTCCTTGTGTTAAGAGTTATTAATAAGTTTGATTTCATTTATGAATTTGTTCTAGTTAAATTTTGCTAAACTACTTTAGTTCAATTTAATTTCCTAAACATGTGTGTTTCTACTTTAGTCTTCTTATTATATTGTGATTACTGTTAAACTCTATTTTATTTTAGCAATGCATTTTTTTTATTTAGTTTACTATTGTTTATTTCCCTTTAGTTTAGTAAGGATTGTTATTTAATTTATTCCTAGCACATACATTATATTTAATTCTAATATTTCCTTCATAAATTAAGTATGGAATTCAATGTGTTTTATTTAAGAGTGATGCAAGTGTTTTAATACCCTATTTCTATAAATTAACCTAGGTAACCCGATATTCAAAACCACAATTCTTAGACCTCTAACACATACAGTCGTAAGATGCCATCCTAGTTTGATAAGATTAAAGTGAAAGCATTAATTACACTGATCATTTTTTGGCGTCATTGCTAGGGAACACATTGGCATCGTTAGAGAAAAATTAGTTATTCAATGTTAATTACATTTTTGTTTAGTTGTGTAGAATAAATATTCAGGTCAAATTTTACCATCACGACCCACCTTGGAAGAACCTTAGTAATATGCTATTTGTATTTGGATAGTTGAATTTAATGCCTGTTGTGTTTGCACTATGATGATTTTTATCAAGAGAAAATGATGTTGTGTATATTGATTAATGTGTAGGAACAGGTATCCTCTTAAGTGGAAGATATCGACCACAAGAGATGAGAAGGGAAATGATGACACAGACAACTCAATAGGTAAGGCTCTCATCTCAACCACCACTAGTTACCTCCCTGAGAGCAGCGCACTTGAGTTTAAATCTGAAAAATTCCCGCTCAATAAAAGAAAAAATAGTGATGGGAGATGTTGAGCATGTTCATGGAATACTTGCATGCCATTAATATGAATTTAAAAGGGTTGCATAATTAAATTTGCATAAAGGTATCCCACCTTAGAAATGCATATATTTATTGGTGAATGATATTTCCATATTTTGGAATATATGTTTTATTCATATAATTTAAAATATTCTCTAGAGTAGAGATTTTTTTTTAGAGCTCAATTGTTTATTTTGATTAACCTTATTTTTGAAAAGAAATCAGGTGCATTGTCTTTTATGAGCTTGTCAAAATTTTATTGGGTCAAATTGTGACAAGACCATTCTATAAATTTAATATTGCATTTTTCTTACACATGATAGCTCTTGGGATAAGTGTTTTGGGGAAATGATATTCTCTCCTTATCTCTAATAGTCCAAATAGTTGTTGCCCTTACTCTTAATAGTGTTAGGACCCTTGAGTAAAGGAACAATGGACAAGAAACCTACACACACCATATCCCTAGGAAATCTTAAGTGCAATAAAATAATATATATGTGTTGTAAGGAGCTTGCATATGAATAAAAATATAAAATAATGTGAAGCATTCCTCCTATATAGATGAAATGGTTCTATAAATTTCCTGAAGGGCTAAAGAAGAAAAGGTCTGCTATGATTTGTGAGGGTTAGAGGAAGGCTAGACTGGGAGGAAGATATTCAAGAATATTGGCTTTGTAGCTTACGAGATCTCCAGGTGTGGAAGTCTCCTTTCATTCCTTTTTATTGTTTGAATTATGTATGCTTTCCTTGCTGTGATAAAGGAATTAATATAAATAATGCATTTTCACTTTATTGATGTATGTATAATGATTGAAGTGCCTTTTTGATCTAGTAAGCTACGGGACCAGCCCTGCTTGAAAGTATTGACATTAGCTACACTATTGATATATTTTGGCATGCCTTAAGTTTCATTTTATGAGAAGATTATACATTATAAAATTTGAGGTGACTACTTGCCTCAACGCCAACTTCTAGGTATGTTGTAGTGTATCCTCACAAAGCCCAAAATTTGATCTGGACCAAATATCAATAGGGTTATCGTTCATCTTGATGTAAATTTTTGGTAAATACCCCATGGGCTTCGGCTTAAAAATCTTCTTATAGTTCCTTGATCCATAGAAATCACTCTTGGATCAACTTTCCTAGATATACGATGGTATTGGAAACTATTATTATTCAATAATTTTATTCGAACTAGTTTAAACTACGTAGGAAAGTAAAATAGTGGGTATCCAGGAAAGAATTTCATATCTTGCAATAAGTATGGACCAAAAAAAAAATAATAATATATATGTATAGTCTCCTTCCTTGTTATCCTCCATGTCAGATTGACCCAAAACCTAGCTTTCTATCATGCTGGTAATGCCATAAGTCGAGCCTCTATATGTAGGGCAGGTGATAGGTACGATGGTGCTTTGACAGTTCTCTATGTCTTTAGCATGTGTTTTCTACATCAATTTAGCATTGTAGTATAAGTTTGTTATGGATGCCATATTAGAGGAGGTCAATAATATTAAGTTAGTAGGTTCCTAGAGTATCCACATATATACACCCTCTCTCAAAAATCCACCTATTGTGATGAAGAAATCATGAGCTCAATACCATGTTCGTAGGTAGATTGCCTTAGGATTACCAAAAGTGGAGGTAATCCTTTCATTTCGACATTAATACTTTGTATTGATCCGAGTCCATTCCTCACAATCGACTTCTTGGCACATGAAGTTCATCTTCACTTGGGAGCTTTTCAAAAGCAACCTAAGTATTGCCTAACCCTCCATTATGAGGAGCCACCACTGGGGGACTCATCCGAACAAACTTCACCCTTTTTTCTTACATAGTTCAATGCACTGTCTACCATGTAGTACTCACCATAAGGCTTAAATCTTGTGTGCTTATAAGCACCACATCAAAATAAATACCAATAAAAAGAGGACAACTTATGTTAGACATGTCTATTCGCTACGAAATCCATATAGAATGGCTTTAGAGCTTAACCACCCTGACTAGGAGCCACCTAATTTAGTGTTGTTACTCATCATTACACCTTCTGCATAAGCAACTAGATAGCTATTTCTTTTAATATCCAATGCTATATCCAATTTGTAGACTCCCAGAGACACTATACCACCTTGATAGCAACACCTAACACGACCATCGCTAGCATAAGTCTATAACTATTGTGTACGCTACAACACTCGAAGAATCAAACATATGCATAGCCATAGGAATCATTATCTACTTTGATACATGGGTAATTTTCATTATCACATGGTTTTATAGACTCTGCCCGTTCATTTTCATATTGTCATCGTATAAATAAAATTTCTTGCATTGGTTCTAGGGTCGAAACATCAAACTGATCTACTCTAGAATCTAACCTTAGTTGGTAATATATAGTATAATGAGATTACGAGAGCTGCCCTATGAAATTAGAGTGATTTTTATGTAGAGGTTAATAATACCATGTATCATCAAAAGGACTATCTTAAGTAACACTTAGATTAGGAACTTTTGTGGTTTACGCTTTGATGTTGACTTTCTACCCCAATGAAGAACTGCATGATATTTATTAATTCATTATATATATGGTAAACAGATTAAAAGTGAGAGTCATGCATTCATACTTTTAAAATTGTTAAAAGTTCATCCTAGTACTATTATAGGCTTTAAGCTCATATAGTTTAAATATTTTGAATAAGAAAATCTATTCTAATTCAAATGTATGAAGTTGTATGTGAAGGATGTTTGAATATAATAAAAGTAATCTAAATTATTAGTGTTGTCCAATGTTTGAGGTTGATTTGAGTAAATATTATAGTGTATATTTTTCTTTCTAATATGTAGGATCCCTTATTTTTTTAATAATGGCTTTTAAATTAAAAAAAAAATGAAATAAAATGATAAAGAAACCAAGTTATAGATATTAGATTAGGAAGAATCTTCTAGTTATTATTTTCAATTGAAATTGTGCCAAGATACCTATGGTTTGTGAAATTTTTATGTTTTCTATAACATGCATGCATCTTAATATATAGGTTAATTTTTGCCAATAATATAATCCATTTAAATAATATGACATGAAATTTTATTGGATAGTAAGATGAATTACTTATTGAGGTGGGATTGATGTACAATCCTTGGGAAGAGGTATGGGAATCTTCTGATGTTTGGACATAATTAAAATGAATGTTATTGAAATTTGAATTGATATTTATCATGGGATGTGTGGATAAGAATGATTTATCTTTGCATGCTTTGTGGGTGCATTAAATATGCCATTATTTAGCATTTACATAAGCATGGTGTGCTTGTGATGCATTGGAATTTTTCTGCACTCGAGTTGTCCTGATACCTTACCACTCATCTCTCACCTCATGAATATGCAAGTATCCTAGAGAAGCATGAAGTCACTATTGAATACTTTGATTTGTATTTGATTACATTCATGTATTTCATATTTAATGTAATTTTAAATGGCTCAAAATCCAAGCCAAAGGATGTAATATTTGTTCCTGTTGTAGAATAGAAAGGAAGTTTCATTTATGTAAGTACTTCCATAAGATAGCAATGTTAGATAGTATGGAAGTAGTGTAAATGATGTAATATTTTGAAAGAAATATCATTTGGAAGCTTTATTGCATCAATAAAGTTCTTAGTTTCTTATGCATTTGTTTTCTTTAAGTTATAAATTGAGCATTCAGATTATAGTGGTAGAATATTAATTTGTGAATAATCCAAATACAAAAGGGGATCATTATGGTCACAAAACTCACAAAACTTGAACCAATACTAATAAACTTGTCAATACCTCAAAGATGAGAAATTATTTAATAATGGTTAGAGCATATAATCCCATGATACATTGGTAGCCATAATTGCAATGGATGAATAAATCTCCTAAAATACTAACCTCACTGGTAGTATGGAGAATTGGGAAGGGTAATCCATGTCCTATCTGGTTGATAAAACCATAATATGACCCTTGTTATACATAAATAACTTAAGGGAAATTTAAATCCTTTAAATGTTATTATTCATCTACCAGTATGGGATGGTGAGATGGTAAGGTGGGAATGGGTGTTCCTACTAGCATTTGGGATTTTATTGAACTATAGAGATGGCTATTTCTATATGTTCAATATATTGCAAATAGGATTACCTTTTCTAATGGGATAACTATGTATTTTTTTTTTGGTATATAAGATACTATAGCATTAATACCGGGTTTTACAGGTTGACCCAAAACCTTTTACAAAAATCATCCCAGGGTTGTTGATGAACATGTCCTTACTAAGGATCCTATATATGTAAAATCTACATGCCGCCAAAGCCATTACATCCAATAAGGCACATAGCTTGTTATGAAAAATAAACTTCCCATGCAACATTTTAGGTATACCCCAAGAAAACACACCTGCATCATAATTACAAAAAAAGAAACAGACACATATCCCTTCCTTGAAATAGTGGAGAAACAAAAAGCTACAAACACACATAGCAGAGTACAGAAAAAAACTCCCACAAGCTCTGTATTGACAGTTACTCTTAATAATTATTTGGTAATTGCTTTCTTCCATATATTACATGCTTTAGGACCACATCCCGTCTTGGCCAATAAGCCTTGGAGAAGTGAACCTGCTGGCTATATTTATGGCGGTGGCTATCTGGTGGTCCACGTGGCTTTGGTTCAAAGTCTTATATTGTTGTTTATTTCTTACCTTGTGATTATCAACCAACCTTAAATTACTAATATTGCTAGGAGCCATGTTATCTGACATGTGATTGTCCCCATTAGTCTTTGTGGTATTTCCAAGTAGCATCCACCAAGACTGACAACTCGGATAATTTTTATTGTGAGCCCATTTCAAAAAAGATCTGGGAATACTCATTGTCTTAGAATTTACAGTGCCTTCCCTATTAGTAAATTTGAATATCATTATTGGTATTCTTGTTGAATAAGCTCCTCTACTTCGCTTGAGACACCCTGTTCCCATTTGAAAAGTTTGTAACCATCGACACCCAAATTGGCCAGCTTATCAGCAACTTTGTTAGCTTCCCAAAAGACATGTTGAGATTTTCTGTCTTGTCTTCCCTGGAAAAGGATCCTAGCCTCTTCAACAATTGTTTTAATCCTCCAAGGAGGCATTTTTCAATTATCGATGAGATTTATAACATGCATAGAGTCTCCTTATATGATAAAATTGCCTTCTAAGTCTTGAGTCATTTGAAAGCCTCTCCACATAGCTCTAGCTTTGACTTCGTTGTTCATCCTTGTTCCCAAATATTTGGAAAACACAAGCATCATATTCCCATTATGATATCACACAATGTAATCAGTGCCTACTCTTCCAGGATTGTGATTATCTGCTTCATCAAAATTAAGCTTAAACCAACTCGTAGGATGTGGGGACCACTTATCATTGGCTCTGGGGTTGACTACCCTAGGCACAGACTCATCTAACAAGGTTAAGCTTAAATATTGAGCAAGTGTAGTATCCTACAGATGAGGTTTATGACTATCAAAAGGGATAAGGTTCACATTCTCATTGGCAATGGATATGATCCTGACAATGATATTTTGATGATCATGGATAGACTCATTAAAGACTCTATGGTTCCTTTCTAACCACACCTACCAAAGATAGTGATTGAGACAAATTTTCCACATGTATCTAAGTCTTTGGCTTGAAAAGGGGTAAGGCCACTGGACAAAAAAATCAAGTATGGTGGTTGGCTTAACCCAAGAAATATTGAAGGCCTAAAAAACCCCACTTAGGACAGTCAAGTAAAAAGGGCACTCATGGAAAATGTGATAAATTATCTCCCAATTAGCCTTGCACAGATAAAAGCGATTAGTGATACCAATACCTTTACGCATCATATTATCAATGGTTAGAATTTTTCCTTGGATAACCAGCCATGAAAATACTACAATTTTTGGAATTAAATTTTTTATCCAAACTATGTCCTTTTGGAGGAAAAAATCCTCGTCATCAAGCAAAAGCTTGTAAGCTAATTTAATAGTGAATTGCCCATTTTTCGTAGGAGCCTAGGTCACTTGATCTTCCTTGGATCTCATGGGGATAAATTGTTGCTTGAGAATGTTACAAAGATCATTTGATTCTACTTGAAATCCCTAAATCCTTATTTGTTTCCACTTCATTCTGCCTCTGTCCTCAACCATATAATTAGAGACTTTTATGCCAATGAGTTATTTCATGATATCTCTAGTTCGTGCTAAGTTAGGATATTGCGTCAGTGGTTCATCCTTAGCCCACCTGTCATTCCATAAATTTATCCTCTCACCATTGCATAAAACCCATATTAATTTTTTTTTATGATTTCCTTACAATTGAGAATTGCTTTCCAAAAAGTAGAACCTCTGATTGGAACTGAGTCACTTAGAAATTCCATATTTTGAAGATACTTTCATTTGATGATAGCATTCCATTCATATTCTTCACCAGAAATGAGGCACCATTCTTGCTTAGCTAGTACATCTAAATTCATATGAGCAATTCTCCTCAAACCTAAGCCCCCATTTTCCCTGGGTCTGCACACTTTCGTCCATCCTACAAGGTGTATCCTTTTTTTCTCCTCTGATCCAGTCCATAAAAAATATTTTTGGAGTTTCTCATTTTTTTGGAAAACCTTCATAGGGGCTTTGAAAATGGAGAGGAAATAGACTGAAATGCTCTAAAGAGAGATCTTAGTGAGGGTCAGCTTTCCTGCTTGAGATATAAGATGACCTTTCCATCCAACAAGTTTTTTTTGAATTCTTTCAATAACCCTGTCCCACATTGACTCTCTTAGATAACCAATGAAAAGAAGGATATCAAGATACGAAGTGGGGAGGTTTGCTATATCACACCCTAAAATTTTTGCAATCCTTCCTTACCTTTGAATAGGGGTGTTCAAGAAATATAACTTGCTTTTACTGAAATTAACTTTCTGACCAGCAACATTCTCGTAGAGTTGCAGGATGTATTTAATTCTTTTGGCCTCAACCACCGATGCCTTAGTCAATAGAAGGGTATCATCGATGAATTTTTGGTGAGAAATAGCCCTAGTGAGAGATGTTGCCTTGATTCTTGATATTAGCCTTGAATTGCAAGAATTTTTTATGGTTTTTCCTAAAGCTTCTGCCACAATGATGAATAACATGGGGCTGATAGGGTCCCCTGTCGAATTCCTCTATGACTTTGAAATTAACCAACAGTTGTTCCATTAACCAAAATCGAGAACCATGCTTTTGAAATACATTATTTTATAAAATTAACCCATTGGTGGTGAAAACCAAACTTAAGGAGGACAATAATCAGATTGTCCTAATTTAGGCTGTCAAATGCTTTGTTCATATCAAGCTTGAGGGCAAAAATAGACATGTTAGTCTTATGAGTAGAGTGCAGAGCTTCATGAACTATGATAACTCCATCCAAGATTGACCTGCCCTGGACAAAGCTTCCTTGGCATGGATCTATGATGCGGGGAAGAACATATCTCATTCTATTTGCAATGGCCTTAGTTAGGATCTTGTAAGAAATATTGCACAGACTGATTGGCCTGAAGTTAGCCATAGATTTAGGGGTTTGATTCTTAGGAATTAGAGAAATAAAAGTAGATTTGAGACCTTTTGGGATATGATTGTTTTCTTGGAATTCTCTGATAGCAAAAATTACATCCTCACTTACGATGTCCTAAAAATCTTGATAGAAATGAAGGGGAAAGCCATCGGATCTCGGGGCTTTGTCTGGATCCATTTTAAACAAGGCTTCCTTAATTTCCTCATTAGAAAAGTGAGCTAGAATCTTAAGGTTTATATCATCATTTATTATTCTAGGAATGGATTGCAAGATAATATCTTTAGCCTCATCATTACACTATGATTCCTGACCAAGGATAGAATTGAAATAAGTTACTGCCTCCTTTTTTATTTTTGTTAAGTCCTAAGTAATAGAACCATCTATTTTTTAAATTTTATGTTGTTATTGCTTTTGTTTCTAAGCATGGTGACGTGAAAAAACTTGGAATTTGAATCTTCATATTTCAACCAAAGAGCCCTTGATTTTTGCCTCCAATAGATTTCTTCACATGCCAAAATGTTATGAAACTTTGCTAGTTTTATCCATTCCTCCTGCATAGTAGTTTCATTAGAATTGCCATGTTGAATCCTCTAATCAATTATCTTCAAACTTTCAACAACCTATTTTTTATTTTCAAATAGGTTCCCAAAGACCTCTTTGTTTCAATTTTGAAGCTTTTCCTTAACAAAATTTAATTTTCCAGTAAGTTTAAAAGCTGCACTACCCCTGATAGGCTATTGCCACCACTGAATTAAGTTATATTTGAAACTATAATGTTTTATCCACATAGATTGAAATACAAAAGGTTTATTGAAGTACAGAGAGTTAGGGATCTCCAACAAAATGGGATTATGATCATAGGCAATTTTAAGAAGGGCTTGTAGGGTAGAATCACCGAACAAAGTTGTAGCCTCTTTTGATAGAAAAAACCTGTCAAGCCTTTCTTGAATGAGATAACACCCTATCCGTCAATTGATCCAGGTATAATTCGCTCCTTTAAGTTTTACATCCATCAACATGTTGGAGTTCACAAAGTCATTGAACTCATCAATGCTCCTGATAGGTGATCCATTTCCACCCATTTTTTTTTAAGGGTAAAGAGGAGTGTTAAAATTCCCATCCAGAATCCAAGGGACATTATGGAATATTTCACTCAGATTACCTAAGTACTCCCACAATAGAGCTCTCACTTGAATTGAAGTTGGGCATAAATATTTGAAATAATCCATGACCTATTATTGTTTATTTCCTTAAATAAAATAATAAGAACCCTATCATATTTTTGTGCCTTCTACTATCAAGGGATCCCAAAAATTCATAAGGCCTCTAGACACTCCTCTAGCTGATTTGCAAACCATCACCCCTTGATTCTAGATTTTTTTTGCTATTTTTTTACTGAATATCATCAATTTTTGTTTCTTGCAACATGATAATAGTTGGATTCACTTGATTTCTTATTGCACTGAATTCCCTGTGTTTGGTAAATCCATTGAGGCCTCTCATGTTCCATGAGAGGAACTTAATTTATATTTTTTGGTATTTATTCCTCTCCCCCTCTCTTGAGGGGGTTTTCCTAATTTGTTGTCTTCATAAACCAGAATAACCTATTGAAACAAGGTTCTCTATAATCCATTGTCAATGTGATTATCAGTTTTAATTTTTTGATGCTCAGCATTTTATATTCTCCCTCTTATTTTTTCACTGCCAAAATCTATAGGAGACTTCACAATGCTCCTAGTTTTTTTAGGACTAAATTGAGGGAAGACAATTTGTTGCAGAACCAGACTGCCATATTCCTTAGTCTGAAGAGTTTCACATATCTCCACACCTACATCTAAATATTCTCCTTTTTTCTTGTATTCCCCTAGTCTCTAGTATGACCCCTCAGTAGGATTCACCTAGCTCCTAGTGATGATGTTAGGGAGATGAGATTTTTTATTTTCCAATGCCTCAAATTTCTTCCTAATTTCTTTAGTATTAGGGTTTGACTTTGGGATGCCCACTGGGCTTAAAGTATTTTTAGCATTGGGGTTTAAGGATCTCGACTTGGATGGGGATTATAGAGATTGAGCATTAGGGTTTGGCTTTGTGATGCCCATGGGGCTTACAATAATTTCAGCATTAGGGTTTGAGGATCCTAACTTGGATGGGGATTCTAGAGAGTCATAAAGGTTAGCCTGAAGGTTTTGGGCTTCCATGTCTTACGATAATCCTCCTACTCCCATATTGGATATAAATTAAAATTTATTTGAAACTAGAGGATTGGAACTTACCTGAGTATTTTGGTTTCCAACAACCTGTTGTTTTCCTTTGTCTTTTTGGGACCCTGCACCCTCTCTTTTATTTTTTTGGTAGACATAGTTTTCCTGATTGAAATTGCCTCTGCCAGGGAAACTCCTCAAATTTCCTCTATCTAGCATTCCCTGCTTCTACTTTTCTCTATTCATTGCTAGGTTAGGGCACTGATTGCATAGATGTCCTTGATATTTACATTCTGCATAGAATTTTGATCTGTTCTTGTATTCTATCGACTATTTTTGATATCATTCTCTATAATCTAGCTCCACAAACCTTGGCAATTCATTATCCAAATTAGCATTTATGCATATTTGTGCATGAGTCATCATTGTCTTGGCCAAGGTCTAATGGTCAATAGAGATCAGGTCCCCTATAGTTCTGGCTATGGCTTGCAACCAATATTCATTGAATAACTAGGTAGGTAAACTCAGGAGACAAACCCAAATAGGGGCAATTAAATATTTTGCTTTTTAGGGTCAAAATATTCACCCCATCGTCTGAGAAAAAGGTTCCTTTTGCCCAAAAACCAAGGACCTCCTATTAAAATGTGGTTAGGATCCTCCATATTTTTAAAATGGATAATGAAGAACCCTCGAGTTAGAGCTACCAACTCCAAGATGCCTACCGGTCACCATTTACCTAATTCCCAAACCCTAATAGTCTCCATGTCCAGTCTACCTCCCAAAAACTTGTCTACCAGGGAGAATTATTCCATTGAAATAAAAGGGCTCATGGAACTTGTCGAGGCCAAAATTTTATTATTTATTGGAACTAGAGGCGGAAGAGGGAGAACATCCTTTCTTTTTCCTCTAAGATTCTTAGCAAAAGACAACCACTTCTTGGGCCCTACATTGTCCTTCGTATATTTTTTGTTAGGGTCTTTCTGAGGAGGGTCGAGCCCCCATGTGATGCTCGCCTCCAAATATATCGTAGCTTGATCACATTCCTTTGGATCCTTTCTTGATACAATTCATTATTATAGTTGTGACTTATCAATGGGTGAACAAAGAGTTTATATAAATATATATACAAAAAAAATTAGTGGACAATTCACAGATCATTATAGTTGGTGTTAGAGCATAGGCTAACTGGTCAATTTTAGATAAATCTAGGTTAGTGAAAATATTTGGGATATGAATGCTTTACATCTTGATGATGCATACTTTCTAAGCATTAGGTCAATTATTGAGACCACTGATGCTCGAGCTCCTTTCTCCCATGAAGTAGATCCATAATCATTCAAAAAGTGGAAGAGCTAGGCGGACCCCGATTAATGGGATTTGAGCAGTGTACCTTAGAATCTTTTGGAAAAATTTTCAACATATTTGTCTTAAGATCTACTTACTCCTTACATCAAGAATATATAAATATCAATCAGAGTTAGAGGAAGAAAACTAGGAATTCAATCTAGCCCCATAAACTTTTTAGGAACTATTCTAGTCATTTATAATTTTTAACTTTAGAAATAAGTAAGTATTAATACAACTCTTTATCCCAAGTTAACATACCAACAAGAGGAAGAGGCAAAAGGACAATGACCTCATAACAAGCCAGTTCCAATACTACTGAATCCAAGAAGTTAGGGGAAAGTTCTAGAAACTCAAATAAGGAAGTAGAAAACCTTGTCGACACTGTGTTTGTTATGCAAGACCAAATCCAAAAGATCCTGCAAGCTATAATTTCTCAACATAACCCTACCAACAACCAGGAGGTGTACATTTCATATGATGATTCCAGAGAAAATGAAGACCCTAAAGAGCGTATGAATAGGATTCACACAAAGAAGGAAATTGGCAATGATATGAAATATATCAAAGTAACGAATTTCACTAGGAAAGGAGGTGAGACTATGGTAGAAGCATGGTTAGAATAACTAGAAATCCATTTCAGTATATGACATTATTCTTCTACCATTAAAATGGTGTTCACTCTTTCTCATCTGGGAGAAAGAGGGGTTGAATGGTGGAATGCCTACAACAAGGATATTGACATAACCCCTAACAAGTTGAGGTGGGAAGTCTTTGTGGAAGCCTTTAAGGATAGGTTTATTACCAAGCAATTTTATCTGAATAGGTATAGGGAGGTTTTTGCACTTCAGCAAGGCTCACTCTTTGTGGAGGAATATTACGAGCAATTTATCAAACTCTTTAAGTATGTACCATCTCAAAATCTAAACAATGAAATGAGGATAGAGAAGTTTTTCCAAGGACCGAGGCCTATAATTAGAGATAGTGTAAACATGCATGTTCAGAAAACTATGCTTAAATCCTATGATAGAGCCCAAAGAGTAGAGGCTAATCATACTACTAAGGAATCCCAAAATAATTCCTCAAATTGGACACACAAAGGACATAAATTCTAGAATAAGAAAAAATGGGATAATGGGAAAAATCAGAAAAACAAATGAAATTCAAAATTTGGAAAGCATGGTAATGGTCACAAGAAAGATTTCAGGAAAGAATTCTGCTACAAGAATAACAATAGGGATTCTCAGACTCCTTAATAGCCAACTCCACTACAAGTGGTAGATATCGAAAAGCAAGTTCAAGGAGGAAATTCAAACCCGAAGATAAGATGCTTCGATTGTGGAGGACCACATTATGTTTTCAACTACCCAAAACATGCCAGTACTAGCACTGCAAGGCCAAGCTATAATATTTACGCAGCTACCACATCACAAGACTTGGATGGTCAAGCTACTCCTTTACCCTTGAATGGTAAATTTTTTTATATAAATGTTAAAATTTTAATTGATAATTGGGCTACAGATAGCTTTATCTCAACTAGCCTATTAAGGGATATACTTGAAAAACCAGGTTCTTTGGAACAAGGGTAGAAAGTAGAGTATGGGTCAGGACATACTTGTCATGTTATCCAATGTCTTCCTTTCACTCAAATTACCATACTCGGAGACTCTAATAGGTGGCATTTATATGTAGCACCCCTACATGCATTTGATATAGTTTTTGGAATGGATTGGTTGAAGTCTCATGTATTGGAAGTTAAAGCAGTAAAAAGGGGTAAAAAAATGTTTACAACGGTAAGCTTTGGACCTTACCCTTTTACCTCCTTAGATGGTAGCTGACTGGGCATATTGGATGGCATGGACGATAGGGAGTTCGACATCAATTTACCTTCCTCATTTCTTCCCTATTTTCCTTCATTCCCTATCTATTCCCTAAGTTTTCTAAGGTTGTTAAATTCCCTTCTATTTAAGCATTGTAAACTTTACATTGGTATGGATTGAGTAATATATTTCTAATTTCTATTTTTCTCCTAACTACCGTGCTACATATGGTATTATAATGAGGTTAGAGAGGGCCCATAGATTGAGACCAAAGGAACCTAGTAGAATGAGCACCAAGGCAAGGCTGAGTGGGGCCTGTAGCACATAAACTGAGGTGAGGTCAAAGAAGGCCCACAAATCATAAACCAAGGTGAGGTTTGGAGAAGGCCCGCACAGAGAGCACATGAGGAGGAGGAGCAACCACAAGAGAAACCAACTGGACAACACCACATGGCGAGGAGAGAGCAAGGCCGACGCAGACCAGAGGATAAATAACAAATAGAGGATCGATAACATGGTGTATAGATGATAGGTGACAAGCAATGTGGCAAGGAGCGATAGCTTGAGAAGGAGGTAAAAGGGTGATCACTGATTACCCAAAGGTAATCGAGTGATGTTGTGAGCGTTGAGGGTTTTAAACACCTCAAACAAGCTCGCATAGTTGATGTGGGACTAAAGTCCCTAAAATTTGTTTTCCTTTGGTGTGGCCATGAGAAGAATAAAGGAGGTAAGCCTTCCTTGCCTTCCCATCAAGCCACATAGCTCGACTGGCTTGAGGAGCCAGCCTTAAGGTGCCCGCCCTAATGCAAATCATGGGTTCGAAACCCAGTAGTAACAAGTCCTTTTTTAATTTTTTTATTGAAGGCAGATTCAAAAATTTATAAAAATTGTAGTGTTGTCCTTAGTTCTCATTGACGGTGGTGGCCAAGTTGGTTACCATGATTTGTTGAAGACAAGAGGTTGCGGCTTCGATTCCTACAGAGGATAAATTTATTTTATATAAAAGTTAAAAAAAAAAATTCTTTATATAATTAAATTAAATACTTATATTATATTTAATAAATTAAATATAATTGCTTTTATAAATTTTTTTTAAGGGCAATTATTTTTTTCTTAAATAGTAATATATATATTTTTTAATATTATAAAATAAGAAGAATATTGTCTAGGAGACAATTCATTGTAATAGAAAGGTTCATTTTTTTTCCATTTGATTCAAGGAATCACAAATCTTGTGTAGTAAGCCTAAGAGGCTTAGTTTTTTTTGTAAAAGAGACCAAGGATAAAAAATGTAAAATTGTAAAGAGGCATTGATGGTAAGACCAAATGGTTATTATCATGCCTTATGTGCAATTTTAGCAAGATAAGGTGCAGAGAGATTCGATGAAAAATTAAGAGGTTATGGGCTCAACATTGTGTTTAGCCAACTTTAGAATGTAGTGATTACACATCAAAGGCATCCTGACTCAAGGTATGAGGTAGATTTTGAAGATAACTCATTCAGAAGTCAATTTGAACAATTAGAATCCGTACAAGCTGCACCAAAAGAATCAAAATATACACACTACAATATTTCAGTGGAAATATTAGAACCAAAATCATCAAAAATAATATTGATAAGTGACGACAAATAAGAAGTAGCAAATAATTTCATGAATTAAGAGATAGCATCCCAAAAGCAAGAGGAACAAGCAATCAATGATAGAGTAAATCAAGTTATATTTGACTTAAGTTTGTAATATCTTCTTTCTTCTTTCTTCTTCCCTCCTTTGAAAAATTAGAGTGCTTTACTGTAACCATGAAATAATTTTTTTTCTAGTAACTATGGCCTCACACAATAGTTTACCTATACCAGAGTTCAACGGTTATGACTACAAGTATTGGTCTATAAAAAAGAAGACACTGCTCATAGGAAGAGGTTTGTGGGACATAATAGAATAAGGCTACATAGAACCCTCATACTGGACAATACTAAGTGTCACAAACAAGAAAAATGAAAAGAAGGACAAAAGAGCAACTCTTCTACTCTTTCTCATCTCCAAGCTGCATTGGAGAAAAGCATATTTTCTAGAATCATCACTTGTACAATTGCACAAGCTACATGGAAAGCTTTAAAATATGGAATCTAGGGTAGTGATCAAGTGAAGCATGTG
The DNA here is from genome assembly GCA_028583015.1 of Wollemia nobilis. NCBI lineage: Eukaryota > Viridiplantae > Streptophyta > Pinopsida > Araucariales > Araucariaceae > Wollemia > Wollemia nobilis. Next base: position 1,679,265 of record JAQPPZ010002291.1, read on the forward strand.
AGGCTTCAAACACTAAAAAGAGATTTTGAAAATCTCAGATGAAAGATGATGAAAAAGTTGGTGATTATTGTGTTAGAGTAAAAGCAATTGTTGATAAAATGGTTACACTTGGTGACAAAATCAAGCTTGAGATAATTGTAATAAAAGTTTTGCAAATACTTCCACAGATATGGAATCATATTGCCATAATTATAGAAGAATCCAAAGATCTTTCCACTTTAACATTTGATGCATTAATCGGATCGTTAATTTCACATGAAGAGAGGTTCCTAAAACTCCTTCAACCAGCTATGGGGGCGATGAGAAGGCCTTCACTTACAATGAAAACAATGGAAGAGTACATGGAAGATTTCAAGGCAGAGGACAAGAAATAGGTAGATACAGAGGCAACTATATAGGATGCAACCAAAACAGAGGAGGCAACCAGAACAGAGGAGGCAATTCCAAAAAAGAAGACAACTCATACAAAGGAGGCAATCAGAATAGAGGTGGAAACTAAAATTGAGGAGGACATCCAAGCCAAAGTGGAAATCAATGGCAAGGAAGTGACAAGTCCAAATCAACTTGTTTCAACTGTGGCAAGCCAAGTGACTTCGCTCATGACTGCTGGTCAAAATATTCACAAGGCAATAGTGGTCAATATGGCAATTACGGAGAAGAAGATGATACCTCTAATATTTTTTTTTCATATGGACAATCAGAACATCATCTAAATGACACATGGATTCTGGATACTGGTTGTTCAAACCATATGAGTGGCAAATAAAAGTTATTTACTACTCTAGATTCCACTTATAAATCCCAAATCATATTAGGGGATGATAAAACATTGCAAGTAGAATGTATTGGAGCCATGGAGGTTCCAACCAAATAAGGACTAAAGAAAGTGCATGACATCTATTACACTCCAAATCTGCAACACAATCCACTAAGTGTTGGGAAAATTATGGAGAATAATTGCAAACTTGTATTTGATGAAGGATAATGTATCATTTTTGATAAAAATGATTGTAATTGTGTCATCACACAGGTCCCCATGACCAATAATCGGTTATTCCCTCTCAAATTTGATGAGCCAGGAGGATCTCCAATTGTAAATGTAGATATAACAAATCCAAGTGTGCTTTGGTACTTGTGATATGGTCACCTTAATTACGCTAGCTTGAAACTCCTAACTTCTCAAGCTATGGTGACAAGACTTCCCAAAATCAATGAACTATTGGATGTGTCTCATCCTTTGCTGAGGAAATATTGTATGGTAGGAATGAGAGGGTAAGAGAAGTGGAGCTCCTCATGAGGATGGCAAAGCCCTCCTTGAGGGTGCTGGAGGGGTTCGGGGGGGCGGTACCCTCCTCGGCCACGTCGAAGGCGATTTTTGACAATGTCAAAAAAAAAAAATTCCATTTTTCCGTAGCGATTTGCATAGCGATTATCGGTATTCCCATGGTTGGTGGGTGGTTGGTGGGTGTGGGTGGTTTAGCCCATGATATTTTGTCCATTATATTCTAATACCACATAGTGGTTTAGGGTTGTGAGAGTTTCCTTTATATTTTATTGTAATATCTCACTTTCAGGAAAGAAAGGAAAATAATAATATCAAGGAGGAGTGGCACTTGTTTTGCTAGAGTAGCCCACATCGGGTGAACCAGGGTAAATCTCATGTGTCATATGTGCAATGTGTGGTGTCATTTCTTCTAATTTGTTTATTTATGCATTATTTTTGGAATAAGTTTATGTAGATCTCTTCATGAACAAAAGGAGGTCTGTGAAGGATGTGCTTTGGGAAAGCACTCACGATCGAAGTTTCCAAAAGGACAAGCGTGGAGAGACAACTGTTCACTTTAGTTAGTACATTTAGACATTTGTGGATCAATGCAAACATAGAGTCTCGAAAACAATTCTTATTTTCTCACTTTCATAGATGACTTCCCTAGAATGTGCTGGATTTATTTTTTGAAACATAAAGATGAAGCTTTTGATTGCTTCATGGATTTTAGAAACAATGTAGAGAATCAAAGTGGGAATTACATAAAATATCTTAGGGTAGATTGAGGAGGTGAGTACTCCTCAAAAATATTCTTGAAATATTATAAAGCAATTGGGATCAAAAGGTAATTCACCACTGCCTATACCCCACAACAAAATGGTGTGGCAGAGAGAAAGAACCGCACCATTATTGATATGGTGAGAACGATGCTTCAGACTAAGCATTTAACTAATATGTACTGGGTTGATGCTGTAAGAACCAATGTATACATTCTAAATAGAAGTCCAACTTCTAGTTTAGATGTGTCACTCCTTACGAGGGGTGGTATGGAAAGAAACCAAATTTAAAGCATTTCAAATTTTTTGGTTCTTTAGCATATGCGCACATTCCTGATGAGAAAAGGAAGAATCTTGATCCCAAAAGTCAAGCTTGTATATTTGTAGGGTATTGCGAGTCTACAAAATCATATAGACTCTACAATCCCAAGACTCATAAAATTGTACTCTCCAGGGATGTAATTTTTGATGAAGGGGGAGAATGGGGTCATCAAAGAATTTTTGTTGATGATGAGTCCCACTATGTAAGTTCTTCACAGGTACAATAGGTATCTCCAACAAAAATTAAAGGTACACCACTCGCTCCAAGACCATACAAGAGTACTACATCAAGTACTTCAACCACCACTCCAATTCCTTCTCCACAAAGATCAATAAGTTCTTCATCGATAGACATTGATAGAGACTCTCCATTGAGAGGCAAAAGAACATTACAACATCATCCATATTTTAAAATTTTGGACCAAATTTCTAGAGAAGATTCACTAGAAGCCAATCTAGTGAGATGAATATAGTTTTGCAGCAACTTGAAAATTTGTAATTGTATGGAGATGATGAATCCCATGATCCTAGGGAAGATGTAGTCAATTATTCTTTATTGGCTAGTACACGGCTAGAACCAACTAGCTATGAGAAGGCATGTACTCAAAATGTATGGAAATAAGCCATGAAAGAGGAAATAACCTCTATAAACCATAATGATACATGGGAGCTAGTAAAGCTACCCAAAAGAAAAAATGTGTTGGGTGTAAATGGGTCTACAAGACCAAGTACAATGTTGATGGAAGCATTGAGAGTCATAAGGCGAGACTAGTAGCAAAAGGTTTTACTCAAAAATTTGGTATTGACTATGAGGAAACCTTTACTCCTGTTGCATGACAAGAGACAATCAGATTAGTTCTTTCCTTAGCATCCCATAAAGTATGGAACGTCCAATAGATGGATGTGAAAAGTTCTTTTCTAAATGAATACTTGACATAAGAGGTTTATGTTCAACAACCTCAAGGTTTTGAAGAACAGGGAAAGGAGAACCTTGTTTACAAATTGAATAAAGCACTTTATGGCCTCAAGCGAGCACTAAGATCTTGGTACTCACACATTTATGGCTATTTCAATGATTATGGATTCACAAGAAGCAAAAGTGAATGAAATTTATACTACCTAAAGCATGGGTAGACATTATCATAGTTTGTTTCTATGTGGATGATCTAATATTTATGGGTAGTAACACTAAAATAATTATGGAGTTCAAAAACTCCATGATGAAGTAGTTAAAGATGAAAGATATTAGTTTAATGTGATACTTCCTAGGCATGGAAGTGAATCAACCAAACAAAGGGATCTTAATATGTCAACACAATTATGCTCGAGACATGATCAAGAAATTTTCCATGGAGCAATGCAAATCAGTTGCAACTCCAACTGGAGATGGGATCCAATTGAGCAAGGATGATAGAGCATCAAAGGTTGACATGACCACTTACAAGAGCATGGTTGTGAGTCTAATTTTTCTCACCAACACAAGTCTCGATATTCAATATGTTGTTTCTCTAGTTTCGAGTTTTATGGCTAGTCCATATGATCTACATCTACAAGCAACTAAAATAATCTTAAGATATGTAAAAGGTACATTGGATTTTGGAATCCATTACTAAAAATGTAATTATGTGAAATTAGTTAGCTTTTGTGATAGTGATTGGGACAACAATATAGATGATAGGAAATCTACATCAGGGAATTGTTTTACTCTAGGATTAGGACTAATTACATGGAGTTCCAAGAAATAAATTATTATAGCATTGCCATCGACTAAGGCTGAGTATATAGCCATCACACATGCTAGTACTCAAGCCCTATGGTTGATAAAAGTCGCTGAAGATATTGGAGAAAGTCAAAGTGGTCCAAATCGAATGTATTGTGATAACATAAGTGTCATTCAGTTGGCATACAATCCAGTCCACCATAGCAGATCAAAGCATTTTGAAATGAAGTGTAACTTCATTCGAGATATGGTGGAACATCAGATAGTTGAGCTTCAATATTGTAACACTTTGGATAATATTGCAGATATTTTCACCAAAGGTATAGCTAAAGCTCAATATATAAAGCTGAGAGATTGTATAGCTAGTCCTCTCAACTTTAAGGGGAATAATATTGGAAGTTAAAGCAGTAAAAAGGGCTAAAACATTTGTTTACAATAGTAAGCTTTGGACCTTATCGTTTTACCTCCTTGGACAACATCTGACTGGGCAGATAGGTTGACTTGGACAGTAGCTGACTGGGCAGATTGGATGGCATGGACAGTAGGGAGTTCAACATCAGTTTCCCTTCCTCCTTTCCTCCATATTTTCCTTCATTCCCTATATATTCCCTAAGTTTTCTAAGTTTGTTAAATTCCCTTATATTTAAGCATTGTAAAATTTACATTGGTGTGGATTGATTAATATATTTCTAATTTCTATTTTTCTCCTAACTACCATGCCACGTCATGAAGCCTTGGTTAACTTCAAAGAAATATGGATTGAGTTTATAAATGAAACCAAGATGAGGTAAAGGATATATAGTGAGGCTAGGGAATTTCAACCCAATATAATTTTAGCTATGCAATTAAAGAAGACAATTAGGAAAGGAGGAATGGTCTATGTAGTAAAAATCAAGGAAATAGAGGAGGACTCAAGAGTGGAAGTTCTTAATAAATTTCCACTTTTACAATAATATCAAGATGTATTTGTTGATGAGATACCAGGGTTACCTCCTAAATGTGAATTTGACTTCACCATATAATTATTGCTAGGAACAAAGCCTATCCATAGAGCTCCTTATAGAATGAACTCCATTGAAATGCAAGAGTTGAAGGTACAACTTCAAGAGTTCCTTGATAAAGGTCTAATAAAGCTAAGTGTATCACCTTGGGGAGCACCCGTATTATTCATAAAGAAGAAATATGGTTCTTTGAGGTTGTGCATAGACTATAGAGATAGAGTAAACATGCATGTTCAGAAAACTATGCAGAAAGCCTATGATAGATCCCGAAGAGCAGAGGCTAATCAAAATTCTAAGGAAGCTCAAAATAATTCCTCAAATTGGACACACAAAGGACATAAATTCTAGAAGAAGAGAAAATGGGATAATGGGCAAAATCAGAAAAATAAATGAAATTCAAATTTTGGAAAGCATGGTAATGGTCACAAGAAAGATTTTAGGAAATAATTCTGCTACAAGAATAACAACATGGATTCTCAGACTCCTCAATAGCCAACTCCACTACAGGCGGTAGATACCGAAAAGTAGGTTTAGGGAGGAAATTCAAACCCGAAGATAAGATGATTCGATTGTGGAGGACCACATTATGTTGTCAACTACCCAAAATGTGTCAGTACGAGCATTGAAAGGCCAAGCCATAAGATTTACGTGGCTATCACATCACAAGACTTGGATGGTCAAGCTACTCCTTTACTCTTGAATGGTAAATTTTTTGATATAAATGTTAAAATTTTAATTGATGGTGGAGCTACAGATAGTTTTATCTCAACTAGCCTATTAATATACCTGAAAAACTAGGATCTTTGGTACAAGGGTGGAAAGTAGAGTATGGGTCAGGATAGACTTATCATGTTAGCCAATGTCTTCCTTCCACTAAAATTACCATAAATTATCATACTGCTAAGGAAGCCCAAAATAATTCCTCAAATTGGACACACAAAGGACATAAATTCTAGAATAAGAGAAAATGGGATAATGGGCAAAATCAGAAAAACAAATGAAATTCAAAATTTGGAAAGCATGGTAATGGTCGCAAGAAAATTTTCAGGAAAGAATTCCGCTACAAGAATAACAACAGGGATTCTTATACTCCTTAATAGCCAACTCCACTATAGGTGGTAGATACCGAAAAGCAAGTTTAGGGAGGAAATTCAAACCCGAAGATAAGATGCTTCGATTGTGGAGGACCACATTATGTTGTCAACTACCCAAAACATGCCAGTACTAGCACTGCAAGACCAAGCTATAAGATTTACGCAGCTACCACATCACAAGACTTGGATGGTCAGGCTACTCCTTTACTCTTGAATGGTAAATTTTTTTATATAAATGTTAAAATTTTAATTGATAGTTGGGCTACAAATAGCTTTATCTCAACTAGCCTATTAAGGGATATACTTGAAAAACCAAGTTCTTTGGCACGATGGTAGAAAGTAGAGTATGGGTTAGGATAGAATTTTCATGTTAGCCAATGTCTTCCCTCCACTCAAATTACCATACCTGGAGACTCTACTAGGTTGCATTTATATGTAGCACCAGTATATGCATTTGATATAGTTTTGGGAATGAATTGGTTGAAGTCTCATGTGTTGGAAGTTAAAGTAGTAAAAAGGGGTAAAAAAATTATTTACAACAGTAAGCTTTGGACCTTACCCTTTTACCTTCTTGGACGGTAGCTGACTGGGTAGATTAGACGACATGGATGATAGGAATTTTGACATCAATTTCCCTTCCTCCTTTCCTCCTTATTTTCCTTCATTCCCTATCTATTACCTAATTTTTCTAAGGTTGTTAAATTACTTTCTATTTAAGCATTGTAAACTTTACATTGGTGTGGATTGATTAATATATTTCTAATTTCTATTTTGCTTCTAACTACCATGCCACATCTGGTATTAGAGCGAGGTTGAAGAGGACCCGTAGATCGAGATCGGAGGAACCTAGTAGCATGAGCACCGAGGCAAGGTCGAGTGGGGCCCATAGCACATGAATTGATATGAGGTCGAAGAAGGCATATGAATCACAAACTGAGGCAAGGTCTGGGGAAGTCCCGCACAAAGAGCACGCGAGGAGGAGGAGCAACCATAGGAGAAACCAATAGGACAACAGGACATGGCAAGGAGAGAGCAAGGTCAATGTAAACCAAAGGATAGAGAATAGATAGAGGACCGATAATGTGGTAGACAAAGGACATACGACAATCAACATGGCAAGGAGTGATAGCTCGAGAAGGAGGCAAAAGGGTGGTCACTGATTAACCAAAGGTAATAAAGTGACGTTTTGAGCATTGAGGGTTTTAAACACCTCAAATGCGCTTGCATGGCCAATGTGGGACTAAATTTCCTAAAAAAAAATTCCTTTGGTGCAGCCACGAGAATAATAAATGAGGCAAGCCTCCCTTGCCTTCCCGTCGAGCCACACAGCTTGGATGACTCGAGGAGCTAGCCTTAAGGAGCCCGCCCTCCTACAGATCACAGGTTCGAAACCCGACAGTAACAAGTCTTTTTTTAATTTTTTTTATTGAAGGGGGATTTGAAACTTTATAAAAATTGCATTGTTGTCCTTAGTTCTCATCGACGGTGGTGGCCGAGTTGGTTAGCATGATTTTTTGAAGATAAGAGGTTGCGGGTTCGATTCCTGCAGAGGATAATTTTTTTTATATAAAAGTTTTTAAAAAAAATTCTTTATATTATTAAATTAAACACTTATATTATATTTAATAAATTAAATATAATTGCTTTTTAAAATATTTTTTAAGGGCAATTATTTTTTTATTAAATAGTAATATAGTTTTTTTAATATTATAAAATAAGGAGAATATTGTCTAGGAGACAATTCATTGTAATAGAAAGGTTCATTTTTTTCCACTTGATTCAAGGAATCACAAATCTTGTGTAATAAGCCTAAGAGGCTTAGTTTTTTTTGTAAAAGAGACCAAGGATCAAAATTGTAAAATTGTAAAGAGGCATTGATGATAAGACCAAATGGTTGTTATCATGCCTTATGTGCAATTTTAGCAAGAGAAGGTGTAGAGAGATTCGATGAAAAAGTAAGAGGTTATGAGCTCAACATTATGTTTATCCAACTTCAGAATGCAATGATTGCACATCAAAGGCATCCTGACTCAGGGTATGAGGTATATTTTGAAGATAACTCATTCAGGAGTCAATTTGAACAATAAAAATTCATACAAGCTACACCACAAGAATTAGAATATACACACTACAGTATTTGAGTGGAAATATTAGAACCAAAATCACCATAAATAATATTGATAAGTAACGACGAAGAATAAGTAGCTGAGGTTTAGTGAGTGCGGTGGGAGTGAGGGTTTGAATTTTCTAGGTAGGAATCTTAGCCAAGGTGGTAAAGGTAGAGCAAGTATAGAAGGGCTAGGTGGGAACCTCGAGAATTGATCAAGCAAGGATCCAGAGGAAGGCAATCAGGCTACGGTAGATTTGGAGGCGGGCATCACACGGGTGCCCGACCCTCCTCAGAAAGACCCTAAAAAAAAATATACGAAGGACAATGTGAGGCCCAAGAAGTTGTTGTCTTTTGCTGAGACTCTTAGAGGAAAAAAAAATGATGTTCTCTTTGTTCCACCCCTAGTTACAGTAAATAATAAAATTTCAGCCCCGACAAGTTCCATGAGCCCTTTTATTTTAATGGAATAATTATCCGTGGTAGGCAAGTTTTTGAGAGGTAGGCCAAACATGGAGACTATCAAGGCTTATGCGACAGTTAAATGGTGACTGGTGGGCAACTTGGAGTTGGTAGCTCTAACTCGAGGGTTCTTCATTATCTATTTTAACAATATGGAGGATGCTAACCGCATTTTAACATGAGGTCCTTGTTTTCTAGGCAAAAGGAACCTTTTTATCAGATGATGGGGTGAATATTTTGACCCTAAAAAACAAAATATTAACATTGCCCCCATTTGGGTTTGTCTCTCGAGTCTACCTGCCCAGTTCTTCAATGAATATTGGTTGTAGGGCATATCCAGAACTATAGGGGACCTGATCTCCATTGACCTTGTGACCTTGACTAGGACAAGGATGACTCATGCACAAATCTACATAAATGCTAATTTGAATAATGAATTTCCAAGGTTTTTGGAGCTAGATTATGGAGAATACTATAGAAAAAAACCGGTAGAATACGAGAACAAATCAACATTCTATGCATAATGTAAAAATCAAGGACATCTATGCAATCAATGCCCTAACATGACAATGAATAGAGAAAATTAGAAGCAGGGAATGCTAGACAGAGGAAATTTGAGGAGTTTCCCTGGTAGAGGTGATTTCAATCAGGCAAACTATGTCTACCAAAAAAACAAAAGAGAGGGTGCAGGGTCCTAGCAAGACAAAAGAAAATAACAGGTTATTTCCAACCAAAATACTCAGGTAAGTTCCAATCCTCTAGTTTCAAATAAATTTTCAATTCTATCCAATATGGGAGTAGGAGTATTATCAGAATACATGGAAGCCCAGCACCTTAAAGCTAACCTTTTTGACTCTCTCAAATCCCCATCCAAGTCATGATCCTCAAACCCTAATGTTGAAATTATTGTAAGCCCCGTGGGCATCACAAATACAAATCCTAATGCATGATATCTAGAATCCACATCCAAGTTAGGATCCTTAAACCCTAATGCTAGAAATACTTCAAGCCCAGTGGGAATCCCAAAGCCAAACTCTAATGTTGAAGAACTTAGGAAGAAAGTTGAGGCATTGGAAAATAAAAAATCTCATCTCCATAACATCATCACTAGGAGCCAAGTGAATCCTACTGAGGGGTCATCCCGTAGACTAGGGGAATACAGGAAAAAATGAGAATATTTGTATGTAGGTGTGGATATATGTGAAACTCTTTAGACTGAGGAATATGGCAGTCCGATTCTACAACAAATTACCTCCCCTTAGTTTAGTCCTAAACAAACTAGGAGCACTGTGAAGTCTCCTATATATTTTGGTAGTGAAAAAAGAAGAGGGAGAATATCAAATGTTGAGCATCAAAAAATTAAAATTTATAATGACATTGCCAATTGAAAATAGAGAACCTTGTTTCAACAGGTTATTTCGGGTTTTGAAGACAACAAAATAGGAAAACCCCCTCAAGGGAGGGGGAGAGGAAGAAATCCCAAACAATATAAATGAAGTTCCTCTTATGGAACATGAGAGGACTCAATGGCCTGCCCAAACATAGGGAAGTTAGTGCAATAATAAATCAAGTGAATCCAACTATTATCATGTTGCAAGAAACAAAAACTGATGAGATTCAATCAAAAAAATAACAAAAAAAATCTAGAATCAAGGGGATATGGTTTACAAATCATCCAGAGGAGCATCTGGAGGCCTTATGACTTTGTTGTATTGACGGATAGTAGAAGGCACCATTATTCAAAAATATGAAAAGATTCTTAGTGTTTTATTTAAGGAAATAAATAGCTGCAGGTCATGGATCCTTTCAAATATTTATTCCTAGACTTCAATTCAAGGGAGAGCTCTACTGTGGGAGTACTTAGGCAATTTGAGTGAAATCTTCCATAATGTCCCCTAGATTATGGCTGGGGATTTTAACACTCCTCTTTACCCTTCAAAAAAAATGGGTGGAAATGGACCACCTATTAGGAGCATGGATGAGTTCAATGAATTTGTGAACTCCAACATGTTGATGGATGTAAAACTTAGAGGAGCGAATTATACCTGGAGCAATCGACGGATAGGGTGTCATATCATTCAAGAAAGGCTTGATAGGTTTTTTCTATCAAAGGAGGCTACAACTTTTTTCAGTGATTCTACCCTGCAAGCCCTTCCTAAAATTACCTCTAATCATAGTCCCATTTTTTTGGAGATCCCTAACTTTTTGTCCTTCAAGAAACCTTTCAGATTTCAATCTATGTGGATCAAACATCCCAGTTTCAGAGATAACTTAAGTTAGTGGTGGTAGTAGCCTTTTAGGGGTAGTGTAGTTTTTAAACTTGTTGGAAAATTAAATTTTGTTAATGAAAAGCTTCGAAATTGGAACAAAGAAGTCTTTAGGAACCCCTTTGAAAATAAAAAATAGGTTATTGAAATTTTGAAGATAATTGATCAGAGGATCCAACATGGTGATGCTGATGAAACTACTAGGCAGGAGGAACAAACAAAACTAGTAGAGTTTCATAACATTTTGGCCTGTGAGGAAATCTATTGGAGGCAAATATCAAGGGCTTTTTGGTTGAAATATGGAGATTCAAATTCCAATTTTTTTCATGTCACCACGCTTAGAAATAGAAGAAATAACAAGATAAATTTTTTTAAAAAAGCATATGGTTCTATTACTCAAGACTTAACAGAAATCAGAAAGGAGGTAGTAACTTATTTCAATTCTATCCTTGGTTAGGAATCATAGTGCAATGAGGAGGCCAAAGATATTCTCTTGCAATCCATTCCTAGCATAATAAATGAGGATATAAACCTTAAGCTTCTAGCTCCCTTTTCTGATGAGGAAATTAAGGAAACCTTTTTTAGCATGGAGCCAGACAAATCCTCGAGACCCGACGACTTTCTCCCTCATTTCTATTAATATTTTTGGGACATCATAAGTGAGGATGTAATTTTGGCTATCAGATAATTCCAAGCAACCAATCACATCCAAAAATGTATCAACTCTACTTTTATTTCTCTAATTCCTAAGAAGCAAACCCCTAAATCTATGGCTAACTTTAGGCCAATATTTTTGTGCAATGTTTCTTACAAGATCCTAACTAAAGCCATTGCAAATAGAATGAGAGATATTCTACCTCGCATCACAGATCCATACTAGGGAAGCTTTTTCTAGGGTAGTTCAATCTTGGATGGAGTTATCATAGTTCATGAAGCTCTACACTCTGCTCATAAGACTAACAGGTCTGTTTTTGCCCTCAAACTTGATATGAACAAAGCATTTGATAGGCTAAATTAGGACTTTCTAATTTTTGTCCTCCTTAATTTTGGTTTTCACCACCAATGGGTTAGTTTTATAAAATAATGTATTTCTAAAGCATGATTCTCAATTCTAGTTAATGGAAAAACTGTTGGTTACTTTCAAAGTCACAGAGGAATTCGGCAAGGGGACCCTATTAGCCCCATGTTATTCATCATTATGGCAGAATATTTAGGCAGAACCATAAAAAATGATTATATTTCAAGGCAAATATCAGGAATCAAGGCAACATATCTCACTAGGGTTGTTTCTCACCAAAAATTCATCGATGATACTCTTATATTGACTAAGGCATTAGTGGTTGAGATCAAAAATTTTAAATACATCCTGAAACTCTATGAGGACGCTACTGGTCAGAAAGTTAATTTTAGTAAAAGCAAGTTATATTTCTTGAACACCCCCATTCAGAGGTAAGTAAGGATTGCAAAAATTTTAGGGTGTGATATAGCAAACCTCCCCATTTCGTATCTTGGTCTCCCTCTTTTCATCGGTTCTCCAAGAGAGTCAATGTGGGACAGGGTTATTGAAGGAATTCAAAAAAAACTTGTTGGATGGAAATGTCATTGTCTATCTCAAGAAGGAAAGATGACCCTCACTAAGGCCTCTCTTTAGAGCGTTCCAGTCTATTTCCTCTCTGTTTTCAAAGCCCCTATGAAATTTTTCCAGAAATTTGAGAAACTCCAAAATGAATTTTCATGGACTGGATCAGAGGAGAAAAAAAGGATACACCTTGTAGGATGGACCAAAGTGTGTAGACCCAAGGAAAATGGGGGCTTAGGTCTAAGTAGAATTACTCATATAAATTTAGCTTTACTAGCTAAGCAGGCGTAGCATCTCATTTTTGGTGAAGAAAATGAATGGACAGGTATCATCAAATGAAATTATCTTCAAAATATGGAATTTCTAAGTGACTCAGTTCTAATCAGAGGTTCTAATTTTTGGAAAGCAATTCTTAATTGTAAAAAAATAATCAAAACAGGTTTAAGATGGGTTTTAGGCAATGGTGAGAGGATAAATTGCTGGAATGATAGGTGGGCTAAGGATGAACCATTGACGCAATATCCTAACTTATCCTGAATCAGAGATATCACAAAAGAACTCATTGGCAAAAAAGTCTTCGATTATATGGTTGAGGACAGAGGTAGAATGAAGTGGAAACAAATAAGAATTTAGGGATTTCAAGTGGAATCAAATGATCTTTGTAACATTCTCAAGAAATAGTTTATCCCCATGAGACCCAAGGAAGATCAAGTGACCTGGGCTCCTACGGAAAATGGGCAGTTCACTGTTAAATCAGCTTACAAGCTTTTTCTTGATAACAAGGATTTTGTCCTCCAAAAGGAATTAGTTTGGATAAAAAATTTAATTCCAAAAATTGTAGTCTTTTCATGGTTGGTTATCTAAGGAAGAATTCTAGCCATTGATAATATGATGTGTAAAGGTATTTGTATCACTAATCATTGTTATCTTTGCAAGGCTAATTAGGAGACCATTTATCACATTTTCCTTGAGTGCTCTTTTTCCTTGACTGTCCTAAGTAGGGTTTTTCAGGCCTTCAATATTTCATGGGTTAAGCTAGCCATCGTACTTGATTTGTTCATTTAGTGGCCTTGCCCATTTTCAATCCAAAGACTTAGATACATGTGGAAAATTTGTCTCAATCACTATCTTTGGCAGGTGTGGTTAGAAAGGAACCATAGAGTCTTTAATGAGTCTATCCATGATTATCAAACTATCATTGCTAGGATCCTATACTTTGCCAACGAGAATGTGAACCTTATCCCTTTTGATAGTTGTAAACATCATCTATAGGAGACCATGATTGTTCAATATTTAAGCTTAACCTTGTTAGATGATTTTGTGCCTAGGGTAGTCAACTCCAGAGCTAATGTTAAGTGGTCTCCACCTACTACGGGTTGGTTTAAACTTAATTTTGATGGAGCAGCTAAAGACAATCCTGGAAGAGTAGGCACTGGTGGAATTGTGTGAGATCATAATGGGAATATAATGCTTGCATTTTTTGAATATTTTGGAACAAGGACAAACAACGAAGCTAAAGCTAGAGATATGTGGAGAGGCCTTGAAATGACTCAAGACTTAGAAGGCAATTTGATCATAGAAGGAGACTTTATGCATGTTATAAATCTTCTAAATAAATGGAAAACACCTCCTTGGAGGATTAAAACAATTTTTGAAGAGGCTAGGATCCTTTTCCAAGGAAGACATGACAAAAAATCCCAACATGTCTTTCGGGAAGCTAACAAAATTGCTGATAAGCTAGCCAATTTGGGTGTCTATGATGATGAAATTTTCAAATGGGAACACAGTGTCCCGAGTGAAGTAGAGAAGCTTATTCAACAAGAATTAAAAGAGAATAGTAGTCAAATTTACCAAGGAAGGCACTGTAAGTTCAAATGCTAGGAGTATTCCCATCTCTTTTTTGAATTGGACTCACAATAAAAATTATCTAAGTTGTCAGTCTTCATGGATGCTACTTGGAAATACCACAAAGACTAATGGGGATAGTCACATGTCAGATAACATGGCTCCTATTCATCTTAGTAATTTAAGTTGGTTGATAATCACAGGGAAGGAAATAAACGACAATTTTAGACTTTGAACTAAAGCCACGTGGACCACCAGATACCACCATAAATCTAGCCAACAGGTTCACTTCTCCAAGGCTGATTGGCCAAGATAGTATGTGGTACCAAAGCATGTCATTTATGAAATAAAGCAATTACCAAAGAATTATTAAGAGTAACTGTCAATACAAAGCTTGTGGGAGTTTTTTTCAGTACTTTGCTATGTGTCTGTAGCTTTTTGTTTCTCCATTATCTCAAGGAAGGCATCCATGTCTGTTTATTTTTTATAATTATGATGCATGTGTGTTTTCTCGGGGTATACCCAAAATGTTGTATGGGAAGTTTCTATTTGATAACAGGCTATGTGCCTTACCGGATGTAATGGATTTGGCAGCATGTAGACTTTACATATATAGGATCCTTAGTAAGGATATGTTCATCAACAGCCCTGGGCTAATTTTTGTAAAATGTTTTGGGTCAACCTGTAACACCCGGTATTAATGCTATAGTATCTTATCTACCAAAAAAAAATAAGTGGTTGATAATTTCATGAATCAGGAGATAGCATCCCCAAAGAAAAAGGAAAAAGCAATCAATGATAGAGTAAATCAAGTTAGAGTTGACTTAAATTTGTAATCTCTTATTTCTTATTTCTTCTTCCTCACTTATTTGAAAAAGCAGAGTGATTTATTGTAACTATGAAATAAAAAGAGTTTTTTAGTAACTATGGCCTCACACAATAGTTTACCTATACCATAGTTCAACGGTTATGACTACGAGTATTGGTATATAAAAATGAAGACCATGTTCATAGGAAGAGGATTGTGGGACATAATAGAAGAGGGCTACACAGAACCCTCAGACTGGACAACACCAAGTTTCATAAACAAGAAAACACGAAAATAAGGATAAAAGAGCAACTCTTCTGCTCTTCCTCATCTCCAAGTTGCATTGAAGAAAAGCATATTTCCTAGAATCATCGCTTGTACAACTGCACAAGATGCATGGAAATATTTAAATTGTGGATTCCAGGGTAGTGATCAAGTGAAGCAGGTGAGGCTTCAAACACTAAAAAGATATTTTTAAAATCTTAGAATGAAATATGATGAAAAAGTCGATGATTATTGTGTTAGAGTAAAATCAATTGTTGATAAAATGGTTACACTTGGCGAGGAAATCAATCCTGAGATAATTGTAATAAAAGTGTTGCGAACAATTCCACAGAGATGGAATCATATTGCCATAATTATAGAAGAATCCAAAGATCTTTCCACTTTGACATTTGATGCATTAATCAGATTGTTAATTTCACATGAAGAGAGGTTTCCTGAAACTCCTTCAACCAACTATGGGGGCAATGAGAAGGCCTTCACTTCCAATTAAAACAATGGAAGAAGACATGGAAGAGGTCAAGGTAGAGGATAAAAAAGATATACAAACAGAGGCAACTACAGAGGAGGCAACCAAAATAAAGGGGGCAACCAGAACGGAGGATGCAATTCCAACATAGGAGTCAACTCATACAGTGGAGGCAATCAGAATAGAGGTGGAAACCAAAATTGAGGAGGAAATCCAGGCCAAAGTGGAAATCAAGGATGAGGAAGTGACAAGTCCAAATCATCTTGTTTCAACTGTCGCAAGCCAGGTTACTTCGCTTGTGACTGCTGGTTAAAATATTCACAAGGTTGTAGTAGTCAATATGGTAATTATGGAGAAGAAGATGATACCTCTAATATTTTTCTTTCATATAGACAATCAGAACAACATCTAAATGACACATGGATTATGGATATTGGTTGTTCAAACCATATGAGTGGCAAATGAAATTTATTTGCTACTCTAGATTCCACTTATAAAAATCAAATCAAATTAGGGGATGATAAAACATTGCAAGTAGAAGGTATTGGAGCCATGGAGGTTCCAACCAAATAAGGACTAAAGAAAGTGCATGACATCTATTACACTCCTAAGCTACAATACAATATGCTAAGAATTGGGTAAATGATGGAGAACAATTACAAACTTGTATTTGATGAAGGACAATGTATCATTTTTAATAAAAATAATTGTAATCGTGTCATCACAAAGGTCCCCATGACAAATAATATGTTATTCCCTCTCAAATTTGATGAGACAAGAGGATCTCAAATTGCAAATGTAGCTATAAAAAATCCAAGTGTGCTTTGGAACTTGTGATATGGTCACCTTAATTCTGCTAGCTTGAAACTCCTAACTTCTCAAGCTATGGTGACAAGACTTCCCAAAATCAATGACCAAAATGAGGTCTATGAAGGATGTGCTTTGGGAAAGCACTCACGATTGAAGTTTCCAAAAGGACAAGTGTGGAGAGCCAGCTATCCACTTCAGTTATTACATTCAGATATTTGTGGATCAATGCAAACACAAAGTCTCAAAAATAATTTTTATTTTTCCACTTTCATAGATGACTTCTCTAGAATGTGCTGGATTTATTTTTTGAAACATAAAGATGAAGCTTTTTATTGATTCATGAATTTTAGAAATAATGTAGAGAATCAAAGTGGAAATTATGTAAAATGTCTCAGGACAGATCGAGGAGGTGAGTACTCCTCAAAAATATTCTTGAAATATTGTAAAGTAAGTGGGATCAAAAGACAATTCACAACTACCTATACCCCACAACAGAATGGTGTGGCAGAGAGAAATAACCACACCATCATTGAGATGGTGAGAATGATTATTCATACTAAGCATCTAACTAATATGTACTGGGATGATGTTGTAAGAACCAATGTATACATTCTAAATAGAATTCCAACTTCTAGTTTAGATGGTGTCACTACTTATGAGGGGTGGTATGGAAAGAAACCAAATGTAAAGCATTTCAAAGTTTTTGGTTCTTTACCATATGCGCACATTCCTGATAATAAAAGGAAGAATATTGATCCCAAAATTCAAGCTTGTATATTTGTAGGGTATTATGAGTTTACAAAAGCATATAGATTCTACAATTCCAAGACTCATAAAATTATACTCTCCAGGGATGCAATTTTTGATGAAGGGGGAGAATGGGGTTATCAAAGAATTTTTATTGATGATGAGTCCCAAGATGTAAGTTCTTCACAGGTATAGCAGGTATCTCCAAAGAAAATTAAAGGCAAACCACTCCCTCCAATCCCATACAGGAGTACTACATAAAGTACTTCAATCGCCACTCCAAGTCCTTCTCCACAGAGATCAATAATTTCTTCATCGATGGACATTAACAAATAATCTCCATCAAGAGACAAAAGAACATTAAAACATCATCCATATTTTCAAATGTTGGATCAGAATTTCCATAGAAGATTCACTAGAAACAAAGCTAGTGAGATGAATACAGTTTTGTAGCAACTTGAAAATTTGCAAATGTATGGAGATGACGACTCCCATTGTATCGCTCCAAATTTTTCACACCCTTACCTTTAGGCTATAGGATCCATGCTCGGAAGGGGGATGTGAAAAGGATGGTGTGGTACCTCAGACTGAGAGGCCTTGCGAAGGTCCCGCCTCTCGGGGGAGGTGTATTATGGTGATTTTTTGATGGATGGTGGGTTCACCAAGAAACGTTTGAATGGTAGTTTCCATGCCTAGGTTGGGAATGTGTTTGATGTGTTCAGTTTTAGCTTTAATCATCCAAGTCCTAGGTTTGGCCAAATGAATCTAAATTGCTCTATATGAAGATGCAGATTAAATGAATACAGAAGAACAAATTAGGACAAAAAACAGAGAGAAAAGGCTAAATTATAGAGCCATACCTGATCTAGATGTCTGATGGAGATTCTAATTTTTGAAGCAGTCAAGATCATCTGGAATTCGATAGGATCGTTGCCTATCTGATAGGATCGTCTGAGATCTGACGAATTCGTCAGACGAATTTGTCAGAGACCTGCAAACAAAAAAATAGATGCAAAATACAGAGAATGCAACTATGATAATAGAGGGAAACAGTGTAAAATGACAATAACAATATCAAACTGAGAATTATAAATAGAAACATGAATGCATTATACTGATTTAATGAAAATTATAACTTAATTATGCATTTTATCTAGATGGGTGAACTCCAAGATGCAGAATAATAAAGAATAACTATAGAATTAACTAAATGCAGAATAATACAGTAGAAAAGGGATGAAGAAATGCAAACTCTGGGCACTGATTGTCCCTAATGATGATTGCAATTGAAATTATCTTTGATTTGACAGGATCGCCTTTGATCTGAACAGGATTATCTGCGACGATGTAAGCTTGCTCCGACTGAAAAATACTAAGGTACCTGCAACAAAATTTAGATAGAACAAGTGCAAATAGTAATTTAGGATGTATAGTGTGTGTAGAATTCGAGTTACAGGGAATTTCAGCTAGGGGGATGCTAAGGGGAGGGCCTAGGATTAAATAGACTTAGGAGGGAGGTTAGGAGGTTGGAGATCATCCCTATTTGGGAGATCTCCAACGGGGAGGGTCTCTAACGGCACAGACACGCTTCTGCCCAGATTAGAGATGTTGTTGAAACAAAAGCTAATTGTGAAAAATCAATTTAGGGACAAGATCGTTTGGACATTTTGGCCCAGACAAAATTTTCAGATCTGAGGTGATATCGTCTGATTGGTGATGATATCATCAAATGGTCAAAACAAACTCTAAAAATGGCATGGGAAATGAGGAAACAAATTAAGCGGCGGTTTGGGAGCGATTTTGGAGGTTGAAATTTGAATTTGAATTATTTACTAGAGTAAGTGTAATTATTAAGGTTTTACTACGCCAATTTTAGGGTGCTACATTTTGCCCCCTCTTTAGAAAATTTTCTAAAGAAAATGCGTTAAAGATGAGTTCTTCTCGATCTACGAGAAAGCAAAAATTATTCCCATTTTTAGGCAACGATTCTTTGTCGAATCGTACAACAGCTTACTATGGTGCCCCCTCCGTGTTTTTACCTAAATCGAATGTTTGAGGTAAAAACACGAAAAAGCAAAATTTTATTTGTGTTTTGAATAAAATTAAGAAAAATAGGGTAAAACCCTAATTCATTGTTATTGTTCATTTTTAGTTTCTAGAGCTCTGCAAGAAAAAATGGTGGAGACATTGCAGGATGAGGCTGCATGGCTTAGAGCTCGGGGTGGAGGAGTGAGCACTCAGGATTTAGCACGCGCTATTGCCCAGGTTACATTCTATCAGGCTCTATACTACCAGGCGGTTCCAACAGAGCAGAGGGTGCCATTACCAGCTCATATTGCAGAGCCTATCGTGATGGGGTCATCTAGGACATCATCACGATCGGCATCCAGGACTCATGGCACCACACGGACTACGATGGGGCCACCTCCTCCACCTCAGGGCAGGGGAGGAGATGAGCTCAAGGGGTTCTCGAGACACTGCACAAAGGATATATGATTGAGAGGATTGAGTATGCCAAGATGTAGATTTGTGGCATACCAATCTATTTTTTATATGATGTACATATATGTGATATATATATAGATGAGATATTTTTTGATCATATGACTTGTCTTATGTATTTTTATGATACTTTTAATGTTTTGATGATTCATGTAATTACATCGTTGGAAATATTATGGTTGAAATGTCATGCTTGAAAAATTTAAATGAAATAATCTGATAGAACAAATTGGTTGTTTGTGATGTGATGATAAAAAATAAAAGGGGACTTTTAACAATAATTTCAAAGGACATTGTCACTATTATAGACCATTTCATGGAGTCGCCACTCACTCGATCGTCAAGCTAATCCCAGTATAGAAATATTGTTAAAAGGTAAGAGTGCTTAAGAGACTGTCTTAAGACTTTGGTGCAATGGTGCAAATGATGATGATGATGGTTTGTTTTCAGATTTTCATAAAAATAGTATGCATAAAATAATGTTAAAATGATTTTTGCTAGGCATAAATTCCTAAGTGTGATAATTTTTTTGGATAATTCCCTAGGAATTATACCATCATTGCAAAATTGAAGGTTGACATAATGACATGAAATAGTGATAATGTGCATGCTTTTTGTTAAAAAAACATAATTGTATAATAGAATGATTTAAGTCATATGGTTTTCATGATTTTCAAATAAATGAGGAATAAAAATTGGTACAATGGTTTGCGCTAGGCATAGAATATGTAGGTATAGACTTATACCATCATCGCGAAATCCAAAAAGAGATAGTTTTATTGCATGGTTGATTTTTAATAAATAGAAAATATGAAGAGGAAGACTTGCGCTAGGCATAAAATTCCAATTTTGGTTTTGGAACTATACCATCGTCGCGAAAGTCGACAATATGTGTTTTGATTGTATGGTTTTGAAAGAAATTTTGATTTTTCGATTATGCATGTAGTTGTCTTTATACTAAACAACTGTACTTTAAAGAAGAAAATGAATTTATTCCAAACAATTTGCAAAAAATATTTCAAGGTATCTTAAAGACAAAAGTTAGATTTATAAGGAATCCCATGTGCATATGTGAGTTCATTTCCAATCTTGATTTATCATAATGATACACAAAATCTCTCAAATACAAAATGTGTGTGCAATTGCTATGTTCGTTTACCAGTTTTGAGCAAGATAATATGATACAAGTGATTTGAATAAACCAAATAAGTGTTCATTAACCATGATGTAGATGCATATAACCATACTAGACTACTATGTAAGTCGGATTATCAAGAGCTAGCTAATCCATAAGCAGACATAGGTCTGTACAAAAGAAGGTCGCTAATGTGATAGACATATCACCACGCTAGGAGTTACCCAAGGCCAAGCAGGTTGGGCACAAACCACCTGTTATGGGGCTTACCTCACAGTTTTCAAATAATTGAGAATTCCAGGGATTCAAGCTCATCAACCCTTCTTTTCTTTTCAAAGGGTAGGGAAAGGGATTTTATTGCTTTTGCTTTTGCTTTCGTTTGCTTTCTTTTGTATTTTTGCTTGATAATGCTGTAATGATATAAAATAATATTTTTCTTTTTCTTTTTTTCTTGAACTTTGCTTTTTCTTTTTGTTCTATGCTAGGGATACTTGCTCGGATTAGCTGTAGAGCAAGGGATTTTTATTTTGGGTAGGGGTGAGCTTGTCCTTTTGCCAATTCTCAAAGATTCTATACCATGTGCATGATAGGATAGCAAGGGAAACTTTTCGCTCAAGAAACCACTTCTACTATGTAGCAAAGCATGGAAATTACAAATATAATCATTTTATTGTGAAAAAATGTGCTTGGTTTAAGTAAATAACAAGATCAATTCTCTGTGCTCAAACTTTATTTAATTGAATTTTGTGGACTTTGATATGAGAGAGATTAGTAATCATGCCAGATAAAATCAAGATATTTATTTTTTGTGTTTGTGAAAGTGAGGGATTCCAAATAAATGCTAATTTATCCAAAATAATTTGAAACATATAACTGCAACATTTGTAAGAAGATATATATAAATAATTTTTGAGAAGTTTTGAGAATGTTGACTCTCTCTTTCTTCTTTATGTTGTTTTGGTTTCGAAAGAGTCAAGAATATTGCTGTTTTGTTTTTATTATTATTTTTTTGTTTTTGAAAGAATTAACAAGTGCCATAAATAAATACAACAAGTAGTTTTGAATATTTTGATGATTATGAATGTTTTTGGTGTTTTTGAATTTATAAATTGAAAGAAATACAAGATAATGATTTTGAAATATTTTAAACAAATATATATAAGGATGAAATGACCAAATTTATACATAGTAACGTTTAAGATGCAAAATGTTCATGGGTTCTTTAAGTTCTTTACCATATAAGGTAGATAATTTGTATGCTCCTGATTCAAATTTAGTAGTGATAATGTATGGTCCAAGCCAGTTGGGCTCAAATTTACCTTTAAGGTCCTTAGTTGCATTAGTATTTTTTTTATTTTCCTTTAATATTTTGAGGATTTTTATTTTTTTGTATTTTGATTTAAATTTATGAATTGAAATTGATGGTATATACAAGATGATCTATATATACTATACAAGGTTATTTGAGTATAGCATGTCTACGGTTGCTTCAAAATCAAAGGAGGTTTTGAAGGATAATTTGGTTGAGGTGAAGGTAAGAACAAAAGGTGATGAATAAAATATAGCGATAACAAAATCTTTGTTATAATGTAGAATAATGTAGCAAAAGATTTGACTTTTATATGTGGAAAATTGATCATGTTACAAAATAAAATGTAAGAAGGATAAGAAGGTTCTTGATTCTTATCACTATATTCCAAATCTTGATAATATGGAGGGAGCATATGTGAAAGATATGCATGGATGTTATTTGGTAAACAAGGATGATCATATATGGATGAAGAAAAGTGATGGATAGAAGATAATTGTGATAATAAATAATATATAGAACTTGATGTTTCAACCATTAAATATTCTTCAAATGGTGTTGGGTCACCATGTATGGTAACAATTTTATTTGCAAGTTCAAACTTCAAACATTGGTGAAGAGTGGAAGGGACAACCCTCATCGTATGAATCCAAGGACTTCTAAGAAGTAGGTTTTAAGGTGAAGGGCAATATGCTACATAAAACAAAGTATCCAAGATCTTGGATCCAATATTAAAGGGAAGAATTATAATACCTTGAGCTTCTTGAATTTCATTGTTAAAAGATTTTATAATAACATTTGATTCATTAATATCTTCTTCCTTTGTTTTGAGTTTTTGGAATAATTGATAAGTGCATAAATTAAGAGAGGAGTCATTATCTACCATGATAGTTTTAACAGGTGTTTCTTTACTAGATCTTGTAATGTAAAGATAGTAGTCTTCTTGTGGAGTAGAGGAAGGAATATCCTCATCATAGAATGAAATATGGTTAACCTCAAGAGGGTTTACACCATTAATTATGTTCTTAGGGAAAATATGATGAGGAACAAATTGTTGGCTAGGTATTTTGAACAAAATTTCCTTGTGATAAATTTGTACTACTTCTAAAAACGATATCTTTTCTTGAGGATTAATCACTTGTTGTTGGCTATCAAAGGGGATTTCAGATTGAAATTTTGATTTTAAATATGAGATTTCTATGCTTACATTCCATTTTGTATCATTCTCTAGAGCCAAAGATAGTTTTGAAAGTTGGTCAAATGAGGAATCCATATCTTGAATATCATATTGAGTTGATTGAACTTGAGGTTGCTCATTTGTAGTTTTTGTTATAATCTCAGTAATATCATCATGATGGAACACATTAACATGCAATATTTGATTGGTTTCCTGTTGTTGATAATTGAATAGGGATTCTTGGGAGATCCCCATGTCTTGATTTATTATTGGTATTTGTTGTGTAGGAGTTTGATTGTTTAATGGATATTTATAATCAGTTGTATATTGTAATTCCTTTATATTAAAAAGACCCTCATCAATCAAATCTTGAATTGCACATCTTAAATCTTTACAATTTTGTGTCATATGTCCATCTACTCTATGATATTCACAATGTAGCTCAGGTTTAAACCAATCTGCTGTGGTATCAGGTTGTCTTATGTAAGGTAGTTCAACCTTATTTTTATCAAGTAAATGCTTGAGAATTATAACCATTGGTTGATTGAGCTTTGTAAATTTAAGTGATGAAGGTTTTCGAGAAGTTTTTGATACGTGCCTTAGGAATTCAGTCATAAAAGGGCCTAATGGTTTCTCACCTCTACTTCCTTTATTATGGGTTGAATGATGATAGGAAGATTGCGAAGCATGAGGTGAGTGCATGGTAGAATTGGAAGAATAAGTATTTTCTTGTTGAAATGGATGTGTTGTATTGAAAGAAGAATATTGAAATGGTGGAGGAGGATTGTATGTGGATCGATAGACATAATATGGATATATGGGAGAATAGATAATATCATTATGAAGAGGATTGGAAAAGGGATTGTCCTGTTGGGCTAAGGATGAAAGATGAGAAAAGTGTGAAGGAGGTGATGCTGAATAGGGATGAGGTTGGTCATAATCAACAAATGTATTTGGCTGAATTCTTCCAACATTACTGATGGGCTCATATTGATTTGAGTAAAAACTCATGGTTTCTTTAGTACTTCTAAAAGTAATATTTAATATTTACTATTTAGAATTGAATCTAAAACATACAAACTTGAAATGATGATTTTGTTTTTGTTTTTCTTGTATACATATATATATTTTTTGTTTTTTTTTTGTTTTTGTTTTCAAAAGGTTTTAAATGCATTCACATCGGGTTCACCAAAATGTATCGCTCCAAATTTTTCACACCCTTACCTTCAGGCTATAGGATCCGTGCCTAGAAGGGGGATGTGAAAAGGATGACATGGTACCTCGGACTGAGAGGCCTTGCGAAGGTCCCGCATCTCGAGGGAGGTGTATTATGGTAATTTTTTGACGGATGGTGGGTTCACCAGGAAACATTTGAATGGTAGTTTCCACGCCTAGGTTGGGAATGTGTTTGATGTGTTTAGTTTTAGCTTTAATCATCCAAGTCCTAGGTTTGGCCAAATGAATCTAAATTGCTCTATATGAAGATGCAGATTAAATGAATACAGAAGAACAAATTAAGACAAAAAACAAAGAGAAAAGGCTAAATTACAGAGCCATACCTGATCCGGATGTCTGATGGAGATTCTAATTTTTGAAGCAGTCAAGATCATCTAGAATTCGATAGGATCATCTCCTATCTGACAGGATCGTCTGAGATCTGACGAATTCATCAGACGAATTCGTCAGACCTGCAAACAGAAAAATAGATGCAAAATATAGAGAATGCAACTATGATAACAGAGGGAAACAGTGTAAAATGACAATAACAATATCAAACTGAGAATTATAAATAGAAACATGAATGCATTATACTGATTTAATGACAATTATAACTTAATTATGCATTTGATCTAGATGGGTGAACTCCAAGATGCAGAATAATAAAGAATAACTATAGAATTAACTAAATGCAGAATAATATAGCAGAAAAGGGATGAAGAAATGCAAACTCTGAGCACTGATTGCCCCCAATGATGATTGCAGTCGAAATCATCTCTGATTTGACAGGATCACCTTTTATCTAAACAAGATCGTCTATGACGATGTAAGCTTGCTTCGGCTAAAAAATACTAAGGTACCTGCAACAAAATTTAGATAGAACAAGTGCAAATAGTAATTTAGGATGTCTAGTGTGTGTAGAATTCGAGTTACAGGGAATTTCAGCCAGGGGGATGCTAAGGGGAGGGCCTAGGATTAAATAGACTTAGGAGGGAGGTTAGGAGGTTGGAGATCATCCATATTTGGGAGATCTCCAATGGGGAGGGTCTCTAACGATGTAGACACGCTTCTGCCCGAATTAGAGACATCGTTGAAACAAAAGCTAATTATGAAAAATCAGTTTAGGGACAAGATCATCTGGACGTCCTAGCCCAGACGAAATTATCAGATCTGAGGCAATATTATCTGATCGGCGACGATATCATCAAACGGTCAAAACAAACTCTAAAAATGGCATGGGAAACAAGGAAACGGATTAAGCGGTAGTTTGGGAGCGGTTTTGGAGGTTGAAATTTTAATTTGAATTATTTACTAGAGTAAGTGTAATTATTAAGGTTTTACTTCACCAATTTTAGGGTGCTACACCCATGATCCTAGGGGAGATTTAGTCAATTATGATTTATTGGCTAGTACACATCTAGAACCAACTAGCTATGAAAAGGCATGTACTCAAAATGTATGGCAAGAAGCCATGAAAGAAGAAATAACCTCTATAAAAAATAATGATACATGGGAGCTAGTAAAGCTACCCAAAGGAAAAAATGTTTTGGGTGTAAATGGGTCTACAAGACCAAGTATAATACTAATGGAAGCATTGATAGGCATAAGGTGATACTAGTAGCAAAAGGTTTTACTCAGAAATTTGGTATTGACTATGAAGAAACCTTTGCTCCTGTTGCACGACAAGAGACAATTAGATCAGTTCTTTCCTTAGCAGCCCATAAAGGATGGAATGCCCAACACATGGATGTGAACAATGATTTTCTAAATGAATACTTTATAGAAGAGGTTTATGTTCAAAAACCTCAAGGTTTTCAAGAACAGGGAAAGAAGAACCTTGTTTACAAATTGAAGAAAGCACTTTATGGCCTCAAGGAAGCATCAAGGGCTTGGTACTCATGCATTGATGGATATTTCAATGGGTATGGATTCACAAGAAGCAAAAGTGAACCAAATTTGTACTACCTAAAGCATGGATTAGACATTCTCATAGTTTGTTTGTATGTGGATGATCTAATATTTATGGGTAGTAACACTAAAATGAATATGGAGTTCAAAAACTTAATGATGAAGTAGTTTGAGATTAAAGATCTTGGTTTAATGCGATACTTCCTAGGCATGGAAGTGCATCAATCAAACAAATGTATCTTCATATGTCAACACAAGTATGCTCGATACATGATCAAGAAATTTGCCATGGAGCAATGCAAATCAATTCCAACTCCAACTGGATATGGGATCTAATTGAGAAAGGACAATGGAGCATCAAAGGTTGACATGACCACTTACAGGAGCATGGTTGGGAGTCTGATGTTTCTCACAAACATAAGGCCTGCTATTTCTCTAGTTTCAAGGTTTATGGCTAGTCCATCTAAGATGCATCTACAAGAAACTAAAAGAATATTAAGATATATAAAAGGTACATTGAATTTTTGAATCCATTACCAAAAATGTAATTCTATGAAATTAGTTGGCTTCAGTGATGGTGATTGGAGCAGCAATATATATGATAGGAAATCTACATCAGGGAATATTTTTAGTCTAGTATCAGGACTAATTACATGGAGTTCCAAGAAATAAATTATTGTAGCATTGTCATCGACTGAGGTTGAGTATATATCCATCATACATGCTAGTACTCAAGACCTATGGTTGAGAAAAGTCCTTGAAGAGATTGGAGAAAGTCAAAGGGGTCCAAATTGACTATATTGTGATGACATAAGTACCATTCAGTTGGCATACAGTCTAGTCCACCATATTATATCAAAGCATTTCAATATGAAGTATCACTTCATTCGAGATATGGTGGAATAGTAGATAGTTGAGCTTCAATATTGTAACACTTTGGATAATATTGTAGATATTTTCGCAAATGGTATAGCTAAAGCTTAATATATAAAGTTGAGAGATTGTATAGTCAGTCCTATCAACTTTAAGGGGGAGAATGTTGGAAGTTAAAGCAATAAAAAGGGGTAAAAATTTTGTTTACAATAGTAAGATTTGGACCTTACCCTTTTACCTCCTTGGACGACAGATGACTGGGCATATAGGTTGACTTGGATGGTAGCTGACTGGCCAGACTGGACGACATGGACAGCAGGGAGTTCGACATCAATTTCCCTTCCTCCTTTCCTCCTTATTTTACTTCATTCCCTATCTATTCCCTAAGTTTTCTAAGGTTGTTAAATTCCCTTCTATTTAAGCATTGTAAACTTTACATTGGTGTGGATTGATTAATATATTTCTAATTTCTATTTTGATCCTAACTACCATGCCACATCATGAAGCCTTGGTTAACTTCCTAGAGATATGGATTGAGTTTATAAATGAAATCAAGGGGAGGTAAAGGATATATAGTGAGGCAAGGGAATTCCAACCCAATCTAATTTTAGCTATGCAATTAAAGAAGACAATTAGGAAAGGAGGAATGGTCTATGCAGTAAAAATCAAGGAAATAGAGGAGGACTCAAGAGAGGATGTTCTTAATAAATTTCCACTTTTACAAGAATATCAAGATGTCTTTGTTGATGAGATACTAGGGTTACCTCCTAAATGTGAATTTGACTTCACCATATGATTATTTCCAAGAATAGATCCTATCCATAGATCTCCTTATAGAATGAACCCCATTGAAATGAAAGAGTTGAAGGTGCAAATTCAAGAGATGCTTGATAAAGGTCTAATAAAGCCAAGTGTATCACCTTGGGGAGAACCCATATTATTCATAAATAAGAAAGATGGTTCTTTGAGGCTATGCCTAGACTATAGAATGCTGAACAAGGCAATAATAAAAAACAAATATCCATTACCAAGGATTGAAGATATGTTTGATCAATTGAAATATTCTTCTATTTTTACCAAAATTAATTTCAAGTCAGGGTATCATCAAATAAGAATCTATGAGGAAGACACACATAAAACTATATTCAATACCAGATACGGTCACTATGAGTTCACAGTCCTACCCTTCAGTTTGACCAACACTCCAGCTACTTTCATGAATTTGATGAATAGTGTGTTTAGGAATCAGTTAGACCAGTTTGTGTTGATATTCCTAGATGATATCTTGGTTTACTCTCGTAATCAAGAGGAGCATGAGAAGCATTTAAGAGTAGTTTTAGAGTTGTTAAAGAGAAATTAACTCTATGGGAACTTTTCCAAATATGAGTTCTATGTCTCTCAAGTACATTATTTGGAGATCATAATATTAGCTAATGGAATTGTAGTAGATCCAAAGAAAATAGAAGCCATTTTGAATTGGCCACCTCCAAAAAATGTGATAGAAGTTAGAAGCTTCATGGGTTTTTCAGGATATTACAAGAGAATTTTGAAAGACTATTCTAAAGTTTCCTATCCTATAACCAACCTACAAAGGAAGGGAAAGGAGTTTAAGTGGATGGACAAATGCGAAGTAGCATTTAATTTTATTAAACAAAATCTCACCATAGTTCATATTCTAAAAATTCTAGATTGATCTGGTAGCTTTTTAGTTTGCACTAATGCTTCATTATAAGGACTTGGAGGAGTCCTATCTCAAGAAGATTAAGTAGTAGCATACAATTCTAGAAAACTCAAAAAGCACGAAGTCAATTATGCTACTCATGGCCTAGAGCTTGATGCAGTTGTGCATGTCTTGAAAATTTGGCATCATTATCTGGTAGGTAGACCATTTGAATTAAGAACCGATCACCAAAGTTTGAGGTATATTTTTACTCAGCCATTGTTGAATGCTAGAAAATGAAGATGGATGGAGTTCTTAGCTGAGTATGACTTTGGTATTGAATACATCAAGGGAAATGAAAATAAGGTTGTTCATGCATTGAGTAGGAGAAAACACATAGCAGCATTGACTCATATTCATGTAGACTTAATGGATAGAGTTAGAAAAATGAAGCATCAGGATCCAAAATGTAATGAAATTTGGATTAAGGTGGAACAAAATCTGAATGAGAATCTGAATTATAGCATAAATGATGGACTTTTATGCTTTAAGGAACATGTGATCATTCCTAAAATGAGTAATCTAAGGATATTGATTATGCAATAAGCTCATAATTCACCATACTTCACTCATCCTGGAGGAGCTAAGATGAGAGAGAATATGAAAAAGACATTTTATTGGTTTGTGATGAAGAAAGATATCACCAATTTTGTGGCACGATGTCTATAGTGTTAGAAGGTGAAAGCTAAAAACCAACATCCAGTAGGGAAATTAATGTCTCATGATATTCCCACTTAGAAATGGTAAGTAGTTTCAATGGATTTTATTGTCAGGTTGCCTAAAACAAAATATCAGCATGATGTAGTTTTTGTGGTAGTAGATAAGCTCACTAAGGTTGCACACTTCATAGTAGGAAGTACTATATATGATGATGTAGTTATTGCCAATGGATACGCTAAGGAAATATTTAGGTTGTATGGATTTACTGAGATAATAATCTCATAAAAAGACTCTAGGTTTACTTATGAATTTTGGCAGGCTCTCCATCATGCAATGGGCACCACTTTGAACATTATTTTTGTGTATCATACGAAAATGGATGGACATACTAAAAGGGTAAACCAAGTTCTATAAGATATGCTATGCATGTATTGCATGGACCAGAAGTCTCATTGGGAAGACTATTTGTATCTAGTTGAGATTGCTTATAATAATAGCTATGATTCTTCTTTGAATATGGCCCCTTTCGAAGCCTTGTATGGCCGAAGATGTAGAACACCCTTATCATGGGACAATCTCAAGGATTGAATTGTCATTGGACCAAAAATGGTTAGAATTATGGAGGAGCAGCTAGCACTCATACAAAAAAGGCTCAAGGAATTCTCAGATAGATAGAAGTGTTATGCAGATCTTAAAATAATTCCTAGATAATTTTTTGTGGGTAATAGGATCTTTTTAAGAGTGAAACCAAAGAAAAATGCAATTAAATCAACCAAATTGGATCCTAGGTTTGTAGGACCATTTGCGATTATAGCAAAAATAAGTCCTATAGCCTATCAGCTTGACTTACCACCTAGCCTGTCAAAGATCCACAACACTTTTCATGTATCCCTACTTAGGAAATATATTACTGATCCTGATCATGTGTTAGATGTTTCTAACTTGCATATGGCAGACCCGACAACCTTTGAAGTGAAGTCGGTGAAGATCTTGGAATTTCTTTCCAAGACGATGAGGAAAAGAAACATTTACCATTGCAAGGTCCAGTGGGACAAATATTCTGAGAATAATTCCACTTGGGAAAAAGTGGAAGATATGAAAATAAATTTTCTCTACTTATTTGATAATGTTATGTAATAATACAGGTTGATACATTTACCATTTGGGAAAGTGGGAACTAAGCAAACCTTATGTTTATATTGATTGATATGTAATATTGCAGGAAACACAGAGGGTTGTGTTTATTCTAAGGGGGGGATTATGTCATGACTCACCTTGGAAGAACCTTAGAAATATGCTATTTGTATTTGGACGGTTGAATTTAATGCCTATTGCGTTTTCACTATGATGATTTTTATCAAGAGAAAATGATGTTGTGTATATTGGTAAATGTGCAGGAACATGTATCCTCTTAATTGTAATATATCGACCACGAGATATGAGAAGGGAAATGATGACACAGACAATTCAACAGGTAAGTCTCTCATCTCAACCATCACTAGTTACCTCCTTGAGAGCGGTGCACTTGAGTTTAACTCTAAAAATTCCCACTCGATCAAAGGAAAAAAAGTGATGGGAGATGTTGAGCACGTTCATGGAGTGCTTGCATTACATTAATATGAATTTAAAAGGGTTACATAATTAAATTTGCATAAAGGTATCCCACCTTAGAAATGCATATATTTATTGGTGATTGATATTTCCATATTTTGGAATATATGTTCTATGCATATAATTTAAAATATTCTCTAGAGTAGAGATTATTTGTTTAGAGCTCAATTGTTTATTTTGATTAACCTTATTTTTGAAAATAAATCAGGTGCATTGTCTTTTATGAGCTTGTCAAAATTTTATTGGGTCAAATTGTGACAAGACCATTCTATAAATTTAATATTGCATTTTTATTACACATGACAGCTCTTGGGATAAGTGTTTTGGGGAAATGATATTCTCTCCTTATCTCTAATAGTCCAAATATTTGATGCCTGTAATATTAATAGTGTTAGTACCCTTGGGTAAAGGAACAATGGACAAGAAACTTGCATACACCATATCCCTAGGAAATCTTAAGTGCAATAAAATAATATATATGTGTTGTAAGGAGTTTGCATGTGAATAAAAATATAAAATAATGTGAAGCATTCCTCCTATCTAGATGAAATGGTTT
Source organism: Wollemia nobilis (assembly GCA_028583015.1). NCBI lineage: Eukaryota > Viridiplantae > Streptophyta > Pinopsida > Araucariales > Araucariaceae > Wollemia > Wollemia nobilis. Next base: position 1,711,489 of record JAQPPZ010002291.1, read on the forward strand.
TATAAATTGCCTAAAGGGCTAAAGAAGAAAAATCATACTATGATTTGTGAGGGTTAGAGGAAGGCTAGACTGGGAGGAAGATATTCAATAATATTGGCTTGGTAGCTTACGAGATCTCCAGGTGTGGAAGTATCTTTTTCTTCCTTTTATTATTTGAATTATGTATGCTTTCCTTGCTGTGATAAAGGAATTAATTTAAATCATGCATTTTCACTTTTTTGATGTATGTATAATGATTGAAGTGCCATTTTGATCTAGTAAGCTATGGGACCAGCACTGCTTGAAAGTATTGACATTAGCTAAACTATTGATATATTTGGGCATGCCTTAAGTTTCATTTTATGAGAAGTTTATACATTATAAAATTTGAGGTTACTACTTGCCTCAACACCAACTTCTAGGTATGCTATAGTGTATCCTCATGAAGTCCAAAATTTGATCTATACCAAATATTAATAGGGTTGTCGTTCAGCTTAATATCAATTTTTGGTAAATAACCCATTGGATTTGGCTCAAAAATATTCTTATAGTTACTTGATCCATATATGTCACTCTTGGAATGACTTCCCAAGATATACAATGGTATTGGAAACTATTATGATTCAAGAATTTCATTCAAACTAGCTTAAACTATGTAGGAAAGTAAAACAGTGGGTATCTGAGAAAGGATTTCACATCTTGCAATAAGTATGGACCAAAAAAAAAATTATTATATATATGTATAGTCTCCAGAATTCCTTGTTAACCTTCGGGCCGAATTGAACCAAAAACCAGATTTATATCATGCTGGTAATGCCATAAGTCGATCCTATGTATGTAGGGCAGGTGATAGGTACGATGGTGCTTTGATAGTTCTCTATGTCTTCAGCATGTATTTTCTACATCAATTTAGCATTGCAGTATAATCTAGTTATGGATGTCATATTAGAGGAGGTCAATTAGATTAAGTTAGTAGGTTCCTGGAGAATCCACAACTATACCCCCTCTCTCAAAAATCCACCTATTGTGATGAAGAAATCACAGGCTCAATACCCTGTTCACAGGTAGATCACCTCAAGATTACCAAGAGTGGAGGTAATCCTTTCATTCTGGCATTAACGCTCTATGTTGATCCAAGTCTATTCCTCACAATAATATTCTTGGTGTAGGAAGCTCATCATCACCTGGGAGCTTTTTGAAAGCAGCCTAAGTATTTCCTAACCCTCCGTTATGAGGAGCCACCATTGGGAGACTCATCCGAACAGACTTCACCCTTTTTCCTTACATAGTTCAATGCATTGTCTACCACGTGGTACTCACAATAAGGTTTAAATATTTTGTGTTTATAAGTACAACATCAAAATAAATACCATGAAAAATGGGACAGCTTATGTTAGGCATGTCTATTCACTACGAAATCCATATGGAATGGCTTTAGAGGTTAACCACCCTGATCGAGAGCTGCTTGATTTGGCATTGTTACTCATCATTACACCTTCTCCATAAGAAAATGGATAGCTATTTATTTTAATATCCAATGCTATAGATAATTCTTAGACTCCCAGAGATGCTATACCACCTTGATAGCAACACCTAACATGACCAATGTCGGCATAAGTCTGTAACTACTATGTAACCTATGACAATCAAAGAATCAAACATACACGTAGCCATATGAATCATTCTCTAATTTATATACATCATATGAAAGACTAAGTAGTGGTTAATATGTGGGTCATTTTCATTATCGCATGGTTTTATAGACTCCGCCCATTCATGTTTGGATTTTCGTCATATAAATAAAATTCCTTGCATTGGTTCTAGGGTCAAAACATCAAACTGATCTACTCTAGAATCTAAACTTAGTTGGTAATCTATAGTATAATGAGATTACGAGAGCTTCCCTATGGATTTAGAGTGATTTTTATGTAGAGGTTAATAATACCATGTATCCCTCAGAAGAACTATCTTAAGTATCACTTAGAGCAAGAAATTTTGTGGTGTACACTTTGATGTTGACTTGCTACCCCAATGAAGAACTGCATGATATTTATTGATTTGTTATATATATGGTAAGAAAATTAAAAGAGAGAGTCATGCATTGATACTTTTAAAATTGTTAAAAGTTCATCCTAGTGCTCTTATAGGCCTTAAGTTCATATAGTTTGGATATTTTGAATAAGAAAATCTATTCTAATTCAAATGTATGAAGTTGTATGTGAAGGAAGTTTGAATATACTAAAAGTAAGCTAAAGTATTAGTGTTGTCCAATGTTTGAGGTTGATTTGAGTAAATATTATAGTGTATCTTTTTCTTTCTAATAGGTAGGATGTCTTATTTCTGTAATAATGGCTTTTATCTTCAAAAAAAATGAAATAAAATGATAAAGAAACCAAGTTATAGAGATTATATTAGGAAGAATATGCTAGTTATTATTTTCAATTTAAATTGTGCCAAGATACCTATGGTTTGTGAAATTTTTATGTTTTCTAGAACATGTATGCATCTTAAGATATAGGTTAATTTCTACCAATAATATAATCCATTTAAATAATATGGCATGAAATTTTATTGGATAGTAAGATGGATTTATTATTGAGGTGGGATTGGTGTCCAATCCTTGAGAAGAGGTATGGGACTCTTCCGATGTTTGGAAATAATTCAAATGAATGTTATTGAAATTTGAATTGATATTTATCATGGGATGTGTGGATAAGAATGATTTATCTTTGCATTCTTGGTAGGTGCATTAAATATGAAATTATTTAGCATTTACATAAGCATGGCATGCTTGTGATGCATTGGCATTTTTTTGCACTCGAGTTGTCATGATCCCTTACCACTCATCTCTCACCTCATGAAGATACAAGGATTCTAGAGAATATTCATGATGCCACTATTGAAGACTTTTATTTGTATTTGATTACATTCATGTATATCATATTTCATGTAATTTTAAATGGCTCAAAATCCAAGCCAAAGGATGTAATATTTGTTCCTGTTGTAGAATACAAAGGAAGTTTCATTTATGTAAGTACTTCCATAAGTTAGAAATATTAGATAGTATGGAAGTAGTGCAAATGATGCAAGCTTTTGAAAGAAATATTATTTCTAAGCTTTATTACATCAAGAAAGTTCTTATTTGCTTATGCATTTGTTTTCTTTAAGTTATAAATTAAGCATTCGGTTTATAGTGGTAGATTATTAATTTGTGAACAATCCAAATACAAAAGGGGCTCATTATGGTCACAAAACTCACAAAACTTGAACCAATACTAATAAACTTGTCAATACCTCAAAGATGAGAAATTCTTTAATAATGGTTAGAGCATATAATCCCATGATACATTGGTAGCCATAATTGCAATGGATGAATAAATCTCCTAAAATACTAACCTCACTGGTAGTATGGAGAATTGGGAAGGGTAATCCCTATCCTATCTGGTTGATAAAACCATAATATGACCCTTGTTATACATCAATAACTTAAGGGAAATTTAAAGCCTTTAAATGTTATTATTCGTCTACCAGTATGGGATGGTGAGATGGTAAGGTGGGAATGGGTGTTCCTACTAGCATTTGGGCTTTTAATGAACTATAGAGATGGGTGTTTCTATATGTTCAATCTATTGCAAATAGGATTACCTTTTCTAATGGGATAACTATATATTTATTCATTATTAGAGTTGTGACTTATCAATGGGTGATCTAAGAGTTTGTATAAATATATATATACAAAAAAAAATTAGTGGAAAAGTCACAAATCGTTACATTTACATCAAAATAAAAAACTTTAAAAAAAAAATCAAATTGTTCCCTTCCACCTTGAAGTACTCTGCAATGCAATGGTTTATGGGTTTAGCACTTGATTTAATTCAAACCTGGGAAAAAATAGAACAAGCATTCTTGGATAAATACCAATAATATTACAAGATAAATAAATGGAAATATGAATTTTTTAAGATGAAACAAGAAGATGCAATTTTAGAAGACTGCTTGGATATATTTATGTTTGTTCATAAAATATGAGAAGGTGTAGATGTTGAATTAAGTAACTATATATTATTTCATGGATTGCAAGAAGATTCTAGATAAGAATTAGATCCCATCGAAAAGGGAGATGTAAACAAAATTGAGTTCTTGGAAATCATAGAGCTTTGAAAAAAATTCTCATATAAGAAAGTGAAAACTTAAACTTGGTCAAAATGGACAAGATATGAAAGAGTCAATAGAATATTTTTCCAACTTAAAATTTGACATTCTAGTGTATCTTAATACAACATTGGACAAGATAAATGAAAATAATAGGTCTATTGAATCTTTAGTCATCTATTGTCCAGAATGTAGGAAGAAACATGCTCTTCATGAGTGTCATTTGAGCAAAACTATTATATGTAGTATTTGTGAAAAGGTATATCCTATTGATCAATATCATTCATTATCTAGATTGGAAAATGCTATGAAGAAACAAACTCATCCTATAGAAGAACTTAATTTTATTGAATAAAGGCAAGAGGGTAATTTTTCTCAAAGTCCATACCAAAATGCTCCTCAAATGCCTATGAATAGAGGAACAAATTCCTACTTTATGACATGTTCCATCCTAGCACCCATTCAAATTTGGGGTTAGAAACCATAGGAATAATTTCAAGAATGGTTCCAACCTAGATGAATGAATCAACATTGGATTTAGTAAAATCCACCATGGTTACCTTGACAAGTGGAAGGTCACTAATGGACACTACCACATCAATCATACCAAGGGTAGCACCGATATCAAAACCAACAACAAGGCTTGGTACTTGGACCTACTCATATCCCCTCTAGGTAAAAAATGCAACAATAGTAGGTTAAGAAACCTCTATTTTTTGTTCCACCTATGGGAAACCCTAATAATGTTAGATAAGTAGCACATGTCTATATATATTAATCAAAAAATACAACCATGCTCAATGTTATTGACTATTATAACATCTAGTTGCACTCAAGAAAAAAAATTCATGACCCCACTCCACCTATTATTTTAGATATGGGAGTTTATGAAAACAATTAAGAACCTCTCTCACTTAAGCAACAACAACAATAAAAAATAAACTCCCATCAAAATAATTTTTCTTCCTCATAAAAAAATATATCTTATCATGAACGATTGGAAATAACAAAAACATCTTCTATGGAATTTGATTTGATAAAGGTATAAAATGCTTAAACATCATGATTTTTTACTACAAGTAAATAAATATGTTCCTATGCTTAGTAAAATAATTAATAAAATGTGCATTAAAATACCAAAAAGGATAAAGAAAACATATCCTAAAACCATAGAGGTGGATGAAAAGTTAGCAGAACTTATTGCAGGTAAACTTATTCCACCTAAGTATGGAGATCCAAGAAGCCCAATATTCAAAGTTTTGATAGGATAAATCCATATTTCCAATGTTTATATTGATCTTAGGGCTACCATTAATGTTATGACAAAGGAAACTATGTAAAATCTACACTTAACTAATCTACATCCTACATATATAATACTAAAAATGGTTGAACGATCACTTGAAAACTAGAAGGAATAATATAAAATATTTCTATAATAGTTTTTTCATGGGAATATCTAAAATTTTCTAAAGCAATGTCAAGTAGATCACCTCAGGCGAATAGATCTCCCATAAAATTTAAATTTTAGGAAGGCAAGAACTCCAACATTGGTGATGGAGGAATGGTGAATCATGAGTCGAGCAATGGTGGAACAAAGATTCTCGAGTATGGAGATGGTAGAATGGAGAGTGAGGATGGGCCATATGAATGATTGGAAGTCACAAGTATTTGAGAGGCCTCCACTGGGTCCACCTCAAAAACCTATTTATGTCTCCTTTGCAAATATAGTTCAAAAGAGTGCAAGATCTTTGTCACTTTCTCCATCTCTTTGTTTTGAGACCCTCTACTCAAAATATAGATATTTTTTCATTTATATAGATATCATGGCCTCCCTCATTCCCAGGACTTTATATCCCTCATTGGAAAATTTGTTGGTTCTCGTACGAATATGGAGTCAATTCAAAGATGGGTATTTTACAAGTGGTGACCATGTGGTAACATGTATTTGGTGGCTCTCCCTATGGTATTCTTCCTCATTATATTAAATAACCTAGAGGATATTGGTTGTATTCTCACAGGTGGCCCATGGTTCTTCATGAGAAGGAGTATCTTCATCAAAATGTGGAGCACTAATTTCAACCGAGAAACCTAAAGTATCAACATGGCCCCTATATGGGTTAGGCTATCAGGTTTTCCAATCCAATTTTGGTATAAGGGAATAATAAGGAGTATTAATCAAATTAGCATAGGGGTGCAGTATTCCTGGGTGGGGAGGTGATATTTTAGGGCCAGGAATGATCAATAGACAATTCCCAACTTGACTACCAAATCGTACAATCGTACCATCCTCCGAACTACCCCTTGCGACAGCTAAACAACTTGTACGGATGTCAAACTCTCACACTGTACGGTTACAAATCATACAGTGACATGGATTGTACGCTTTTGCACTCATTCAAACTGATATATTCGGTTTTGGAAGCTGTCGTACACAGTTTTGTAACTATTCAAGTCGATTTCCTCAAACTGCCAAATCGGGTAAGTCGATCTCTATGGTTCAATTTGCCAAATCGGGTAAGTCGACTTTGTACGATTTGTACGGACTCTGGTGTACGATCGACAGAAAATGATGGTACATTCAGGTGCCAAATTAGATGCTCTAATGCCTCAATCTCTCTCAGGGATATTTTGTAAGGTTTTACTATGCCAATTAATCCATTCTCCAGGTTGGACCAACCATCGCAAAGGAGCTTGGGAGAGATTCCATCTATCCAATTACATACAAAAATCATACAACAAGACTCATAACATCATTCTCCACATTACCATGCTCATATATCATCCCTCAAATTCCACCAATGCTAACCTCTATCAAGGAGTTGCAACAATGCATAAAACTAAGCTAAAACAATAACCAGAAAACACACATACATCAAGATTCCATTATAGATCATCAATCATCATTGCCAGGATCATACACGATGTGTAATGATGTAGTTCCATTCCATTATAGCATAAATTTCATTACAACAAGGTTATTCTATCAATCTCTTGCAATAACTCAGATATAAGTTAGCTATTACAACCAACAAGTACTCTATTCTACCTCTTAGCAACCAGACCTACAAATTTGAAAATGGGGCCTTATATAACATTGCCTAGGCCATTCCAAAGTGGTTCCTGAGGCAATTAGTTATTTACAACTACCCATGTACAACTGAATTCATTAATTTGACCTTTTACTAAGTCTAACACCTTAGTTAGCAAATCTATGCATCATTTCACTATGAAATTACATTTCCCATGCATTTGGATGAATTTCGATGCGCCCTGTATGATTTTATACTACTTTGTATGGTTTTTCCATCTAGTTGTATGGTTTGCCCCTACCTGTATGGTTTACAAAACTTGGGTAAACTATCACTTATGCCAAAACTATCAAAATTGAGCAAATCCCTTTTGATCACTTCTTCTTCTGGGAGGTGGATTTGCTGCCTACATCTGCCCTCCCCTTTACTTTGGTTGGTGTCCTCACCGACTCATTCTACTTCTTCCACTATGCTTCATATTCTACCACTACAACCTCTAAGTCCTTGACTTGTGACTTATACATTTCTCGTTCATTCTTCAACTTGGTTGCGTAGCTTCCCATCTCTACTACTTTTGCCCCATGGAAGTTAGCCTTTTCCTCGATAGTCTTCAAGAACTCCATCATCTACTTTTCATGGTCTGAGGCACTCTTTTTCAACTTCTCCTTCCAGTGAGCTTCTGCTCGAGCTGCTACCTGAAGTTCTTCATTCTTTTTAGTAATGGTCTACAGGTGATGATTAATATCAACCTCCATAGCTCGAACACTATCTTCCTTAATTTTCAACTGAGCTTGCTTTTCTAGGACCATCTCATTCAATATCTTATTATCCTTTGTCAGCTCCTCTATCTGCTTGGCTTGGTTTATCATTTGCTCACTCTTCTCAACCAACTGAGTTATCATCTGTTCTTCCTTTGCTTTGAGTTGTGCCTCCAACTCCTTAATCCTATCCTCTACCATCTATGAGATCTATCACTTTTCCTCTTCAAGCATGTTAATTCTAGCTTCAGACTCAATTCTGATGCCTGATAGATCTTCCTCCAATTTCTTTATTTTCTCTTCCATCATAGTCCTGCTTTTCTGTAGTTCTTCTTCCATTACGGCCAATTCCTTTTGAGTGGCTGTAGTCTCCTCCTTCTGAGCCTCCTTGAGCTGGTAGATTTGTTCCAATCCTATGCTCAACCACTCTATCTAGTGTGTTAGGAAGTTAAACTTCCTCAAGGTGATAGCCAATCCAGTAGCAACCCTCTTATACTCCAACTCTATCATATTTGTAGGGTAGGTCGGATGATTGACCCTATCCAAGTACATCCTTGGATCTTTCCTATAATTTTTTATCACCCCTTCAGGCAAGTCCTCTCTTCCCAAAATTGTTGTTACCTCTTCCCTGGGTAACTTCCATGGATGTTGTGCATGAATGTCTACAATTCTCCTTGTACGCTCTGCACTACTCACCCATTCTATTATCTTTTCTAACTCGAGAGACACTTGTTCTTCCCACAACTTCAATTCTCCCACATGGCCAATACAAAATTCCAATATGGCACTATTAATCACATGGCCCAACTAAGAAAATAAGTGTTCCACCTTATCCTCTATTCCACGTGCCTCCTCCTCAGTTGCAATTCTACCAAACCGAGGTACTTCCAGAAGATAACTGGATTGCATCCCATGCCGTTCTTCCTCTATAGGAGTACGTACATCTTCTTCCTCCATATGGTGGCTAGAGCTTCCTCCAAGCTCCTAAAGTGCCCTCACCGTATCTATATTTTCTCGAGGTGGAGACTATTTTACGATTTTCTCCTCCTCACTATCTTCTATATTCACAATCTCCTCTTGAGATTGCTACTTTTCAACTTGTTCTTGGCCTTTTCTAGTTTAGTAGAGCCCACCTATTGCTCTTATTTATTTTCCTGGGCCACTTCTTGTTCTATCTTGCCCACTTGTTGTTCTTCCATCACTTCTTCCTCCTGATCCTATTGGGTATTCATTGTTGTGACCTATTCAACAACAAGTTCTTCTTTATCCTGTGATGCCTCCATATTCTTTAGTGCATCTCTCTTACTTGAGCTTCCTATCACAAACTTGTAATGAGGCTTCTTCTTGGGCTCTTCCTCCTGAGTAGTGGCTATTCCTTCTTGCCCTACCTCGAATCCTTTAAAAAATTTAGAAGCGTCCATCTGCTCAAATTGTTGAAATATTTGAGAGATTTCACTATTCTTTCTACCTCCATCCAACACAACTCATCCAGTTCCATCTCTTTCGAGTCTGACTATTCTTTTTCTTGTTTGTGCACCCTTGGTGTAGGCTCTTATCATACTTCTAGAACTAGTTTGCTAGCCATTATTTCATGTTGTCTCCTCATCATTATCTGAATTGGGCTTCCTTACCTCCTCTCCCTTTCTTGAATAGATGATTGCTCCTACTATCATTGCCTAGGTGCTTATTGTTCTAGCTCTGGTTCCAACCATCTAGGCCTTTTTCTCTGATGGTGTACATCATCATCTTCCTCTAGAGTAGTATCCTCTTGAGCTCTACTAGTCTATTGCTCGCTCCTCATTCGATATCTCTCAGGGTCTCTTTTGGTATTGGTACTGACTTAGCCCACATCAATATCATCGGCTATCCTCTCCTAATTTCTTGAGGTGGCATCAATCCTAGAAAGTGGATCTCTACTTCTATGACCACATTTAATAACAATCCAATAGCATGGAAAGTCATTCCAAAGTTCTTTAACCTCTTTGTCAGTACCTCATGCATTTTTCTTTCTAGAAAGGTACCCCAATCATACTGAATTCCCTTGGTGATACCTTCTACATACTATGCTATCCACATTGGCATTTTTATGGCCCTTATATCTCCTATCAGTCGAGCCATGAATGTATTCATAGCACATGGCCAATGTTCCCCTTTCAACTAGCTCTATTTGATTTCATGTGTTCCTGCACCTGAGATCTTTGCCTCAGTCAATGATGTGACAGTGGTAAGTGTAGTGATGAGGTGGTATGCCTCTATTGGATCTACCAATATCTTTACTACCTCCATACCATATTCTAGAAAGCCAAATGTCTTCCAAAATACCTCTACCAAAATATCCACTTTCATCGACCTCTTGCCCACATTGACATAGGCAGTTCGGGTTGTAGGGTTATACGCCTGAACTATCTATAATAGATAGTTATGGAAGAAGGATTTGTGAAATGGTGGAACTTGTGCAATTACTACTACATGAGCATCCTCGAACATCTTCCTCCAAGGATGATTCTTATTTCTTTCATCACTCCACCACTTCCTACAGGTATCTACCCCATGTTGTACAAATGTGATATTTGTGACCTCAACCTGTCCCTCTTCCTGTCCACTACTCAGATTCTCCTCCTGATATGGTAGGTGTACCTCACTTCTCATTTCCCTCCATGAGGTCCTTTCTTGTGCCATTCTTCCCTCTCTGTGCCTTGGTGGTGTTCTTCTCAGATTAGCCCACCAATGTCTCTACCCCCTCCATGACCTATATCCTCCTCTCCTCCAAGGATGATTACCACGCCAATCATGAGACTAAAACTGCCACCCTTGGTGTTGTCATGGGTATGCTTCTCTCTCGTGCAATGGACCTAGTGATCTCTCCACCCTATTGGCTGCAATCCACCTTAACCGACATCCAAAATCTTCTATTGAGATCATTCCTCCAACATCTCGTCGATTAACTTAACATCCAACCATCACCATTTCTACAATCGAAAGTGTACCAAAAATCATACAAATTACTATAAAATCATACAATGTATAGTTCTTTGTACCCTTGTATGGTTCTTACCTTCACCAACCACTTCTAGATCGTACACTACTCTTTTTCCCCATAGTTCGATTTCCAACCCATTAGTCTTCAAACCATCATATCTCCACCAAATCGTACATCTGCAACCTAAAATCGTATAGTACGATAGTACTCCATACGATGTTGCTTTTTGACTACCTTCTCCTTTGGAATCCATACACTTTCATACAATTCCATATGATTTGCTAAAAACTACTCAAAATGGCCTAAAAACTACCAAGAACTATGCTAATTTTCTTTGAAATCGTACATTCTTTCCCTAAAATCATACAGTATGATTTTTCAAACCCTAGGTTGTGAAAAATTCAAAATTTTGGTCTCCTTTGTTGAATCTTTCACCAACCCAGTTGTCGGATTGCCCCGTTCCTCCTTTTCAGTCTTTCTCGAGAGCAATTTTCCAACTCCTTCACCTCTAGCACAATTTATTTCTACTTGATGAATTTTTGGCTATACTTTGATGGCTTGTACAGATTTATTTTTCCCTTCTCTACTTTTTCCAACTTTATTTTTTTATGATTCTTCTATTTCTAGGGTTTAAATCTTCACTTTCCTTGCAATTTCCACTGTCCAATTACAATTTCTCACTTCCCCGAACCCTAATCTTTCATTTTCCACCTTTGGGTTCATACTTGGATGTTTTATACCATATACTCTTCGTATTTCTTATTGAACTTTGAATTTTTCTCTTTGATGGAGTAAAACCCTAATTTCCTTTTTTATTCCTTCTCCAGGTTAATTTATCTAAAAATGAAAAGTACTCCTTGGTGCTAATTAAAATGGGTCCATCTAAATCCAGATTGTTGATGAAATTGGCTGCCCATATGGTCTTCTCCATTCAATTGCATGCTTTCCACCTTCGTCCTCCTAAAAAATTTGAATTCTCACTTGTACGATTTAATGAAATTGCAAGTCCTACCTTCTATTTAAAGCATTTCAAAAACCCTAACTAAACCCTAAATTGTGCCACTTTGCACATTTCCCTTCCATCTTGCATGGATGATTGACAACTCAGCAATTTTTTGAAATTTCATCTTTTTCCCCCACTTTTTCCTCCAACCATTGCTTTCTCCCTTGCATGCCGCATTAAATGGGTAGTTGGAAATCGTACAACATGCTTGAACATCATATAGTGTATGATCCAAATCATACAACATGTCATATTGTATGATTTCCCATGTCCTTATGTCGATTTTACTTGTACGATCCCATAATTTGTACGATTTCATCCTCAATTTTTATTTGTACGATCTTTATACTTAGAGAATTTTTCAATTTTCTCTCTCTGAAGAGGTCATCATTTTCGATTTTCAACCACTTCCTTCTTAATTGCGTCCCGAGGGATTTTCACAATTAAGGCACACACTTTTTTTTCATTTTTCTTTTTAATTATTTATTTTTTTCAATCCTAATCTATTTACACTTACCTTCTAGGCAATCGTACAGTGACATTCACTTGTACGATCCCATCAAATTCTTCTCTTGGGGATTCAACTACAATATTCGGAGTGGTTGTGTCACCTATTGGTATTTGTTCCCTAGGTCGATTCATCTCCACTTGTGATGTTACCAAATTCCCTGGCCTTCTTCTTCCATGTGTACAATTTGGAATTGTACAATTGCAAGCTGGAGTATCTTCACCTAGTGTCCTTTCCCCTTGTTGCACAGGTGATTGATCCCTTGGTAGCGGTGTCCTTACTACTCTACTATCATTCGAGTGACTTCTCTACCTATCCCCTCAGATCAATTCTAGCTCCAGACTTGGTGATCGAGTTCTTAGTTGTCCCTAGTTTCTTTCATCTACAAATTGTACTCTTCCCCTACCAGCAAGGCCTCTTCCATGCGAGTGTCTCCCCCATCCTATTCCTCTTGGCATTGGGTTTCTCTACATAAATGGTGATTCCTCCCTTCTCTAGAGTAATCCTCTACCACCCATCCCTCATTGAGATGGTTGTCCCCATGTACGTTGCCTTGCGAGATTTGGTAACATACCCCTAATTCCTAGTAATCCTCATAGATTCCTTGTCTAGTTCATACAAGCTAAGGGTGTATCTCCTAGCCATCTAGGAGTAGGGGGTCAGAATATTCCTCACCCTCTTCCTCCTCTAATTGTAACATCACCTTATCTTTATTCATTTCATAGTTGAATACCTCTCCCCCTTCCTAGCTGAAGTCTTAGGGGTCTTTCTCTATTTCTTCCTCCCATTGTTTGGGTATCAGGAGTTATCTCTACCAACTCAATGTTGGCTAGTGGACTTCTACTTCTTCTTGTACTTGGTGATAATTATCGTAGTGCTCTGATTCTATGATCCACATGAGCTAGGTGACATCTCCATATTCTTTCTTCAAAGTTTCTTTATGGTGATGATGTTGCCAAAACTTCTCTATAGGCATCAGAAAAGTCCATCTCAGAACTTGAATGAGTCTGATTCTCTTCTCTCTATTCCACCCAATTGGTTGGAAAATTCATCCTTCTCTCCAATATTTATACTTCTCTCCATTGTCTTCACAACTATCGATAGGCTATTATATAATCTTGTGGTCCAAGGTTGGTTTGAAGTCCTTGCGTTCTCCCCACTTGTCATTGTGTCATTGTAACTGTTGGAGAATCATGATTACCTTGAGGGTTCTAGGGTTCTCTGGGTGATTATCTTCATCACTACTTCCTATACTAGGTTCCATTATGAGCCAAGGCATACCTTCACTACTAGAGTCTATCAAATCTAGTAGTGTATTACCTTGTGGTTTGGGTGATGTAGTTGCCTCTTCAATATCTCACCACAGTATCTCCACATCTTCGTTTGTCATAGGTGGATCACTTGGTGGTACTTGTGAGCTTGTGCTGGCACCCTCATTTCCTCCACCACTTCTCAGAGTTAATCCTTCAACCTCTTCCAGTTCCCTTTCAATCTCTTGTAGCCTAGCTACCCTTTGTTCCTCCAACCTACATATCATGCCATCCAACTCCTGGATGATTTGCTCTCTCAACATTGCATTATGACCTCTCAACATTTGATATTCTTCTTGCAATTGTTGAGTCTATAACCACATTCTTTGTTGTAACAGCCCTATCTGAGCCAATGGAGTAAGTCCAGCCAATTCTTGATCAATGGTCTCATTCCCTTCTTCCTCTAGAACTTCCATTTCAAATGTGTCCACTCTATCTTCATATCGTACTATTAGTCGTATCCTTCTTTGACCTTCCATTTGTTAGGGTAGTTCCCTTCATTCAACCTAGGGGAACATCCTATTTCTAGGTAATAGTACTATCTCTTGATGTTCTCTTCTATTTGGGGGAATCCATTCCTCATATTCTTCTTCAACTCTTTTAGTTCCATCAACAAATCTGACATGTACTCGTAATCTTCTTCTTTCTTCAGGTCGAGGTACCAACTCTTATTATTCTATGGTTGGTCGTAGTTCCTCCCCTTCTAAAAATAAGTGTGTGAGTCCTATGTTCAGCTCTTCCTATGATGGATCTAGCTCACTCTGAGCTTCATCTTGGGTTTTCGCTCATCTTCATCATTCCACTTCTTCTGAAGCAATGAATAAACATTGTACCTTGTAAGGCTTCAACTTTGAGCCATTTACAGTATCGAGCACCTCTATCCCATTCAAGTTCTACAACTTGACTGCTCCATTATCCATTACTTCAACTACTTTATAAGGACCAAGCCATAACATCTTCAACTTACCCGACTTGATTTCCCTCTTTCCATTAAACTTTAGAACTAAGTCACCCGGACTAAGTTCCAACTTCCTCAAATGTTTGTCATGCCATGCCTTCCATATTTTTTGAGCTATCTCAATTGCCCATTGTGCCATGACTCTTCATTCATCTAACTTAATCAGTGTTATCAATCGCTCTTCCAAACTTTCTTGATCACCCAAGCGATGCTCTACCATGACTCTCAAACTTGGTATCAAGAATTCGACTGGCACCACTGCTTCCTATCCATACATTAATTGGAAAGGTGTATGTTCCATTGTAGGTTTAAAATTTGTTCTATATACCCATAAAATGGATGGTAGCCTTTCCTCCTAGTCTGCTCCCTCTATTCCATAGGTTTTATACAGAGTAGAAACTAGGACTTTATTCATTGCCTCCACCTGCCCATTCACTCTGGGATAATACAGACTAGACAATGAGTGTAAAATATTGAACTCTATTGTCAGCATCTTGATAATATCATTAACAAAGTGTCCTCCTTGATCACTTATTATCCATAGTGGAATACCAAACCTTGTGATTACCTATTCGTACAAGAATCTCACTGTACTCTTCACTGAATTATCAGGTAATGCTCTTGCTTCTACCCATTTTATTAGGTATTCTATTGCTACTACGATGTATCTACACTTCCTCCATCGAGATATCTTTAATGGGCCTACGAAGTCCAATCCCCATCATTCAAATAACTCTTGTGGTTGCGATGGGTGTAAGGGCATAAAGTCCCTCTTTACTAGCTTTCCTGCTCTTTGGCAAGTGTCGCATGCTTTCACATGCTCCTTTACATCATTATACAATGTGGGCCACCATAGCCCTACTAGTAATACCTTCCTAGCAGTCATGTCTGGTCCCATATGCCCTCCTGCTAAGCCTGCGTGAGCTTCCTTCAATGCTACTTTGACTTCTTCATCCATCACACATCTTCGTAAGATACCATCACTTCCCATTTTATATAGTAATCCTGCTATTATCTGGAAAGGTGTTGACTTCATTATTATTTTCTTCTTCTTAATTGTCATCATTTCCTATGGCAACTCTCCTGTGGATAGGTATTGGCCAACCAACTTGTACCATGATGGAACAACATTGATGGTGAATAATTGTGCATCTAGAAATTCATCAAGAACTCTAGTTCCTATAGGTTCTCCTGATCATATCCGAGACAACTAGTCTGCAATCACATGCTTCTTACCAGGTCTCACCACTACTCAGAATACGAACTCCTGAAGGGTGATGAGCCACCTACTGACTCATCCTTGTATCACCGACTTATTTATCAAGTACAACAATGCTTGGTGATCGACATAGAAGGCAAAGGGATTCACCAATAGGTAATGCCTAAAATTTTGAACTGCATATACCATTCCCAAAGCTTCTCTTTCTATTGTACTATAATTCCTCTCTAGCCTTGACAAAAGGTGACTAGCAAAGAAAATAGGTTGATCTAGCCTAAACTATCCTTCTTGTGCTAAGGCACATCCAATTGCAAAATTGGAAGCATCAATGTGGACATGGAATTCCTTATCCTAGTTTGGAAACACCAAAATTGGACTACTCACAAGCTTAGCCTTTAGCTCCTCAAAGGCTCCTTGGTGCTCCTCCATCCATCTAAAAGGAACATTATTTTTCATCAAGGAATCTAGTGGGTAGGATACATGTGCATAATTCTTGATAAACCTTTGATAGTACCCTATCGATCCAAGGAAGGTTTTTAGTGAACTCACATCAAATGGTTCCTCCATGTGTAATATCACATGGATCTTATCAGGATCTATCTTCAATCCTTCACTACACACAATATGTCCCAACAGTTTCCCATATGGTACCATCAGAAAGCATTTCATTGGATTTAATGATATCTGTGCATTTTTGCACCTACTCATACATTCACTGAGGGTAGGAAGATGTTCCTTGATCTTCCCATAAATGGACCAATCATCCAAAAATGCTTTAAAATTCCTTATTGCCAATTGATCAAATATATACAGTATGATACGTTGGAATGTAGTTGGGGCATTACAGAGCCCGAATGGCATTCGATTGTATGCATAGATGCCATTCTCCACAATGAATGTGGTCTTCAACTTATCCTCCTCGGCTATACTAATTTGATTGTATCCCGAGAACCCATCCAAAAATGAATAAATCTCATGTCCTACGACTTCTTCTAAGATAGAATCTGTGAAGGGAATAGGGAAGGGATCCTTAATAGTTACAACATTGAGACTCCTAAAGTCCATGCATATTCTGATCTTGTCTACTTCCTTCTTCAAGGTGATCACTATGGGTGAAACCCATTCACTATTTGTCACTCTGAAGATAATTCCTGCTTCCAGCATCTTTTCTATCTCTGCATTCACTAATGCCACATATTTTGGGTTCATCCTATATGGTCTCCTTCTCACAGGTTGAGCTCCAGGCATTAGCGTAATCTTGTGGACACACAATTCTGGTGGTACTCCTTTCAGGTCCTTATATGTCCATGCAAAGACATCCTTATATTCCAAGAATATCTTAAAAGCTATCGCTTTCAGTACAGGATTCCAATCATCGCCATAGTGAATCATCCTAGGTTCTTCCTCTATTCCTAGATTGATGTCCACTATCCGAGGTCCTTCATATTTGATATTTTCTGGTTCACTTGTAGCTTTCTCTACATTCTTTGGGTGTGTCAGTCTTGTATCAATATCTGCATCACCTACTGTATACTCTGCAAAACTTTTTAGAAATGTCCATTTCTCTTCTGCTTCCTTCTTAGGTTCTTGGCTAACTTTTGGTTTGTCTTGTTTTTCCTTGATCTCCTCTGATTCAATACAGAGGTAGTTGGGCTGAAAAATTTTGTACTCCTCCATTTTCCAATGAAGAAGTCCACTATCAGATCGAGCTTCATCTTCGCTACATTCTTCTAGGTACAACATTCCTTCTCCATCAAGTTCATGCCCTTCATCCTCTGAGGAATTTTTTGATTCATCCATCATAGCTACATCCTCACTAACTCTTTGATTAGCTAGATTAATCATATATTTATGTTGTCCCTTCTTAAAAGTGATCTGATTCTTCCCCCAATTGTGATTGAATTTGGCTACTCGTATCCAACCTCTCCCCAAGAGAGCATCGTATGCAGGTTTCTACATTGTAATCACAATAAAATCCAAGACAAATTCTTGTTCAGCTATCACCACTTGTTGTGTGGTCAAGACTCCCTTTGTCTCGATGCCATTCTGATCAGCACCATATAATCGGAAGCTCGGTGCCCATAGAGATGGAGCACCTATTTCTAGCCATGTTCTTTCAGGTAGCACATTGATGTTGGATCCTCCATCCATAATAACTTGTGTCAACTTGTGCCCTAGGATCTCCATATGAACTAATGCAGGTTTCTTTCCTACATCAATCATTAATACAGTTGGATCCATGAACTGATCCTTCTACTCCTTCTCCTAAATCGGTTGGCTCTACACTTCCATCACCTTATGCGGTTGTATTTCTTCCACCATTGCTTTCTACAATGCTGGAATAGCTTCCAACAGGTTTGATACTTTAACTTCTACTATGGTATCCAAAACCTGTGCTACCAGATTTTGCACAACTATCTCCTGATATGATGGTTTCCTTAGTTCCTTACCAGTTGTTGACTCTACTCGCTTAGTATTTTCAGCTTCCTCTTGCAATATTTTCTTTGCTACTTGCCAACATTGCTTTTCCTTTGCTGGCTCTGGATACTTATCCTTCTTAGCCTGATTCCTCATCATGGCTAAAACTTCTTGGGTATCCTCCTTAACTTGAGGAACCTCTATGTCCAAATAACTAACATTCTATAGGTTACTCGAACTCACCTATTTTGGACAATTCTCTTCTTTGTGGTTCCTCGGACCACACCATCTACACATATGTGTAGTGCTTGCTTACGATGTTTCTTGCCTCTGAGGTGCAGGATAATTTTTTGCAAAATGCCCCCATTCCTGGAAATTGTGACACTGTATGATCGGTCTTCCTTTCGAGTCATACTACAAATGACTTTGTCCTCCTTGTTGATTACCTTGATTCGGTCTTCCACCTCATCTATTATTTCTATAACCACCACTCATTGCTTGTTGCCCGCTTCCTTGGGCCTTCGGTTTCTCTTCCTACTCTTGGATTGACAATACTTGTGGGCGTACTCTTGCATTATATGGGCATAACATTACTTCATGCCCCATCACATTACAAATGTGGTAATAGTCATTCCTTGGACACTTCACATTTGTATGGCCTTCTATTTTGCATTTCGTGCACCACATATCATTTATGTCTGGTTTGATATTTTGTTCTTTTATCAGTTTATCAAACTCCTTATGAAATGATGCTACTATCCATTGTATAGTGTCATCTTCTCCACTATCTAAATCATTCGACTTGGGATGAGATAAAATTCTTATATACATTTGTTTTGATTCACTCTCAAAATTCTTTGCATGCTTCAGTGCTTCTTCATATGTTTTTGATGGTACTGCCTTCATATTTTTCTTATATTTTGGAAGTAATCCATCTACAAACCACCACTTTACTAGAACGTCTACTAGAGGCATCTGCATCTTATCGACTAATTGCTTTAGTCTATGGTTATAGGACTTCACATCTTCATCAAATTTTTGCTTTGTCACGCAAAGTTCTATCACAATGTCTCCATCATCCTTCAAAGGTCAAAATTCTTCAATGAACTTCTCCTTTATCTGATTCCAAGTCTAAAAATCTATGGTATTTTCTCTCTTCAAATACCAATCAATTGCCAATCCTCTCAAGGTAGCAGGAAATAGAATTACCCAATCCTTTGGTCTATCCACTCCATTTTCTCTCCAAATGGTTATGCAAGTTCCTATGTGCCATGTGGGGTCTTCCTTACCCTCACCTAAAAATGGTGGACATCTCTATTTGGCTGCCCTATTAGCCATCTTAGGAGAGTCATCACTCTCACTTGAGGTGTCTCATGGAATCTCTGACTGATTCCTCCTTGGGGGTGTCTTACTCCCATTGTCATCAGAAGTGTCAATTCGAGGTATCTTATTTTGTCCCACCACTCGATGACCAAACTCTCATGCATCTTCACTTAGCGACCTCCTTCACTGATGTGAGGGAGATGGTCTTGGTCTTTCCTCCTGAGACCTCACGTCCTGTTGCTCTGGTGCCTGACTCCCATCCTCTACACTCCCTTGCAACCCTTCTACCACTTTCTCAAGTGTCACCATCCACTCTCCATCATCTTGCACTTTTCCTTTGTCAACCCTTGCCTCTACGCTTGGTGGTTCTACTTCCTCATCTTCCATCTCTATCAACAATGCCTCAAAGTCTCCTTCTGATGTCCAGACTTGCTCTATTTTTGGTTCGTGAGTACTCCGATCTGAGTTACTTGTGTTTTATCGAAATCCTCTCTCTTCTTACTAGAATGTTTTCTCATGCTTCTCATCTCCCATGGTTTCGTGCACTAGTGTCTATCATTCACCTCCAACTTGTAGTATCACACTTCATCAATTTGACCCATTTTAACAAAAATGCTAGATTCGATAAGGCAATGATGCCAAATGTAGCATAGGGGTGTAGTATTCCTAGGTGGGGAGGTGATATTTTAGGGCTAAGAATGATCAAAAGATAATTCCCCACTTGACTACCAAATTGTACAATCGTACCATCCTTCGAACTACCCCTTGCGATAGCTAAACAACTTGTACGGATGTCAAAGTCTCACACTGTATGGTTAAAAATCATACAGGTACATGGATTGTATACTTTTGCACTCAATCAAACTGACATATTCAGTTTTGGAAGCTGTCGTACATAGTTTTGTAACTATTCAAGTCGATTTCCTCAAACTGCCAAATCGGGTAAGTCGATCTCTATGGTTCAATTTGCCAAATCGGGTAAGTCAACTTTGTATGATTTGTATGGACTCTGGTGTACGATCGATAGAAAATGATGGTACATTCAGGTGCCAAATTAGATACTCTAATACCTCAATATCTCTCAGGGATATTTTGTAAGGTTTTACTATGCCAATTAATCCATTCTCCGGGTTGTGCCAACCATCGCAAAGGAGCTTGGGAGAGATTCCATCTATCCAATTACGTATAGAAATCATACAACAAGACTCATAACATCATTCTCCACATATCCATGCTCACATATCATCCCTCAAATTCCACCAGTGCTAACCTCTATCAAGGAGTTGCAACAATGCATAAAACTAAGCTAAAACAATAACCAGAAAACACACATACATCAAGATTCCATTATAGATCATCAATCATCATTGCCAGGATCATACACGATGTGTAATGATGTAGTTCCATTCCATTATAGCATAAATTTCATTACAACAAGGTTATTCTATCAATATCTTGCAATAACTCAGATATAAGTTAGCTATTACAACCAACAAGTACTCTATTCTACCTCTTAGCAACCAGACCTACAAATTTGAAAATGGGGCCTTATATAATATTTCCCAGGCCATTCCAAAGTGGTTCCTGAGGCAATTAGTTACTTACAACTACCCATGTACAACTGAATTCATTAATTTGACCTTTTACTAAGTCTAACACCTTAGTTAGCAAATCTATGCGCCATTTCACTATGAAATTACATTTCCCATGCATTTGGATGAATTTCGGTGCACCCTGTATGATTTGCTGCTGCCTTGTATGGTTTTTCCATCCAGTTGTACGGTTTTCCCCTACTTGTACGATTTACAAAACTTGGGCAAACTGTCACTTATGCCAAAACTGTCAAAATTGAGCAAATCCCTTTTGATCACTTTCTTCTTCTTCTGGGAGGTGGATTTGTTGCCTACACTCAATATATTGGGGACTTGGTTGTATTTGACCCAACAAATAATTCCAAGTATCAAATGATCTATGCTCAATTGTGTTAGTTCCAAATTGGAGTTAGAGTTACCCACATACATAAATCTAGTCTCTGGATCCTTTCACAAACATCAGTATTTCAAATACAAAAATAATCCAGCCTTTTGCATTGAATATTGGAATTAGGATCATCTCAAGGTATAATGACCCTACCTTAGAAAGTATTCTAAGAAGGAGTGGTCCCATGCCAATAAATCCCAAAAGGATAGCTAGCCTATCGAGAAGCCTCTGAAGTAGAGCCAAACTCATTCTATAAGCAAAGATGATGCATCAAAGTCCAAGGGCAAGTAACTTATGTCCTTCTTGACTGATATTTTTCCTCCTCATGTATTTTATCTCTTTTCTAAATCCAATCCTTTTACCCCTTTGGTTGAGCCTCAAAAATTTCTTTTCAAAACTGATCTGATTGATGAAAATCATGTCCTTGTTTCTCAAAATTTTCCTCTTAATGAATCTATTCCTAACCTATATTTTCCCACCCAATCCCCTACAAGGTTAGGCCCTTCAAGCCCCCTCCTATCCAATGATTATGTGGACCTTCTCCATAAACTTTCTCCCAACAAATGGACTCATTTTATCACCTATTAGTGCCATTAATTCCCCTATTTTTGGAGTGCCATCAAGCCCTATCAAACTTGTAACCAGGAGCAAAAATAATCTTTCTACCAATTTTGGTAGTGACAAGAAAAAGGGTAGACCTTCTAATATAGAAATCAGAAGAAAATAAATTGAAGAAGATATTGCTAATGGAATTCAGTCTACCCTCCTTTCTTCTTTCATAGACCAATCAAGTAAAGAATTTTATAAAGATGATGTAAAGAGATCCAAACCTCCCCATCCACAGAATAAGGAGGGTAAAAATATTCCTCTAGAAATTGCAAATGAAGATGTTGGAAATTTTGAGTATAGTGTTGTCATTGATGTCAAAGGTGAAAAGGTTGAGTTTTATCTTCAAGGTTGAAATAATAAATGCAAAGGAATTTTCCATGGTTGTAAAAGCAAGCAAAGAGAATTTTGAATAAAAGGATTATAATATTTAAATATTATTAAGAGAGTTTGAAAGTAATAAGGGCTTCATTGAGAAAGGTTCATTATTTGCAAAGTTGAAGAAGATCCCAAGGCAAAAGACAAAGGTTCTAAGAATATTAATTATAATATTTAATTTTAAAAATTAATATTATAATAATATTTTTAATTGCCTATGGCACAAAAATCAAAATTGTTTTTGAAAAGTGCTAATGCCATTTTACCCCATTTCAAAATGCATATAAAAGGTGGAATAAAAATCGTTTGGCAAGGATGTGTGAAAGTATTGATGAGCATTCAATTTTTTTTTTGTGTCTCATTCGAGAGTATAGCGCACGGTGATCGATAAAGAGAAAGGAGGGAAGAAATGCATATTTACCTTGCAAGTGGATGGTGCAGTAGAGAGAAGGGAGAGCACACTCATTCATTGAAATCATCCGCCCGTGTATACCAGATGGTGCTTGGATTTGCACTAAGGCTTTGTGGGGAGTTGGTCTATGGTTCGAATCACGTGAGCTCCATTTCATTGAGGGTTTTGATTTTTGGAAATCGTGATTGCACTAATATAGGAACAATATCAAGTGGAACCTCTTTTGGTTCCAAGTGGTACGATAAAGCAGTTGGTTAGAGCACTTATGAAAGTGTCATGGTGGTAGAGGTCTGTGGGTCAAATCCCACTAAGTGCATTTTGTTGGCAGAGTGCACGATGTCATTGAGAAAAGTAAATAAAATAATTTTTATATCATTTCTAAGGTTGTTGGTGTTGGAAGGGCGCACAATGTTTGAGAAAAGGTAATAAAATAATCTTGATCTTTATAAGATTAGGAGATATAAGGGTATTTAAGATAATAAATATTTGCATTAATATTTGTGATTTGACATTAGGGTGTGTTGAATTTTTATTTGCTAGGAGAAATAAGGTGTGACAAAGGTTATGTGTTTATATAATTTATGCTTGGTATGTTGAATATTATTCTGCGATATCGCGACACTTTTTCTCTCCGGGTGCTTTTTTGCAAACTTGTTCCAATATCGCGACACTTTTTCCCTTCGGGTGCTTTTTCGCAAACTTTTCGCGATATCGCGACACTTTTGGCCTTCAGGCGCTTTTTCGCAAACTTGTTGCAATATCGTGACACTTTTGGCCTTCAGGCGCGGTCTTGCTTTTTGTTGCGATTTCACGACACCTTTTCTCTCTCCAACGACGGTCTTCCATTCGGTCACGATATCATGACAAGTTTTCTCTGTAACGACGGTCTTCCACTCTGTCACGATATCATGACACTTTTTCTCTCCGGGTGCCTTTGTGCAAACTTGTCGTGATATCGCGACATTTTTTCCTCTCCAAAGGCGGTCTTCTTTTTTGTCGCGATATTGCGACAATTTTTCTCTCTCCAACGGCGGTCTTCCAGGCTGTCGCGATATCGTGACCTTTTTTCTCTCCAACGATGGACTTCCATTTTTGTCGCGATATTGTGACACTTTTTCTCTCTAACGACGGTCTTCCTTTTTGTCGTGATTTCGCGACACCTTTTCTTCTTGGCAATAGGCTTCCACTTTCATCGCGATTTCGGGGCTCATTTTCTATTTCGGCTGCGGTCTTCATTCTTGTCATGATTTCGTGACACCTTTTCTCTTTGACAGCATTCTCACTTTTTGTAGTGATTTCGCGACTCCTTTTTCTTGTCACGATTTCATGACTCTTCTTCTCGATCGGCTCCAACCCTGCAATTTGTCGCGATATCGCAACACTTTGCAACATGTCACGATATCGCGACTTCTTCCCTTCTTTGGCTTCGATGGCAATTCTTGTCACGATTTCGTGACTTCTTTTCTTCCTTTGGCTTCAACAGTGCATCTTGTCGTAATTTCGCGACATCACCATTTTGGTCACGATTTCGCAACACCTTCCCTAGTGTGGAGGTTTGCCAGCATTCTATTCCTTTCTTCTTGGACCACCTCGGTCGATATGGATTTATTGTAATCTCTCTTGTACAAGGTTCAGGGACCTTTCAAAACCCTTTCTACCAATCAAAAAAATAAATAAAGTGTCATAGTGGTTTAATATTGTATTGTAAATATTGCATGGTAAAAGGACAAATATGAGAGGTTTTTGTATGATTATGTTTTATTTATGAAGACATGAGGAGGGTCATAAAGAAACATATTCATATTTCATTGTGCACATATTTTTGAGAAGGACAATCATGTGGATTTTTTGAGAAATTATTTTGCTATCTAACTTTTGAAGTGGCACTAGAAATATCAATTGTTTGTGAGATAGGTTTTTGAAGATATATTTCCATAAGAGAAATTAAGAGCATTGAAGGTAGATTTGAGACAGTATTTTGAGAAGGCTTGAAGGTAGATTTGAGCAAGTCTTGTGAGAAGACTTGAAGCAGGTTTAAGGTAGATTTGAGCAAGTCTTGTGAGAAGACTTGAAGTATTTTTAGGATAGATTTGAGCAAGTCTTGTGAGAAGAATTGAAACAAAATTGAGAGCATGTTTGGTTACTGATTTTTTCAATATTTGCATTAAGTCTTGGTGCCGATTTGAGATATAATTGAGAGAAGGTTTGATTGCTGATTTGTTCAAGATTTGTGTTAAGTCTTGGGGAAGATCTGAGATAGAATTGAGAGTAGATTTGGTTGTTGATATAATCAAGATTTGTGTTAAGGCTTGGGGTAGATTTATGAGAAAATTCAAAGCATATTTGTGCTAGAATTATGATAGGGTTTGGTGCAGATTTGAGATATATTTGATAGTAGAATTTTGAGATGACAAGAGTAGAGAGGATAGAGGTCTCCAATGGATAGAGGTCCATTAGCCAGTGTAGTGGGGATAAATGTCTCCTATGGAGAGATATCCACAAGCCAGAGCAGTGGGGACAAAATTCTTCTAGAAGTTCACCAGCCATAGCAGAGAGGAAATAGTTCTCCTATAGAAAGAGATTCATGAACTAGCTTGGGAGATAGAGTTCTTCTATGGATATATATCCATGAACTATTTTAGGAGATAGAGTTATCTTGGATCAAGTTCCACGAACTAGAGCAAAGGGGAAAGAGTTCTCCTAGAGAGAGATCCACGAATCAGAGCAAATGGGAAAGAGTTCTCTTATGGAGAGAGATCCATGAACCAGATCAAGGGGATAGATTTATCCTATGGAGAGAGATCCACAAATTAGAGTATAAGGGATTGGTGTCTCCTTTGGATAGAGGTCCATAAAAATTGTAATAGGGAATTTATTCCCAATAGATTTGTTGAGAAAATTTAGAAGAAATATTTTCTTCATGGATGTAACCCACATTGTGTGAACCACATTAAATTTGTGTCTCTCATGTGTGTGATGATTTGTGCATTGATTTTATTATTGCTATTGATATTTCCATTGATAATATTGAATAATATTTTTTGGGAAAGAAAAGTGAAAGCTAACCTTACACTATTCACCCCCCCTCAGTATAAGTTTGTGTTCTTCAGAATATTCTCTCATGGAATGTGAGATAACTCAATGGAGTAACTAAGAAAAGGTTGGTTGTATCCATAAGGAAAGATATTAGACCTAGTATTATCTTACTTCAAGAAACCAAAATTGATGAAGAAAGCACTGAAAGGATTATCAAAGCCATGTGGAAAAATAGTGAATTCATTACCAACCCAGCATAAGGATATTTTGGAGATCTCCTATTCATGTGGGACCCAACCAAGATAGAAATTAAATTCCTCTCTTCTTCAGATAGAATTACCAACAACCTTTTTTACTGCAAGGATACTAAGGTAAGCTAGGCTCTATCCAAAATTTATGCTCCCAATAATCCTCTGGAATGTCTAGATTTATGGAGAACCCTAATTCAAATGAAAAACATATTTTCAAATGAATTATGGATGTTTTTGGGGGATTTCAACTCACTTTTCTATACGTTAAACAAAAGAAAGGGGGCCCTGATAACCTCAAGATGTTATGAGGAATTTGCAAACTTTGTTGATAGCAATGAATTAATGGAAATCCAACTAAAAGGATCAAGATTCACATGGAGCAAAAAAAGAGTAGTAAATAAACTTATTCAAATCAGATCGGATAGGTTCCTCCTATTCACATAATCCATCCATATTTTTGGTGATGCCTCCCTTAATTGCCTACTGAGAATTAGCTCGAATAAGAATCCTCTTATCTTTTAAGGTCTTTGCCTAGCCTCTCACTTAAAATATTTATTTAGGTTTGATTCCATGTGGCTTCATCACTCGAACATCAAAGCGATTATCATTGAATGGTGGAGGTAAAGTTACTCTGGACCACACATCTCCAAAAATTCCAAGAAGTTGCAACACATAAAAGCCAATCTTAGAATATGAAATAAAGAACTCTTTGGTAATATTTTTTATTTTGACCAAAACATATTAATCCAACTCAGAAATGTTGAAGAGTAGGCCCAACTTGGGAATTCAACTCCTAACCTTAAAACCAAGGAGAAAGATCTTATGTCTGAATTCCATAATATTCTTACTAAAGAGAAAATATTCTAGAGGTAGAAATCTAGAGCACTATGATTTTAAGAGGGTGAATCCAACACAAAAAATCTTCATACCTTTAATATTAGACACATAAGTGCTAACAAGATTAAATATCTATGTATAAGCGATGGTTCTGTCATAAACAACATTCTATAAATTAAAGAAGAAGTGGTTACCCATTTCAAAAATATCCTATGCCCTTCCAATCCTTGTTCTCCCTAGGTCATACCACATCTTGTTTCTCTTGAATTTAATGTATGACTACTTAGAATATTTTCTCAAGAAGAAATCAGAGATGCTCTCTTCTCTATACTAAATGACAAAGCCCCTAGTCCTGATGGGTTTCCTCCCACATATTTTTAGTGCCTCTAGGATATTATTGGTTGTAACATTAAAAATTCCATACAATATGTCCAAAGATCCAAAGTATTACCCAAATATTTCAATTCAACCTTCCTTTCCCTTATTCTTAAGTCTCAAATTCATCGTTATCTGTCTAACTATCAACCCATCAGTATTTGCATTGCCATTTACAAGATTATTACAAAAGTGATAGCCAATATACTGAAAGAAATCTTACCCATCATCATTGATCCTAGTCAAGGAAGCTCATTCTAGGGAAAAATTATTACCAATCGCATCATCACCATTCACGATCTCATTCATTCAATGATCAAAAGCAAAAGATCTGGACTCCTTCTCAAGCTTGATATGAGCAAAGCCTTTGACATGGTCTCTTGGAATTTCATTTTTATTGCTCTCTCCAAATTTGGCTTCCATGATTATTGGATCACTATCATAAAATAATGTCTTCCATCTACTTGTTTCTCTATTATTTTCAATGGTTTAGTGGTAGGGTACTTCAAAAGTCATAGAGTCTTGAGACAAGGTGATCCTATATCTCTCTTTATTTTCATTATTTTGGTGGAGGCCCTTGGTAGAAATCTAAAAAAAACTTATTCTTTGGGTGTTATCTTTTGCATTAAGGCATATTATGGCCTCAATCCCATGACCCATCAGTATTTCATTGATGATGCAATCTTGGCCACTCTTTCTTTTCCTAAATCTAAAAATATCAAGCTTATTCTGATGTACTATGAGAAAGTTGCTGATTAGAAAATTAATTTTGAGAAAAGTAAAATATTCTCCATAAACACCCCCATTCATAGGTAGATCTAAATTTCTATAATATTGGGATGCATGATCTCCAACTTGTCTTCCACATACCTGGATCTTCCTCTTTTCCAAGGTACCCCATCTAAGAATATGTGGAATAATGTAATTGGAAGACTCATGAAAAAAAAATTCAAATGGAAGGAATCCCTTATCAGTCAAGCCACCAAAGCCACTTTAGTCCAATCATATCTTTAGAGTATTCTCATTTTTTTCATGTCTATCTTTAAAGCTCCAACTTTAGTTTACCAAAAAATGAAACAAATCCAAAAGGATATCTTTGGATTGGGGATGAGAACAAAATATTTCCTTTAGTTTCTAAGATAGATTCTGCTCTAAGAAATATCATGGTGGCTTATATTTTAGGAAGGTGAGAAAAATGAATATGGCCCTCATAGCCAAGCAAGGATGAAGAATCCTCACCAATGAAATAACTACTTGTATGAACATTATTCAAAGCAAGTATCTTCATAGAAATTCCCTCCTTGATGATGGTCTGCTCTTGAAAGGATCCTCCTTCTAAAATTTTATTATGAAAACCAAAACCATCCTTAGGAAAGGGCTCATAGGGTATATTGGAAATGGGAGAAATATTAATTTTCTATGAGGAACCTTGGTTAAAAGAATGACCTTTTATTGATGAACCCATTTTAGCTAGCTTAAAGCCCATCATAGACCATATTTTTAGTGAATCTTTTTGTAACTTCATCTAATAAGGGTCATCCCACAGTCCTATATGTAAGTCCATCCCTCTTTTTGGCCTAAATAGTGATCAAAAGACCACTGTTAAGGTTCTTTTCAATTTTCTCAAGACCTATGTCTTTCCCAGAGGCCTCCTGTAGGATACCCCCTTATGTTGTGCTTGTAATAATGGTTAATTCTTAGTCAAATCTGCTTATTACATTTAATATTATTCCTTCTTAATTTTGATCCCTTCTCACCTCATTCAACATAAACACATTATTTCTAATATTACCTTCTTTTTGTGGTTGGTTGTCCAAAAAAATATCATGATCATCAACAACCTTTTTGTTATCTTTGCCTTTCTAGGTGGTATTCGGTCCATCACTTATTCCTTAAGTGCCCTTTCTCATCTTCCATATTAAAATATCATTTCTCATCATCTTGTATTTCATGGGTCCAACCCAATTCCATACTTGACCTATACGTACAGTGGCCTAATTCCTTTTTTCCCCACCATATCAACTCTATTTGGTATTTTTTTCTGCCTTATTTTTTGTGGTAAGTCTAGCTTGAAAGGAACAATAGAGATTTTAATAGTGCTTCAATATATCATCACTCTTTTCACTTAAGGATCTTGACTGTTACTATTAAGAATGCTCTTAGGTTCCCTTACACCTGTTCTCCTCAATTTGTTTTGAAATCCATATTTTATGCTCTTTTTGGTCCCTTCCATCTATCTTGATGTTGATAGATCCTGCATCAAATGCACACCTCCCTTGGTGGGCTGGTTCAAGTTCAATTTTGATGGAGCTTCAAAAGAAAATATCGACAAGATTAGCAGTGGTGGTATCATTAGATATGACCTTGTAAGGATAATCCTGGTGTTTTATAAGAACATTGGTATCCATAGTAGCCATTTGGTTGAAGTTAGAGCTTTAAACAAAGGTTTATCTATTTACCTAACCTCCCCATCATAACTTAATATTTGAAGGTGATTCTAAAACATCATCAATTACCTAAAGAGAAATTGACCACCAAAAAGGAGTGTTTTCAACCTGGTTGATGAATAAAAAAGGATTCTCAATAGGTATGACAATGTTTTCATTTAACATGAGTACAAATAAGGAAACAAAGTTATTGATGTCATAGCCAATTAGGGGTTAGTTTCAAATTAACTTTGGTTATGGTATGAAAATTAACCTCATATACTTGGCTAGGTTGGAAATAACATTAATTCTTCATTTATGTAGATTTTTCAACAAGACATGTTGGACCTCAATCCAAATTAGCTCACTCATATTTTTCAAACTCTCTAATTTCCACCTCATAGGTTTTTTGCATGCTCAACATGTGAATTAGTGTGAGGTGGCTTATCAATCCTACCAATATTTACATTTGCAAATGTCCAGTAATCATCACACTAGCTCAGTCTTTGGGCTCTTGATGAATCTTAGCTCTAACATGTGGTGCTCCACTTCAATACATGATTGCTTAGTTGGATTTGACACTCATACCAACTTAATATTTGGGCCCAATGAGCTCCAATGCATAGTACCCCACTTCAGCACATGAGTGCTTAATTAGCTTGGACACTCATGCCAACTCAACCTTTAGGCCCATAGTGAATCTTATCTCTAACGCATGGTGCCTCACTTCAGCACATGAAGGCTTAGTTGGATTGAAAACTCATTCCAAATCAATCTTTGGGACCACGGTAAATTTTAGCTCCAAATCATGGTGCTCCACTTCAACACATGGTTGCTTAGTTAGCTTAGACACTCATGCCAAATTTGACTTTGGGTCCATGGTGAATCTTAGCTCTAAATCATGGTACCCCACCTCAATACATGTCTACTTAGTTGGATTGGACATTGTGCTAATAACCCATATTGATGCACCACTTAAAATCATTTTCAAAAGTGCAAAAGGTCCAACTTCATCAATTCTTCGAGTTCCTATGTTACTAGTGTAGGAATAAATTTCAAATAGTGTCATGACACCATTGGCAAAATTGGCTCCATAATAGATCTGACACATGAAACTAGGATTTCCCAACATGAGATAATCCATCTATAATATAGTTAAGAGGAAGCCTCCAATGGTTTGAATTCCTAGGT
This sequence comes from Wollemia nobilis, assembly GCA_028583015.1. NCBI lineage: Eukaryota > Viridiplantae > Streptophyta > Pinopsida > Araucariales > Araucariaceae > Wollemia > Wollemia nobilis. Next base: position 1,742,621 of record JAQPPZ010002291.1, read on the forward strand.
GAGTTTTAAATATAGAGAAAGAAGGGGTGACAATCATCATAGTTGTGTTTATTCCTAGATATGGTTTGTTCAAAATAATTAGGCTAAAATGGTGTCACTTGAGCTAGAATATTTGCAAGTGGATGACACAGAGAATAAAAGTTTGAAGAGCCACAAATTTTTACCCTTTCTTGGCAAATTCGACAAAAGTGATCCTGATTTATCTATGGAATTCACTAGGTCCTAGGACAACGGTCGTGTTACGCTTTGTAGCATGACATTTAGATTTAGTGTTTAGATATGGGTTGAGGTCATAGAAGTACCAAATTATGGTGACTTGGTTCATCATGACAAGCACTCCCTATTTGTGGAGCTCGACCATTTTAGAGATAAAGGGAAGTGTAGGCAAAAAATTGGCTACATCCATAACTAGCCAAAATTTGAAAAAAAATGGACTAAGTATGAAATAAAAAACACTAAAGGGGTTATAAATTGGCCAAAAAGAAAAAGTGTTGAATTAAGGGGAAAATGAAGAAGGCAGGTGAGCCATGCTTCTCAGCGTCCTTTGTATTTGTTGCACAAATGTGAAAGAACATCTAAAAATAGAAAAGCATCATGAAAAGGTTGAAAATGAGAAAGAACTAAAAAGAGGCTAAATCAAAGAAAGTAGACAAGTCGTGCTTCTCAAAAATCTTTGTATAAGTCGTGCTTCTCAATGCTCTTTGTATAGGTCATGCTTCTTAGTGCTCTTTGTATTAGCTGCACAAGTCTGAAAGATGACTAATATGGAAAAGCACTATGAAAAGACAAGAACAAATAAGTTCTAGTAGGTGGAATAAAACAAGGAAGATAAATTGTGCTTCTCATACACTTTTGTATTGAGCGCACAAGAAAGAAAGCACTAAAAAGAGTGCCCAAATAAGAAAATCATGGAAAAGGGGATATATTTGAGAAGGAAATAAAATCATGTTTCTTTGCTCTCTTTGCTTTTTTTGCACAAACCAGAAAGCATTGAGCAATGACCAAGATTGAAATAGCTCCAATACTCAACTAAATAAAAGAAATTTTGATGGACAATGCTTTCTTGTTAGATTCATTACCATCGTGCAAATAGGAAGTGACACTGTAACCGTTCGATGGTCAGATCTATGATGCATATTGAGCCTTTGCTTTCGTTGAAGATTTTTTTTAAATTTCCACATGGGCATCCAAAGAAATGGAGGTGGTTTGAAAACAACTTTATGGAAGCTAAATCAAATGGATACTACCCAGAACCTTCCAGAACCCCTTGATGAATTAGATTTAGTTACAGAATCAATGGATGGGAAAGGATTTCAAGAACCATCAATAGTGATTATGATCTCAATGAGAAAATAGTTACAACAAGATAAAAAATGGTGTAGCTAGCAGGCACTATGAATGGAAAAGGGGTTAAGAAGATCAAAATAGGAATCAAATATTTTGTAATGCTTAGATAATATTATTGTAAAACCTATAAATAAGAGCAGCAACCTACTTCCAAATGGTCATCTTTGAAGTGTTTTCTTGTACCACTATGTAAATTTCTACAAATGATGAATGAAGCATTACAAGGGATGTTTACCTTGAATTTGTGCCTGTGTTGAATGATGGACTTAATTATTAAAAATTATCTCATCTTGCTACTATGGTTAGTCTATTCTGTTAATTTGAAAAGCTAACTTAGAGTAGATTGAGGTAATTATTTTTGCATACATGTTTCGTGAGAATTCTATTTTTGTTAAATCAGAGTGTTGATATTATTTAGTTAAATTGGATAATCAATATTTGTAGATACTTGGAATAATTTTGTGAACATGCAAAAGCCATTTAATAGTGTAACTGCATACTTTTTGAATGTTGTTAATACCTTAAGCTACTTCTAAAATAATTTGTTAGAGATATTGTGTGGATGTCTATGTTGTTAGCTTCACCCATCCATATTATATCCATACATTTCTAACCCTACCATTTCTATCCCTAAAATTTTAGTATTTGAGCTAAATAGAGACAACATTCATTAAGTTGACAAGGTATACCAAACTTCTTTGGAGGTCGAATCAATTTAATTTGATTCTTCTAATGTTTAGTATAGGTTGTGATTAGCAAGTGCTCATATTCAGATTCAAAAAGATAATAATCATAATTCTAGTGTTGGCTAGATGACAAACTAGACTACAATAGTTTTTGGCACACCCGATGGGACTCAAGAAAAGGTCAATTTTGATCCAAACACATCATAAATCCCATAGAGAATCCATGTAACATGATAGCATGGCATCAACTAACAAGAGCAACCACCTTAAAATTAAGTATAAAATAATGTTATCACTTGGAAAGTGATATTTGAAGCTATCATAAGAAATATGGGTCTCAGAATGTGAATAGGAAGCGACTAAAATAATGATACATGGTGGAAGGTGTTGCTTTTTTCTCATGTTCAAAATATAGGGGAATTAGGAAAAGCCAAACTAATATCAGTATCTTGGAAATCCATCTACCTTGGAAGCTCCTTTGTACCTTGATGGAGTATACATATGGAGGTATAGTATCATATGCATAGTTTTATCAAATTTTGTACCTCTAATTCTCTTGATTTCTTTCCTTCCTTTCCCATTCCCCAATACTTTTGTATTCTTGTATCAGCCTCTTCTATATAAGGTTACTTTTTAGTTTCTTCCTTATATCCCTCCTGCATTAATTGTATCTTCTTAATCCTTATTTTTTCTCTCTCATTTCCTTTCCTTTGTTTTTCATATGAATTATGAGGTTCATTTTGTAGCCCTTCAAACTTCCACATATCGTTGTTGTATTTTGAGTATCACTTTGTATTGTTTTCTCCAAAAATTTATAACCATCATGTCTGGTATCATTTATCTCCCCTAAATTTCAATAAGATATTATTCATGTGTCCTCAAAAGAAGTTATCCATTCAAGGATAAGGCTCTATGAGTTCTATAACTTTCTAAGCAAAGTTCCTTGAGAGGCATCATAATGTAGGCCAAAAATTGGCTACATCCATACCTAGCAAAAATTTTGTAGAAAATGGACTAAGTATGCAGTAAAAAACACAAAAGGGGTTAAAAATTGGCCAAAAAGAAAATACACTAAATTTGGGGGAAAATGAAGAAGGCAGGTGAGCCACACTTCTTAGTGCCCTTTGTATTCACCACGTAGATGTGAAAGAACATCTTAAAATAGAAAAGTGCTACAAAAAGGTTGAAAATGAGAAAGTGCTAAAAATATGCTAAATCGAAGAAAGCATGCAAGCTGCAATTCTCAGCACTCTTTGTATAAGTCATGCTTCTCAACACTCTTTGTATATGTCATGCTTCTCAGCACTCTTTATATTAGCCACACAAGTCTGAAAGACGACTAATACAAAAAAGTATTGCAAAAAAACAAGAACAAAGAAGTGCTATTAGGTGGAATAAAACAATGAAGATAAACCATGCTTCTCATACACTTTTGTATTGATAACACAAGTGATAAAGTGCTAAAAGGAGTGCTCAAATGAGAAAAGCATGAAAAAAGGGATACATTTGAGATGGAAAGAAAAATTTGTTTCTCTGCTCTCTTTGCATTTTTTGCACAAACCAAAAAGCACTGAGCAATGACCAAGACTTAAAGAGCTCCAATAATTAACTAAATCAAAGAAATTCTAATGGGCAATGCTTTCTCATTAGCTTAATTACTATCGCACAAACAAGAAGCAACATCATAACCATTCGATAGTCATATCTATAGTGCATATTGAGCCTCTTCTTTCCCTGAATATTTCTAGAAAATTTTCACATGTGCATCCAGAGAAATAGAGGTGGTTTGAAAACAACATCAAGGAATCTTAAATCAGATGGCCACTACCCATAACCTTCCAAAACTCCTTGATGAATCAGATTCAATTTCAAAATCAATAGATGTAAAAGGATTTCAAGAACCATTGACAATGATGATGATATCAATGAGAAAATAGTTGCAAATAGATTGAAAAGGACATAGTTGGAAGGCACCATGAATGGAAAAGTGGTTAATAAGATCAAAACAAAAATTAAATCTTCTGTAATGCTTTGAAAATATGATTGTAAAACCTATAAATAAGAGCAGCAACCTCCTTTCAAATGGTCATATTTGGAGTGTTTACTTGCACCACTGTGTAAATTTATGCAAATGATGAATGAAGCATTACAAGGGATGTTTACCTTGAATTTTTACCTATATTGAATGGTGGAATTAATTCTTCAAAGCTATCTCATATTGTTTCTATGGTTAGTCTATTCTTCTCATTTGAAAAGCTAACTTAGAGTAGATTGAGGTAAGTGTTTTTGCATACATATTTCTCAAGAATTCTATTTTTGTTAAATTGGGGTATTGATATTATTCTGTTAAATTGGATAATAAATGTTTCCAGATGCTTGGAATAATTCTATGAACATGCAAAAGTCATTTAATAGTGTAACTACATAATTTTTTAATGCTATTAATCCCTTAAGCTACATATGAAATAATTTGTTAGATATATTGTGTGGATTTCTATGATGTTAGCTTCACCCATCCATATTATATCCGTACATTTCTAACCCTACCATTTCTATCCCTAAGCTTTCAATATTAGAGCTAAATAGAGTCAACATTCATTAAGTTGACAAGGTATACCAGCCTTCTCTAGAGGTCAAATAAAAGTAATTTGATTCTTCCCATGTTTATTTTGGGCTATGATTAGTGGGTGCTCATATTCAGATTCAAAAATATAATAATCATAGTTCTAGTGTTGGCTAGATGACAAACTAGACTACAACAGGAAGCATTTAGCAAAATAAAAAGGAGGTATCATAAGGGAAGCTCTTCTAGTCCCATGGAATAGAGTAATGATCTCTATCATACAATTTTTCACCATCGATGAGATCTCTTCTCCACTCAGAATATTCCATGTTGTGTTTCTCAACTACCTTCATGACATCAAGAGCATCAATATCCCTGATTACATTTTCAGGTTGATGGAATTGTCAATTGGTAGCATTAGGTATGGATCTTCAGCTCATCCTAAGCACCAAGATATTATTTTAATTTTGTACAAGCATGCTCTACAAAGGAAGGCTCAAAGTTCCATCCTTATTGCAGCTGCTGTTTAAGAGCTTCCTTCAATTAATCTTCCCTTTGCTTCAACCCCTAGTAATGAGAAACCAAAAAAGGATGCTTTGAGTGATTATTTTAATAAAGGCTCTATAAAAAATACCAAGGCCCAAAAAAATCTCACCCTTTGGGTCATCTACTATCACTGCATCTCTAGGTAAAGTAGATTATCACTGTCATTCATCTAGAGGTATGGCTTTTTGAGGTAAACACAAAAATATTTTCATTGATTCTGACAAGGAGACCCCTAGAGTCTCCCATGAATCAAAATAATATAATTTTTGAGGATGATCCTAGTTATTTGTTCTCTCTCAATTATGGTGAATCCCCTAGTAGGCCTTCAACCTATTCTTAATTGAGAGCTACTATTCATTATCCTCTATCCAATCTAGAGATCATCATGAATTCTAAATTGGCTAACCTTCAACAAGTGGTGAAAGTGGTAAGCTCCATCAAGAAGTAGAAATATATCATTACCCAGGTCTCTAATGATGATGATAGTGCTAATTATGGTGAACTAGAGACCTCCAAGACTTTCAAGTAGTCATGGTATTTATGATGATCTTGTTTCTTGGGATGGCCAAGGGACTACCCTCCCTTGATTTAGCACACTTGTTTTCCTCTCTTTTTTTTATTTTCTTCTTGGTGAGATGATCTCTTATCTCAACTGTGTCCTCATGTTTATTTCCTTTGTTTTAATTTCTATTGAGGTAGTCCCGTTGGTTGCTACCTCTTTTAGGTTTTTTTTTGTAAAAGGTTTGGGGTTCCTTTCAAAACCTCCTTTTTATCAATAAAAACAATAAAAAACCACTATAAATGGTTTCTTGGAAGACCTTGGCTCACTACAACATCCACTTTTATTGATTATAGATCAGGAGATATGAATTACAAATGGATTTAACACTAAGAATATTTCATTATATCCTCCAACAAAACCTTCAATCAACTTTTTGGATAACTTATGGTTTATTGAATCATATGAAGAAAATAAAGAAGATATTTAAACTTTAGTCACCATTTTTGTAAAGGATCATGTAGAGGAGTTAGATCTATTGGAAAGCGTTATCTTTGAAGATGATACTATTTTACTCAATAACATGTATGAATCGGGGCTTGAAGATGAATCAATTATTATGGAAGGATGAGGGTCAAGAGTTTGAGTATTTATCACCTCTCCCAATATAAGATAACTCATTTAATTTACCATATGGATGGAATCATCATCTCCTCTCATATTTCCATTTCCCTATAACAAATTTAATTCCATTAGGAATTACTTTTGATAAAAATAATATAATTTTTCATTCTTTGTTGCCACACCATTTTCCTTTAAATTATTTGGTTAGCTACTTTGTAGGGGTTAATTCAATGCATATTGGCACTAAAAAATTGAGATACAACTAGATAAATTTTTGAATATGAATAGCTAGTTGTATAATAAAAAAGAGGAAAAAATGTTCAATTTATTGAGTAAAAATACCAATGCTTTTGTGCGGGAAAGTAGAGACATGAAAATAATTCATTAGATATAGGTACTCATCATATCTATACTAATGATGTTAAACCTATAAAATAACCACAAAGAATATTGAATCATGCCTTATGAGATATCATTAAGGATGAAATTAAAAAAATTATTAGAAGTATGATTCATTTATTCTATTTATGATAATTGATGTATTTCTCCATTTTTTATCATTTGAAATAAAATGGGAATATGTGAGTGTGTGTTGATTATCATGAATAAAAAAATGTCACATGAAAGGACTACTTTCCATTACCATTATTGAACAAGTGTTGGACACACTTGCTGGAAAAAGTATTTCTATTTTCTCTATGGATTTATCAGGTATAATTTAGTTCAAGTCACTCTAGAATATGAAGAGAAAATGATTTTTACTTGTCCATGAAGAACACAAGCTTATATTGAGATGGGGGTGAACTATATAACACCACTTTTTAATTTTCTTTCCCAATAAATATTATGCAATGTATAGATAGCAATATCAAAAATAGTAATCAAAGCAATGCACAAATCACCACACACAATAGAGATACCAATTTAACATGGTTCACCCAATGTGGGCTACTCCATAGAAAAAATATTTCATTAAAATTTTCTCAATCAGTCTCTTGGGAATCCTTTCCCTTTTACAATGTTTATGGACCTCTGTCCAAAGGATACACCAATCCCCTAATTAAATTCATGGATCTCTATCAACAGGAGAACTCTTTCTCCTTAGCTATGACTGGTGATCTTCTAGAAGAATTGCTACCCCCACTACTCTGTCTAATGGATATCTATCCACTGAAGACACTTGTCCTCACTTCCCTGGCTAATGGATCTCTATCCACTGGAGACTATCATCCTCTATACTCTATCACCTTCAAAGCTCTATCTCAAATTTGCACTAAACACAGTCCTTCACTCTAGAAAAAATTTGGTCAATATTTGTATCTATTCTACCATAAAATTGTCCTCAAATCTGCACTAAAATATGTCCTCAAATTTGTACTAAACAAAGTCCTTCAGTCTAGCACAAATATATCCTCAATATCTATCCGTTGATATGTACGAAATATAGTCCTTCATTCTAGCACAAATATATACTCAATCTTTGTTCTCAAGCCTTAACACAAAGCTTGACTTAATCTCAAATCAACTCTGCTAGATCTGCCTTAAACCTTAACCCAAGGTCTATATAATTCAATCAATAAACTCTGTTATCATGTCCTATCAAAGACTTATCTCAAATGTACCTTGTAATATTCCACAAAAGCTCATACTAATCTGTCTACAAGTCCTCTCTAGAACTTATCCAAATCTACTCAACAAGTCCTCACTAGAACTTGTCCAAATATGCTCAATAAGTCCTTACTATAACTTATCCAAATCTGCTCTCAATCTCTATTCTCAAACTGTATTGTAAGCTTCCACAAAATCTCACACAAATCTATCCACAAGTCTTATCTAAGACTTACCTCAAATATACTCAACAAGTCCACACTAGAACTTGTCCAATATTACAGAAACATAAAGAGAATTGTTAGAGACTCAATATGCTTTACATTCACCACAATTTTCAATCACTGTCAATAACTCTTTTTACCACATAAATATATAAATAATTGTTAGAGACTAAATATGGTTCACACTTACAACAATGCTCAATCACTTTCAATATTTCTTTTTACCACAAAAACATATAGAGAATTGTTAGAGACTCAATATGCTTCACATTCACAAACTCTCAATCACTTTCAATATCTCTTTTATCACAGAAACATATAGAGATTTTTTAGAGACTTAATATGTTTCACATTCATCAACACTCAAATCAATTTAGAATGTAGAACAATTTTTTTCACTGAACTTGAACTATCACTTCAACATATCCAATTGACTAGACTCAACCAATCACTTAATGAATTAATCCTTGCTTAAAAACCCTAGTCCAAGTATATGAACACTCACTCAAATATTTCCAACAATGCTTATCAATAAATCTCACATAACAATGATACTCATGATCTTTGCAAACCCTAGTTCAAGTTCACTCAACTTAATCACTTCAACAACAATGCTTATCAAAAAAGGTTTTATCAACAACTCTTTATTCCAAAAAACCTTGAAGCATTAATTCAAAACACACTCAACAATGCTTACCAAACAATCCTTTTCACTCCAACTTTGCATTCACAATATTCAACAATCACTCACTAGGAATATGTACCCATACCTTTTTGTTTGATGTAGAAGTGGCCTTAGAAAACCTGTCACAATCACAATTTCCTTCTTTCCAATTTCAATGGTTAGATGATAAAATATCACTCTTAACACTTTCTCAAATATTCCTTAGACACAAAAATAATCAAATATCAAATACACCTTATTGCTCCTTCTTGGAATTAACATTCATCAAATCATTACATGAAAAATAATTATTTGGATACACCTTATAATCTCCAACTTAAAATAATATCCAACACCACAAAAACTCAAACAATCTTCCTAAAACACCTTATTGCTCTTTTCAAACACTAAATAAAATAACACCAAAAAATTTATTTTGCATCAACCTTATAACTCCCCTTAAAACTTTACAAGCCAAATAAATTATGCAAAATTTAATTTTTAATAGCTCAACTAATTCCTTCAAAAATTTTGGTGCTCAACTAATACGTACCTTTGACTTCTCCCCAAAAGGGTTTCAACGTGATTCAAACCATCGTCTCCTCAAGAGTTAAGTGCATTATTGCTTTGGTGTCCACCGCATGGGCTATAGACACCCACGTGAAGGAAGGAAGACTTCCTTTTAAATCTTTGTCCACCATTGATTTCAACACAAAACAAAAAATAGTCCTCTTGTGGATTCGAACCTGTGCGAATAATTGCCCTCACATCTTGCTCACGTTGTAGTTTCCAACTATGCTACTAGCACTTAGTGACCAAGGCTCCCTCCTTGGTGGGTGAAATCCTTTTGCCTCATCTAAGCACTTTAATAAAAACAAAATCCTCTTGTTGCACAACACGATTCACATAAGCTCGCATAGCATTAAATTTTAATTTGAAGGCATAAGAGACTTTGGCTAAGGTGGGGTAGCCCCCCTTTTATACACACTTGATTAATTTTCTCCCCACGTCGGTGCTCGATGTTGAATTCAAATTTTTGAATTTTGACTTAATAACCCACCTTAGGGTTATTTAAAATTAACATAAATTAACTTATAATTAATATTTTTTTTGAAAATTTTGAAAAAACTTGTATTAAAACAAAGAACAATTACAATTTGGGAAGAGACACTTCCCAGTAGAAATCAGAGAGAACACATGCTTACAATAGTAAAAGAAGATTTGCAATGGAGCCAAATCTCTTGAACCATTAACTAGCTAACAGGGGGATCAGCATGATCAGTTGATGCAACTAGTCGCGATATCGCGACCCTCTTTCCTTCTTCTCCTTTGGCCGCGAAAATGCAACATGTCACGATATCACGACACTTTTCTCCTTTGGCCGCGAAACTTATAATTAATATTAAAATTAATTAATAATTAATTTAAATAAATTAAGTTAAGTAAATTAATTAATAAATTAATTTATAATAAAAATTATATTAATTAATTTATAATTAATTTAAAATTCTGTTGAGAAGCAACACACCCCCACTAAAAAATGAAATTCCATCCTTTGAAAATATTTAATATTCATTTGTTCCGCAGGGACCCTCTTGAGTTTTTAGGTTTTAATTCCAAATTTTGCTTGCATCCTTTCTAAAATTTTGCCTACATCAAAGTGTCCAAGTAGGCTTGCATATGGCATTGAATTCAATTTAAAATTTATGAGATTTTGCATGTTAAATGTATTAATTCATATTAATCATTTCAGAAATTTTAATTTTCAAGAGTTTTTCTATTTCTGGCCAGCAGACTTCTAAGTGCATTTTCTCTTGATCCATGATGAATTTTTAAGTTCCATTTGCAGATTTGGATACCCTATAGGCTTATTTAGATACTTGTAAAGTTTCATCAAATTTCGGGCACTTGGACAAAGTCATTGGAATTACCCTACAATCTTTGGAGAATTTACAAAGTGGAAGAAAAGCCTGGAAGAAATGAAGTGAGGGAAATGTCGCGATTTCGTGACATGTTCCATTTTCGGAGGGAAGCTTGGAAGAAACGAAGTGAGGGAAATGTCATGATTTTGCGACATGTTCCATTTTCACGAGGGAGAAAGCTTGGAAGAAACGAAGTGAGGGAAATGTCGTGATTTCGCGACATGTTCCATTTTCACGAGGGAGAAAGCTTGGAAGAAAGGAAGTGAAGGAAATGTCGCGATTTCGTGACATGTTCCATTTTCGTGAGGGCGAAAGCTTGGAAGAAACGAAGTGAAGGAAATGTCACGATTTCGCGACATGTTCCATTTTTGCGAGGGCGAAAGCTTGGAAGAAACGAAGTGAGGGAAATGTCACGATTTCGTGACATGTTCCATTTTCATGAGGACGAAAGCTTGGAAGAAAGGAAGTGAAGGAAATGTCACGATTTCATGACATGTTCCATTTTTGCAAGGGCCAAAGCTTGGAAGAAATGAAGTGAAGGAAATGTCCATTTATGTTCCATTTTCGCAAGGAAAAGCTTGAAAGAAACGAAGTGAAGGAAATGTCACGATTTCGTGACATGTTCCATTTTCATGAGGGAGAAAGCTTGGAAGAAACGAAGTGAAGGAAATGTCATGATTTCATGACATGTTCCATTTTCATGAGGGAGAAAGCTTGAAAGAAACGAAGTGAAGGAAATGTCACGATTTCATGACATGTTCCATTTTCGTGAGGAAGAAATCTTGGAAGAAACAAAGTGAAGGAAATGTCACGATTTCATGACATGTTCCATTTTTCGAGGAAGAAAGCTTGGAAGAAACGAAGTGAAGGAAATGTCACGATTTCGTGACATGTTCCATTTTCACGAGGGCGAAAGCTTGGAAGAAATGAAGTGAGGGAAATGTCACGATTTCGTGACATGTTCCATTTTCATGAGGAAGAAATCTTGGAAGAAACGAAGTGAAGGAAATGTCATGATTTCGTGACATGTTCCATTTTTGTGAGGGAAAGCTTGAAAGACATGAAGTGAAGGAAATGTCACGATTTCATGACATGTTCCATTTTGCAAGGGCGAAGCTTGGAAGAAATGAAGTGAAGGAAATGTCACGATTTCGTGACATGTTCCATTTTCATGAGGGAGAAAGCTTGGAAGAAACGAAGTGAAGGAAATGTCACGATTTCATGACATGTTCCATTTTCATGAGGGAGAAAGCTTGAAAGACATGAAGTGAAGGAAATGTCATGATTTCGTGACATGTTCCATTTTCGTGAGGAAGAAAGCTTGAAAGAAATGAAGTGAAGGAAATGTCATGATTTCATGACATGTTCCATTTTCATGAGGAAGAAAGCTTGGAAGAAACGAAGTGAAGGAAATGTCACGATTTCATGACATGTTCCATTTTCACGAGGAAGAAAGCTTGGAAGAAATGAAGTGAAGGAAATGTCATGATTTCATGACATGTTCCATTTTCTGGACATGTCTCATTTTCACGAGGGCAAAAGCAAAGAAAAATAGCTTGAGGGAAATGTCATGATTTCGCGACATGCTTTGGTTTCATGGCATCACCTATCCAAAAGGAAGTGGAAGCTTTTCAACATAGTCCAAACCCTAGAAATATTTGAATGAAAGGGATTAATTAATTAAATCAATTAATTAATTAAAATGAAAACATTAAAAATCTAACCTTTGCTTTTCTTTTTGCAGAAGGTGATCCGACAGTTGCATAATGGCAAAAGTAATGGCGAGAAAGATAGACTTCAAGGAATTTGTCGATAGATTCATTTGCTCAAAAAATTTATGGCAAGTCAGTGACTCATCCAGATTTTGCAGATCTGGCCGCAAATACAGGCTTTAAGGAATTTTTCGATGGATCCATTTGCCGAGAAAATTTATGGCAAGTCAGTGACTCATCCAGATTTTGCAGATCTGGCCGCAAATACAGACTTTAAGGAATTTTTCGGTGGATGCATTTGCCGAGAAAATTTATGGCAAAAGTAATGACGGGCAGAGAATCTCAACTCGAACCAAACAAAGGCGGCTGTGCGAGGATGGAAGGCCTAGGAAGTCAGTGACTCATCCAAATTTTGTAGAAGAATTAATGAGATGCTCTGACGGCTTATCGAAAGAAGAACATACATTTACACGCGGTGTCCATTTGATGAGGATCAAACCAAGTCTTATCTCCTCCATTCATGGCAAGATCCACGTGAATATTTTTAGAGTAATTAGGGCTTATCAAAACTCTATATAAAAATGCCTTATATTGTAAAACCTCGATGGTGGGATTTTTATGATAAGATTTAGATATTTGGAAGAAGATATTTTGAAAAGATCAGGGTCTGTCCTGAGTCTATATATACTTCTCTTGAATGTAAAGTCAGGATGCGAAAACTTAGAATAAAAGACATTTTAGCAATTTCCTACAAATCTTGTTTGAATGCTTTGTTCTGGACCTGGGGTTGGTGTGACATCATTCTTTTGTGATAGCATGGCCAGGAGCCTAATCTCTTTTAGATTTCGATAAGTGCATCTTCTTCTATTTTTGTCTCGCTAAAGTTCTATTTATTTTAGTTGTAAATCTGTGTTATCAAGATTGAATATGCTACTAGGCTTCATTTTGTTTGTTATATGCTAGGGAAAATTAAAGATTTAAGGTTCTGGTTTGTTCTAATTGCTCTATCCTCACTGCGTGAGCTAGGCTGCTGGTGAGAGATACCAGTTGATACCGACTTCCCTTCTATTTATGGTTTTCTTTTAGATCTGTGTCATCTCTGTCTTATGCTCTTAGTAGAAGGTGATCTTAGAAAGTTGGACACCTTCCTCTTTGATTGGTTTTATTGTGAAGCTAAATAGTGTAACTGAAATTGGTAGTTTTGATTTTGCAACTAACTTAGATAAGCTTCTCTTTTCTGCCCTACCCTACTCTCTTTGTTCCACCGTTAAATGATCCATTTTTATTTTCTTTCAAATTTGTCTTTTATTTAATCTGCTAAAACATAAAGAGCTATATCAAAGAACTCATCGTAAATCTGATTGTCAACAAAGATAACAACCGCTAAACATTATTGAACGAAGGTCGAGCCCATTGTAAGGTAACAGACAGTCCACTTGAAACTATTCACCCCCCCCGGTCAGAAAAGACCCCCCCCCCCCCCGGGTGGGGGGTTAGTATTTGTTAAGGATTGTAAGTTGCTTGTGAAAAGTTGGATTCTACCTACAGAGTAACCAGGTCCCACTCCAGAGCTAGAGAGCTCCTTGTGCTTGAGTTAGAAACCCCAAGGAGAAGCAGCCTCAGAAGAGCCAAGTCTTTGTCCAACATAGTTTTGTCACCACTTGTAGTTCCTCCAACTGCAACTCAAAATATCATCGTTAATCAAGTAGTAATGGCAAACTGGTTGGGTTCCACTGCTTTGAATATTCCTGGTGCAGTGCATGATTTACCCAAAAATCCTGAGAAGTATCTTCCTACCTACAAGCATGATGGAATCATAACAACAGAAGAACATCTAGTGGCATTTAAAAATGCTCTAAAGTTGTTGAATGTGCAGCATGAAGATGTGGCTTGTAGGTTATTCCCATTCACTCTCCAGGAGGGAGCATACGACTGGTTTTTGAATCTTACTAATGATTCTATTACTAGTTGGAATGACCTAGAGAAAGTTTTTGTATCACAATTTGGGGAAGTGATTGACCCTAGTGTGTTATATCAACAGTTTTCCAGCATTAAGAGAGGAATCAATGAGACTATCAGATCTTTCAATGTCAGGTTTCAAAAGGCTTATGGTAGATTGACGGGTCATTATGTGCCAACTATAGATCTAGCATTGGAAATTTTTAGGAATTCCCTAGATCCAGTGACCTCTATTTTCCTGAAGAGAGATGCCAATATTACTAATCTAACAGAGGCTTATAAAGAAGCTTTGGTTCTTGAAAGACAATTGGGACCTCAACCTTTGAATGCTCCTCAAATTCCCTTTGTTACACAAAATACCCCTATTTTGAATCCTATCCCACATCAAATGATGTTGCCAACATGCCAAACTCCACCGATAGGAAATCCATTGGCTGTAACACATGCTGAACATGTACAGAATACAGAGAAAGAATCTGATAAAACAAGAGTTGAGGAAGTCTCAAAGATGGTCCAAAAGTTGGCAAATGACTTTTTGAGTTTCAAAAGGCAAGTGTCCACCGGAGACAACTCAAATAGATTTTCTTATCAACATAATAGATTCACTAGACCACCATATGAACCCAATAAGGATTATAAAGGTAAGGGGCATGAAGTGAATATTTGTGACTTGGATTTGCCCAACTGGTGCAGGATACATGGAACATCTCAGCACGGGGAATTAGATTATTTGGAGTTCTGCAATGCCTTTGAAGCTCTATCTGGTGAGTTGGTTTTTCTTAAAAATCAAAGAAATGTTGATGGTCCAGGTTCATCCAAACATAGTGCAGCTATGGTGTTAGATTCATTCACTTTTCCAGATGAGTCAGAGAATGTTGTGGAGATGCCTATGGATGAAGTGCAAGCTTTTCAACAGTATAGAAGGGACAACTACAATCTCAGGAACAAAAATCTAGAGCCTAATACTACATCTACACCTCCAGACAACTCCCATAATGTTCCTCCAGATCCATCTCCAAATAATAACCCACCTCCACCCAAGGGAGGAGATCCAAGAGTACCATATGGATTTGTTGCTCCACTCAATAAGGGATACAATATAGTGGAGGATATGAAGAAGATTAAGGCTAATATCACTCTTCATGAGTTGGCTCAAATTACTGAACAAAGGGATAATTTGATTAAGACTTACTCTGAGCCTACTACCAAACCTCTAGAAAAGGGGAAGAAGATGGCAAATGCAAATATGGCCATGTATAAAGAAAGGACTGAAGTTTCACCTTTCTTGCTAACGGTCCATATATTTGGAAAGAATTTACACAACTGTCTGGTGGATTCTGGTGCTTCAGCCAATGTCATGCCTCTAGCCATCTGTCAACAGTTGGGTTTAACCCCTATGAAGTCTGAGAGAAGAGTCATCCAATTGGATAAAATTGAGGTTAAGGTGGTAGGTGAACTTCAAAATATACACATCCAGCTAGCATCTGAGCCGAGAGCACAACACAAAATTGACATTCAGGTGGTAGATATTCCTGTGGGATACGGAATGCTTCTGAGCAGAGACTGGTCAAAGTCTTTGAATGGGTACTTGGCGACTGATTTTTCACATATGTGGTTGCCTTGGAAAGGTGTTGCAAATCAGTTAAGAATCGAAAGAGAACCTAGATATAAACACATGATCACTGAGTATAATGCCAAGAATGAGACTGTTAATATTGCTGATGTAGATATCGGGGTTTATAATCTGACAACTACACAAAAGGGGAAACCTATTAAAGCTCATCTTGATCATGATAATGAAGTTTGGATGCTTCATGTCGATGGAGCTAAGTCTAAGCAAGGTTTTGGTACAGGGGCAGTTCTTAAAGGACCTAAAGATCAGACTTATTTTATGTCTTATCGCTTGCAGTTTCCTTGCACGAATAATTTGGCAGAATATGAAGCACTAGTGCTGGGATTGAAATTTGCTTTAGATAAAGGTGTGAAAAATATCCAGGTTTTCACAGACTCAGAGTTGGTGGCTAATCAGGTTAGAGGTAAATTTTAGTGCAAGGCATCTTACCTGAAAAGATATAAACACCGAGCGTGGGATCTCATGGAGGATTTTGATGCTTTTAATTTGACGCACATTCCTAGAGAAGAGAATTCACTTGCAGATGTCTTAGCTTCATCAGCCACAAATCTGAAGCCATTGGAGGAGTTCAAATGGAAGAAATTTTCAATCGAATTAATCCCTTGTCCTTCGGTTCCAGATAACGTAGATAATTTTCAAGTCTTTTTTGATGACCAACAAATTATAAACTTTTTACAGAATACCAATGCATTTGAAAATGCTATAATTGATGATGGTCAAAGGGATACTATGCTGGAAAAGTTTGATGATGAAAAGGGGATAATGAGGTTGAAAGATAATAGAATTCTGAAAGGAATGGTAGAACTTGAGCGACTGTTTGATGTTGACCAAATTAAACAAAGAGGGAGTTTTGGAAATTCTATTGGTGTAGCAGGCAGTGAGACTGAGAAACTGAATGTTGGGACTGAAGAAGATCCCAGACACCTTAAGTTAGCTAAAGCTTGTGACCCTAAAATTAAAAAGAATATGATTGAATTCCTTCACAGGTCCAAGGATGTTATGGCCTGGTCTTATAAAGACCTAAAGGTTTTTGATCCAAAAGTTTACACCCATATAATACCCTTAAAGGAGTTCTGCAAACCCTTTCGATAGAAACAGAGGCATGTCAATGCTTTGTTGGAACCCCTCATCAAGAAGGAGGTGGAGAAATTATTGAGTGCTGCCATTATTTTTCCCATCAGACATTCTACTTGGGTAGCCAATTTAGTACCGGTTAGAAAGAAGAATGGGGAAATCCGCTTGTGCGTGGATTTTAGAAACTTGAACAAGGCTTCTAAAAAGGATAATTATCCTTTGCCTTCCATGGATGATGTGCTACAAATTGTGAATGGTTCAGAAATGATGTCTTTCTTAGATGGATTTTCGGGGTACAACCAAGATACTGGTTGAAAGGGAAGACAGGATGAAAACTGCCTTCACGACCAAGTGGGGAACCTTTGCCTACAAGAGAATGCCATTTGGATTGATAAATGCTGGAGCTACCTTTCAGCATGCAATGGATCATGCCTTCAAAGGTCTCATGGGTAAGTGCATCGTTGTCTACATGGATGACTTGACAATTTTTTCTAAATCCCGGTTTGACCACGTGAAGCACTTGGAATCTGTCTTCGACAAATGCAGAGAGTTTGGCATTTCTTTAAACCCAAAGAAGTGTGTTTTTGGTGTAACTAAAGGAAAACTCCTTGGACACTTAATCACCAAAGATGGCATTTCCATGGATCCTGAGAGAGTTGAAGCCATATCGGGGATACCTTTTCCCAACTCTAAGAAAGAGTTAAGATCATTTTTTGGGAAAATTAATTTTGTCAAAAAATTCATCTCTGGTTTTGCAGAAATAGTCAAGCCACTAAATAACATGCTGAAGGAAACTGCTAAGATTTCCTGGACAATGGAAGCCAAAGCAGCATTCCAAGAGATCAAATCTGCCATCAAGCAAGCTCCAGTGCTGGTGAGCCCAGATTTCAGTGCAGATTTTTACCTGTACTCTTTTTCTTCTGAACACACACTTGCAGCAGTTTTAACCCAACGAAGGGAAACAGGGGAACACCCGATTGCTTTCAAAAGTACCAACTTAAAGGGTGTTGAGCTAAAATACTCTCGCTTGGATAAGCAAGCCTATGCCTTGGTGAGAGCAGTCAAGCAATTCAGACATTACATATTGAGGAGCAAAGTCCATGCTATAGTTCCTGATCCAGCTATCAAATATTTATTAAGCCAGGATGAATTGGGTGAGCTAAGAGGTAATTGGGCCACGAGACTGTAGGAGTACGACTTAGAAATCTGACCTACAAAATTAATCAGAGGACTTGGTTTGTCTCGACATATTGCTGAAATACCTATAGAGGGAGAAATTAATCAACTAGATTCTGGATTGGATGATTGGTATGGAGATGTCATTCATCTGTTGAGGTTTGGAATTTGTCCACCTCACCTGAATAGAACTCAAAGAAGAGCATTGAAGCTGAAATCTGCTCATTTTCTACTCAAAGGAGGCAACTTGTACAGAGAAAACTATCCTGGCATATTCTTAAGATGCATTTCTCAGAATGAAGTGAACGAGGTGATGTCTAGTTTTCATGAAAATTTAGGAGCAGGGCATTCCTCAGGTTTTGCTACTGCACACAAGATATTGAGAGTAGGCTATTACTGGCCTACATTGTTTAAAGATGCACATCAACATGTGAGAACTTGCCAACAGTGTCAGATTTTTGCATCCAAGCAGGTTAATCGAGCTCTACCATTACAACCTGTTATAATAGAAAAACCTTTTATGCAATGGGGACTTGACTTTGTAGGTGTGATAAACCCGAATTCATCAGTAGGGCACAAGTATGTTTTAACAACCACTGACTATTGTACAAGATGGGTTGAAGCAGCAGCCACCATGAAGAGTACAACCCATGAGGTGATCGGATTTTTAGAGTCAAATATCATAACCAGGTTTGGAGTTCCTTTGAATTTGGTGTGCGACAACGGACCGGCCTTTCAGTCATTCAAATTTGCAGAGTGGGCATACCAGAGGGGGATAGTCATCAAATTTTCATCCAACTATTATCCCCAAGGTAATGGACTAGCTGAGTCCACAAATAAGAATTTGATGAATGCCATCAAGAAGTCTATTGTAGACAAACCCAGACAATGGCACACACTATTGAAGTATGCACTTTGGGCTGACAGGATAAGACATAAAGAAGCTCTTAAGACTTCCCCATTTGCTTTGTTGTATGGTACCCAACCCATCGTTCCTATCTCTCTAAAATTGCCCACTTATCAATTTGCTTTAGATTACTTTGATGATCATGCAGATGCAGAAGCTCGTGTATTGGACTTAATTAATTTGTAGGATGAACGACTTCAAGCCTTGGAGCATTTTAGTCGACACCAAGAGACAGTCAAGCGCTGGTTTGATAAAAGAGCCAGAGTAAAGGCCTTCAGACTTGCAGACCTGGTGCTTCTATGGGACAAAGCCCATGAAAAGAAAGGTAAACACACCAAGTTGCAACCTCTATGGATAGGGCCATACCAGATTGTCGAAATCCTAGGTAATAATGCATTTCATCTACAGGACCTGGAAGGTAATTTTTTGAACCTTCCTATCAATGGTCAATATCTAAAGCATTATTTCTCAGTTGTTCCATCCACTACATCATTTGAGTAATCACAAAGACTTTGTGCATATGTATATATTGTAAATGAAGTTTGAAGTAGTATGTTTTTATTTTTGTTTTATTTAAAAGTTTGAAGTTCTATATTTTATCTTTTGAGGTCTGTGCAAATTTATCTTTTACTAGTGGCATTTTTCCCTCCTCTTTAGCTTTTAAAATCCTGTTTGTTTGAAGTTTTTGCCTAAGCAACAAAACACAAATCAACATTTAAAATTGGCACTAGTGTGTTTTTATTTTGTTTTATTTTAAGGTTGAAGTAGTGTGTTTTCATTTTGTTTTATTTTTGTTAAGAGATAGTCTGCTAGGACTAAAAAGTGGGACTACTTGTTATTTAGAACAACAGTAGAAAGATAATTGGATTTTGTATCTTGCTTGCCACAATTATTTTGATTATAAAGAAACTACTATACTGTTTGGTTGAAGAACTCCCAGGGAATCCAAGAAAAGTTGGTCATGAGAGGGGACTCTGATTCATAAAATTATTTTAAGTGTCCAAGGAGGTTATTGGTACCCGGGCTGAAACAGTTAGTCGATCAATTGCTCGATGAATAATAAAAAAAAAAGCAAGGCATTCCAGCTATCGGTATCTTTCAAAAGAAAAAAGAGAGAGAAGGTGAAAGTTGGGCAAGCCAACATAAAACTAGCACTCTTTTTTGCACATAGCCAAGGCTCCCGAAGGATACATCTCAAACGTGTTCACCAGGCTATAGATGCCACCTCATAGTTGTGAATCAAGGTCTTGAAAATCTAAAGAGTAACTCTGTTGGGGTTGTAAAAGGCTAAACTAGTAAACAAAGCTCTACTCGGTTTCCCCTACACAATCTAAATAGCTGATCGATCCATAGTGAGCATTCGAAGCCCCGGTCATCCTTGAAGGAAGGTTTATATGCTCATAATCGCACATCGGAATCTTCCTTAAGTGATTCAACCTAGTATGTCTTTGGGAAACTTTAACAACTATCAGATAGTAGTTAAATCATTTTAGAAAATATTTGTGGCAAAGCATTGTACATAGTCTAAATTGTTTTAAAACTAGAGTTCTGGATTCTAAATAGTGCTACTATTTTCCCCGTAGATATCACCATTTGTTGAGAAGCAACACACCCCCACTAAAAAATGAAATTCCATCCTTTGAAAATATTTAATATTCATTTGTTCCGTAGGGACCCTCTTGAGTTTTTAGGTTTTAATTCCAAATTTTGCTTGCATCCTTTCTAAAATTTTGCCTACATCAAAGTGTCCAAGTAGGCTTGCATATGGCATTGAATTCAATTTAAAATTTATGAGATTTTGCATGTTAAATGTATTAATTCATATTAATCATTTCAGAAATTTTAATTTTCAAGAGTTTTTCTATTTCTGGCCAGCTAGACTTCTAAGTGCATTTTCTCTTGATCCATGATGAATTTTTAAGTTCCATTTGCAGATTTGGATACCCTATAGGCTTATTTAGATACTTGTAAAGTTTCATCAAATTTCGGGCACTTGGACAAAGTCATTGGAATTACCCTACAATCTTTGGAGAATTTACAAAGTGGAAGAAAATCTTGGAAGAAATGAAGTGAGGGAAATGTCACGATTTCGTGACATGTCACGATTTCACGACATGTCGCGATTTCATGACATGTTCCATTTTCACGAGGAACAAAGCTTGGAAGAAACGAAGTGAAGGAAATGTCACGATTTCGTGACATGTTCCATTTTCGCGAGGAAGAAATCTTGGAAGAAACGAAGTGAAGGAAATGTCGCGATTTCGTATACATGTTCTCATTTTGAAAGCTTGGAAGAAACGAAGTGAAGGAAATGTCACGATTTCCATGACATGTTCCATTTTCACGAGGAAGAAAGCTTGAAAGACACGAAGTGAAGGAAATGTCACGATTTCATGACATGTTCCATTTTCACGAGGAAGCTTGGAAGAAATGAAGTGAAGGAAATATCACGATTTCACATGTTCCATTTTTCCTGAGGCAAAGCTTGGAAGAAACGAAGTGAAGGAAATGTCACGATTTCGTGACATGTTCCATTTTCACGAGGAAAGCTTGGAAGAAATTAAGTGAAGGAAATTCACACATGTTCCATTTTAGAAATCTTGAAAGAAACGAAGTGAAGGAAATGTCTCGATTTCATGACATGTTCCATTTTCACGAGGAAAGCTTGGAAGACAACGAAGTGAAGGAAATTCGTCACATGATTTCTGACATGTTCCATTTTCACGAGGGAGAAAGCTTGAAAGACATAAGTGAAGGAAATTTCACGATTTCATCGACATGTTCCATTTTTGCGAGGAGAAAGCTTGAAAGACAATGAAGTGAAGGAAATGTCACGATTTCACGACATGTTCCATTTTCAGGAAGAAAACTTGGAAGAAACGAAGTGAAGGAAATGTCATGATTTCGTGACATGTTCCATTTTCATGAGGAAGAAAGCTTGAAAGACATGAAGTGAAGGAAATGTCACGATTTCGTGACATGTTCCATTTTCACGAGGGAGAAAGCTTGGAAGAAACGAAGTGAAGGAAATGTCGTGATTTCGTGACATGTTCCATTTTCATGAGGGCAAAAGCTTGAAAGACATGAAGTGAGGGAAATGTCATGATTTTGTGACATGTTCCATTTTTGCGAGGAAGAAATCTTGGAAGAAACGAAGTGAAGGAAATGTCACGATTTCGTGACATGTTCCATTTTCATGAGGAAGAAAGCTTGGAAGACATGAAGTGAAGGAAATGTCACGATTTCGTGACATGTTCCATTTTCATGAGGGAGAAAGCTTGAAAGAAATGAAGTGAAGGAAATGTCATGATTTCGTGACATGTTCCATTTTCATGAGGGTGAAAGCTTGGAAGAAATGAAGTGAAGGAAATGTCACGATTTCATGACATGTTCCATTTTCCGAGGAAAAGCTTGGAAGAAATGAAGTGAAGGAAATGTCACGATTTCATGACATGTTCCATTTTCGGAGCAAAAGCTTAGAAGAAAAAGTGAAGGAAATGTCACGATTTCGTGACATGTTCCATTTTACTTTCTCATTTTTGCGAGGGCAAAAGCAAAGAAAAATAGCTTGAGGGAAATGTCAAAATCATGACATGCTTTGGTTTCATGGCATCACCTATCCAAAAGGAAGTGGAAGCTTTTCAACATAGTCCAAACCCTAGAAATATTTGAATGAAAGGGATTAATTAATTAAATCAATTAATTAATTAAAATGAAAACATTAAAAATCTAACCTTTGCTTTTCTTTTTGCAGAAGGTGATCCGACAGTTGCATAATGGCAAAAGTAATGGCGAGAAAGACAGAACTTCAAGGAATTCGTGGATCCATTTTTTGAGAAAATTTATGGCAAGTCTGACTCATCCGTTTTGCGATCCCCAAATAGGCTTCAAGGAATTTTCGGTGGATCCATTTGCTCAGAAAATTTATGGCAAGTCAGTGACTCATCCAGATTTTGTAGATCTGGCCGTAAATACAGACTTTAAAGGATTTTTCGATGGATGCATTTGCCCAGAAAATTTATGGCAAAAGTAATGACGGGTAGAGAATCTCAACTCGAACCAAACAAAGGCGGTTGTGCGAGGATGGAAGGCCTAGGAAGTCAGTGACTCATCCAAATTTTGTAGAAGAATTAATGAGATGCTCTGACGGCTTATCGAAAGAAGAACATACATTTACACGCGGTGTCCATTTGATGAGGATCAAACCAAGTCTTATCTCCTCCATTTATGGCAAGATCCACGTGAAGATTTTTAGAGTAATTAGGGCTTATCAAAACTCTATATAAAAATGCCTTATATTGTAAAACCTCGATGGTGGGATTTTTATGATAAGATTTAGATATTTGGAAGAAGATATTTTGAAAATATCAGGGTCTGTCCTGAGTCTATATATACTTCTCTTGAATGTAAAGTCAGGATGTGAAAACTTAGAATAAAAGACATTTTAGCAATTTCCTGCAAATCTTGTTTGAATGCTTTGTTCTGGACCTGGGGTTGGTGTGACATCATTTTTCTATGATAGCGTGGCCAGGAGCCTAATCTCTTTCGGATTGTGATAAGTGCATCTTCTTCTGTTTTCGTCTCGCTAAAGTTCTATTTATTTTAGTTGTAAATCTGTGTTATCAAGATTGAATATGCTACTAGGCTTCATTCCATTTGTTGTATGCTAGGGAAAATTAAAGATTTAAGGTTCTGGTTTGTTCTAATTGCTCTATCCTCACTGCGTGAGCTAGGCTACTGGTGAGAGATACCAGTTGATACCGACTTCCCTTCTATTTATGGTTTTCTTTTAGATCTGTGTCATCTCTGTCTTATGCTCTTAGTAGAAGGTGATCTTAGAAAGCTGGACACCTTCCTCTTTGATTGGTTTTATTGTGAAGCTAAATAGTGTAACTAAAATTGGTAGTTTTGATTTTGCAACTAACTTAGATAAGCTTCTCTTTTCTGCCCTACCCTACTCTCTTTGTTCCACCGTTAAATGATCCATTTTTATTTTCTTTCAAATTTGTCTTTTATTTAATCTGCTAAAACATAAAGAGCTATATCAAAGAACTCATCGTAAATCTGATTGTCAACAAAGATAACAACCGCTAAACATTATTGAACGAAGGTCAAGCCCATTGTAAGGTAACAGATAGTCCACTTGAAACTATTCTAGAAGCGAAAAAGAGTGAATAGCCATTCGACCCAACTCTGTAACTCACACCTTGGATAACCAGCAAGATCCTAAAGTGAGTGGGATTTATCCCGTATAAGTGTTATTGGTATTTTATGCTCATTCTTCATGGGGTGTGTATGAAAGACGAACCAAAAAATTCCATGTATAATATTATAAAGAAATATTATAATATTATTCACTTGGGCTTCTTCTTTGCACTTTGGACCAAATCTGACTTCCTAGAACTAGGTCTTGATCAACTGAAAACAAACTATCTTTTTGCACTTATTAGAGAACCTAAAACTAATGCTACCCACTAAAACTACCACTAACTGGTGCTGAAATCTTAACATCAATGACCACTCACTCTTGACATCAATGACAACTCATCTACTCAAAATATCCAATAGTCCATGGGGTACTTTTGCCTCTCAAGTTTTATTTTTTGGATTTTGTAATGACCCAACAACTTTCCAACAAGCTTTCCTTACTATTTTCTCTAATTTGACCAATGAATGTGTCAAAATTTACATGGATGATTTCATAGTTTGTAGTGACACTTTTAAATAAACCCTTACAAATATTGATAAAATGTTAAACCATTGTGAAACTTATAATTTAACCCAAAACCCTAAAAAATATTTGATGATGGATGAAGACATTTTCCTTAGACAATATATCTTATCTAAAGGAATATATGTAGAATTCAAAAATATTGAGATCATTAAGAAGTTATGTCCACTAGAAAATCAAACATATGTCAAGATTTTTCTAGGTCATCTTGGTTTTTATCATCATTTATTAAGAACTTAAGCATAATTGTGGCCCCTATGTACACCTTGTTGGCTAAAGATTCTAAATTTAAGTGGACCAAAAAATGTCAAATTACATTTGACACATTAAAAGAGAAACTAATCACTCCACCTGTATTACAAGGCCCCAATTGGAATATTCCATTTCATATCCAAACTAACACATCAAATACTATATTCAAGGCAAATTTAGGCCAAGTAGATTATGGAAACATTATGATGTTTATTACATTAGCAAAAATTTGACAAGAATGGAGAAAAATTACACCACCACCCAAAAGGAATTCTTAGGAATGGTGTATGACATAAATAAACTCCATCACTATATAATTGATATCAAGCGTTTATTCATACCAATCATGTAAAAATAAAATATCTTATGAAAAAACCTCTAGTAATTGGTTGGATCATATGATTGTTATTACTACTATAAGAGTTGGACACAACTATTGTTGATAAACTAGGTAATGCTAATGTTGTAGGTAAGTTATTGTCAAGGTTAAACATCATAGATGAAGGTAAGCTAGTAGATGATTTCTTTTCCAATGAATGATTATTTACAATATCAACATAATCACCATGTTTGCTAATATTTCCATCTATCTAAAAATAGAAAAATTCCCTCTTTGTTTTACCCATAAATAAAAATATCATTTAATTAAACAAAGTTCATCATTTGAATATAGTAATGGTATATTATTCAAATGTGGACATAATTATATTTTACATCAATGTATTTAAAAATAGGTGTATGATATCCTTGATATATGTCATTAAAAACTAGTAGGGGAACATTAGTCATTAAAGCACATCATGAAAAAATTCTAGGTGCAGCATATTATTGGCCATCATTTCATTGATATACTAAAAAGTATGTGTGGCATTGTGATCCATGCCAACAAATGGGTAAACCAACTGCAAAAAATTAAATGTCTTAAAAACCTCAAGTGGTTCTAGAACTATTTGAAATATGGGGGCTAGGCTTTATTGGTACCATTGTTCCATCTTCTCAAGGGAAACAAAACATTCTGGTGTGTACTGATTATGTGATGAAGGGGGCTAAGGTACACACTTTTAAACATGCTCAAGAAGAGACATTAGTTAATTTCCTATATAATAAAAAAATTTAATGATTTGGTGCTCCTCGCTCTATTTTTTTATACCAAGGACCACAAATTATGTCCAAGGTCATGCAAGCATTTATTGAATTCTACAAAATTAAACATAAAAATTCATCACCTTATCACCCTCAAGAAAATGGTCAAGTGGAAATCAGTAATAAAAAATTAGAAAATATACTAACAAAAATAATGATGGAAATTATACTAGATTATATCATAGTTTCACTCTTCCAAATCAAATAATCACACAATAATACTCACAATATTGCACACAAGAAAAGTGCTTCACTATTACTTTAAAAAATCACTAGTTACATATCATGCAACTTTATCTCCAATATATATCTTTTAAATGAAATTTTCTCTCCTCAACCTCTCTAGGAGATACAACCTTGTCTTTCATTATGAAAAAATCTCACAATTACATAACCTCTCACTTTACATATTAACACATATTTATCATATGATGGATATTACTACTATAAGAGTTGGACATAACTATTGTTGATAGACTAGGTAAAGCTAATGTAGTATTTGATTTCTTGTCAAGGTTAAACATCATAGATGAAGGAAAACCTATAGAGGATTCCTTTCCTAAAGAATTATTATTTGAAATATCAAAATAATCACCATGGTTTCCTAATACTACCAACTATCTATAAAAAGGAAAGGTCCCTCCTCATTTTTCCAATAAAGAAAAATGGTATTTAATTAAACAATGTTCATCATTTGAATAGATTAATGGTCTACTATTCAAATGACATGATTATATTTTACATCAATTTATTTGAAAATATGAGGTGTATGAAATCCTTCATCCATGTCATAAAAAATCGACAAGGGAACTTTATTCAATAAAGAACATCATGCAAAAAGCTTTAGGTGTAGGATATTATTGGCCATAATTTCATTGAGATGTGAAAAGGTATGTGTGGCATTGTGATCCATGCCAAAAAATAGGTAAAACAACTACAACAAATGAAATACCTTTACAAACTCAAGTGGTTCTAGAAGTATTTGAAACATGGGGACTATATTTTATTGGTCCCATTATTCCACCTTCTCAAGGGAAACAAAACATTTTGGTGTGTATTAACAATGTGATGAAGTGGGCTAAGGTACACACTTTTAAACATGCTTAAGAAGAAAAGTTAGTTGATTTACCATATAAAAATTTTCAATTATTTTGTGCTCCTCACTCTATTGTTTTAAACCAAGGATCATAATTTATGTCCAAGGTCATACAAGCATTTATTGAATTCTACAAAATGAACATAAAAATTCAGCACCTTATCACCCTCAAGAAAATGGTCAAGTGGAAGTCACTAATAGAGAATTAATAAATATACTAACAAAAACAATGATGGAAATTCTACTAGATTATCTCATATATTGATTCTCCAAAATTAAATAATCACACACAATAATACTCACAATATTGCACACAAGAAAATTACTTCATTATTACATTAAAAAATCACTAGATACATGGCATGCAACTTTATCTCCAATATATATCTTTTTACATGAATTTTTCTCTCCTCAAAATCTCCAGGAGTTACAAACTTACGTTTCATTATGAAAAAACTCTTACAATTACATAACCTCTCACTTTACATCTTGACACATATTTATGACTCTTCACTTTCATACTTGACACCTAACACCTATAACTCTTCACTTTCACACTTGACACTTTGTACACTCATATATTACACCTTGTACTTGCACACCTTACACTTGTAGGCTTGACACCTTTCACACTCTATTACATACTATATAACACTCCTTACACTTTGACACATACACACTTCCTAATCTAATATTTACAAATGTACCCTAAGGTAAATTAATGTTACCAAATAATGTAATATCTCCAATAACCCCTTGTATTGCATTATTTGGTGGAATACTTTTATTATTAAATATTCATCTTCTATATTTGTATTTTCAATGCTAAATCTAGTAGTCCTTTATGTTTAGAATATGTTCTTTTGGATTGGATTCCATCATTCTTACAAGTAAGTCATCACAATAATATATTCCATGAATATTGGAATTCAATGATTCCACATTGAAGTCAACATATGTTGAATGCATCAACATATTATTATGTTCATTATTTGTACATTCTTCATTTGTATTTAAATATGTTTCTTTTCTATCATATTCCATAAAGCATTTACATCACCACTAACATCCTTCTTTTTAGGTTCATTTTCTTCTTGTTTTTTTTCTTTGTAGATTTTAAAAATAAGCAATGCCATATACATTATTATTCTTGTACTAGTTTGAAGTATAATAGCATCCATAAAATTTACTTTTGCTTCAAATATTTTTCAAAAATATAATTTCCAAACATCGTAAACTTTTTTTGTTGTAATTAAAGTAGTTGTATTATGTGGATTTTATATGGATCCCAAAACTAAATACATCAACTTTTATCAGCATACACTAGAAGTCATAACCATAGATACCATCAGGGAAACCACACAGGTAATCTGTAACCTAGAGTAAGACCAAATATAGAAATTTCAAAGCTTACAAAACATTGACTACATCATCATAAAAGATGAAAAACCAGCAAAAACTGGAAAAACCACTAATACTATGCAAGGGAAAATATTTCTAGATGGAAAGCAGAAATTGAACACCTTAAAACCCATGCAAGGAAAACCATGAAAAAAACACAAATCAATCCCACACAAGAGATGAACTA
Source organism: Wollemia nobilis (assembly GCA_028583015.1). Classification (NCBI taxonomy): domain Eukaryota; kingdom Viridiplantae; phylum Streptophyta; class Pinopsida; order Araucariales; family Araucariaceae; genus Wollemia; species Wollemia nobilis. The sequence goes on from JAQPPZ010002291.1 coordinate 1,771,575, forward strand.
CATCAAAAACTCACCAAAAATAATAGCCCAAAACCTAACAAAACCCACACAAGGGATAGACACCAAAGGTCATTAAAAATTTGCATGACCTTCCATGGAAGTTCATGCATCTATTATGTACTCCTTCGTAGAGTTACTCTCTGTAGTATTATTGATCAATTGTTTCATATTTCCACTGATGTTCTCCAAAGTTTTGATGATGCTTTTGATGATGTTTATAGCAATTTTATTGTGGATATTTTATTCATGACCTGAGATGCCGTTATTATCATCAAAAATGCATTTCAGGAAGTTTTCACTTGTTTTCTTTGCTTTCTTGATGTGGGTTGATTTGCAGGTCTGGGTGGTACTTTCCTCAAATTTAATTTTCCTTTTGGAGGGTAGATACTTAGGGATAGTAGCTATTGAAGCCTTGCTTTTGGTAGGAGTTGGAACTTAGGGGACACTTTAGACTCCTCATGATCCTCAGGGAGAAAATGGGAAGGGCTTAAAGTGGAAGGAGAATGAGATGGATTGGAATGAAGGGGGGATACTAATTTTGGCTAAGGCATGATAGTACATAATAGAAAAAAAGCCTTGATGGGTGGGGTTGTTCAAGTATTTTCTCTTGAAGGCATTATGGATGGAAAAACTTATTGAGCAATAGAGAAATTCAAGAATATTTATGGGTTTGACACCTCTCAAATGGTTTACTAGAGCAAGGTGGAAACTAAGGAGAGGCTTGGATGGATCATCTACAATGACATACTATAAAATAGGGACTAATAAAGAGGTCCAAAGGGAAGGAAGGGAATCACGTTCAAGAGCAATACCTTTCCATTTTAAGATATTTGAGTGGTTGGGAAAACCTTCAAGCTCTGGATCACAATTATTCTTTTCCTTGTGAATGATGCGACCAACAGTAGGAAACTCCATGACCTTTGCTAAAATCTCCATTGTTACTTGAAATTGAAGGTTTCAAACCTTCACATTGCCATTGTTCCATGAATTCATGAAGTCACTGTTAATATATACCTCAGCCCCTATGAATTTCTTAAATAAAGGGATAAAGCCCTGAGCTTCAAAGAACGACAAGGACAAGAGATCAATTTGGAAATTAGAAGGTTCAATCAGCACCATGGAAAAAGGTCTGAATAAGTATCCACCAATATAAATTGCATTTCTCTAGATTAGGATGAAAAAGTGAATGACAGGGTTTTGGGGCTTAGAGGGCATGATGATGTTGTGAGAGTTATTGTAATTAAAAATATTTTGGAAGACATTTTGTAAAGGCTGAGAAACCAAGTTTTGGTACATTTGGCATTGATGCAATGGTTGAAACTCCTTTGGTTTTGGTAAACTTTTAATTTTTGCCATATTTGATAATTAAAGATAATATTTTCTTCAATTTGGATGGAATATCTTTTTTTTCATCATAAATATTTGTCTAAAGTTGTGTAATATTTTATTTTTTCAAACATTTCCTCATAATCTTCTGAAAAATATTTCAAATAATTTCTTCTATAAAAAAAACAATTTCTCTTCAACCCACTCTCAATTTCTCTCAAATCAATCATTTATCTTTAATCAATTCCTTTAATTCAATTTACTTCTTATAACCCTTGAATTCTAATTTCAAAAATTTCCTTTTTTGTAACCACTTAGTTTTCAAATATCAAATCAATATTCAAATTATTAATCAATTTTTAAATTCAAAAAATTTAATCTTTCATCTTCTTATATCTCCAAAATTCACAATTTTATAATTTTAATTTCAAACTTCAATTTAATCCACAATTCAATTAATTCACACTTCAATTCAAGTTTAATGCATTTAGTTTACTTGTATCTCTCAATCATCAATTCATTCATTATTTAATATTGTAGACACCCAAAAGTCACACATTGTTGTCTCTATGTATCCATAGGTTATTCTAGATATCCCTAGGCTATTGTAGTCATGCGTAGTCATGCATAGTCATGCGTAGATTATCATAGTTTGCCATAGTAGTGTGTAGACTTCCATATACCACTTCATCAACTTTTAGGTCCAAAACCCTAATAAGCCTTCAAAATCATATCTTGTGCATTGGGATATCCTCTGAAAACCTATTTGCACTCAATTAAGGCCCCCACGGGCCATTAATTGATCAAAAGTAATTATCAAGTCAATTCTTAAAATCTAATTTAATGTTGACTTCACTTAAGTCTCCCTTTTAGGGAAAAATTGATTAACTAAGCTTTAATCCCTAATTAACACTAATTGCACCCTCCCACATGTGTGTAAGTAGGATTAGTTAGGATATTTCCCTAATCAAACCCTAATTAGGCTTAGGACCCCCTAATCCTGATTATACCTAATCCTTCCTCACACATTTGTGAGGATAGGATATTTTCCATTAGGAATGAGAGGTTGCCACCTTTCCTTCTTTGACCTAACTCTAGTTAGACTTCAGCCTAGGGTTAGTTTACTTAAATCCCCCCTTGCACCTTACCTTTTCCTATAAATAGTGGGTCTTAAACCCCTAATTATGACTCTCTTCATTAATGACATAAGCACAGAAACTCTGTCGAATTCAACACTGAAGTCTGAACAGTTGGATTTTATAGCAAACATAAGCATAGTAGTAGCCAAGGAGCCTCCCTACTGGAGCATTTTAGTAGAATACCACTTATAGTAGGATTCATCCCCCCACCCCATGAATCTAGTTCTCATTCACCCCTCGGGTGGCGATTTCAATCTACAAATCCCAAATCACCTCAGATTTGGTAGGTAAGCTTCCATTTATCATTCCTAAGTGTTTAGCATCATTTATTGCAACTTTCAACATGTTTTTGTGTCAATTTAGTCTTCATAACCAAGGGTCCTGACCAAGGCAAGCCCCCCAACCAACTAACCCCCTTTTGTAGGTTCTTCACAGGTCAAAAGAATAAGAACACCATCAACTACAACCCGACGGTGGATCGCAAACCCACCTACATTGAGGGACGATAGAAGGTGGTATCAAGACTATTGTGAAGTTTATTGAAAAAGATATTATGAAAGGGAAACTTATCCCTATTGTAACCTATGTTATATTTGAATATAAATGAAATACAACTTTCTTGTTTAGCATACTTTGTGTTTATGTTGTTAGACCAAATACCACTTTCCACCCGTTTCATTTTGGCATGCTCGGTGGGACCCCCACAATGGACAATGCTAGACTAACTATCCTTCATGAATCTAATATTGCCCTCTATTTTTTGTGTTTGTAGGTACTAAATATGTCTTCCATAGAGATCTCCAAAGCCCTGGGAACCACCCTAGGCCATCAGATCCCAAATCTGAAGCCTCTAAACTAGATTCACCCCCTACCCCATGAAACGGTTTCCAATTCACCCCTCGGGTGGTGATTTGCATTCCAGAGCCTCAAAACCTGTAAATCTTGGTTTTCTAGATCTCTACAACATACAAAAGCCTTCTAAACCTTTAGATACCAGATCTGCACCTCCAAAACCAAATTCATACCCAAGTGGTGATTTGAGAATAGAAGCTTCAAAAACCCCCAAGTCCATAGGGGTGATCTATCTAGGGGCCAAGAAAACCCCCCACAACATCAGAGTGCAGGTACTTCCCATTTTATCCCTCTATTTTTTAAATTTTGAAAGCATAAAGCGTTCACTAGTTAAATGGTAATTTCTAGGTGTAAATTTGCCTTCATTTTGAGCTTGTAGGATCGTTAATTTTTTTTGAAGTTATAGAACCTGCAACTTTCTAGCAACTTCATTTAATTTAATTTTCAAATAAATTTACATTTCTCCTCTTTGTTTCGCATATAGTATAAGCCTACACTATTTCCCCCTTTGTTCATAGCATCTCTTGCTAAAATAAGTACACATTCTAAAGTTTAAATTAGGGTTTCCTAATCCCCTTCTCCATGTTATTTAATTTTCAAAATAATTTTGCATCCTAAAGTTGAAAATTAGGGTTTCCTAATCCCCTTACTCCACACACTTGGATTGCATGTTTCCACACTTTGCAAAATAGATTAGTTTATTTCATAAAGGCATTTAGGGCTAGACTATTTATTTGCAAAGAATATAGTTATCTAATCATTTGCTTTCAAAAAGGCATTAGGTTAGTCTCTCTTTTGAAAAGGCAACTAGTTAGTTTCTTACCTTACATACACCATTAGCAAAAAACAAACCCACACACACTCACGTGGTATCTAAACAAGTGGTGAGATTGGACTTCATCCCCAATCCATCACTCGAGACTGGTGTGGATCGAGTTGCACTCTCCATCAGCTCACCCCCTAGACACCTAGCAGCCCCACATGAGCAATTTTCTGGATTTCATCACTAAAAATCCCCCACTTTTGTGACTAGGCCCTAGATTTCATCACCAACGGTTACCTGCAGAGTGGGATAGGATTAGCACCTTCATCCACAAGGCTAGTATAATTAGTGGAATTGGTAACTGTCATTCTTGACTAAGCCCACCCGAGGGTGAAGTGAAAGCATGGGTATGCTAGTAGCAGGTCTTAGATAGTGCCACCTCTCTCTATGAGAGGAATTTGTGAACTCGCTTTAGTATAGTGGGTTCCCCCCTTCTAGGATATCATTTTACTGCACCTTCCATATAGGTCACCATTTGCACGTTGTGATACCATTCTATTCTATGCATCTTTGGGTGTTGCAGGAGGTTTGATATCAATGACATTCCTAATTTGCTAGAGTTTTCACTCCATTACCTATGATTCTACATAGGGAGTATCAACATTGCAACACATAAAAATGAACAAAACACTTTTAATTTTTAGCATTTAGACTTGATTCTGGTCTACCATTGTTTGCATGATCACGGACCGGTCTCATCACATTACACTACATATTTTTTTGCCATACATAACATGTCACTTGCTTTACACTTACATTAGACATAGTTGAGTTTGTATCATACATGGTTTATTTCTAAAACCCTTTTTACACATGCTACTATGCCTGTGGTCACCCGTAGTAGAGCGCGTGAGCAAGCATACTTTATAGAGGAATGGCCTGCCACTTCCTCTAGTCAGTCCACTCTCACTCCTTTGATCATGAAGGGGAATACCATAGACACATCTGATTCATACATAGAATCTGATGTACAACTCACACACATGACACCTCATGATGAGATATCAACCTTGAGTGAAGCCCTCACTACTTCACTCACAGAGGATTATCCACTCCTTTCATCCCCATCCTCACCTAATCCATTGACCACGTTTTGTGACCATGTGATCTACATAGTGCCAGGACAACCTCATCTATTATTTACCATAGATGAGGAGGTCATACCTACTTCTCCCACCTTCGCACACCCCTTCTTTCAAAATCTATCTCAATCCCTTTTTTAGAGTGATTCTTCCCTCCTAAAATGTACCCTCCCAGAGGTCACATCATTCACCCCTACCATAGGAATGTTGTCTGACCCATCCTCCTCTATTATAGAAAACCATAATCCATCCTTCCAAACATCACAACAACTCCCTCCCCAACAAGAACCATAAGCATTTCCTCAAACCTCACACCCATACTCTTCACAGGAGTCCTAACCATCGTCTTCCCAAGAGCCATTTTTCACCATATCTGAAGGCATCTCCCAGCAACCCCTTCAGATGCAAGATGCACAAACCCAAGTGGGAGTGTACACATACACCTTCCCCTCAACCCAAGTTCCTACTTCGGTAGCTTACCCTACCTTTTTGGTAGCTTTTTTGCCAATATCCCAGGTATCTAGAGTGTACGATACCCAACCTTTAGCCCCACATTTATCTATGATGACTTTTAGGATATTGTCACCTCCCCCTTTCCAAGCTCCCACAACCAATATCTTTCCCACCTATGGATCGAGACCAGCAGCTTATCCACCCACCCTGCCAAGCTATTCCATGCAGTTTAGCTTCCCTACTTCCTACCCACCAGGATAGAGATAAATCCCATCCTTTGATACCTCGTCTCGACCACCCCTAGTATCGGTAGCCCCAACACCTACACCATTATCAGCTACACCCAACTTCTTTATGCCTCCTCCATATTGGTCATCACCACCCATGGCCCAACCATTACAGCAGGCTCCAACCCAACAAGTACCTACACCACAACCACATGCCTCCCAGTCACAGTACTATTACCCACAATAGACACCTACCCCACAACCTAGTGTGCCCATAGATACGACAACACATGTCACCCAGTACCTACCTTACCAGGATCAGGTGCAACAATATTCTTCACAATACTAGGAAGAGCAACAATACCAATATCCACCACATCCATAGACTCAGCCTACCATAGCCTAGTCTCCCACCCCCATGACACCCGAACTTCAACTCTTATGAGATGAAGTCAAAATGCTGAACCTACGCACCTCTAGCTATGGGCCACAAAAGCCCTATTACAATGAACTATGCAACGAGCCAGTTCACCCATCAGTTCCCATTCCTCCCTACCCCTATCACTTTGAAATACCAAAATTCGACAAGTACAGAGGTAAGGAAGACCCTAGAGAGCATGTGAGCAACTACCGCTCATCCTACTATCAACTTCATAGTAGTAACCCCCTCATGTTGTGTACCTTCTCCCTTTCACTCGTGGGGCCAACATTGGACTGGTACAACATGCTCCCATGCCATAGCCTATATACTTTTGAGTAGTTGGCTAATTCCTTTCTAGAACACTTTTCCATCAACATCAAGAAAAATACCACATTTTTTTATGTGTACACCTTACGATAGGCTGATGATGAACCCATCACTGAGTTCGTTGCCATATGGAGAGCGATTATCCATGACCTCACCCATAGCCTCCCCACTACTGAGCTCATGACACTCTTTTCCAAGAGTTACCACAAACACATTTCCACATCCCTCCAGATTCATCAAAGCCACACTTTTGAAGATACCATTTCACAAGCAAAAGTTATTGAAGACATTAAGGTTCAATTCAAGAAAATTAAGTTGAGAACCAAATCCAACTATAACCCCAACTTCCACTTCAACATGACTACACCAAATCAACCTTACCCTCAACCACCTCAAGCCAACCAAGTCGCAACCGCTACCCTAGCACTAGCACCAACTCCTCCACCCTATACACCATAGCCACAAGCATTCTAGACTAATGCTCCCGCTCCACCTAGACCGCAACAATACCGAGGCATGCACCCATAGGTTCCACCATGCAACCTCACATCATTATCCGAACCATTACCAGCATTGTTTCATAGATTGTATGAGGGCAACCATCTCCTCCTACCCGAGATCCACCCATTGGATCCAAATGCACCCAAGCCTCATGGGTACAATGAGCAGCTCTTTTACCCTTTCCATAGACAATATGGCCATTATATCGATTCATGTCACTCCTTCCGTGGGCAAGTTCAAGACCTAATCGATAGGGGCATCATCCAGGTAGCAAACCCTTTAGCCCCATAGAATCAAAATTTAGGGATTTTTCAAAACCCTCTACCTGATCACAGAGGACCCAATCCTCCTAGACCTCTAAACAATCCCCCAACACCACCTCACCAAGTGAACAGTGTCCAACGTGATCCTCCATCACGTGGTGTAGTAGGTATGATCAACCTTACTACGAGGAACCAATGGTACCCATCATGCTAGACAACACCTATTGTTTCCTTGCCAGCTCAGTTCACATCACCACAAGTACCTCAAATGCCTACTACCATACCACCATCACCTCAAAATGTGATTACCATCTGTGGTAGCCTAACCCATCAATTATGTAATGCCCCCACATGGCTATCCATATTTGATCTCCTGTAACAATCTCAACCCCATCACGAGGCGTTGAAAGACATCCTACGCTCCATTGACCTAGAGACACATGACATGAATGCCTTTGTAAATTTTGTAGGAAATATCCCATGATGCCTCCAGCCCTCAATTAGCTTCCATGACCATGAGATAACATAACTTGTTGGAGGAGGAGATTCCCCTCTCCACATCCAAGCCATAATCAATGATATCACCTACAAGTGGGTACTCATTGACACAGACTCATCCATTAGCATCATATCTATAGTAGCTATACATCACCTGCATATCCCACCAACCCATTTTTCCATGCCTTCCCTTGACTTGCATGCATTCAATGGCTCCATGAGACCTACCGTAGGGTCTATAGTTTTACCTATCTACATAGGCATCCGTACCATATCTATCCTCTTTCACATCATCCAAGGGGAAATGCAATACAATATTATCCTTGGTCACCCATGGATTAGAGACATGTAGTGTGTCCCTTCCACACTACACCATTGCCTCAAGTACATCCACAATAGACTTGTTCACTGTGTCCCAACCGATGGAGATCCCTTCAAGTTTTACAACATTGTAGACCTTCCCCCCGCACCATAATTTTCATCCTCCCAAATATTCCCTGTGTCCTCTCATCAATCGATAGGAGCATCGATATCCTCCCCAACTTCCACCTCAATATCCTAGTGTTCATCAAGAGCACAAGCCTCGATATCCACACCATTAGCACCATATTCCATGGGACCCAAAACCACTACCATGCCTTTATCATCACTATCCTTATGGCCTCCACAATCATCCCAACCTCTACCATTCCAATTTCCACCTATGGTGCCACAACCACCATCACCACCCATTACACAACCTGTCATGTTACCTCCCCCATCCTTGCCTATGGAAGTCCCTATCCTTCCTATGCCACAAACACCTCCCCTTCATTTTTGACCATGGCCTAGGACATTCACTTCTCCACTTAGCCCAGTGCCTGCATTGATACCTTCCCCCACATAGGCCAAACATCCTACTCAAGCTACAACAACCAAATGTCATGAACAAGAACAACCAATACCTAGTTTAGATAAACAACTCCCACACCCTTTAGCCGCTACAATTAGGGAATCTCATATTTTACCTTCGTCATCTTATTCTGATACCCCACCCCAGTCACCAAATCATGCCACACCATGCATTTCCATTTTCATGATAAATTTTGGCCTAGGAGACTATAATGTATGATTCCTACATATGTGATCCCCCTATCCAATCTACCCATGATTTTGGTTGCCCTACAGCCTCGGTCCTTACCATCGGAACCATCATACAACTAGGAGGTCCCAAAAATCATACCAATTTTTTTTATGCAGGAGTCAACTCTTCAATCCCCCCACCAGCTTCTCCTCCACCACAATCCAACTTTTATGGTACGCTAGACCACATGGCCAACCCTCACTTTACCTTGCGCTACCTGCAACATTTTCATTGGCATGGATTCGGGTTGGGCCACTATGAACAAGGATTGCACACACCTATTGATCCTCGGGTTCAATCACTGACCGATAAATCTGGTATAGGTTATAATTTGAGAGCATTTCATACCTTAGAAGATGAACTCCAAGACCTGTCCCTCTATCCTACTCCCCTTCCAATGCACACCTTGGAAGAATACATCGACATGGACATCATGGAGGACACTTCATCACCTCATTCTACCATTATAGTCCCCTGGGACTTCTTTCAGGAATCCTCCATATCCGACACCTCCTCATGTTGTTATGTTGATAGACTAACAAACCAATTTGCTACCTTATCCTTAGATGCACCACCAATAGACACAGATACAGTTCCTCCTGAGTCATCACCGACATGCTTAGCTATGTTCCCACCTATACATAGGCAACTATAGAGAGCAGTTGCTCATTCTCGTTCACCCCTAGTTGTTCTACGACCTCCTTTGAGTCTCTTAGGGCATGCATGAACCACCAAGCCCTACTCACCAGATTCTTTCCCACCTACTTCACCTACAACATCGGTCAATATGGTTGAGGTAGACTTGTTCTCTCCCCTTCATTACAGTCACCAATAGACTCGGGACGATACCCCAAATCCAAATTTTATAGATCTCATGCATATATCACCCATACTAGCGCCTCAATATTTCCTTCTTTCTCCTCATGTATTACGGGTGGTAAATGCTCCTTCCTCATCCATGCCACCCCAAGTCCCTCAGGTATCTCACACAGGCATCTACGTAGATGACGAATATGAGTTCAGAGAGGCTATTGATGACCTTAACCTCATCCCCATCCCTGAATAGTTACGTGATGGATCTTGCATGCTCATTGAAGACACTATCGATGTTGACATTGGTGATGATCCTAAAAATCCCCACATCCTTAAACTAGCCACTAGCCTCTCACCCGAGGAGTGCATTGCCTTCACAAACTTCCTTTGCAAGTACATTCAAGTTTTTGCATGGTCATACAAGGACATGCTGAGACTTGACCCTGCCATAGTGGTTCATAACCTCATACTCGATCCTAATGCCAAACTGATAAGACAAAAGTTGCGACGCATGCATCCAACTATCACATTAATAGTGAATTCTAAGCTCCAAAAGCTCCTAGACGTTGATTTCATTGTACCCATCGACTATCCCAAATGGGTATCCAACATGGTCCCTGTACCTAAGCCATCTAGTGAAGTTCGTGTCTGCATAGATTTTTGCAATTTAAATAAAGCTTGCCCCAAAGATAATTTCCCTCTACCTAACATTGACTCCCTTGTTGACTCCATCGTAGGCCACGAGATGATCTCCCTCATGGATGGATTCTCTGGATACAATCAAATTAGGATCAACCCAACCGATCAACACAAAACCTCCTTTACAACACCCTAGGGGACCTTTTTCTACAAAGTCATGCCTTTTGGCCTCAAAAATGTTGGGGCAACCTACCAACACGCAATGACCTATATCTTCCATGACTTTATGCACAAAAATGTTGAAGACTATGTAGATGATCTCATCACCAAATCCAAGAAACTTGGATAATCCATATCGAAGATCTCGATCAAATTTTTGACCGATTATTAGAACACAACGTGCGCTTGAACCCAAAGAAGTGCGTGTTTGGTGTTACCTCGAGAAAAATACTAGGATTCATCATCTCCTAATGAGGCATTGAGGTTGATCCTAGTAAGGTGAAATCCATCATCGAGATGCCCCCTCCCACCACATTGAAGCAATTGTGCAACCTCCAGGGCAAGATCACTTCTATTCATAGATTCATAGCGCAATTATCCAACAAATGTCAGCCATTCAACCACCTCCTACAAAAGGGAGTAAGCTTCAAATGGGATGACAAATATCAAGGAGCATTTGATGCTATCAAAACCTACCTTACATCACCACCAGTTATGTCACCACCACATCTAGAATTACCATTGATTCTATATATTTCAGCCATAGAATTTGTGCTAGGTACACTCCTAGCTCAAAAGAATGCACTCGACAAAGAACATGCTATCTATTATATTAGTCGTACGCTAGTCAGTTATGAAAAAATATATGGATACATGGAAAAATTATGCTTAGTGGTAGTATTCACCACTCAAAAATTATGCCACTACATGTTAAATCACACAACTTTTGTCATCGCCCAAGATAATCCCCTTCGGTACATGATGAACAAGAGCTACCACAATTCATGCACATCTAAGTGGATCATGCTTTTAACTGAATTTGACCTAGAATTCATTTCCCAAAAATCCATCAAAGGGTAGGTCATCGCCGACCAACTGGCCAAAGCCCCTTTGACTGATAATCAACCCCTCCTCATTCAGCTTCCTGATGATTCCATCTTCCATATAACCAAAGTGGAAGAATATGTTGAACCCAAAGTCGTAGCTGACCTCACCCTATTCTTTGATGGCTCCAGATGTCTCCATGCTGGGGGTGCAGGCATTGTCTTCTTCACACTTGAAGGAGAACCACTCCCCTTTTCATTCAAACTCGACTTCCCCTGTACCAACAACAATGTAGAATATGAAGCCCTAATCCTAGGACTAAAACAAGCACATTCTATGCATATCAAATGCCTCCACATCATAGGTGATTCACTCTTGATAGTCAATCAAGTGTAGGAACTCTGGCTATGCAATTTCCTAGTCCTCCAACAATATAAGAAAATCATACAACAACTCTTATCTCAATTTGAGTGGTATGACCTCAAAGCCGCTCCGTGATCATCAAACCATTTTGCAGATACTATGGCTTCCTTAGGGTCCCTCATTCCACAAAACCCAACATCTAACACAACATCCATATCCATCCATACGCTCACTCGATCTACCATATCACCCACACCTCCTACATATGATGATGGTGTGTATGTGGTAAACTTTGAACCCCATGACCCATGGTTTTCACAAATTAAAGAATACATCAAACTAGGTTTCCTACCTTGTGATTTACCCCACGCTCAATGTCGAACCTTCAAATAGAGAGCAATCCACTACACCTTGTTGGGGGACATCCTTTATCATCGTAGCTATGATGGCATGCTCCTGCGTTGCCTAGAACCACAAGAATCGCAACGGGTTGTACAAGAAACCCATGACGGTACTTGTGGTGGCCATTTTAGTGGCATGGCAATCACCAAATGCATCCTCCATATGGGTTATTACTAGACCAAAATGGAGCATGACTATTGCAAGTATGTGAAGCGTTGCATTAAATGCCAACAACATGCAAACCTAATGCATCTCCCATCCCAAGCACTTCAACCTATCCAATCCATGTGGCCTTTCTCCCAATGGGGCCTAGATCTAATTGGATAGATTACACCAGCTTCCTCAAGCAACCATAAATTTATCATCACTGCCACAGAGTATTTTACAAAATGGGTCGAAGCCATCCCACTGGTCCAAACCACAGGAGCAAAAATTACAGCATTTATCACAGACCACATCATATGTCATTTCGGAATCCCCTCCCAAATCATTTTTGATAATGGGAAATCCTTTAAGAAAAAAACTATCCAAGCCCTATGTGAAAAATTCCACATACATCATAGTTTTTCTACCCCATACTACCCTCAGGGTAATGGCCAGGCAGAAGCCACAAACAAAACCATTTGTTCCATCCTTCGTAAAACCATAGTAGAATCTCATCGTGACTAGCATAACCAAATGCCCCTAGCCTTGTGGGCGTATCGTACGATCTTCCATACTCCTACTGGGGCAACACCTTTTTCACTTGTATACGAGGCTGAAGCTATCATGCCCCTTGAGCTTGAGATACCTTCCTTAAGGATCTCTATGAAGGATTTCATTGATGATGACATTGCTCTCCAAGCTCGTTTAGATCAATTAACACTTCTCGATGAACATCGTATTCATGCAATCGAGAACACATGAGTCTATCAAGATCACCTTCATCATGCCTACAATAGTAAGGTACATCAATGCGAGTTTAAAATTAATGACCTGGTTCTCAAGGAAAACTAGCAAATCACAAGTCAGCCTTGCCAGCAGTGCGACAAGTTTACCCCAAACTAGTTGGATCCATTCATTATTACACATAAATATGGTTTAGGAGCATATCGGCTAGCCAATATTGAAGGCCTTAATGACCCTAAACCCATCAACATCTTGCATCTCCATGCATTCAATGCTTAATACACAAAAGCATCCATCATCATGAGTGCCACACACTACTATTTACAAGTCACTAAGCACATCACCATGTAGATATGCTATTTTGCTTTATTATTTTACTATGCATGTACTTTCATATTTATGTCATTTTTATGCTATGGGTATTTGCTTTTACTTTTGGAGGATCAACATTGTCAGTACGATAATACTACAACATCCTCACGCATCACCATGCAGAACCCTCCACCACCATAGTCTGTACCCATTACACCAGCTGACCTAGCCCAACCATTACCTATCATTCAGCCTAGGCAAACATCACATTCACCACACTCGGATCATCACTCGCCACCCCACCATAGGTCACCTCACCATCAAGGTTCTTCCTATTCACCTCGCTCTAGAGACAGCTAGATCTCCATGTCTTCCTTCGATGAGAAGGAGGAAACCTCCAACACCCATCCACGTGGGTCTCCTCCTCATTTATTCGAAGAGGCAAGGAACCTGTACTGCCCAACCAATTCTCCACATCACCCTAGTGATGCCTATCATCCACAAAAAAGAGGATACACTCCTCAACAAACCCTCCCTCTTGGCCTACCACCTCCACTCTCAAGTGGAGAATATTCTTACGCCCAAGCCTTGCAAGCCCGCGTCACCCAAGCTGCCCAAGATGGCCACACACACATGCCCCCATCCCATTTGCACCATCGTCCGGCCATCCCAGAACCACCCCCCTGCCACCCATATTGTAGGTCCCATATTCACCATTCTGAGGCTTACCACTTCACCGAGCTTTACAGTCTCCTAGATCATTTCACCCTAATGTCTCCTCATCACGACCCCATCCATCCATCCCTACCCATTGTGATGCCCCTTTCACATTAGAGGCTCGTTCACCACCTTCACCAGTTCTGTTATCACCTCATCAAGAACTCCAGTATATCCTCACCCATGTGGAAGCCCTAGAGCTCCATATGAGTCACTATCAATGCTAGATTCCTACTCACCGATTGATAACATTGCATATATCACTACCACCTCGTAGATCCATTCCTCACCCCAAGGTTCGACCTACATCAGACTCCTGACCCATGCCTCCCACATCGGACTTCACTCCACCTCGTACCCCTTCACCCTAGTGAGAGTACTATACCCACCATACAACATTTCCACCTACCCCACTATCTGATATGTTTTATCACCTGATGCACCAAGGCCTTCTGGCTCTCCCAGAGACCCAACCTATAGATCCATCATGCCCTAAACCATGTAACTACCATGAGAGTGAATACTGCATCTACCACCACCATCTAGGCCATGATATCGAAGAGTGCAGATCATTCAAAACCCTGGTACACAACATGCTACATGGTACTCACCCAACATCACCTGAGCCAGCCCCTCGAGCCACCCGACTAATCAGCCCTCCACGTCATAGCATTCCACAAACCCAACTATCCTGGGAATCCATGATACCACCCTCCCATTACATCCACAATAGGGAAAATTATCCATGCCCCACTATTACTCCATTCTCTCATGCACATCCTGACCCATGCCATTTTTCCCATCAGTAGGTTCTCTTCTATCATCTCCCTTACTTCTTCCTCTACTTCTTTGCACCTCTTCATGTGGTTGTATGGTCACGCTTCGAGCGGCTACATACCTACATTGATCTAACCCCTTTCTTCTATTATATTTCAACTTTGGTAATCCCCTTTGCTCTTGTTGGTTACCAAAGTATATTTCTTCTATCTTTGTAGAGATGTATATTCTATCATCATATTCCTCTACCTTTTTGCCATTACCACATGCAGCACCACAGATTACAATTCCTACACACCCCACACGTTGAGGCAACCTTTATCATGCCATACCATGTTGACCATCATTAAACAATACTATTTAGTTGTACATAAATCTTCCAAGATTCTCCTTCTAAAAACACATCATAAATTTCCTCTTGTAGATATTGCATTTCTCCACTTGCATCATTTACATTACATCCATTGCACATATCCATATGTTTTTCATGTTAATTTCATTTTAAGTTTGTACATTCTTCCTCCAAAAAAAAAATAACATGCACCTTCAAAAGGAGTAATACATGCACTTGTTAGCATCACCACCTGGATGTCCACTTCCCCTTTTTAGGATTAGGGTATACATAGGTGTCGTGTTTAGCTTTGACTACTCACTAGTTAAGTCAATCAAATGTCACTCCTAGCTGACAAGTTTTACATTCTTCTTATGGTTCTTTAGGCTGGTTCAACTTCTCTCATGGACCATTCACAATAGGTTACACATTAAACAAATTTTGGGTCTAGGAAAGATGACACCTTGAGTAGATGTTACCATCTAGCGAATGGTCTCCCCTGCTCATCCTATCACTTGCATGGTCAACATACGACCTAGGGATAAACAAAGGGATAAGCATAAGAAAAATTACAAGAATGGGGTAGAAAACAAATGCCAACACCCATAGAATAGAAAGAAAGAGAAAAAGAGAATAGAAAGAAAGCAAAAAATAGAATATAAATAAAGGAAAAAAAAAAAAAAAAAAAAAAGAAAAAGAGAATAAAAAAAAAGAAAAAAGATGAAAAGAGTACCATAATAAATAGGTCAACAATAGATGAGGGGCAAAAAACAAAAGGAAAAGACTCCTGATATCACCCATGTTATGCTTCATCGCCTTTGGTCCTTAGGTTTAACATAACACCATGGGATGATTTCCATTGCTAGCAATAGGCTCCAAGAGCCTGCCTACCAGTGGAATAGTCTTACAAGTGGCGATATATCTATTACCTTAGCTACCATATTTTGTACAAGATCACTATTCATGTACGGATGAGCTAGCTAGATTGGTCGTGTCTACAACGGGCTAATCCTACCTATTTCTCAAAATAGATAAATGAACTTCACTCATTTACACACATAGGTCCATGACATATTCTGAACCAATTCGACTAGTTATGAGTTGCCACATAAACTCACATAGTTTGGAGTCTAAAATTTGATCATCAAAACTACATTAGTCAAAGCCATTACATATGCCTCATATTATCCTACATCCATGAGATAATGGAAGGGATCACATCCACATAGGTACATGTAATGATACAAGTGCTTCCTTTACGCATTTTAACATTCCTATACATGCATACATGCATCTATGTTACACAAATTTATTACACAGATCACATCATTTTATTTCCATTACATGCATCACATCAAGGAGTACATGATTGCATTTACATTGCATGCCTCACATAAAATTCTAAATCAAGGCATTCATCATGCATCTACTATCTCACATTCTATCATTTACATTACAGGCACTTACTACAAATATCATTTCACATTTTATCACTTCTCATTGCATTCGAAATAAAATCATGCAAGTCTATTCTATAGCATATTCACACTACAAGGTGATAATAAATCTAAATCACAATACACATGCATATCCATTCATTATACATACCCACAAATCATGTCATGATATCTACGCAAACATAAAGGAAAAATATTACAAAATCATAACATAGGTATATATAACAACCAAAATCAATATATATATATATATATAATCCATCAAAAATACCCGTAGGCTACAAATTAGGACCATGCCCATCATCCATCATCCAAAATACCCATAGGCTACAATCATAAGCAATCCTAACTATCACCGGGAGTCTCCCCACAAGCCTCACGTCTCTCTTGAACCTCTGGTGCTCTACTAGACTCTGCCTTGGCTCTTGGTGCCTGACCCACAATAGGTGGATCTCCTACCCCAACCATGGCCCCGATCTGCTCCACTGAATCAAAACTACACTTACTATGACGTGAAGGTGCCCACACTCATGACCATGACTTAGAATACAACACCACCTAAGAATAATATGGAAGAGGAATCCCATGCACCATTAGATAATTCTCACATAATACCTTCTTAGCAGACTCCACCACCAACTAACCAGTTAACATCTCAATAGCTATGTGCTCCCATGCCCATACCTATAACAAGGTAATCAAAATCAACCTCTTGCATCTACTTGCACAACATCATGCAACTCATGGTATACTTGGGAAAATAGTGTAGGTGCCCATGAAAACATGACCCTGTGCTCCACCATATCACTCACCATATCTAACATATTCCAGGTGAACAAAACCCTGAAATTATAAAGCAATGCATAGGTGGAGATCATCATCATGGCTACACACTGTCGATCATATATCTTCTTCTTCAACCACAACCACTCATAATCCATCTTAGAGATATTTATGTATCTCCAATCTGCCCCAAATAATTGCTCCAATACAACCTCCTTATTGTCATCAGTTGTCACTCTCACCAAAACATCCTCGATCGGCAATTTGTAAATCCAGTATATATCCTCCAAGGTAATAGTTATTTTCCCAGTGGTAAAATGAAATGTGTTCCTATCTACATCCCATCGCTCACATAATGCGGACACATATGCCCTATTGGCATGTATACTTTTGCACTTCCACACACCTTGAACCATATGTCATCCAACCACTTCAGCTCATCCGACTTATTCATCAACTTGTCAAAATCCTCCTTTATTTTTTGCACACTATGACGGGGCTCGAGCATTTTTACCTGTTCATCCACAAAAAAACACAACAAAACATACATTAGTAATCAATACAATAACAAACCATCAATTAAATTTATAAATTTACACAATTTAATTTGACACGTAATTCGAGACATAAAATAGTGCACAAGTCACATCGTAAAACATATCAATAAAAAATTCACATATTTGGATACCCATTTTGTCATTTTATGGAAAAAGTTAGAATAGATGTGACAAACACTACATATTTGGCTTCCAACAACCAAAAATAAAATCACCCACACATCCACTATGGCACAAAATTCAAAACATGATCAATTCGTTCAACATACAAAACAAAAATACATTTTTGAATACCCATTTGCCCACTTTATAGTAATAATGTCGACAAAACTAAAAAAAAAAACATACAAATCAACACATATTTCAAGGTCAATGTTACCATCCACATACCAAAATAAAACAAACACAAATACATGTGATATCAAAATAACAGTCACATTTTTGAACACCATTTTGCCACTTCATGGTGAAAGTTCAAACGTGGAAAATAGTATAAATAGGGCTCCCTACCGCTTATTTTCTGTTTCACACTAGCTACATATGGGCACATAAATCAAAGGTAGGCCAAATGAAATCATCTACAAAAACAAACAACATTTCTAGATACCTATTTTTCCCTTCTATGGTGAAAGTATCATCAGTTTTCAAAAATACTATCTCTAAGGTGACAAATTACACAGTAAAAATTTATTACTTTACACCCAAACACAACACATTCAAAAATCATGCCAAATGAAGGCAAAAAAATATAACAGTCGCATAACTAGATACCCAATTCCTACTTTTATGGACAAAGTGCAAAAATATTCCACAAATAGTACATTGTTGCTTCAAAAATGGACGGTCAAACTTTACACCTACTCTACCCATCACCCGGTCAAATTGGTGCCAAAACAAGTCAAACCTAGAAAAAAATTACATTTTTGGGTACCCATTTGGCTTGTTTATCACTTTGTATTCAAATTTCAATTAAAATTCACAATTTTTTTTAAAAAATAGGATGAAAACCTCCCCCCTAATTTAATTTTCTTTGGAAAATTAAACAAATAAAAAAATGAAATAGGTAGGACCACTTACCGATGGATCTCCAAGCCCGATGTTGGCTCCTAGTCATCCCCTCATCATATTTTCATCCAAACTTCCAACCATCACGCTCACACATCACCGAATGCCTCTCTCGCACACTCTCCACCGCTCGTCAACATCACAATGAGGTCCTTCTCCCTCCAAATTACCTTAAAAATACCCTAAAACCTAATTCACCCCCTGCCCCATTATTTAGGTTTGATTTGCCCCTTGCTTCGCAAATCAGGATCCAATTTGTCCCCTACCTCATGAATTGAGCATATGACCCCAAAACCAATCAAATTCATTTCCAAACTCTAGGAAATCATGCACATGTACCCTAAAACCCTAGGAACCCTCCTAAAATGTCCTCTCACCTGATTTTCATCATTTTTCATCATGCATTGGTCTCTTATCAATCACTGCATCATCAAAAAACCACAATTTGATTCACCTCATTGTTGATTCCTCATTTGAGGGGGTATTCATATCCAAAGTCAGCTTTGCATACAACCACACAATTGAAAATCCAAAAGTGCGAGTAGCACATTTTTCTACAAATTTTTTTTCTAAAGATTATCTTACGAAATAATCTCAATCTCAAGTAGACATGAATTATATCATGAGAGCTATGCATTTCAATGGAGAAATCAATCTAAGCATTCAACTACATCGAATACATAATGAATGATATATTTGATGTAATCCTAGCACAAAATTTGGAAAATGATTTCACGACGATGTTGATCTGGTCACGTTTGAATAATCCAAATGTCCCTTTAGCTCAAATGGTTTGACACTTGTTGCCATGTTCTCATAAATCAATCAACAAAAAATATTTATATAGGCTTTTTTCCTATTCATACTTTTGGACCATGCTAATCTGGTCGCAAAAGCAAAGCAGTCAAAAATTGCCATTCTCAAGAAACTAGTATGGCATTGAAAATGTCATACGGACTTAGCAAAATCACAGCATTGCATTCGCAATCATCCATTTCCATTCACCAACAATGTTTTTATTTCTTTCCTTTTTTTCTTCTTTCCTTCCTCTCTTATCTCCCTCGACATCCAGTTAATGGGTATGGTCACGCTTTGAGCGGCTACATATATTTGATTGGATTCCATTCCCCTTCTATCCCTTTTCCTCTTGCACAAACCCTTCACATTTTTGTATTAAACTATGTTCCACATAGTATAGTACAAAAATGGGCAAAATGTAGACACCCAAAAGTCACACATTGCTATCTCTATGTATCCATAGGTGATTCTAGATATGCCTAAGCTATTGTAGTCATGCGTAGACACGCATAGTCATGCATAGATTATTGTAGTTTGCCATAGCAGTGTGTAGACTTCCATATACCACTTCATCAGATTTTAGGTCCAAAACCCTAATAAGCCTTCAAAATCACATCTCATGCATTGGGATATCATCCAACAGCCTATTTGCACTCAATTAAGGCCTCCACGGGCCATTATTGAAAAAATCAATTATCAATTCAATCATTAAAATCTAATTTAATGTTGATTTCACTTGTCTCCCTTTTAGGTAAAATTTGATTAACTAAACTTTAATTCCTAATTAACACTAATTTCACCCTCCCACATGTATGTAAGTAGGATTAGTTAGGATATTTCCCTAATAAAACCCTAATTAGGCTTAGGACCCCCTAATACTGATTAGACCTAATCCTTCCTCACACATGTGTGAGGATAGGATATTTTCCATTAGGAATGAGAGGTTGCCACATTTCCTTCTTTGACCTAACTCTAGTTAGACTTTAGCCTAGTGTTAGTTTACTTAACTCCCACCTTAAACCTTGCCTTTTCCTATAAATAGTGGGTCTTAAACCCCTAATTATGACTCTCTCCATTAATGACATAAGCATAGAAACTCTATCAAATTCAACACTGAAGTCTGAACAGTCAGATTTTATAGCAAACAGAAGCATAGTAGCAGCCAAGGAGCCTCCCTATCAGGTCATTTTTAGCAGAATACCAGTTACAGTAGGATTCACCCTCTGCCCTATGAATCCAGTTCTGATTTAACCCCCGAGTGGCGATTTTAGTCTACAAAGCCCAAATCACCTCAGATTTGGTAGGTAAGCTTCCATTTATCATTCCTAAGTGTTTAGCATCATTTATTGTAACTTTCATCATGTTTTTGTGTCGATTTAGTCTTCATAACCAAGGGGCATGACAAAGGTAAGCCCCCCAACCAACTAAACCCCCTTTTGCAAGTTCTTCATAGGTCAAAAGAGGAAGAACACCATCAACTACAACCCGATAGTGGATCACAAACCCATCTACATTGAGGGACGATAGAAGGCGGTATCAAGACTATTGTGAAGTTTATTGAAAAAGACATTATGAAAGGGAAACCTATCCCTATTTTAACCTATGTTATCTTTGAATATGAATAAAATACAACTTTCTTGTTCAACATACTTTGTGTTTATGTTGTTAGAATAAATACCACTTTCCACCCGTTTCAAATATTTTAATTTAAAATTTCGTCTACCATTTTTATCGATCAAAGCTCAATTTAATTCTCATTCAAATTCTCAACTTTAAATTATCCTTCTTTAAATCAACCTTTCAATCTTCAAATTTCAAAAAATATTTCTCTTTAATATTTCAATCTTCAATATCAAATTTCTCTTTTTAATTAATTAGTTCCTTCAATTTATTAATTCATTCCCTTATTAATGCAATAAATAATGAAAAATTATTCAAAACAAATATTGCATTTTATTATTTCTCCACTAATTATTTTTAACTCCTTTTTAATTTTATTATCTATCCAAATGCTTAATTACTAATTAAAGTAACTTCAAATTCTTAAAAAATATTTAAGTATGCACCCATGAATCCAAAATTTTCCTAAATATAAAATACAAACCTTTGAATTCTCATAACATTAGGGTAAATATCTAAGTAACATTATCCGACCAAAAATATTCATAGTCTTCCTAGATATTTTGAATTTAGTTACACTTAGGCATGCACCAAACATTTCACCTTTACTCCTCATCCATGACTATGTTCAATGAAATTTTGATACTTCTATTTGTAGTTCCTTCAATAATGGTGCATGAAATTCTTCAACACTTCTTCATATTGTTTCTCTACTTTCATTCTCAGTCGCTGATACTAAAAATGATGCAATGTTCTTTGGTCCTCTTATAGATTCCTTCATGGTATTTGATTATCTAATAGACTTATTCAAATCTTCTCTGGTCCTCTCATAGACTCCTCAAATCATTTTACTCATCTCACAGACATCTTCAATTCTTGTGCTCTTCTAACTCGTTCTTGTTCTTTAAATATTTTGTACATCCAAATCAAGCAACATCTTAGAAAAACTTTTATTCTCATTGGTCTACTATCTTCTCCACAATATTTTCATCTCCAATCATTATTTTGACATTCTCTTCTCCAATACTTCTTCAACATTCTCTTCTCTAATCCATTTTTTATGTTCTCTTCTCTACTCTTCCTTCAATGTTCTCTTCTTTGCAACATTCCTCCAAATCTTCAATAATTTTAGCAATTCTTCTCCAATATATTTCACATGTTCTTAAAAAAATATCTTTCAAAAAATGTCCACTTATTTCAACGGATATCTGCAAAAAATATTCCTTTCCATAGATCTCAAATATTTGGCTTCCAATATCTTCTTTCCAACAACCTTTTCTCAACTCTTCCAATAATCTTCTCCTTCTCAATATCTCTCTAAATATGGCACTTAAACCAAGGTGTCTATGATACCACTAATAGCAATTCTCCAAATTATCAAATAGGTTAATTCTTTAGAATCAAATAATCACATACAATAATACCTCACAACATTGCACACAAGAAAAATACTTCACTATTACACTCCAATATATATATTTTACATGACTTTGCTCTTCTAAAAATATAAGAGAGATACAACCTTTCACATGCCTCTCATTATGACAAAAATATCATAATTACATAATTTTATACTTTACATCTTGACACATATTTATAACTTTTCAATTTCATACTTGACACCTAACACCTATGACTTCATTTTCACACTTGACACTTGTACTCTTGACACATTTCATACTTTATTACATAACACATAGCACTCTACACATGACACATACACACTACCTAATCTAATATTTATAAATGTACCCCAAGGTACTTAATGTTACCAAATAATGTAATATCTCCAAAAAATAGTTGTTTCTCATAGGAGAAACTAGATGAATCGGTTATCAAATGTTGTATGGGATTACAACACTACTTGGAAATCCAAAATAGGATTCACACCTTATGAATTGGTCTATGATAAGAAAATTATTATTCCTATTGAGTTTCAGTTACTAATAATTTGTACATATTTGGAAGTAAGTATTGAGTTGTCATAGGTTTAGCAAGAGCATATTTTACAATTGAATGCATTGGATGAACTATTATTGGAGGTACTTCACCAAATAAAGGTAATTCAATAGTAGCAAAAAATATGGTATGATAGTCACATTAGGAGCATAAGTACAAACAAAGCAATTGAGTATTGTTTGATTCTCACTATGCTAACTATATTGGAAAGTTACAAACCTGGTGGATAGGACCCTATGAGGTTGAACAAGTGTCTTCATTGCTATAAATAGTGTCTTCATTTCTAGAAGAAGGTGATCAAAACACAAAGTTCTTACATGCCTCAAATATAAAACATAAGAGCTCATATAGAATAATAGAGATAAAAAAATATGGATAAACCATAAAGGAAGAAATAGGAATTAGACAAGAAGCAATAGATTTTTTCCAAACACTACTGTCAAAAGATATAATAAAATATCAATCTATAGTTGAGGGGATAATTCAACATGTACCAAGGTTGATCACAAGGTAAATAAATGAACAACTAACTAAGGATATCATTAAGGAAGAAGTGAGAGAAGTAATTTTCTCCCTTGGTAAGGACAAATCACTAGGGATTGATGATTTTCAAGAAGGTTTCTTCCAAATATTATAGGAAATTATTAAGAAGGATGTTATTGAGGTAGTTAGGGAGTCACATCATATAGGGCAAGTATTGAAGGAGTACAATAATACATTATTTAAATTAATTCAAAAGAATCCAGGGATGAAATAATTTAAGGATTATACACCTATAAGCCTTTGTATTAGAATCTACAAAATAATATTAAAAGTGATAACCTTGAAACTTAAGTTTAAATTTCCAACTATTATATAAAAATTAATAAGGAGGTTTTGTAAATAGGAGTTCAATTTTGGATGGAGTAATAAATCTCCATGAAACTTTACATTTTGTAAAGGCTAGTGATAGGAAAGGAATGATAATTAAACTTGATATGAATAAGGCCTATGATAGAGTGTCTTGGAGTTTCCTAGATAGGGTCTTATTCAATTTTGGGTTCAACAAGAAATGGAGAATATGGGTAGACAACTATTACAAAGGAGCTAAATTCTCAGTACTTGTAAACAATTATCTTGTTGGCTTTTTTGGTAGTAACATGGGCTTAAGGCAAGGGTATCACATATCATTGTATATATTCATAATAATGGTTGAGACTTCGACGAGATGCATATCATTATATTATATATATATATATATATATATATATATATATATATATATATATATATATATATATATATATATATATATATATATATATATATTTGTTCAAAATAATGGATTATAATACCTCTAATATCATGGAAGAAGGTATTCCAACCTAAGATACAAGGAGTGTTAGGCCTTCATAGAATTAGAAACATAAACCTAGCACTAGCTACAAAGGTAGGATGGAGAGTTATGAAGGAGAGGCAATCAATATAGGCTAAAATATTAAAGGAAATAAATTTATACAATATTTAAGATGTTAGATTGCTTACTATATAGGATCCATGTTAGGGATACTCATTATGGAATAATATTATGAATATGAGGGAGTTATTATGGGAGTACAATATAAATTATGTGATGGTGGATCCATTACTTTCTTGGAGGATGTGTGGTTAGACATTAGACTGTAGGAGATGCATAGACTATGATAAGATCTAGAAGCAATATATGGTAGGTTAGTGAGTGATTATATGGTAATGGTAGAATATTAGTTAAGATGGAAATAGCTAAACCTAAACCAAGAGAATAGTGAATCATTGAGTTAAAATATTTGAGCATAAGCATTAGATATTTTTAAAATAACCAAAGGTGATTTATACAAAGTGACTTAGGCTAAAGATAGCCTCACATGGTGCATAAAATAATAATCCCTAGTTCATAGCTAACCATATGCAATATGGCACTGAACTCTTACAACTAATGCTAACAAATAATTAAAAGATGCTAACAATAATAACTTAGATATTTGTGATATGAATAATGCAAATATCATAAGGTAAATAATAAAGTAATAAAATAATATACCCTATGGTAATTACCCAAGTAATGGGATAGTTACTCTAACATCCCCCCTTATTCCATTATTTGGGTAATGCATATAACTACCCCAATATAGTGAAAAATATGTTGATCTACTGGCTCTTGCTCTGTCACAGTTCTCTGGCTGCTCTAAGAAAAAAGTGGGTCATTCCTCACCTTGTTTTAACATCAATGAATGTACTTATTGTAATCTTATCATCAAACTAGATTGCATGGGTAACCAGTCATTGCAACCGCTAAGTTTACTAGAGTAGATCACTACATACGAGGTTCATTCAGTTTACAATATGATTTTGTAAATTTTTTTTGATAAGGTAGCTAAGGTTTTGGTCACTACTAAAAATTCACCCTTATAAGTTTCCCCCTTGTTTGCAAAACATGTTGTAATGGAATTTTTGCAAGAAGTGTGACTAAGGTGTTGGTCATTGCCGAAAATGCACCCTTATAAGTCATCCTACCTTTTTACAAAAAAATTGTGTGAAGTAGGAAAATAAATGTTTATCCCCATTAATTGCAAAAGATATGTAATTCATGAAGCTTGTTAAGGCTTTTACAAATATTTTCTCCTAGGAAAATTTTACACTAGAAAATCCCCCCTTTTGTTACAAGTACTTCAAACAAAAAAAGTTTGCTATTTATGAAGCCTTAAAGAGGTATAATCACCCCTTTATTGCAAGTACTTCAAAAAAAAACTTATGCTATTTATGAAGCCTAAAAAGAGAGTGTAGATGGTGCTTGCCTAGGGTGACAAATTTGTTTCCATTTACAATATATTCTTAGACATGAGCACTTTGTGTGCTCTTTCTAAACCAGAATTATAATTAGAATCAAACACTTTCACTAGCAACATTACCTTTGTTTTGCTTATATGATGTGCCTTTGCCATTTTTTTTTACTTTTTTTGAAATCAGCATTGATTGGTGTCATAGTTGCCCTTGTTACAATTTGTGCAAAAATTTTCCTCCTAGGCAATTTTATCAAGAACTTTCACCAAAAAATCCTTCCTTATTGTAAGTACTTCAAGCATGGTTGCTATTATGAAGCCTAAAAAAAAAGGTATAATTTTTTTTTTGACGACTTCTGCTTTTCTAATTGCCTTTACAAGTTTTATCTCCCTCTTGTCAAAATCTGTGTTTGAAGGAAGAAAGGAATTATCCCCCCTTAGTGCAAACAATTGCTACTTTGAAGGTTCCTTATTTTACAAAAACTTGTTCTTTCTTTCGATATACCCTAAAAGAGTACCAAAAGATAACTCACTCAAAAATATATTTAATGGCACATGCCTAAAAATATTTCTGAAGAAGGATAATCAGTTTGAGGAATTTGAACCAAACAAATAAGAGTGAATTAGGGTTTTTGATTTAGGAGAGAATATCAACTTTTTAAAAATGGCTTGATATTTGTGCAATGAATTACACAAATGAGTGTGAAATTTGAGGTTTTTGAGTACTCTTGATTTTTATGACTTATAATTGCAGAAAATAAAAAATTAAATGCAATAATCAATAAAAGAGTGCCCACAAACTATTATCACTTAAGTGTCGGATTCAACCAAAAATGCACCTAATTTGCCAATTTAAAATAAAGGTGTTGAGTAATATAAAAAATGCACCTTATTGATTAATTTTTGCAAGCAAGTTTTGATTTGTGTTGTGCAAAAAATTGATATTCAATTGTCTCCTTTTGTTTTTAAATTTTGCAAAGAATATGGCATAAAACAATTGCCTTTCCTTTATTGTTTGCAAAATTAACAAGTTTTGATTTTTAAGTTCTCTTCACTTTGTGTTACAATTTTGCAAAGAAATACAATTTCTTGTCTTTCCCCCTTTGATTTGCAAAATTAACAAAGTAGCACTCCTTTCAAGTCAGTTCGACACACGACCCATGTTTGAAAGGACTTCCAAAACCATTCGACACACGACTTGGTATAATTGGACCCAAGGTTTTAAATCTCTCCTTGTCGTGAGCTTGCAAGTGGCGGCTCATTGATTTTACAAAAAATAAAATGTGCAATTTCTTGTGTTATATCCCTCCTTGGATAAAACAAATGCACAAATTTTGACTTTGAATTTTGCAAATTTTATGTCTCCTTGTGTTACAATTTTGCAAGAGAAGAATCACATTTCATGATTTTGTCCCCCCTTGATTTTGTAAAATTAACAAGGTTTTGAGAAGATTTTAGAGTTCCATAATTTTACAAGAAAAATAGTTCTGTTAGATGTCTTATATCCCCCTTTGAGGAGAAAACAAAAACATACTTTTTTTGGTGTTGTGAAAAAAATGGGTCCCATTTTTTTTATTTAATTTGCAAAATTTAAACAAAAAGTTTAATCTTAAAATTGAACTAATAAAAAAAATAAAGTTATGTTTTAAAAAAAAAAAAAATTTATATAAAAAATGATTTTTAAAATCATAATTTATATCTAAATTATTAAAAAAAATATTTAAAAAAACTTTTAATTTAAAAAAAAATTAAATTAAAAAAAAATAAAACCTTTGGGGGGTGGCCTTTTAGAAAAATATGAGGGGTTTCATGCCCCAATGGGAGTCAAACTCCTGACGTAGTGGGCGGAAGTGCCCTAGCCACAGTCGCCTAACCATCCCATCTACACAAGAAGATGGGTTTGAAAATGCACCGTCGTGCCTTTGTTTTCGTCCTTCACGTGGAGGCTAAAACGTTTGAGTGTGGTGGCACCACCGTAGTGCTGGTGGTGCCACCACTTCATTTTAGTTTGGCAAGATGTCAAGGGCTATTAATTCCAGCTAGAGCAATGTTGCGACACACATAGTTTTTTTAGATAATCTCATAACCACGCATCAATGTTTTTGTTGCGATTGGTAATTGATGTTAGACATGGCCAAAAGTTTATCAAAATGGGGTGTCCAACATGGAGTGTGGTAATTTTTCAATAGTCAAAAATGTGTTGTCTGCAAATTTTATATTTGAGATATTCACAAACATCATATGCATAGGGTCAGTTGTTGTTGTAAGCCATGAGAGTATGCAAACTCAATATTGCATTCACCTGTGACACCGTCTGTAAGCCACCATAAATTGAATATTGCAACTTAATTTCCTTCAAATAATCACGCCTTCAACAATTATGGTTGTCCTACTAGAATATCAAATTTTTTATTTATACATCACCTATGATATTTTTATTTCCTTTTTTATCCATTTGCTAACGTGAGGAAGACAATCTACGACTATGCAAAAAATGTCATGCCATTGCTGCCATAGGAAGACAATCTATGGCACAGTAGATCCACAATTTCAAGATTTTAATCGAGCACATATAGCAAATCTTGTAGGTCATCCAACAATGCATAACAGTAACAAGGTTTAGTCCCATGTAGGACATACAAAAATCACAATGCTATTTTAAAAAGAAAATAGTGCATATACCTTGATGTCCACCTTATGGTGGATGAGCCTTCGGTGTGGCCTTTCGTCGTCCACCACCTATGTTCATTTCTTGACTTCAACATTGTAACATCGTCAATTTTGACCCACCAATGAGTCTGCCACATGTCACACTGTATTAATTTTAGGTTTTCCAACCACTATATCTCCATGTGTTCATTTTGTTGTCTGCATCGGGTTGTTGTGGCTATCTTATCCCAATCAATGGTGTGCCTAGGTCTGTGTTTGTCAAGTTGGTTGTATGCCAATTGGTAAACATATACATCCTTAAGATTATGGTGCTTAGGTCTACATCCATTAGGTTGACTGTCTAGGTTTCAACATTGGTCTATTAGGATCCTGTTGTGGCTGCTCCACAACATACCCCAAAATTGGGGACCCACATTTTTGCATGTTTTCCAAGAAGACCGAAGTGGCCCATATGCTAAAGATCAAAGAAAAAACAAAACACCGCAAGGAGGAAAAATTGTCGCAATATCATGACATGTTGCATTTTTGCGGTCCAAAGCAAAGAGAAAGAGCAAGGAGAAAAAGTGTCGCGATATCGCGACATGTTGCATTTTTGTGGCCAAAAGAGAAGAAAGAAAAGTGTCATGATATCGCGACATGTTGCATTTTCACGACCAAAAGAGAAGAAAGAAAAAGTGTCGCGATATCGCGACATGTTGCATTTTCATGGCAAAAAGAGAAGAGAAATAACAAGAAAGAAAAAGTGTCGCGATATCACGACATGTTGCATTTTCACGGCCAAAAGAGAAGAGAAAGAACAAGAAGAAAAAAGTGTCGCGATATCGCGACATGTTGCATTTTTGCGGCCAAAAGAGAAGAGAAACAAAAGTGTCACGATATCGCGACATGTTGCATTTTCACAACTCAAAAAGGGCAGGTAGGCAAAGAAACAAAAGTGTTGCGATATCGCGACATGTTGCATTTTCATGACTCAAAAGGGGTAGGCCGGCAGAGAGACAAGAGTGTCGCGATTTCGTGACATGTCCGATTTTTGCCAAGGGAACAGAGTAGTTGACAGTGCATCTGATATTAGTGATGAACACCAAGATAGTGAAACTGAAGACCGCATAGTGACGTGGACATAAGGACAAAATCCAATGAATAAGACAAAATGTTATATAAGGAATATTTAATGATTTGAAATCATTTAAGATGGTCGTTACACATGGAATGAAACAGACACATGCCCTTGTGGAGAAAAGGAAATTTTTTTTTGAAATCAAACCATGGGAATGAAACGAAGGACCACAAAATAGAAACGAAAAGTCTTTTTGGAAATCAAAACACATTCATGCACAAGGTAAGGAGAAAATGAACAGTCATGGGAGGAGAAACAAAATTTGTTCAGAGGTTTTAAATACGCGATTCAAAGAAATGAGAAGGGGCTGAAAATTGTAGAAAAAAAAAAACAAAGACTATCTTTCGGAATAAAGGATTTTTTTTGGCAGAGCAACTATTGTGTGTGAAATCAAAAGGAGATTGAAACTAAGACTTCTACTATTTCTGTAAATATTTCCTTTCCATTATTACTTCTTGTATCTATTCGTTTACGCCATAAAGTGGGTTACGAAAGGATTTTTTTTGGCAGAGCAACTATTGTGTGTGAAATCAAAAGGAGATTGAAACTAAGACTGCTGCTATTTCTGTAAATATTTCCTTTGCATTATTACTTCTTGTGTCTATTCGTTTATACCATAAAGTGGGTTACGATAGGTGAATGATAGAATGATGCAATTATTTGTTTCCTTAGAGTCTTGCATTTGATCTAATTTGATTGTGTTTATGTTACAGGTCTGTTAGGTCAGGTTGTTTTAGAATTTCATCTCATAAGTTGGGGTTTTGTAGGGAGGAGATTGTTAACCAAATTAATGTCTTGTTTTGTTTTTTCCAGCTAACTTTTGTAAATAATGTTTCTATTTTAGTTTTTTGATATTTAGATTAGTCTTGATTTAAAATCTATTGTTCCAATTTGGGTCCATTCCAAAATTTTTGAATTTGTTTTCATTCTATTCTGGTCCATACCAAAAATTTTGCTAATCGTTCCTGGATTATGGTCCATTCCAAAAAATTTGTAGGTAGTTGATTTCTCGATTCTGGTCATTTTATAGAATTTATGTTCATAAATAATTCATTTATTGCCATGAATAATCTAAGTTATAAAGAAGGTAAATAAATCTTCCAAGAGTATGCTCTACGTCTGCGCTTGAGAAAGCGATCTGCTCGCACCAGAAATTTGAGGGTTTGTTTATAGATCTAGTGTTTCCCAAAGAAAACCAGGGATTAATAGTGGAGAAGAGAAATTTGCTTCTAGATCCACTTATTTAATTTAGATTTTCATTCTTGCATCTCCAAACACCTTCATCTAATTTTTAGATAATATATGGGTTTATGAGGGCTACTAATTCCAAATGCACACTAAATCAGATCAAGTGAACGAATGCTAACATTGCTAATTTTACTAACACCAAATGCTAACATAGGGATAGTGGAACACTTTTAAATGAAGATAAAATGAACCCGCTAACTCTAAATGAACCTCATGTTAAAGACACAGAGCTTAAAATGAAGTGCCTCATACCACACACTTTTTCATTTGGAATCCTTTTAAGCTAAAGATAAAAGAGGTTACTAACTGGTTTTCGGGTAGATTACTTTAATCTCAAGAACATTAAAATAAGCTATTTTTGCATTTGGTTGATTTAATGGATTATGGTTGCAAAGTACTTGTTTGAATCATTAAATGCCCCTTGTTAACTGTTACTTGCATGGTTTAAGTTATTCTAGTATACATTCATTTATTTTAGTCTTGAGTGATTATATGAAATATGAATGTCTGTTCACAAGAACCTTGGAGAAATGAATAATGCTATTTAATTTCTTTGCAAGCGAGAGTTTCCTGTTTGAGACTCAAGTTGTGGTGATCATTTTGCTATAGGGAAAAATATTCACTCAACATTTTTGCGCTAGAAGGAGGGCCTTATTTATTGTTTTGTGATTGCGATCTGTTCTAAAGATTAATGTGGGTAGTTTTGTTTCCACCTATTGTGCTTACAGGTATAACATTTATTTGTTTCATTTTGCAAGTGAGTTGAGAGAAGTATTTTAGAGTTCTAAAGTTTTGAAGCTAGCCCAACCTGAGTACATATCTACTAGGTCCAAAACCACAGGGGAAACTATTTTCCAAAGCCTTTCTCCCACTGCTAGGAATCCGAGAAACAAAACATTAGAGATCAAAATACCACCCAGTGTACTTGAGTTAGGAGCTTCTTTAGACTCAAGTACATCTAGTGGGCCTAAGCCCATAATTTCAAATGTGACAGCTACACCAAGTGCGTCTGTCCCCATCATGACAAGTGTCACCATTGTTCCTATAGGGTCGATACCTTTGAATAACATGGCCCAAAAACAACAACAACAACAACAACAACCACCTACACTTTGGTATGGTGCGCAAAGTTCTCCCTTGGATATCCTTAGGGTAGTCCATGAATTGGCTAGAAATATTGAAATGGGATTGCCTAAATTCATGCATGATGGTCCCATAACAACTGAATAACATGTCCAAATTTACAAGGATTACATGTTTAGACAAGGAGTTACCCATGAAGATATCGCTTGTCAAATTTTCCCTGCTAGTCTAGATAGTACAACTAATGAATGGTACAAGAATCTTCCTACAGGATCCATTACTTCATGGGCCCAATTAGAATTTGCCTTTATTAGCCAATTTTGAATGTTGTTGGATCCTTCCATAATTTATAATTTATTCGTATCATGCAAAATGTTACCCAATGAGCCCATAAGAACATTCAATCAGAGGTTCCAAAAAATATATACAGATTTAACTTGCCACTTTGTAGTAGATCCTGCGATGGCCCTACAACTGTACTTTGGAGCTTTATATCTGTTAACATCCTTGTTGACTATAAGGAATCCTCAGGTTATGATGCTTTCATTAGCTTATGTGGAGATAATGACCCTTGAACAACAAATGAATTTACCAGGAGTAGGGTTGTCTCAATTGATTGGGATGGGACAATATGGTCCATACAGTCAATTCACCATGATGAATCAATTAATGGCACCACAAGTTCCAACAATGAACAATTTCCAACAATCGTCTCAAGTTGCATCATTTCCCACTTATCCTAATGACTCTGTTTCAACACAGGCATTGATTCCAAATAATTCGATGACCTTGTTGGGTTTAGTATGGGCAATAACTTGTTGACCATACCTGGGTTCACTTCGATTAGTATGCCAAGCCCAATGACTTATCCAATAATCATTCCTATTCAAAGTGTGAATCCAGGATGGAATCAAAGTGCCCAAACCCAAGCCATTGTACCTGTTCTAGAGGTGGCTAATGCAAAAAATACAGCTGGGCTCGAAATTACAGTGCCCCAACCACATGGGCCTGAATCCGTGATAGAAGACATGAAGGAAACATTGGCCAAAGTTTTGGTTACTGTGGGAAATGTTAATAAAAAAATTGACGAAGTCATGGGTCATAACCGACCTCATAACCATAGAGGAAAAGGAACATACAACACACATCCTAATAATGGACGAGTACCCAATCTCGTAGCCAATCAGGTAGATGTCTCAAAAGATTTTGGAGAGTCAATATCTTGTGATAATGATTGCCCACACTATTGCCATGGAAAGCAGGAGTCTATATTGACTAAAGTTATATATACCCAAGAAAGTGAAGAAGAGGAGGATGTGGACTTTTTTGGAAAAGAATATGAAGAAAAATTGGAAGTTCATGCCAATAAACGTTTTGGGAAAGGAAATCACAAGTATTACACAAGGAGTTCTAAGGATCCCAAAACTTCCTCTACCCCTCCAAACAACCCATTACTTCCTCCCAATTTCAAAGAGATGTTAATACACCTCCTCCATCAATGGTAGAGAAGTCTAAGTTGGTGCAAAACATGTCAAATTTGGAAAAACCCACTTATGACTTGATAGAAGACATGAAGAAAACTAAGGCCAATGTCTCAATGTATGATATGTCCCAACTTTTAGGCCAAGAAGTAAGTCCACCAAAAGGTTTGGATCCACCTACCCAAGTTCATGAAGCTAGGGGTGTTGAATCCCAATTGGTTTTGAAAAGGGAAAAGGGATACGTGCCCCCATTTCTTATAACCATTAGAATTGCTGGTAAAAATCTACACAATTGTCTAATAGATTCAGGGGCCTCTGCTAGCATTATGCCCCTATAAATCTATCAAAAAATGGGACTTACACCAAAACCTTCGAAAAGCAAGGTGGTGGAACTGGATAGATCGGCCATGGAGGCAATGGGAGAATTAAGGTATATTCTTATTCAGGTCAAATCAAAACCTAGGGTTCAACATCACATAGATATATTGGTACTTAACATTCCTATCAAATATGGCATGGTGTTGGGAAGATATTGGAGCAAGAACTTAAACGGATACATTGTAACAGACTCTTCACATATGTGGTTGCCTTGGAGAGGAGTGGCCAACCAAATTTGAATTGATAGTGAACCTAGGATCAAGGAAATTATAATAGAATACAACAAACCTAATGAGATTCAATACATTGAAACTGAATTAAGAGCCTATTTCTTGGACGTAGAAACTCCTAAGAATTCTCAAAATGGAAGTATTGGATGCAATGATTCTGAAGGACACCATAAGGTTTGTACTTTAAGATTTTATGGATCCAAGTCCAAAAAAGGGGTGGGAGCTAGTATTGAACTTTCATGTCTAGACAGAAAACCTATGTTGGCTGCATATAGATTACAGTTCCCTGCCACCAACAATGTGGCAGAATATGAGGCCTTGATTTTTAGACTCCAATTGGCCCTTCGGAAGAAAATCAAATGTATCAAGGTCTTAAGTGATTCTGAATTGGTGGTAAAATAAGTTAAAGGACAATATACATGTAAGAAAAAGTGGCTCAACCTTTACCGAACCAGAGTTAGAGATTTAATAAATGAATTTGATGCTTTTAACATATCTCTAATCTCTAGAAAAGGCAATCGTTTGGCAGATTCTTTGGTCGTAGCTACTAGCATGCTTAAACCAGCGGATCACAAGAAGTGCAAGAAATTTTCCATGGAATTAGTCCCTTGCCCCTTGATACCTGATAACATCACGAATTTCCAAGTCTTTGATAGTGACAGACATATATTCAATTTTTTTACTAATTCTGGTATCTTTGAAAATTAGGTTATTGATGAAGACGAGAGGGGACAAGAAGACGTAGGTTTGAAAATGGAAGCTAAAGGAAAATAGAATGAGATGCCAAATTGGATGGCCTCATTAGGGAAAATTTTTGATATTGGCTACCAACCGAAATGAGGGAGAAAAGTTCCACCTCCCAAAGAGGCTTGTGACTCAGTAAATATTGGAAGTGTAGAAAACCCTCACGAAATACTCATTGCAAAGGCACGTACCGAACATGAAAAGAATTCCATTGCCAATGAATTGAAGGAATACATAGATTGCATAGCTTGGAGCTATAAGGAGTTGAGAACTTATGATCAGAATGTTATAATGCATACAATCCCTTTGAAGCCAGACTCCAAACCCTTTAGGCAAAGATAGAGGCCAGTCAATCCGTTACTAGAGCCCTTGATAGAAAAGTAGGTAAAGCGACTATTAGAAGCTAAAATCATATTTCCTATTAGGTATTCCACATGGGTTGCTAAATTGATCCTTGTGAGTAAAAATAATGGAGAGATAAGGCTATGTATTGATTTTAGAAATCTGAATAAGGCCTCACAAAAGGACAATTACCCTTTACCTACCATTGACGAAATCCTTCAAAAGGTAAATGGGTCGGAAATGATGTCATTCCTAGATGTCTATTCTATATACAATCAAGTCCTCATCCATCTTGATGATAGGATGAAAACCACCTTCACCACAAAATGGGGCACGTTTGCATATAGGAGAATGCCTTTTGGATTATTGAATGCAGGTGCCACATTCCAACGAGCCATGGAATTTGCCTTTAAGGGGCTCATCGGTAAGTGCATTATTGTATATGTAGATGATATTCCCGTATTTTCTAAGAATAGGGAGAACCATGTCAAGGATCTAAGGAAAGTTCTCCAAATGTGTAGGGAACATGGCATTTCACTCAACCCAAAGAAGTGCATTTTTGGGGTAACGGAAGGAAAATTATTGGGACATGTAATAATTAAAGATGGAATTTACATTGATCCGAAAAGAATAGATGTCATAAAATAGATTCCTTTTCCCAATAGAAAAAAAGAATTGAGATCATTTTTTGGGAAGATTAATTTTGTTAGAAAATTTATTTCAGGTTTTTCAGAAATTGCAAAACCCTTGAACGATATGTTGAAGAAAGAGGCCCAAATCAAATGGACGAATGAAAACAAGGATGCTTTCAAAAGAATCAAGGATGTGATTTCTAGAGCCCTAGTTTTAGTGAGTCCTAACTATGTGAAGCCTTTATACATTTACACATTTGCTTCAGACCATTCCTTTGTGAGTGTTCTAACTTAGAAGAGTGAACACAACATTGAAAATCCCATTGCCTTCCTTAGTACTCCTCTCAAAGATGCGAAATTGAGATATTCTATATTGGACAAGCAAATGTATGCCCTATTTAAGAATATAAAAAAATTTAGACATTATATAGTCCACAGTAGGGTGTTTGCTATAGTCCTAGATCCTACAATTAAAGCCATGTTTATATAGAATAAACTGGGTGAAAGGCGAGGTAAGTGGATCTCAACTCTTCAAGAATTTTATCTTGAAATTCAACCTATGGAGATAGTGTGGGGACAAGGGTTGGTTAAAGCCATAGCAGAAAATGATCCCTTAGTTTCATGTTAGCATTATGAAATAGTAGATATAACTGAAGATGAGTGGTAAGTAGATGTTGTGTATTTTTTACTGAATGGTAAGTGTCCACCACATTTAAATTCTACTCAATGAAGAGCCTTGTGTTTAAAATATGCTAATATTCTAATCAGATCCAGTGCATTATACAAAAAAAACCACAAAGGAATTTACCTTCGTTGCATTGATCGAAAAGAGGCAACATAAGTACTCGAGGAATTCCATGGTAAGTATGGGATAAGACATGGGTCTGCTAATACCACAACCCATCAAATCCTTAAAGCTGGTTACTATTGGCCTCAAGCATTTAAAGATGCTCATGATCATATGAGGTCATGTCATACTTGTCAAATCATGGTAAATAGAGAAAGGGGTTCTTCTATGCCATTACAATCTGTAATCGAGTCTAGAACTTTTGCATAATGGGGTTTGGATTTTGTTGGGATCATCAGTCCCAATTCATATGATTCCCATAAATACATTCTCATAGCTACAGATTATTGCACAAGGTGGACGGAAGCTATTCCCACTAAAAATGCCACTTTAGAAATTATTAAATTCTTAGAGGATAACATTGTCACTCGATTCGGAATGCCTAACTCCATTGTAAGTGACAACATTTCTGCTTTCTCCTCTCTAGAATTTGCAAATTGGGCATTTGAAAACATGGTGAGTTTGAAGTTTTCTTCAAATTATTATCCACAAGGTAATGGATTGGCTAAGTCTTCTAATAAGAATTTTTTGTGTCATTAAAAAGTTACTTGAAAGAAATCCTAGAGATTGGCATAACAAACTTAAGTTGACTCTTTGGGCTGATAGAATCAGAATCAAGGAATCGTTAGGAATATCTCCTTACCACTTAGTTTATGGATAATATCATATTTTTCCCACAAATATTAAGTTACAAACATTACATTTCATGAAAGATTACCTTGGAACTGATAATAAACTTGAAACTAGACTAACACAATTGATGCATCTGGATGAAAAGAGGGATGAGGCTATGCTTCACTTTAGTAAACACCAAGATGTAGTAAAAAGGTGGTTTGATAAAAATTCTAGAGTCAAAACATTTAAAGTTTTAGATTTAGTGTTGTTGTGGGATAAGAGACATGAGAGGAAAGGAGATCATGATAAATTTGATTACTTATGGTTGGGTCCTTACAAAATTTTAGAAGTCCTAGGTGAAAACAGCTTTAGATTAAAAACCCTGGACGAAAAATATTTTGCTTTACCTGTCAATGGGCTGCATTTAAAGCACTATTTCTAGGCCTGAAATGGCAAGGCCTTGTATTATATGTAAATATGTCATGATTTGTTTCTGTGTGTGTAGATTTGATTTTCTCAGGTGTGTGTTAGTTTTTTTTTTGCCTTCAACCTTTATTTTAGCATTATGAGATTGTTTTGAACAAGGTTTTGGAGGCATTTTGATTGCATTGTTCTTATCTTAGCTTAGTGTGTTGGTCATGGAACCAGTTTTAGGCTTGATATAAAGAAAAAAAAAAAAAAAAAAAAAGGGGGATAAGGGGATAGCAAAGTGGTTAGTTTGTATCCTTATCAATGTTCTAAAACTATAAGTATATGAAACAACCGAATTGTATTACAAAAATCTCCACGAGCACTGCAAACACATTAAAGAATATCGTTTGAAATTTGGGATACATGAAAGTTGTCAATTTTGCAAGATAGGGTGAATCATTTTTGTATAATCAATCTTACCCATTTATGTTTAGGATGCATTGCATAATAGCCTTGAGTCTCATTCCATTCCATATTTCAAAGACAACCACCAAAAGCATGTCAGACCCTCTTAGGGTCATTGCACAATAAACATTAAGTAAGGTTTTGGGGTTGGAAACTGATGCCGCATTGTCTTGAATTAGACACGTTTTGCACATATAAGGAACATATTGGGAAAAATGGTTGAAACCATACTTGGAAGAAAAGTGAGGAGAAAATAATTTTTCTTGTTTTTCCCATCATGCAAAACATAGTACATGAAATAGTGGTTTTCACCACTCTACCTCCATAACATCACTTAGATTGAAAGTATCATACTATGTGTCCCTCATAAGGATGAGTAGTCATCCCTAAGATTCAAGGAAGCCATTACCACTCCACCTCCATAACATCACTTGGATTGAAAGGATCATACTACATGTCCATCATAAGGATGAGTAGTCATCCCTAAGATTCAAGGAAGCCATTACTACTCCACCTCCATAAAATAACTTGGATTGAAATGATCGTACTACATGTCCCTTGCAAGGATGAGTAGTCATCCCTAAGATTCAAGGAATCCATCATTACTCCACCTCCATCACATCATTTGGATTAAAAGGATCGTACTACATGTCCCTTGCAAGGATGAGTAGTCATATCTAAGATTTAAGGAATCCATCATTAATCCACCTCCATCACATCATTTGAGTTGGAAGGATCGTACTACATGTCCCTCACAAGGATGAGTAGTCATCCCTAAAATTCAAGAAATCCAAAGCCTAGACTATGGGGCTTATCTCCACTGGGGCTATAGACGTCTTACTGGCAGTGGAGTAGACTCATGCGTGGCGACATGTGTCATTTAAAAGCAAGACCTCTGACCTCTCACATGGACAGTCTAGCCTGGCAGTTATCCATAATAGGTTTATCATTTTGCTTAAGATGAGGTAATGAACTCAAATAAAAGTAGTAAGGATAGGGTTAAATTCTCATCACGCTTATGTTGAGAATTTGATTCCCCAAAGCTCTGATTTCACTTACACATGCACATTGATTCAATATGAACCAATCTTGAGATTGGGTATATGAACTCAATTAATGCATGATTGGTCCTAAGAGGGTTTGATATTTTTAATGTTTGTACTCATGCTACTAAAATTTAAGAGTCCTCGTAAAGCATGTCAGCCATAGTTCATTATGCTGGCAATACATTTGATCTTGCATAGACCCTCCATGATTCATTATATGCATTCATGTGAAATTGGAAATAGAATGGGGAACTATTTCAAACGATAAAGAATGAATCACTATGCACACATTGAGCGGAGGCTGAATAATTCTAATGTTTCATGTATTTTTTGTTTATTTACATTCTTTGGATATTTGCTAATGCTTGCAGTTAAGTTATAGGTTTTCAAGTTGGGGTTCTTATCGAAATGCTCAAGAAAATTTCCCAGTAGAGTCACCATTTTTTGTGGTTGCTCCACAACGTACCCCAAAATTGGGGATCAACCTTTTTGCATGTTTTCCAAGAAGACCGAAGTGGCCCATATGCTAAAGATCAAAGAAAAAGAAAAACACCGCAAGGAGGAAAAAGTATCGCGATATCGCGACATGTAGCATTTTCGCGGTCCAAAGCAAAGAGAAAGAGCAAGGAGAAAAAGTGTCGCGATATCGCAACATTTTGCATTTTCGTGGCCAAAAGAGAAGAAAGAAAAATGTCGTGATATCGTGACATGTTGCATTTTTGCGGCCAAAAGAGAAGAAAGAAAAAGTGTCGCGATATCGCGACAAGTTGCATTTTTGCAGCCAAAAGAGAAGAGGAAGAACAAGAAAGAAAAAGTGTCGCGATATTGTGACATGTTGCATTTTTGTGATCAAAAGAGAAGAGAAAGAACAAGAAGGAAAAAGTGTCATGATATCACGACATGTTGCATTTTTGCGACCAAAAGAGAAGAGAGACAAAAGTGTCACGATATCGGGACATGTTGCATTTTTACGACTCAAAAAGGGCAGGCAGGTAGAGAAACAAAAGTGTCACGATATCGCGACATGTTGCATTTTCACGACTCAAAAGGGGCAGGCCGGCAGAGAGACAAGAGTGTCATGATTTTGTGACATGTCCGATTTTTGCCAAGGGAACAGAGTAGTTGATAGTGCGTATGATATTAGTGATGAACACCAGGATAGTGAAACTGAAGACCGCATAGTGACATGGACATAAGGAAAAAATCCAATGAATAAGACAAAACGTTACATAAGTAATCTTTAATGATTTAGAATCATATAAGATGGTTGTTACACATGGAAGGAAATGGACGCATGCCCTTGTGGAGAAAAGGAAACGTTTTTTCAAAATCAAACCATGGGAATGAAATGAAGGGCCACAAAATAGAAACGAAAAGTATTTTTGGAAATCAAAACACATGCATGCACAAGGGAAGGAGAAAATGAACAGTCATGGAAGGGGAAACAAAATTTGTTCAGATTGTTCAGAGGTTTTAAATACGCGATTCAAAGAAGTGAGAAGGGGCTGGAAATTGTAGAAAAAAAAAACAAAGACTATCTTTTGAAATAAAGGATTTTTTTTTGGCAAGAGCAACTCTTGTGTGTGAAATCAAATGGAGATTGAAACTAAGATTGCTGCTATTTCTGTAAATATTTCCTTTGCATTATTACTTCTTGTATCTATTCGTTTACACCATAAAGTGGGTTATGATAGGTGAATGATAGAATGATGCAATTATTTGTTTCCTTAGAGTCTTGCATCTGATCTAATTTGATTGTGTTTAAGTTGCAGGTCTGTTAGGTCAGGTTGTTTTAGAATTTCATCTCATAACTTGGGGTTTTGCAGGGAGGAGATTGTTAACCAAATTAATGTCCTGTTTTGTTTTTTCCAGCTAAATTTTGTAAATAATGTTTTTGTTTTAGTTTTTTGATATTTAGATTAGTCTTTCTTTAAAATCTACTGTTACGATTTGGGTCCATTCCAAAATTTCTACATTTGTTTTCATTCTATTCTGGTCCATACCAAAATTTTTGCTAATCGTTCCTAGATTCTAGTCCATTCCAAAAAAATTATAGGTAGTTGATATCTCGATTCTGGTCCTTTTCTAGAATTTATGTTCATAAATAGTTCATTTATTGCTATAAATAATCTAAGTTATAAATAAGGTAAATAAATCTTCCAAGAGTATGCTCTACATCTGCGCTTGAGAAAGCGATCTGATCGCACCAAAAATTGGAGGGTTTGTTTATAGATCTAGTGTTTCCCAAAGAAAACCAGGGATTAATAGTGGAGAAGAGAAAGCCGCTTTTAGATCCACTTCTTTAATTTAGATTTTCATTCTTGCATATCCAAACACCTTCATCTAATTTTTAGATAAAATATGGGTTTAGGAGGGCTACTAATTCCAAATGCACACTAAATCAGATCAAGTGAACGAATGCTAACATTGCTAACTTTACTAACACCAAATGCTAACATAGGGATAGTGGAACACTTTTAAATGAAGATAAAACGAACCCACTAACTCTAAATGAACCTCATGTTAAAGGCACAGAGCTTAAAATGAAGTGGCTCATACCACACACTTTCTCATTTGGAATCCTTTTAAGCTGAAGATAAAAGAGGTTACTAACTGGGTTTCGGGTAGATTACTTTAATCTCAAGAACATTAAAAGAAGCTATCTTCACATTTGGTTGATTTAATGGATTATGGTTGAAAAGTACTTGTTCGAATAATTAAAGGCCCCTTGTTAACTATTACTTGCATGGTTTAAGTTATTTTGGTATACATTCATTTATTTTAGTCTTGAGTGATTATATGCAATATGAATGTTTGTTCACAAGCACCTTGGAGAAATGAATAATGCTATTTAATTTCTTTGCAAGTGAGAGTTTCCTATTTGAGACTCTAGTTGTGGTGATCATTTTGCTATAGGGAAAAATATTGACTCAATAGATCCCCCTATCAGGGATGAGTCAGGCCCTAACAGGGCATGTCCCCTTTGTCAGTAGGTTGTCCAGCTGTCCTATTAGTATAGTTTTTTTTGGGCCATCATCTAGTGTCCAGTCTAGGCTATCGGTAGGGAGTTTTATCACGTATCTTCATAGTCCCCCATGTGGGCCCATAAAGGCCTACGAATTCCATGTTTGAGTCTATGTCAGGTGTAGTTTGGCTTGACCAGCTCAACCAGACCTCTCAATTGCTTAGGGGTCACAGTCTGGCTTGTCTAGCTCAGCCTCTTAGGGATCCGTTATTCAAATTTGATCAGTAGGTATTATCTACCAAGGCAAAACCTATGCCATAGTATATATTAGAAAGTGAAACAATTTTAAAAATTAAAAAATTGCCTTGGTCTCCTAACGTGGTGTAGTGATCATCTGATCACCCACTCTGATACGATGAAATATTTGAGCATAAGCATTAGATATTATTGAAATAACCAAAGATGATTTATACAAAGTGACTTAGGCTAAATATAGCCTCATGCAGTGCATAAAATAACAATCCCTAGTTTGTAGCTAACCGTATGCAATATGGCACTAACAACTTACATCTAATGCTAACAAATAATTAAAATATGCTAACAATAATAACTTACATATTTGCGATATGAATAATGCAAATATCATTAGGTAAATAATAAAGTAATAAACTAATACACCTATGGTAATTACCCAAGTAATGGGATAATTACTGTAACATGAGTAAGCTAAAGGTAAAAATTAGATCATATATTATTTCAAAGATGTGGGGAGCCACC
Organism: Wollemia nobilis; assembly: GCA_028583015.1. Lineage (NCBI taxonomy): Eukaryota > Viridiplantae > Streptophyta > Pinopsida > Araucariales > Araucariaceae > Wollemia > Wollemia nobilis. The sequence goes on from JAQPPZ010002291.1 coordinate 1,814,984, forward strand.
TAATATGGTGAATTTAATGTCAAGTCAGCTCATGACTTTACTAACCCAACTATAGAATATGGTTTTCCATGGAAGAGAATATGGGGGAAGAAAGCAATTCCTAAACAAGAGGTCTTCTTATGGTTGGCTACACAAAATAAGATATTGACTATAGATAAATTATAGAATAAATGAATTTACTACCCAAATAGATGCTTCCTCTACAAGCAGAGAGGATTCAGTTCAATATACCTTCCTAAAATGTGACTACTCACTGAAGATACTTTAAGAATTAATAAGTAAGTGGGGGTGGTAAGGGATTTATTGAATACCATGCTATATTTGTTAGAGCAATGGGATATGCCTTTCACTAGTCCTAGGCTTAATGGAATTTAGAATATAATATATTTCCACTATGCTTGGGGAATATGGTTGGAAAGGAAGCCAGGGGAAAGTGCTATTGTTCAAGATGAATAAGGGAGGAAAAATGATGTAGTTTATAAATTTAGGAAATCACTACAAGCCACCAGATAGAATCTTGATCTCTATTGATAGGGGTAGAACTAGCAAGAGAATTGGAAGTTAGAAACTTATGTGTGAAAGGATATTCTCTCTGAATATCATTAAATATGTTAAGCAAGAACCAAATACAAATTGACAAATAGGTAATGCTTTTCAAGATATTAGAAATTATCTCCAAGCCTTTGTTGAGGAGGAAGTAGTCGATATATAGGGAAGGAAATATGGTAACAAACATGTTAGCCAATAGGGGATTACTGAGAGGAGGATAAAAGGTGGATACTCCTAGGGAAGATCCACCTGGATATTTTTTAGAATAGTTTATAAATAGTGGCTTCTAGATAATACATATTTCTTGAGGTTTGTTTCTCCATAGGTGTTGGAGAAAAGGGATGATATTTTATAGAAGGTGACCTTATGAATTTTTTGGTGGTCAACCATAGACATTGATTACATCTACAAAGTTGGGTACTTCCTTCATAGTTTGAGTATTTTACCTTCATAAATAACTCTTTGTTATAGTGTTTTCTAGGTTTACTCCTCCATAAGGATCAAAACCAAGGTTTTTTGGATAGGAATCAAAGCCAAGGATTATTTGGGTTTGCTTCTCCAGAGGAATTAAATCCAAGTTTTTTTGGGGTTTATTTCTCTATAGAAATTAGAGCCAATATTTTTTAGGTTATTTCTCTATAGGAGCTAGAGCTATATTTTTATGAGTCTTGTTGGGGACCAAGAGTGACCCCCTTGTGCTCCTTGGGCATCATGACCCTTGTATTTTTGACCTCAATGTCTATTTCCCCCTTGGATTAGTGGGTGTATCCAATGACTTGTGCCAATCCTAGGATGTCTAGGGAAGCGTGGGATGTGGCTCCCATTCGATGAACTCCAAGGTTTTTTACCCAAGGTCAGTTCCTTGCTTTTAGGTGTCTTCTTTAGCACTTGTCATTTTTCTTCCACTATGCTACTCTACTCCTAACCTAGACTACTTCAAGGGGGGAAAGGGGGAAAGGGGGGGAAGGAAAATAAAGTAAATTATGAAAAACAATAAAATACAAGAAAACTAAAGAAAAACAATAAATTGTGAGAAATATAAAGCTATCTAGACTAGCCTAAGGGGTGGTGATGATCTAAATAAAAATATTACTACTCTCGTAGTGCTCGATAAGGTTTAAATGAACAAATGCATGATAAATGATAGTACACAAGGAACACAATATCCTTTTGAGGATGTGTAGTAGAAACAAAACACCCATGCCAAAACTAGGATAGAGATAAGTAAATATTCAAAGATTCTTTATTAATGCAAACTTTGAGTTACATACATGTAGAGGGAATAGGTTCTAAAACTACCCAACAAGCCACACAAGGCTCAAGCTAGTCTAGGGCATAGATGAGGATGAATAAAAGCACCCTCTTAAGGATGGATGTCCTTAAATGGATACAATGATAAGAAGAGTACATATTTATAGATTACATGGGGCATTTCCCCCTTTTGAATTTAAAATTATCTCATCTAAAATTCTTGTTTATAGTACTTTTGCATTGATGGTGCTAGATCCTAAGGTTGATTATACTTGGAGTTGCTATCACCGAGGTCGTGTTGCCCATGTTAAAGATTTTCTTTAAAGATATATACCATTAATTCTCTTAGATCTATGGCCACTCCTTTGGAAGTCTAATGATGGTGTCTTAAATGTTGTATCTCATTTCAACTAAAATACTATTCACTTGGAGAACTTTACATCTCTGCATAGCCTAGCTATAGTAGTCCAAAATAGGGTGTATGGAGGGCCAACTACCCTACATAAAGGGGTTTGGGTGTGAGAGTCCTTGAAGGAAAAAAATTTCTCCTAAAATTTCAAAGCATAGTTGGATGTTTTTTGACAAAAAATAATCATCCCTTATTTTGGTTGGTTTTCCTTATGGTAGTCCTTCTTGCTTTATCCCATTTTTCTAGTTGCCACTACTAGATAGATGTATGTAGTTGATTGATATGATCAGGAATCCCCAGACCAAACATTTATTTTGGTTCTAATGTACTATGGGAGCTTGTGGTTCTTACTAGAATTTTAGTTATGCCTTTAATCAAGGAAGGTCCAATCATCAGAGCTATTTTTACTTTTTTGAGGCTTCAATCTATCTGGTTCTACCCAAGTCTTTGTCTAGTCTTTGGGTGATTTGGTCTCCTATCAAGTCTAACCTTCAAAAAGAGGGAAAATAACCTTACTCCACCCAAGTGTAGTGAGAATTCACTACAATAATTGGAGCTAGTGTTTTCTAGGTTTATTTCTCCATAGGGATCAAAGCAAAGGGATGAAAATTTATAAAATATAATCCTATGGATTTTATAGTGGTCATTCATACGCGATGATTTTATTACATTTATGGATCTAAGAATTAGAACTAGGTTTTTTTGGGTTTATTTCTCCATAGGAATTAGAGCTAGGGAATTTTTGGGTTTGCTTCTCCACAAGAAATTGAGCCAAGGTTTTTTTGGGTTTGCTTCTCAACAAGAACTGGAGACAAGGTTTTTTGGGTTTGTTTCTCCATAGGAATTATAGACAAGGTTTTTCATGGTTTGTTTACATATAGGAATTGGACCCATGGTTTTTGGGGTTTTCTTCTCCACAAGAATCAGACCTAAGGTTTTTCTAGGTCTGATTTTCCACAGGAATTGAAGCCAATATTTTTTGGGTTTGCTTCTCCACAAGAATTAGAGCCAAGATTTTTCTGGGTCTGCTTATCCATAGGAATTAGAGCTAATATTTTTTTGGATTTTTTTCTATAGATGCAAAAGCAAAACACCAAAAGTATATAACAAGATAGATTGAAATAAAGAATCAATATTGCATAAAAAGAGATCATTTTATTAATATGGGGGGAGCCTCAAATATCCAATGTTACAATGAAAGAATTGATTTCTTTGATATAAATATTTACAATAACTAGGGTTCTCTGAAACCCTAGTGAAAAGTGTTGGTGTATCTTCAATCTCACTTCTGATCCCAACTGGCATGAGTGGGCTTCATGCTTATCTGGTACTAGGCCACTCTAGCTTAAATAGTTGTACAATGCTTATGTATCCCCAAAACCTGCACATAGAGAATGATATAATAGAACTAGTAGTAACTTTGAGGGCTCCACTATGTGAGACCCTCAGAAATCAAAACAACCCCTAAATACCAATTAATAAACTGCATAAAAAATATGGAAATAATGAAAGTAGTATAACAATAGAAATATTTACCTTGCTTAACTTGTCATTTTTTGATCTGTGATGGTTGTTGCAGGAACTTGGTGTGGTGATGTCCTAGTGTCACCTAAGGGCTTCTCTAGTCTTTAGTAGTAAGTTTTAAGGTTCCTGTGAACACTCAACAACAGTAGAAAACACCTATGGGTGCTTGGGGATGGCAGGAGTACCCATCAATACTTGGCAATGGAAGGAAGTGTCCAGAGGTGAAGATTTGTAGAAGCAGATCTGGTTGAGAGAGGAGAGTAGTGACGAATGTGGAGGCGAGGGCAAGTGAGAATGGATGGTGTGAAGTACTTAGGATTACTCAAACTCAAAATGCTTAGGCTAAAGACTTAGGGGTTGAGCCATAAAAATTGCTCCTATTAATAATCCACACTAGGGCATGTTAGGGTTTGAATGACACGAATTGTGTGGATCAGATTAAAACACATTAGAGGGTGGATATTAATTTTGGGTGTGTGGTATGGATTGATGTAGGTGGATGGCTAGGATTAATTCAAATTAGATGGTTGAGATTTATTTACATATATATTACTTATATTTATTAAATATATATAAAATATAATATTATAATATTAGTATTAAACATATATTTAACAAATATGACTAAATATATATAAATAAATGCGTAAAATGGTGGGAAGATCTGGATGGACGACAAGTGGCTAGATTTTGGTATCTATAGTTTGTCCATAAAAATTGAGGCTCTAGTTTTTTTTTGGGTCTACTTCTCCACAAGAATCAGAGCCAATATTTGTATAGGTATGTTTATCTACAACAATTGGAGCCTAAGTTTTCTAGGTTTGTTTCTCCATAGAAATTAGAGAGATTTTTTGGGGGGTTGCTTTTCAACTAGAATTGGGTTTATTTTTCCACAAAAATTGAAGCCAAGGTTCCTAGGTTTGTTTCTCCATAAGATTTGGATAAAGGGTTTTTCAACATTTTATCTAGGTGAGCTAGAACTCCTTGCGTGTGTGTGCTAGGAGGTATTATTGGACCTGTATTACCTCTAGTAAGAAAATTTTTTGTATCTATAATTGTACTTTTATAAAATGTTTTGGGCCCATTCAAAATATTGTTTTCACCCTAATAAAAAATAGTGTCTTCATTTCTCTAGAATGATCAAATGGTTGTGCTAGGATACATAGGTCTAGTTGTTTTGCAATGATGAATCCATTGTATTGGTACATCTATAATTATTCATGCCAAAATAGTTGGGTGTCTCATGAAAGAAAAAATAATTAAAAAAATAAAATATATCTAAAAAATAAAAAATAGAAAAGGGGTATCCAATGAAAGTTACCTTGGATTTTTGCCATAATTTTCCATAAGATAGATGGAAAATATGGATTGCTTGAGTGAGGGATGCATGTGCCAAAACAACTTGTAGTAATCATCTTGGACTACGTGCATAGTAATTTTTTGTTTGTGGCAACCCATGATTGTAGATGATTCCAAGGTACATGTGGCATGTGGGTTGCAACAAAGTAAAAAATAATAAAAGGTTCCCCTCCCAATACCACACATTATTAGCTAACTTGGTATAATTATGATTGCAAATTCAACAAGCCTTCAAAGATGCATTATATAGAAAATAATGTATTAACTACAAGTGAAGCTAGTACATGTCAAAGAATTATGAGAAGATTTTACAATATTTGAAATAAAAAAAACATGTTTTGTCATCATATTACATCCACCAATGGTTTTCCACCTTCCTCATGGTTTTTACAAGAATCAAGCAAGATTTGAATCATACACCAAAATAAAAACCACGTCGAAGCATGCAACTGACAATATTACTTCCAAATCATGTGATAGTTATCAAGATATGATTAACCCATAATTGAGGAAATCATTGTCATAGGTAGACCTTTCAAAAGGTAATTTTTGTTGTCTTCTTCAATCTGGTAGAACAAAGGCAAATTAAAATTTGTAAAAGTTTTGTTGTGGAAGTTTTCTTGAGTTCTCATAGAGATATCAATAGCAATTGTGAGGTTTATTGTTCGATGTAGAAGAGATAAAGTACTATGGGTGGAAAAAAATGAAAGGTTAAACCTGATAATATCAATGAGCTTAAAATACATTCTAAATACATCATGAATTTTTAGAAAGAAGGATGGATAAAATTTATATGAAAATTTGAAAGGCATGTGGAGCCATTGGCAACCACATTCAAGCTTTTACTTCAAAGCAACCACATAAAAATAGAAGGGACTATAATTAAGGAAACCCCTATGATTCTTAGCACTATTTCTAAAATTCCTTAGGAAGAAGAAGATATATCAAAGTTAGCCAAATCCACCCTTGCTAATATTTTAAATGAGTTTAGGAAATTGGGTAATACTAATCCCAAATTTAAAATAAAAATAATAAATGTAATGGTATGAAGTGGTATTGTTTAAATTCACCATATGAGAAAATTGCATTATGGGTCATGAAGTATTTAACCTGTGATGGTCAATTCATTGTTCTTTTACTTGAACATATTTAAGATCAATGAATCATGTCTCCCAATGATTGGTGAGGATGCTTCCACCAACTAGATGGGGAGGCACACTTGACACAGGCTCTTAGTGTTAGAGTATAGATGATGTGGACACATTTTTGTCTATGTATCATTTTTTCTATGACATTATACATAGTATATTATGAACAGTTAATATGTATTGATATTTATTGATGAGGTGGATTATATTGTATGATGATTATTTGATGTGGATTTGTTACATACATGAAGTTGTATTTAAATGTAGTTTTTAGGATGATGTTGAATGATTTAATGTGAACAATATCTACTAGTCATATAAATATATTCATCCTTAGACATGACCTTGTATCAAAATGACATGTAATTTTGAACTTGTATTTGTTTTGCTATAATGTGATGAAGCAAGATTTAGTGCAATTTGATAGTTGAAAAGGTAATTGATTAAGTGGATAAGGGATTAATAATTGAGGTTGTGTTTATATTATTAATGATAAATTTATTAATGGGATTTTAAGATTAGTGATGAGCACTTAATGTTTTTATGATATAATAGTTAAGTGGGTTGTTAAAATTGGCTTAATATTATAATTGATTTACTTTTTGGAAAATGGTGATGGCTGAATGTATGTATGATTAATTAATTAAGGAGAGTTATTAGTTTTGGTTCAAAATGTGATTTATTAAGGAAGAAAAATTATGACTTATGGTTGACTAAGTGGGTTTAAAAATTGTTGGATTAAGTAATCAAATTTAGGATTGAGTAATTAATATTTAAACGAGTACTTTTGAGCAATGGACTTGAAAAAGAGCACCTTTAGAAAAGGAAATAATCTAAATGGAACATTGTTAAAATTGTATACCTTTAAGTATGAGCTTAAAGGATCTTTTTTTATGTATTACCTTCAAATATGAACTTGAAAGACCTTTTTGTCATTGATTACCTCTAAGCATAAATGTGAAGGAGCTTTTTGTGATTGATTTCCTTCATGCGTGAACTTGAGGGACATTTTTGTGATTGATTACCTTTAAGGGTGAACTTGAAGGATATTTTTTGTAATTGAATACATTTATGTATGGATTTAAAGGATTTTTTTGTTATTGATACCTCCAAGTGTAGATGTGAAGAATATTTTTGTGATTGATTTACCTTCAAGGGTAAACTTGTAGGATCTTTTGTAATTAACTACCTTTAAGTATGAACTTAAAATACCTTTTGTGAGTGATTACCTTCAAGGATGAACTTTTTTTGAAGATATTGAAAGTAAGTGCATATCAGGGGCCACCCTTATCATGACTTGAACTTGGGTCTCCATTAAAAGAGCCCAATAATTTTTTCCATTATGGTGTCCCTGTTAGGACCCTTCAAGGGTGAACTTGAAGGATCGTTTTTGATTGATTGCCTTCAAGGATTAACTTGAAGGATTTTTATGTAATTGAGTACATTTAAGTACAAAATTAAAGGATTTTTTTTTTGTAATTAAATACCTCTAAGTATGAACTTAAATGAAATCTTTGTTATTGCTTACCTCTAAGCATAAACTTGAAGGATATTTTGTGATTAATTACCTTCAAGAATGAATTTGAAGGACCTTTTTATGATTGATTACCTTCAAGGATGAACTTGAAGTATTTTTCTGTAATTGACTACCTTTAAGTATGAACTTAAAGGACATTTTTATAATTGATTACCTCCAAGCGTAAACTTGAAGGATCTTTGTGTGATTGATTGTTTTCAAGATTGAACTTGAAGGACCTTTTTATGATTGATTATATTCAAACATGAAATTCAAGGACCTCATTGATTCACCCTTAAGTGGTGGCCTCTTAGCATGATTATTGGATAAGTGCTCAAGTGGTTTTAAATGCATAATATTTAGGCAAGGGTCTAGAGGGCACTTTTTGTAATTAAATAGCTTTAAGTATGAACTTAAAGGAGTTTTTGTAAATTATTACCTTTAAGTGTGGAATTGAAGGGTATTTTTACTATCAACTCTTTCAAGTGTAGACAGAGGTTCTTATTGGAGTTGAACGGTATTTTTATTGCAAGGTTCTACTTGGAGCTAAGTATTGGAGGTTCTTCTGGTGTAGTGCATTATGGCTTGGGAGTTTGTCTTCATGAGCAGCTCTTCACAGTTTATTTTTGGATTGGTAAGGGTCCACATGCTTATTATTGTGGTACTGCTCTTTGGATTTCTATATGTGGGCTTGGTGGTGGGTTTTTAGTTTTTTTTGTTGCTTGGGATGGGCCTCTGTGATGATTGTTGATGTGATCCTATTGGTCATCCTCTTCTAGATCCCTGAAGCTATTCATTAGTGGTGTTGGAGGATGCTTTGGGGTTCTTGCTAAATGTTTTGGCCTTCAAGGGTACCCTGCACTTATCGTTGGCATCTCGTGCTTCATCGCTCCTTCTATTGACATTCCCTAGGACCTCCCCACCTCTTTCCTATGGGTCATGGTTTTGCACTGATGTTTTCTCTATCTTCTTTAGCTTCTGATTATATTTCCTTATTGCCATAGGATTTCATGGCATGTGTAGTCCCCTGTTTGTTGTACCTTTTTTAGGCTTGTGCGGGATGATGTTCCTTTGCATCCCTATATTTGTTTTGGGTGGTTTCCAAGCCCCTTCCTATTGCTCAAGGGTTTTATGGTTTTTTTCATGGTTTTCCAGTATTTTTACTCGATTTTTGTATTTTTCCCTGTGTGGGATTCTTTATTTCAAATTTTGATGGGTTGTTGTTTGCTTGCCTATTGGGCGGTTCAAACTAGTGTCTAGGCAGGAGTTTCAAATATTTTTTCTTGCTTTCTCCTTCTCCCACTGGGTGGGCTTTTCAAATTTGTTTTAGGGTGGGATTTTCCTTTTCTCTCGCATCCTTGGAAGGCTATCCTTAATCCTGTATTAAAAGGCTATCCTTTAGCCTATCCTAAAAGGCTTTCCTTAAGCCTATCCTAAAAGGCATTCCTTTTCCTTAAGGTTTTCCTTTCCTATGGCCTTACTATGGCCTTGTTTAAAAATTCTCTTGCCTTGTTGTAATCAGGTTTTGGATCCCTTGATAAAAAACCACTTTAAATTTAAATGATAAAAAAAACTCTTTCAAGTGTAGACTTGAACGACCATTTTATTTTTGACTACCTTCAAGTGTGGACTTGAAGGACCATTTTTTTTTTGCATTTGATAATTATTTAATGAAATTAACAATATTTTCCTTAAAGTGAGTTGCTTAAAGGGATATTATTTTAGTTGATACTAAATGGCAATTTTTTTCTTGACCCACTTTTAGGAAAGAATCCTAAAGGAGACCATTTTTTGGATTTATTAGCCCTTATGCAAAGGCCTAAAGGTCACTTTTTGTATTGAATAACCTTTAGGAAAGGACCTAAAGGGCACATTTTGCATGGATTAACCTTTAGATGAATTCCTAAAGGGAAATTTTTGGATTGATTAACCTTAAAGTAAGGGCCTAAAGGAAAATTTTTTTGCATGGATAAATATAAATGTCTAAAGGACACTTTTTGGATTGATTAACCTTCAAGGAAGGGCCTAAAGGATATTTTTTTGCATCGATCAACCTTTAGGCAATGGCCTAGAGGGCATATTTTGTATTGATTAACCTTTGTAAAAGGGCCTAAAGGGTACTTTTTTTGTATGGATTAACCTTAAGGAAATGGCATAAAGGTCACATTTTGAATGGATTAACATTTAGAAAAATATCTAAAGGAAAATTTTTGTATTGATTAAACTTCAAGCAAGGGATTAAAGGGTATTTTTTATTTGGTTTGATTTGGTTTGTATAATTATGTGGGATAAGCGTGAAAATGATAGATATCCCCAAGTGGGAGACATGTTGCTACTTTTTATTTTATTTTTATCCCCACACATGTAGAGATTAGGTGGGGGAAATGAATGATGAAATTGATTGGAATATCATCACCATAGATTATTATAGTATAGATAATATAACCATTGATGAAAGAGAAGAAAGGATATGAATGGGGTTATCATAACCATGTATTATTATAATGTAAATCATATAGCTTATGATGAGATAGAAGAATGGATATTGATTGGGCTATCATCATCCATGTATAATCATTTTGCCAATCATGTAGCCCATTATGAGATATAATAATGGATATTGATGGGGTTATCATCATTATATATTATCATGATGTTAATCACATAGCCCATTATAAAACAAAATAATGGATATTAATTGGTCTTACATCACCATGGACTATCATAATTTCAATCATGTAGCCCATGATGAAATAGAAGAGAGGATAGTTTTTAAAAAATTTACCATCAATATTTATGGATGTCATACTTTTAATCATGTGGAAAATGATTGATAAAGATCAAATTATGTGATTGATTATTATGAACACCTTATAAGCATGTGAGGAAATAGGATGTGTAAGTCCATCACCTATTAGGTGTACAAGGTGGCCAAGAATAGTGAAGTTGAAGTAATGAATAGATATGGAGATATTGTACCATAAATACCTATGAATAATATAGTAGTCATCATGTGGCAATGGAAATGGTTGTAGTTTTAAATAATATGGTATATAAGACAAACTATATAATCTCATAGTGTTTTCTATACCTCTTTTGTACAAAAAATGTGAAAAATAAGGGTGACTATTTAGTCCATGCTTTTGTTAAAAAGAGCTATAAGAACCACATTTAATAGTTGATGAAAGAGGAAATATAGAGAAATAGGAGATACGAGAAAGAAATTTGTAAGAGTCCACTCTTGGTTCCATATAAATTTATTAGGCTAATAGACCTTGGGGGTCTATTTTGTGGTAGGTTTATAAAGTATTATAAATTCACTAGGCATTAGACCTATAAATTCCATCACCTATTAGGTTTATAAGGTGTTCAAAAGATGATAGTGATGCTTGGGGATAGTAAAATCAACTAATTTTTTAGGCAAATTGATAGTGAGGAATGGTTGCTAATATTCAAATTTGATCAACAAGTAAGGTACTAGGAAGACCTGCTCATATAAACCACCTAGTACAAGTGTAATGTAGAATGAATAATTCCTAACTGTTAGAAATAGATTATATTACATCATTTGGGTCATGTAAATATACCTTCCTAGGTACATACTTAGGACATTATATTACTTTAGGGGGAATTTATCTAGTTACTTCATATAATATAATAAATGCACAAGTTTAAATGCACAAGTTGTATATGTGCAAGGTATCCCTTGCACAACTAAGTAAAGTGTTGGCCAAGGAATATATCATCCTATATAAAAAGGGTCTCATTGTAACAAGGAGAATATAGAATCTTAGAGCATATTCGTAGGTAGTAGCATAGTTATGTGTAGATCACCATATATTGGTGATGGGTGCAATGTAGTCTAGTAGATTTTCTCATAGAGTTTCCATTTCCTCCATAGCTATATTGTATTCATTTTTATCATTTCTATTTATAGCATATTTCATTCATCTCACAAATTTACTTTCTTTCATATTATTTTGCATCTTGTGATTGTTATCTCCCATTGCATATTGCATCAAAATCTAATAGTGGTATCAGATCCATGATAGATCTAGCCATAGTAGATCAATAAGGAAAACCACCATTATCATTGAGCCTAAGTTTTTTGTTAACCTAACGCACTATTGGACCAACCATTGTCAAAAACTCTTAGAAGTGTCTAGGTGGTAGAATTAGAGGGAGCCGCAAGTGAGGGATAAAAGAAATATTAGTTCCAAAAATACTAAAATTACATTTGGCTAGAGTATTTCCACAAAGTTGTAGGAAAAAATTTTTAAGACTAGGACTGAACATTCAATCCACTAGATTTACAAATCAACTAGTGAATATCATTCAGGATATCTAGAATTTGTTAACTATTGCCCAAAGTTTATTTTATTGTAAAAAAATAATTTTGAGATGATTGGGACACCTCCTACAACATAAATCTAGGGGAAATCAATTTTTTTGCCCAAAGGTTGGTGTGCCTTCATAGTGTAGATATTATTTCCTTGTGCAAGAAAAGAATACCATGGAAGAAGACTTCTAGAGAAGAGTCGTGGTGAAGTTAGGAGTCTCCATTACTCGATTGAGAACTTCAAAAAAGAAAAGAAGTACATAGTAGCCTTGATCTAGAAGAAAAGGCCATAGAAGCCTTGATCTAGAAGAAAATGCCATAGAAGCCTTGATCTAGAAGAAAAGACTATAGAAATATTTATCAAGAAAAAAAGGCCACATAAGCCTTCATATTGAAGAAAAGGCCATAAAAACCTTATACCATAAGAAGAGGCCACATAAGCCTTGATACTGAAGAATAGACCACAATAGCCTTGATACTGAAGAAAAGGCCACAAAAGCCTTGATACTAGAAAAATGCCATAGAAGCATTGATCATAAATAATAATCTAGAAGAGAGTATATAATTTAGAAGTAGATTAATACTTTAGTACTAATAATTTATTGTAGGGAAAGGATATTTAGTGAGTTTGGAAACTTCATAAAAGAAATTTTGGAAGAGCATATTCTTAAGAATTAATCCAACACCTAAAGGAAAATTAAAGGTAAAGATATCAGGAGAAGATCTCATTGAAGAACTTCTAGAGTCCTACTCAAATCTAGAAGCAACATAATCTAAGATCCAAAAGAGTATCTCACCACAAACACTTCCAAGAGAATAAGGTTGAATAAAAAGTCTCAAGGAGGACTAGAAGAATCCTCAAGATCAAATACCTTGGGGAGGTCTCAATGAGCATCCAATAAAGGCTTGGATATCCTTACTAAAGAAATAATCAAAGGAGAATTCATTTGAGAAATTCACTATAGAATATAGTGAAATATTTGGGATAATTATCGCCATATGACAAAAATCCTAAAATAAGAAGAAGAATTTGGTAAGGACTACCAAATATTAGAAGACCTCAAGACATTCAAAGTATTGAAAAGAAGATTTTGCTTGAAATCAAAATTCAACAAGAAGACTTGAAGACAAGAGAAGCCTATCGAATCCAATATATTTGAAGATTGCCTCTCAAAAAAAGAAGGCACTATTTCAGAGACAAAGACATCTCAAATTATACAACAAAATGATAATATTTCTTAGAGGATCAAATCATCAAAACCTAGGCTCGTAAAAGAAAGTTCAAGATCACTTTTTGGTGAAGAAGAAACTAAGTAGCAATATCCTACTCAAAGAAGCAACTTGGTGATCTTAGACACCAATATCTACATCCTCTATAGAAGATACAAAAGAGCTACAAAATCTTTCAAAAATGTAAGAAACTATTGGTGCAAGTAGATTAATTAATTGGATTACTTATTAGATTTGTTAAATAACCTTTATTTGGATTAGAGTTGCAAAAGAGTAAAATTGAATTACAGTATTCAAAAGTGCAAAATGGAAAAGGTCATTTTAAGGTTCATTTGCACATTAGCTTTGGAGTTGATTAGTTACAAAATTACAACTATCTATAAACTACCAAATATCTACTTTGGAAAGAAAAATAAGAGTAGTTCCTATAACTTTATTTGTAGTGAAATTGGAGAATAACTCTTGAAGATTGTAAATAACACTAGGTTATACTCAGAGATGGGGTTAATAGCATAAGATAAAACTTTTAATTTTCTTTCCAAAACAATATAATCCAATATTATCAATTAAAATAATGAAAAAATGCAGAAATCATCACACACATAAGAGACACAGATTTAACATGGTTCACCCAATATGGGCTACATCCACAGAGAAATATTTCTTATAAATTTTCTCAACAATTGTTTGTGAACCAATTCCCTATTACAATTTTTGTGGACCTTTATCCACAGGAGATACCAATCCCCTCAAATTTGGTTTTTGGACCCCTATCCACAAGAGATATCTATCCCCTCTACTCTAGTTCATGGACCTCAATCTACAAAATATACCAATCCCCTCTACTCTAGTTCATGGACCTCTATCCACAGGAGACACCAATCCCCTCTATTATATTTTGTGGACCTCTATCCATAGGAGACACCAATCCCATATAATTTAGTTCATAGATCTCTATCAGTAGGAGACACCAATTCCATTTGCTCTGGTTTATGCTCCAAAGCCTACTCACAACTCTGCTCAAATTTTCTCCATAATATATTCACAACTTTATTCAAATCTTATTCAAAATTTCCCACAACTCTACAAAATCTACTCCCAAAAATTGCTCAAATCTACTTACAATACCTACTCAATCCTTCTCATATAACCTACTTAATCTTGCTCAAATATACTCAATAGCACTGCTCAAACTTGCTCATAATCTTGCTCATAATCCTACTCAAATATGCTCACAAACCTACTCACTACTCTGCTCAAATATACTCATAAAACCTGCTCAACTCTGCTCACAAACCTACTCAAATATTTCCTAAATATTGCATACAACCAATGCTCATACCTTTCCCAAATCTCTCATAATGATATCATAAAATTCTTTACCAATTTTTCGATGTGCTTTCTTCAATTGAAACAATTCATACATATTCTACCCATAATTCATTCAAATCTTGCACATATAGATCATGATATATTTGTGTTGAAAACTTAAAATAAACATGCTACCTTTTACATTCAATGCATTGGTTCCTTCTACATATATCACACTTATTACATTTTTAAAGGTAGCCTAGGTATAGCACTCACTCGCATATAGAATTTGAAACATTAATACCTTGCCATTCTTTTATTATCCAATGCATTTTTCCCCATTTTTATTTTGCATGCATTAATTCCTTTATTAAATAAAACTCCAAATTTGCCTCAATATAATGCACTCCAAATCTATTTTCAACAATTATGATGCATAGGAGGTCCAAGGTTCAAATATTGGGCCTCGTAATACTGAACGCTTATCCCTTTCCTAGTGCTTTAAGTGGTGTAAAAGGTTTAAAATGACTGTGGCATGGTGGTTATAGGGGTGGACTGCATGAAGAATCATGTGGCTGCTCATGGGGTGGATAGCATAGAATACTATGGTGGTCCTAAAAGATATATAACCTATCTAGATTTGTGGTGGCTACCGATTCCACCACGTAAATTAAAAAAAAAAACAATGATGATGCAACTCTATCTTCAACAATATTCATGCATCTCAAAATCTATCTTCAATAATAATGCATCTCAAAATCTATCTTCAATAATAATGCATCTCAAAATCTATCTTCAATGATAGTGATGTGCCTCAATGTATTACCAATCTATCTCAAACAAGATAATGCATTTCAAATTTATCTCAACAAAGATAATGCATATCAACTCTATATTTTCCTTTTTGATTTAAATATTAAATCAAAATATTTCAAACCCTTATTTCTCCTTTTGAGACAAACGTAATAATACTTATGAAGGCAAAAATAATTTCTTACATTTATTCATTTTATCTTTATTTGACTGTCAACCTGTTGAATTTGAATGCTTTCCAACTCCACGTAGCTACTAATCACCCGCTTCCTACCCTGGTGTTAACTCTTTGCCACATGTAATCTTATCTTATTGGGGTAGCACACACGAAAAATGTCTAAGTCCACTTCTATGCTTTTTGTGAGGAGACCACACTACTCTCTTATGCTATCCAAATGTAATCCCAAGTACACTGCACTCTTTGCACCATTTGTATGAAACCCTAGAATACTACACTCTTATGCTTCTCATGTGGAATCCCAAACATACTGTACTCTTTGCACCATCTATGTGGAAACCCTAGCACACTACACTCTTACACATTTTGTGTGGAAGCCCAAATACACTATACTCTTACTCCATTTGTGAGAAAACCCTAGCACACTACACTCTTATGCCATTTGTAGGGAAGCTCAATCACACTACATGAAATATTATAATTCTTTACTTCCTAGGTGGCTCTCCCTCCTTTTTATAATTAAAACATTATTGTGGTTCTTTATTCTCAAGCTTGACATCTTACTGCCTTAGTCTCATAGTACTATGATGCACCTTGTCGGAGCCATAACTTGTGAACCGTACACCCATTTGCCTTGAAATTTAATAGGTGGTTCCACATGCATGTTATGTATTAGGAAAATCTATGATCCTCCTGACCCTCCAAAAATCATATTTTTGGGACCTAACTCTGACATTTAGTGCCCCAAAATTAGCTTTTAAAATAGGTTCCCGAGTTTTTTGGGTTTTTTTGGTTGTTAGAAGTTTATAATATTTTGTTATACCTTAAGTTGAGACATAATATTTTTAATTAAGGTTTATTATTGTAAGAGGGATGTGTGCACCAAATTTGGGTGCAATATGACTCATTTCTATTTTTAGCAGTTTTAGAAAAAAGATATTTTTAGGGTTTCTTTGGTTTTAGGTTGCTATATGATGGATTGTAATATTTGGTAGAAGAGGTGTGAATTTAGGAATGAGAAGAATATCAATTAGAATTTTTCTTCCATTATTGCATTTGTGTTATGTGATTGGAGTCCATTTTGTTGGTCTCCTGTAGTTGAGTTTACACCATTTGGTATCAGAGCGGGTGTGATCTCGCTAGTGAAGAGAAGATGCCAACTAGAAGATATGCCCAGATGAATAGGTAGATCAAGGATATAAATGCAAAAATAGCATGACTGACTAGTGTGATTTATCACATGGGAGAGAGACGTCCCAGGGCAGGTGCAGATCAAGGATTTGATGATGAAAAAATACATGAAGAACATGGATCTGAGGTCCACATAGAAGTAGAACCAGAGGACCTAGAGGAAGAAGGGCATGGTTTTGAAAATTTACTAATACAAGCTCTAGAGGGGCTTAAGGGGAATCAATATGGGATCAAGATCAAGGTTCTCGAGTATGCTGGTGGGTTGAAACCATAGGAGTTGATCGATTGGATCAATAGCCTAGAAAAATATTTTGAATGGAGTAACCTTGCTAAAGAGAATAAGGTTAAGCTCGCATGCACAAATTTGAAGGGATATGCATTGATTTTATGGGATCATTTATAGACTATACGATAGATGAATGGAAAGTAAAAGATCAGGGATTGGACAAAGATGAAGAAGAAGTTACAAGAAAAATTTATACTTGTAGACTACTCTCAAACCCTATTTCATAGATTTCAAAATCTTCGACAGAAGAATCAAAGCATTGAGGACTATACTAATGAATTATACAAGCTATCCATTCGAGTGGAGCATAATGAGACGGAGGACCAAAAGGCTGCCAAGTATGTAAATGGCCGAAGTGTTTCTTTTCAAGATGATATGAGTATGCATCACACTCTTACAGTGGAGGATGCATATCAAATGGCCCTCAAGGTAGAGGAGAAATCGAAAATGATTAATAGAAGAGGTAAGAAGGCATTCACACCCTCTTTAGGTTGGGGTCAAAGTGGATCTAATTTTCTCAAGGGACAATTCTCAATACCTGCTAAAAAAGAAGAAGATGGGCAGAATTTGAGATGAAAAGGATACCAACGAGGTAGAGGTTATAGTGGTGGAAAAAATAGGAACAATTCAAGGAGGTCGTATACCTATTATGGATGTGGTGAGGAGGTGTCAGATCCAGCCGCAGTCAAACAAACATATAAGATGCAGAGGAATAAATTTAAATGATTTATTTATTCGAAGCACACCATCTAACTTACAACATATGCATATTGACTAATATATAGAAAAGGAAGAAGTCGGTGGGAAAGAAAATGATGGAGAGATAAGGTGGGAGGTTGGAGAGATAGAAGGGAGAAGACGGCGAAGGAGGGATAAGGGGAGAAGAGGAAATGGAGGGATAAGGAAACGGAGATGAGATGGAGGGATAAGGGAGTTAGGAAACGTGGAGGAAAAAAGAGAGGGAATATAGGAGGAAGTTAGGGTACATTGCCGACAAAGAAAATTGCCGACAACCATAGGAGGGAGTGTTCACACTAAGGCTTTAGGAAAGGGATTTTTCTAAGCCTCTTTAGTGATGACCCTATTCACACTGCAACATTCTCCCCCTTAACAAATCTTAACCTAGATACTTAGGAATTAGGGGTAATTCCAACATTCTCCCCCTTGATGTTGATGTGACTTTTTGCAAAAAGTTTCATCAGCATCACAACATTGGAAGAAACTCAATATTTTTCGTCTCCTCTAGTTTTGTAACAAGAAATCAAAAATTGTTTGTCTTGGGCACTCCTTCCATTGTTTGTGTGTGATCTCCTCCATCTTTGTTATTGCTCCTTCATGCAAGTAATAGAGTGCCTCCTTTTGATGAGCTACTCCCCCTTCATCAAAAGCTCCTTCAAATGATGGCATTCCCAGAATACCATAAGTATTGGTTCTCATTAACCAATCCAACACATTCCTTTTATCATTCATTCTATGGTCTTCAAACCATATTTCAGCTCCTAATACTCCTCCTGAGTATGTACAATGCATTGGAATTTCATTCATATTTGATGTTGCTCCTCCATAACGCAAATGCTTGAGTGCCATCTTTTGTTGATTAGCTCTCCCTTCAACAAAAGTCTCTCCTCTTGTGGTTTTCAGCAACCACTCTCTTACATCTTGATCATGATGGTCTTTAAACCATACTTTCACATTTTGATCATCTTTTACATCTTCATCACTAAACAATCCTCCACATGAGTATTTACAATTAATCATCTCACATAGATGATTATACCATACAACTCTTTCAGATATTTCTACACAAAATATCACAACAAATATGGCCATCCAATGACCAATTACATATGCAACATAAAGTTGCTCCTCACACAAATGTTCTCTCAAAACAATGGTTTTACAATATTCCTTCTCCCAAGGAATTTTAAACACATCATTTGGATCCATGTGACCCAAGTTCTTCATCATTGTCTTCTCTCCAAGAAGACTCTTCATCAAAGTTGTCTCAATGAGACAATCTCCTCTCAATAATGCCTTTGGAAGATATTCTCCTTTCTTTTCATTCCTACTCACAAAAAACAAATCATTAATCATAAAAATATTACCTTTAGTATGAGTAGATTTGGTGCTTCCCATAAAGCTATTTTGTAGCAGTTCTCCTTTGGGGTATGGTGCTTCAATATCAACCATCAACTCTTCACTAAGAGCTCTTCTCCTTTGATCAATCCATGGTCGTGTGTTGAAACACCATTCATTAAAGCAATCATACATTGTCGCCTTTTCAAGACAACTTCTTTTCTGCAATGTAGCCACTCCAAGTGAGTGATCTTCAACCATAATTGCCTCTTCAAGACAATTTTCAATCTCCTTTGATGATGCCTCCATTGCATCATGAAGTCCATTAGTGACTATCTCACTATGTTCTATCTCCTCCTTGAGATAGTGTTTCTCATAATGTTCTTTTCCTTTTATTATCTCAGCCTTGAGATAATCTGCTTTATGGAGCATGAAACTTATGCCCTTCATTTCTTCTTTCATTGATGTTTCCATAACATGGAACCCATCAATATATTTTTCTATTACACCAAATGAGTAATCGTCCTCTTGATTTGTAATTGCCTATACAAGATAATTCCTAGGTTCAAGCATTGATGTTCTCATAGTCATCACAACATGAAAACTATCAATCTCTCCTTTTTCATGTTTTACTTCTTGGGTGGATGAACAAGAAGCATCTCTATTTGTCACCCCTAATGAGTGATATCCTCCATTGAGCATGAAGCTTATGAATTTCATCTCCTCTTCAATTTCAAATTCTTGTGGATCAAAATCCCACATATCTTGAGCCTTACAATCAACAATGTCATGGGAATCAACATCCCATACAATTTGTGAATCAAGCTCCTCTTCATCTTTAATATTTTCCTTCCCCTGTAGAGGAACAATTTTATCGTCTCCTTCAAGGATATCTTGAGTTGCTCTATCAAGAGAGCATACATCCATTCCAAGTGAATGGTCTTCAAGCCAATGATTTGTCATGAACATTGCTTTTCCATCATTATGCCAACAATTTGGGGTTAGATTTTCATCACTCTCCTCCATGAGAATTTTTGGTGTATTCTCCAAAATACACTCTCCATTTGTCT
This sequence comes from Wollemia nobilis, assembly GCA_028583015.1. NCBI lineage: Eukaryota > Viridiplantae > Streptophyta > Pinopsida > Araucariales > Araucariaceae > Wollemia > Wollemia nobilis. The sequence continues at coordinate 1,835,234 of JAQPPZ010002291.1, forward strand.
CCACGCCATGTGAGTGGACTTCAGCTATGCAACACTCCATTATGAGTGTTTCTCCATCATCTGCATCTTCATCTTTATTTTGTGCCTCCTCCATGAAGCAATCTTCAATAAATAGCTGATTTGGTGTCTTCCTCATAAGACACTCTTCTGCACATGCCTCCTCCATGAGACATCTTTCATCTTCCACCACCTCATCTAGGTGATCTTCAAGCAAGGAACACTTCAATGTGAGTGTTTCTCTTCCTTCTTCTTGGAGTGATTCTTCAAGCAAGCCATCATCCACTTTAGAGTGGTCTTCACAATAAACATCATTCCCATAGAATGATCTTTCAACAATTGTCTCTTCAATGAGACATTCATCCTCTTTTCCATCAATACAATTTTGCTTTTCATCATCATATTCTCCCTCTAAAGGAAATAATTGACAATTTTCATCATATTCTCCTTCTAAAACAGAGAATTGATACTTACAAGTTTCCATGCCTTCATAAGTAACGTCTTCATCAGTGAGAGTCTCCCATGGTTGCTCAAAACAATCTTCAGATAAGTCTTCATAAGACTCTCCAAAAGGATCTTCTAGGGAACTAGGTTCTTTCTCATCCTCTTCTCCATGAAGGGATTCTTCATCACTTTTCCTTCTATCAACTGCAAATCCTCGTCTTCCTCCTCTTCCTCTTGAGGAATACACACCTCTTCTTTTATTTTCATCAAGAAGAAGTTCTCCATCATCTTCCTCCGTAAGGAAGAATTCATCATGCATGCCTTCTTCATAAGACATGTCTTCACATGCATCTTCAAAAGCTCTTGCAAAAGGATCTAATTCATAAACTTCTTCAAGAAAGCAAGGCTCCTCCTTGCTTAAACAATCTTCTTGATTGTCACACATGGATTTATGGGTGTCCTTATCAAACCCATATGTATCTTTCAACACTTGCCATGCCATTGTAGCTGATCTACAATTGGCTATAAGAGGAAAAACATTATTTTCCATTCCTCTTCTCAAATCCATAAGGGCTAAGCAATTTTGGTATTGCTGCTCTTTCTTCTCTCTTCTTTCATCTTCTTGAAGGCTGCTCCAATTTGAAGGTTCTTCATATCCTTCTTCTACAATGCTCCAAAGGTCTTTGGCCATCAATAAAGTTTTCATTCTTATGCTCCAATAAGCATAATCATCTCCATTGAATTTAGGCACAACCAAATCTTCATACATGGTTGCCATTCTGCAATCCACCATTCATCAAACTTCCACCAAGTTCTCAGCCACTCCTTTCCTGAATCGATGCAGCCTTTATGTCTTATTGGTACCAAACAGTAGCAAAACTCTCTTCTGTATTTTTAATGCAATCAGTTCTATAAATCTCTTCACTGTATCTTACTGCCCAACTCTGTCAAAAAATAGCCTTTTCATCCTCATTATGTGACAGTACCCTTCCATGTCACAACACTGCCTCCTTCTTCTCTCTTCAGCGTATATGTCTCTCTTCAACAAGATGCAACAACTTATTGTGAAACCAGTCTCACGTGGTTCTCACTTATTTGGGTAGCAATGTGACTCACCAAACAATGGTACTCCTTGTCAGAATTGCATTCAAACAATAGCAGCAAATAGCAACCAACAAAATCAGAATCAACTTCAATGGTCTACAGAATCAGCAAGTTTCTGATAGTGCAAGCTATTTTTACAGTCAACAGAGTTCCTCCCTCTGCATCATTCTCAGTTTTGGCACATTCATGTCTTAAAACATCTACTGTTTTATAACAGCCAATCACCAATTGGCAAACAAGTATTTGCAGCCATTTTTGCTACTTAAAAGCAAACTTTGATTTCACTAAAATAAGCAATTACAAAGAAAAGTAATTCTCTTACTGATTGCTTGTTGTGAGACTCCCAACACTGGCTCTAGCTCTAGCTTTGGCTCTGCTCTGGATCCACTAGCTCTGGCTCCGCTGGCTCTGGCTCTGCTAGCTCTGGATTTACTGGCTTTGGCTCTGTTGGCTCTGGCTCCACTTCAATATTGAACCCTTAAACGGGGTTCCAAGGGGCAATGCCCCTGGCGTGCCACCCCCATCACGAGACGGGGAGTCCAAAAAATTTTGGAGGTGCTAAACGGGTGCTCCGGAAGACTTCTCGTCACTTTTCAGGTTCACAGTATGCAAATTTTCAAGCCCCCTTGGGCGAGTTTTAATTGGCCACAAAAAACTCTTCAAAATTGAAAGTAGTGCATAATAGCACCCTTCAGATCAAAACATCTATCATTTCCATGAGCACATTATTCCTCCTTTCACAAATTCTCTTTAAAGGTTTTCTAAAGGTTTTTAAATAAATTTAATAACCTTTTATTATTTTTAAATTACCCTTTTTAAAAAATAAATTTATTTAAAAAAGATAATTTTAAAAATAAATAATATAAAAAATTATTAAATAAATTAAAACCTTTAAAAAACAAAAAATTAAAAAACAATTTTTACCTTTCCGTCGCGATTCGATCACGCGACCCACAGTGTGCTGAGCAAGCGCCTTAGCCGCGCGACCTCACGGCCCCTTGAAACAAAACTCGCACTACACGCCTCTTAACTCTTCCAGGCGGTAATTTTAAAAAATAAAACACTAAAAGTTTTTAGCCTCTACGGGAATCGATCCCGAGATCTTCTGCATGCAAGTTGAGGGTCTCGTCCGTTGGGCCACGCCCTTTGGACGGGAGGAAAGCACAGCCGATCTGCTTTGTAATCATCGGCGGCAAACTTTTTAAAAAAATATATTTTTCCTTTTGCATGGCGCTAGCGGGATTCGACCCGCGTATCTCCTCACCACAAGCGGACCACTCTGTCCGCTACACCACAGCCGCGGACGAGAATGAACAGGGGAGCGGCTGGTTTTATATCGACGGTGGCGAACGTTTTTTTTTTTTAAATTGCCATGGGATTATCCCACATGCGCCAGGGAATTGGCGCTAAAGGGTTTTTAACCCGGAGCGCGCGCTATCTTGTTTGACTGCCTTCGGGCAGTCGATTCTCGACCGATGCCCTTTACTGCTTCGACCAACCACCGTTCGCCACCTCACTACCACGACGTATCGCCACGTGGCAAAATTTTGCTTGCTCGTTGCCAACCAGACTGCCAATCGCCCTATGCCACGTGTCATGATCTGCTATCGCCATGTGTCATCCAGTCACCTCTGCCTCAACTGCCACACCGTTGCCACTTATCACCTTGGGAGTCATGCCATTGCCACGTGTCGCCTCGCCTGTGCACGATCCACCTCAGGATTCGTGCTTGAACTGCCTCGGGATCCATGCCCGAGCCTGCTTGTGATCCACCTCGAGATTCGAGCCCTGATGTGACCTGCTTCAAGATGTGTGCCCACCTCAAGAACAGTGCTCGCTCTGACCTCACTGCACCTCGAGAACAGTGCCCGTTCTGACCTCACTTCACCTCGAGAACCGTGCCCTGATGAATGACGAAGTCTAGCTCTGATACCAAATGTCAGATCCAGCCGCAGTCAAACAAACATATAAGATGCAGAGGAATAAATTTAAATGATTTATTTATTCGAAGCACACCATCTAACTTACAACATATGCATATTGACTAATATATAGAAAAGGAAGAAGTCGGTGGGAAAGAAAATGACGGAGAGATAAGGTGGGAGGTTGGAGAGATAGAAGGGAGAAGACGGTGAAGGAGGGATAAGGGGAGAAGAGGAAATGGAGGGATAAGGAAACTGAGATGAGATGGAGGGATAAGGGAGTTAGGAAACATGGAGGAAAAAAGAGAAGGAATATAGGAGGAAGTTAGGGTACATTGCCGACAAAGAAAATTGCCGACAACCATAAGAGGGAGTGTTCACACTAAGGCTTTAGGAAAGGGATTTTTCTAAGCCTCTTTAGTGATGACCCTATTCACACTGCAACATTCTCCCCCTTAAAAAATCTTAACCTAGATACTTAGGAATTAGGGGTAATTCCAACAGGAGGGGCACAGAGCATTTGAATGTCCCCAACATGATGTCAAAGAAAGGGGTCAAGGAGGACAAGGAAGGGTTAATTTGGTTGAGATGAAAGAGCAAGATGAGGATGAAGTTGTTGCTGACATGGGAGAAGCACTTATGATAAGGAGGATGTTGATTGTTCCTAAGAAAGAGATGGTGCAAAGAAAAGCAAAGGGACAAACCATAGATGGTGAAGATTTTTGGTTGTGAATGAACATATTTCGAACAAGGTGTACATCATGAGGGAAGGTACATAACATTGTAATTGATGGTGGTAGTTGTGAGAATATGGTGTCAAATTTCATGGTTAACAAAATGCACCTGAAATGTGAAAAACATCCTTATACATATTGCATCTCATTGGTTAAGAAGGGAAATGAGGTAATAGCAGATCAGAGGTGTTTAATTAAATTTTCAATTGGGAGCACTTACAAGTATGAAGTGTGGTGTGATGTGAACTCAATGGATGTATGTCACATTCCATTGGGAAGACCTTGGTAGTATGACAGGGATACTAACCATAATGGGAGAAAGAATACTTACACATTTTGGAAGGATGTGTAAAGGTAGTTCATGTACCTCTGAAGTAGGATGGATCGAGTGAGATCTTGTTAATGATGAAGGAGTTTCTTACAGATATCAGGGACACTAGCTTCTATTATGCCTTAATAGCTAGGAATCTAGAAAAAGAGGAAGTGGTTATAGTAGTAGCTAAGTTGCTAAGTGAATATAAAGATATCACACCAGAGGAGTTACCAGATGGGCTACCACCAAAAAGGGATATCCAACATCACATGGATTTGATTCCAGGATCAATGCTTCCAAATCAGGTAGCTTATCAGTTGAACACAACACAAAATGCAGAGTTGAGTAGGTAAGTGATAGAGTTGATAAATAAGGGATTAGTTAGGGAGAGTATGAGTCCATGTGCGACTCCAGCATTGCTAACCCCAAAGAAATATGGTGACTAGTGAATGTGTGTAAATAGTAGAGCCATAAACAAAATCACAATAAAGTATCAATATCCTATTCCAAGAGTGGATGACATGATGTATGGATTGGCTGGAGCTAAATACTTCAGTAAAATTGATCTATAGAGTGGCTACTACTAGATCAGAATTTGAGAAGGGGATGAATGGAAGATAACTTTTAAGATAAAATATGGATTGTATGAGTGGATGGTGATGCCATTTGGGTTGTCTAATGCACCCAGTACATTTATGCAGTTGATGAATAAATTACTACAAGAATATAATGGTAAGTTTATGGTTGTGTATTTTGATTTATAGTAAAAGTGAAGAAGACCATTTGTTACACCTAAAATTAGTGTTAGACGTGCTCAGGAAGAAGAAATTGTATGTCAACCTAAAGAAATGTAGATTTATTCAAGATAGTTTAGTGTTTTTGGGATTTGTAATTGTTGGCAATTTTGGGTACCTTGGGTACATTGCCTTTGCTCAAGTGTATAAGTTGTCATTGATGTCAAGAAGCTTTTGAAGGAATTTGATTTGATGTAAAATAATTTGTTTTGATGAAGGTTACGACATGACAGGTTTGAAAGAAAGTAAGTTGGAAAAATGTCACGATATCGCGACATGTCGCATTTTCGTGACTTAAGCAGGAGAGAGAAAGCTTTTTAGAAAAGTGTCACGATATCGCGACATGTCGCATTTTCGTGACTTAAGCAGGAGAGAGAAAGCTTTTTAGAAAAGTGTCACGATATCGTGACATGTCGTAGTTTCGTGACTCAAAGAGGAGAGAGAACGAACGGAGTCAAAAATGTTGTGATTTCATGACATATTGCAAGGAAGGTTGTACGGACGAAAAAGTGTCATGATTTCATGATATGTAGCAGGAGAGAGAGTCCGAAAGAAAAAGTGTCACGATTTTGCGACAATGCAGAAGAGAGAGTCCGTAGTGTGAATTGTTGCAATTTCACGACAAGTTTGAAGAGAGAGAAAGTAACACAAAAAGTGTCACAATTTCACGACATGCTATAGATGAAAATGTTCCAAGTGAGAACTGTCATGATTTCATGACATGCAGCAAAGGGAAGAGTCGGATGCAGAAAGTGTCACAATTTCGCGATAGGTTGAAGAGAAAGCTTTCGAATGCAGAAAGTGTCACGATTTTGTGATAGATTGAGATGGCAGCATATGGTTGGAGAAAGTGTCACGATTTCATGACAAAAATAGGAAGCAGGTCTTCAACAGGAGAAGAGTCATGATTTTGTGACAAAAGCAAAACGAAAGAGCAAGGAAGAAGAAGCATCATGATTTCATGACAAATTTAAAAAGGAAGAGCTCAAAGGCAAAAGCGTCATGATTTCACGACATGTTCTATTTTCACGAGCGTAAGGTAGAGAAAAGCACAAGGCAGCGAAAGTGTCACGATTTCAAGACATGTCATGTTTTCGCTAGTGCAAGAAGAGAAGAGTGCAAGGAAGCGAAAGTGTCACGATTTCATGACAGAAACTGAAAGCAGGCCTTCTATAGGAGAAGTGTCATGATTTTGCGACAAAAGCAGAAAGGAGGTCGACGAAGGGAGAAGTGTCGTATTTTCATGACAAAAGAAGAAAGGAGGTCGATGAAGGGAGAAGTGTCGCGATTTCATGACAAAAGGTAAGTTGATGCTAACAAAGACAAAAGTGTCACGATATCGTGATAAGAGCTTAGTTTAAGTCGACAAAGTCTGAAGTGTCATGATATCGTGACAAAATCCAAAAGAAAGTGTATGGTTGCAAAGGTGTCGCGATATCGCGACATGTTGTAGTTTTGTGACAGAAGCTACAGAAGAGTTACAGAGGCAGTGAAGCCGACAAAGTTAAATTTTGGTTGACAAAAATTAGGGCTTGCATCCGACATAGATTAGGGTTTGTTTTTGCTATAGCAGTCGACTAAGATTAAAGTTTTCATCATGAAAATTCTATTATAAAAGGAGGGCTATTTGGAGAGTTGAGGTGCGATTGGATGTGTTGTTGATGTGTGACGTTCGGAGATAGTGCATAGTGCAAGAAGTTCGATCGCTGAGAGTAGAGTGTGAATTCGATCATAGTGTGTAGAGTGCATTTCATCGAATCATTTTAAGTGTGAAAGATCGCAAAGGAAGTAGAGTGTGCGAAGATGATGCCGTTGTGATTGCATAGAGGTGCAAAGGTTGAAGTTCGATCAAGTGCGACTGGGATTGCGTAGAAAGAGCAGAGGACTTGTGAACTGAGTTTGATAGTTCTATCAAAGAACTTAAGGACAAAGGTGCATTAGTTCTTTAAGAAGAACCTGAGAACAGAGTTGGTTGTTGAGCTATTGTGGACGTGATCATAGAAGGCAGAGGTCTCTTAGGCTAAGCATTGAGGACAGGAGGTCTTCAGTGGAAAGGAGTTCCACATGCTGACAAGAGGTAGAGATAGTTGCTTCTAAGGGATCATTTCCAGAGTAGAGGGGAAGGTATCTCCTTTGAGCAGAGGCTCATAAATTCAGATTGGGGGAAGGTATCTCCTTTGAGCAGAGGCTCATAAATTTTGTTTGGGGGAAGGTATATCCTTTGGGTCGAGGCTCATAAACATTGTAATTGGGAAGGATTCCCAAAGAAATTTGAGATAAATTTTAGAGAAAAGTTTTGTGGACGTAGCCTAGCCATTCTGGGTGAACCACATAAAAATTGGTGTCACTGTGTGGATGATATTGTGCATTGTTTTGAAATTGATGTGGGTGTATTGCTTTACTATTTTGTAATATAAAGGAAACCGTAAAAAGATGTCTTATACTGTTCACCCCCCCTCTCAGTATAAGCTTGTGTTCTTCAATTGGTATTAGAGTCGGTGCCTTTGGAAAGTTTAACAACTTGAAGGAAAAGCTAGTAAAGAACACAATGGATTATTCAAGTGGCAATGCAGCACCTATTCTTGATGGGTCATATTTTGGTCTTTGGAGTGCAAGGATGAAGGTTCATCTAATGGCACTTGGTAATGAGGTATGGGAAGTAATTGAAGATGAGTACACTATTCCTGTACATGGTCCAAATACTAAAGAAAAAGGCTCCTACATCACAACAATTCAAAAGCAATGAATGCAATCCTGAAAGGCTTACAGAAAGCGGATCTCACCAAAGTGATTCACTGCAAGACGGCTAGTGAAATGTGGAAACAGTTGCAGGTGGTTCATACAGGTGATACAAATGTCAGAAAGGCCAAGTTGAGACACTTAAAAGGTATGTTTGAACAACTCAAGATGAATGATGATGAAAATATTAGTGACTACATGCTTCATACAGATGGGGTTGTTAACTCCATTAAATACTTAGGTCTTGAGCTTGCTGAAAATTATGTTTGTGATAAAATTTTAAGATCTCTTCCGAATAGATTTAGTGAAAATATTTTTGCTATTGAGGAAGCTAAAGATTTGGATAAATTGAAAAAGGATGAGCTCCATAGTATACTTGCAGCATTTGAGTTGAGAACTCAAATGAAGGTTGACGTCAAGAAAGAGGCAACTTTCAAGGCTACTAAGAAATCCAAGGGTAAACAACTTCAAGAGAGTGATGAGTCTTCTAGTGATGAAGAGGCATATTACAACAAGAAAGGCAAGTTCTCTAGAAAGCACAAAAGCATGAAAAATATAAGATGTTTCAATTGTGGAAAGTTTGGTTATTATGCTACTGACTGTATTGTTCCCAAGAATGAAAGTGATGAAGATAAACAGGATTCTAAGAGCAAGGATTCTGAAAAGCACAAGCATCATAGGAAAAACAAAGATGAGCACAGCAATCAAGGAAAGAGGTATTCTCACAAGCACAAGAAGAGTTTCTACCTAGACAAAGCAAGTAAGTGTTCTAATAGTGATAGTGAAAGTTCTTCAAGTGATAATGAAAATGAGATGTTGTTCATATCAGAAAAAGAGGAAGAACCGAAACATAGATTCATTATCATGAAATGTCTTAGATGTGGAAATTTTGGTCACCTTGAGGATGATTGCACGAATAATGATTTGGTTTCCAGTATGTATGAGGATGCTTCAAAAAACTATAAGGAAGATGCATGTATGGTTTTTGAAAAATGTAACACCTCTAGTGATAAGAAAGCTGAAAAAGGCTTTGATGATTCAGAAAGCAAATAAATAAAGGATCTTGAAAGTGAACTTACTAATGCTCTTAGTGCTTTGAAAAAGGAAATAAAGAAGAATTCTAGACTCAACGATAAGTTAGATGAATGTTGTATGGAGAGAGATGATCTTATAGAAAATATTGATTCTCTATAGCTAAGACACAAGAACTCAAGGATGAGTTAGAGTCTAAGGTTCTTGAGTATAGTGAGTTGGAACAGAAAATGGCTTCTTTAAAAGAGGAAACTAAAGAGTACAAGGATAAGCTTTACAGGTTTCAAGATAGCTCCAAAAAGGTTAAGTCACTCATCAAAGGTCAAAGAAAGACAACAGATAAAACAGGCCTTGGTTTTGTTAAGCCACGCAAGGAACAAGTTGGAGAGTCTAGTAAGAGACTCCAAAAGGAAGAGAGTTCTGATGAGGAAAGTATTTCAGATCATGAGTCCTTGAATGATAGATGCGCAGAAATAGAAAACAAAATTCAAAATGAGAAGAAGAGGTTTTCGGGACCCAAGAGGTCAAATAAAGGAAAATTTCAAGGCAGATGTTTTGCATGTCACAGGTTTGGGCACATGGCTGCACATTGCATGGCTCAATTGAAGAAGGTAAACGGAAATTTCAGAAGCGCTAGTTTCTTTCAAGGGTATTACTACTCTTGTCAATAGTTTGGGCACAAGGCAGTCTATTGCAAGGTTAATTACAGGAATAGGTTTGATCAAAATAGGTTCGACCAGAACAGGTTTGGTCAGAACAGGGTTAGTCAGAATAGGCGGATTCAAAGAATAGGTATGCCTAAAAGAAATAACATTGTTACTTATTATAAGTGCAACAATGAATGTCACACAGCTAGACAGTGTAGATCTGAACTTCCAAGGTATAGGAATAAGAACAGTGGTATGAACAGGTCCAAGGATCAAGGCATTGATAAGAATAGAAATGATAATAGGAATAGGAACAGTGACAAGAACAGGAACAGGAATATGGACAAAGAGTTCAAGAGAAGGCCCGACAAGGAAATTATAGATGCTGATGATGATCAATGCCTAATGGGAGTTTTACTCCCACCCCAAAATTAATCACCTCATCAGGAGGTGGGGGAGGGACTAAGCTAAGAGGCTCATTCTTAGTCCTAAGCCCCAAAGGTGACCCTTTGCCATTGATGACAAAGGGGGAGAGATATGAGTAAGGGGGAGAGCTTCAAGTGAAAATGAAAGCTTCAAGTCAGGGGGAGCAAAACTTCAAAGGAAGATTCTCAGTTGTGGGCATAGTTTCTCAATTGTTAGCATAGTTGGTTTCAATTTTGGCTCTTGAGACGTGTTTTCAGTAAAGGTTTCCCATCAATGACAAAGGGGAAGATTGTTGGAAATTTTGGGTACCTTGGGTACATTGCCTTTGCTCAAGTGTATAAGTTGTCATTGATGTCAAGAAGCTTTTGAAGGAATTTGATTTGATGTAAAATAATTTGTTTTGATGAAGGTTACGACATGACAGGTTCGAAAGAAAGTAAGTTGGAAAAATGTCGCGATATTGCGACATGTCGCATTTTCACGACTTAAGCAGGAGAGAGAAAGATTTTTAGAAAAGTGTCGTGATATCGTGACATGTCGCATTTTCGTGACTTAAGCAGGAGAGAGAAATATTTTTGGAAAAGTTTCGCGGTATCGTGACATGTCACAATTTCGAAACTCAAAGAGGAGAGAGAACGAACGGAGTCAGAAATGTCATGAGTTCGCGACATATTGCAAGGAAGGTTGTACGGACAAAAAAGTGTCATGATTTCATGACATGTAGCAAGAAAGAGAGTCCAAAAGAAAAAGTGTCATGATTTTGTGACAAAAAGAGAGTCTGTAGTGTGAATTGTTGTGATTTCACGACAAGTTCGAAGAGAGAGAAAGTAACACGAAAAGTGTCATGATTTTGCGACATGCTATAGATGAAAACGTTCCAAGTTAGAACTGTCACGATTTTGTGACATGCAACAAAGGGAAGAGTCAGATGCAGAAAGTGTCGTGATTTTGCGACAGGTTGAAGAGAAATATTTCGGATGCAGAAAGTGTCACGATTTTGTGATAGATTGAGATGGCAGCATACAGTTGGAGAAAGTGTCACGATTTCATTACAAAAATAGGAAGCAGGTCTTCAACAGGAGAAGAGTCACAATTTTGTGACTGAAGCAAAATGAAAGAGCATGGAAGAAGAAGCGTAACGATTTCATGTCAAATTCAAGAAGGAAGAGCTCAAAGGCGAAAGCGTCACGATTTTGTGACATGTTCCGTTTTTGTGGGCGTAAGGCAGAGAAAAGCACAAGGCAACGAAAGTGTCATGATTTCGTGACATGTCATGTTTTTGCTAGTGCAAGCAGAGAAGAGTGCAAGGAAGCGAAAGTGTCACAATTTTGTGACAAAAACTAAAAGAGGGCCTTCTATAGGAGAAGTATCGTGATTTTGCAACAAAAGAAGAAAGGAGGTCGATGAAGGGAGAAGTGTCACGTTTTCATGACAAAAGAAGAAAGGAGGTCGACGAAGGGAGAAGTGTCACGATTTCATGGCAAAAGGGAAGTTGATGCTGACAAAGACAAAAGTGTCGCGATATCACAACAAGAGCTTAGTTGAAGTCGACAAAGGCTGAAGTGTCATGATATCACGACAAAATCCAAAAGAAAGTGTACGGTTGCAAAGGTGTCACGATATCGTGAATGTTGTAGTTTCACGGTAGAAGCTACAGAAGAGTTACAGAGGCAGTGAAGCCGATAAAGTTAAATTTTGATCAACAAAAATTAGGGCTTGCAGCCAACGTAGATTAGGGTTTGTTTTAGCTGTAATAGCCGACTAAGATTAAAGTTTTCATCATGAAAATTCTATTATAAAAGGAGGGCTGTTTGGAGAGTTGAGGTGCGATTGGATGTGTTGTTGATGTGCGACGTTCAAAGATAATGCATAGTGCAAGAAGTTCGATCACTGAGAGCAAAGTGTGAATTCGATCATAGTGTGCAGAGTGCATTTCATCGAATCATTCTAAGTGTGAAAGATTGCAAAGGAAGTAGAGTGTGCGAAGATGATGCCGCTATGATTACACAGAGGTGCAAAGGTTGAAGTTCGATCAAGTGCGACTGGGATTGTGTAGAAAGAGCAGAGGACTTATGAACTGAGTTTGATAGTTCTATCAGAGAACTTAAGGACAAAGGTGCATTGGTTCTTTGAGAAGAACCTGAGAACAGAGTTGGTTGCTGAGCTGCTATGGACATGATCATAGAAGGCAGAGGTCTCTTAGGCTAAGCATTGAGGATAGAAGGTATTCGGTGGAAAGGAGTTCCACATGCTGGCAAGAGGTAGAGACAGTTGATCTTCTAAGGGATCATTTCCAGAGTAGAGGGGAAGGTATCTCCTTTGAGCAGAGGCTCATAAATTCAGATTGGGGGAAGGTATCTCCTTTGAGCAGAGGCTCATAAATTCTATTTGGGGGAAGGTATCTCCTTTGGGCCGAGGCTCATAAACATTGTATTTGGGAAGGATTCCCAAATAAATTTGAGATAACTTTTAGAGAAAATTTTTGTGGACGTAGCCCAACCATTCTGGGTGAACCACGTAAAAATTGGTGTCACTGTGTGGATGATATTGTGCATTGTTTTGATATTGTTGTGGGTATATTGCTTTACTATTTTGTAATATAAAGGAAAAAGTAAAAAGATGTCTTATACTATTCACCCCCCCTCTCAGTATAAGCTTGTGTTCTTCAAGTAATCTCGAGAGATGGCATGAGGATGGATGATGAGAAAGTAAATGTGATTCTGGAATGGCCTCTTCCATGATCTATAATAGAAGTAAGGAGCTTTCATGGACTAGCTACCTTTAACTAAGTGCACAAAGGGGAAAGAGTTTGTATGGACTATGACAACAACAGAGAGTTTTGAACTCTTGAAGAATAATGTGTCAGAATCCCATGTTATAGTGTTACCATATTTCAGTAAGGTGTTTGAGGTTGATTGTGATGCCCCATTTGTTGGAATTGGTGGTGTCTTAAGTCAAGAGGGCCGACCTGTAGCATTTTTTAGTGAGAAGTTGAATGATGCAAGGAAGAATTATTCTACATATGATGTGGAATTTTATGCAATTGTGCAAGCATTGCAACATTGGAGGCACTACCTAATCTCAAAGGAGTTTGTATTTTTTACTGATCATGAAGCATTGAGGTATGTCAATTCTAAAAAAAAGTTAAATAGCAAGCATGCTAAATGGGTTTCATTTTTGCAATAGTATACATTTGTCCTAAAACACAAGTCAGGAAAATAGAATAAGGTTGTTGATGCATTGAGTAGGAGAGTCTTCTTGTTGACCACTATAGAAAATGAAATGGTAGGATTTGAGGGGATTAAATATCTGCATGAATCTGATGTGGATTTTGGGAATATTGTACGATAGTGCAAAAGTGTGGTAGGGGATGAGTCCCATACTATTTTTGAAGAGTATTTTTTATAGAATGGTTACTTGTTTAAGGGTAATCGATTATGCATTCCCAATGGCTCTATGAGAGAGAACATCTTGAGGGAATTATATAGTGGGGGTTTGGCTAGTCATTTTGGAGTCACCAAAACTACCACTCTTGTAGAGAAGTACTATTGGCCAAAAATAAAGAGAGATATAATCAAGTTTATCTCTAGATGTAGAGTATGTCAAATGGCTAAGGGCCATGCACAAAATATAGGATTGTATATGCCACTGCTAGTTCCTATAGGACCATGGATCGATGAGTATGGATTTCATGTTGGGGTTTCCCAAGACATAGATGGGTAAGGATTCAATTTTTGTTATGGTAGATATATTTTCGAAAATGGTGCATTTCATTTCTTGTCAAAAAACTAATGATGCAACTAGGACTGCAGTCTTATTCTTTTATGAGATTGTGTGGTTGCATGGTGTTCCAAAGACTATTACTTATGATCGGGATACTAAGTTCTTGAGTCACTTTTTGAGGACCTTGTGGAAAAATTTGAATACCAGGTTGCAGTTTAGTAGTGCTTACCACCCATAGACCGATGGAAAAACAAAGGTAGTGAACAGAAGCTTGGGAAACCTCTTACGATGCATAGTTGGAGAAAAACCAAAACAATGGGATTTAGTCTTGTCACAAGCCAAATTTGTATACAACAATTCAGTGAATAGGACAGCAGGTAAATCTCATTTTCAAATTATTTATGGTCAAAATCATAGAGGTGTATTATATTTGGTTGAGTTACCAATTGGGTAACAAGTTAGTGATGATGCAGAAGCATTTGTTGAGCATATCTAGAAAGTGCAAGAGTCGGTGAGGGAAAAATTGCATAGTAGTAATGCTCACTACAAAGAGTCTATTGATGCACACAGAAGGGTGAAAGTGTTTGAAGAGTGTGATATGGTCATGGTTCATCTTAGGAAAGAAATATTTCCTAAGGGGTTGTATAACAAACTTAAACTTAAGAAAATTGGGCCATGCAAGATTTTGAAGAAGATCAATGATAATGCCTATAAAGTGGAGCTGCCCGATGAATTTAATATTTCACCCACTTTTAATGTTTCTAATTTATTTTAGTATCTTGGTACTTTCAAGGATGGTGAATTACAAGAGACAATAAATTGGGCATGACAAATGCCTAAGAAGAAAAATATAGAGTTGCACAGGTGCTCAATAAGAAGGTGATCACCACCAGACATGGGAGCTACAACCAATTTTTGGTTCAATGGGAAGGATCACCACAGTTAGATAAAACTTTGTTTTTAGATTTAGAGCTAAATAAAATTGATAACTAGAAGCTACAAGATTTCAATTCATCCAAACTCGTAGGAGCTGAGTTCTTTTTCACCAGAGGAGAACGATGCACCTTGTCGGAGCCATAACTTGTGAACTGTACACCCGTTTGCCTTGAAATTTAACAGGTGGTTACAAATGCATATTATGCATTAATATGATCTTTTATCCTCCTAACCCTCCAAAAATCGTGTTTTTGGGACCTAAATCTGACATCTAGTGCCCTCAAATTAGCTTTTAGAATAGGTTCTTGAGTTTTTTGGGATTTTTTGGCTGTTAGAAGTTTATTATATTTTTTTATACCTTAAGTTGAGACCTAATATTATAAATTAAGGTTCATTATTGTGATAGGTATGTGTGCACCGAATTTGGGTGCAATCCGACTCATTTCTATTTTTAGCAGTTTTTAGGAAAAAGATCTATTTTTAGCAATTTTAGAAAAAAGACATTTTTAGGGTTTCTTTGGTTTTTGGTTGCTATATGATGGATTGTAATCTTTTGTAGAAGGGGTGTGAATTCAATAATGAGAAGAATATAAATTTACAGTTTTCTTCCATTATTGCATTTGTGTTATATGCTTGGAGTCCATTTTGTTGGTCTCTTGAAGCTGAGTTTACACCATACTAGCTAAACTCATCTTTTTGATCTTTATGATAGAACTCTACCATAAAAATTGTACACTGCCACTTCAATGTCATATATTATGATGCTCTTTTTTGATTTAATTTGGTATATCTTAAATCACCTTTGCTAGACATGGTTTCTCCTTCGAATGTAAATGAATACACTAATTCTTTCAATCCAAGTTAAGACTCTCACTTTGAATGAAAGCACTCTCTCTCAAATGAAAGTGAAGGTGCTCACTGTGAATGAAAGCTCTCTCTCTCTCAAAAAAGTGAAGGTTCTCACTGTGAACGAAAGTTCTCTCTTTTAAATTAAATCTCACTTCTTTGAACTCTCTTATTCTCCAAATATAGATGAATATGAACAAAATCTCTATCAAGTGAAGGCACATTCTCAAAATTCTCTCATTCTACAAATGTAGATGAAGAAAAATAAAATCTCTCTCAAGCGAAGGCACATTCTCTGAATTCTCTCATTCTCCAAATGTAGATGAAGACGAATGAAGTATCTCTCTCAATCGAAGGCACACACTTTGAATGCAAACATCTATTCTCACACTTTCTCCGAAGCAACACGAAGGCACACCTAAAAATCACCTCAACCATAATGTTAGAACCATATATATATGAAGAATAATACTTAATCTCAACATTAGGGTTAGCCCTTTTAATATTTTAATATATTTAAATCCTTTGATTTAAATACATCCCACTCTTAAAAATATTAATTTAAATTCTTTGACTTAAATACATCCCACCTTTTAAAAATATATTTAAATCCTTTGATTTAAATATATCCCACTTTTTAAATCATTACTCTAATATTTAAATATTAATTTAAATATTAAAGTATACATCATCATCACCATTTTATTTGCTCAAACTCCTTTTGATAATATTGAAAACTCATAATATTTTTCTTTGACATCAATGACAACACAAAATGTCTAAAAATATCCCCCTTTGTCATTTATGGCAACCCTACAACAAAAATTGTCCTCTTTATCTCAACATGGTCACAAACTGCTCCCCTTGACAAGCTACTGCCCCTCACTGTATTCTCTCCCTCTTTGACATCAATGGAAAAGGGCTCCTTTTGGGGATAAAAATAAGAAACTTAGCATAGCCCCATTACCACCTCCTTTTATTGAGGTGATCAATTATGGGATGGGAGTGAACCTACTCCCAATTTATAATGCTCTTCTTTTTCAATTTTCTTTCTCCACACCTTTGTAGTCATACTCTTTTGAACATTTTGAGCATCCTTTTTCTTGCTTGTCTTTGGAATTTCCTGAAACTCTGTTCTACACCATTTAGATTTATGCCCAAAATTATTCCAAGTGAAGCACATGATGTTGTAGTCCTTGAAAGGTGCAAATGACTTAAAATTTCTCTTGGTGAAGCCATAATAATTCTTATCATGAACCCTACAATGTACAAATTTATAACCAAAATTGTTGCAATTGTAACAAATGATGTTATAGTTCTTAAAAGGTTCAAATGAATTGAAGTCCCTCTTGGTAAAGCCATAATCATTCTTATCATGAAACCTACATTATATATATTTATGACCAAAATGATTACATAAGAAACAAAAACCTTGAAACAAATATTCATCTTGCCTTGATCTCATAGTTATTTCTTTGCTTTTATTGTGATAATCCTTGTTCCTTGATGATTATTTGTTTGCTTACTATTTGATACTATCACCTCTCAACATATCAGAATATGTCTTAGTCTCTTCTTCAATTTCTTTCTTTATTCCTTTATTCCTTTTGAGCTTGAGTCCTCTTTTTGTTTCTCTTGACCTTCTTCAAAACCAAATCTTGTTTTTATAAATGGAGATCTCTATGCTTTGATAATATCATTCAATATTTTTGTGCTTTTCTCAAACCTAGTATTTTATTGTAGCTTTTCAACTTCCTTCTTTAGACCTCATATTCCAGTCTTTCACATTCCAACTCTTTTGCTTTTAACTTATCAACCATAACTTCTTCAATTTTCCTTACCTCTTCAACTTTAAATTTTAAGTCAGTGAGATCTTGTAGAAGCTTTGCCTTTGTTTTCTCATCCTCTTGTACTTGAGCCTTCAATTTTAAGTTCTCCCTTTTCAAATCATCAAGTTCCTTTTCCATATCAATTGTGGCTTCCTCTTCCTTTTCTAAATCTTTCTCTTTTTCTTGGTCTTCAACTACATGATCATATTTCTCTTATTCTTGGTCTTTGACAATAGGAGCATCTTAATTCTCTTCTATGGTAGATATTAGAATTTCTTCTTTTTCACTATCTAAGAGGCTTTCATCATTACTACAGGAATCACTGATTGCTTCTTAAAATATCTTCTTGTATCTTTGAAAGATATTCTTCTCATGCTTGCCTTGACCATACCTATTTTTCTTTTCATGATAGAATTTTTTTTCTTTCTTTTTCTTGTATTCCTTTTCTTCTTCACTACTACTATTTCCATATTGTAGACAATTAGCTGCATAGTGACCAAGGTTACCACAATTAAAACATTGTTTTTTCTTAGATCCTTCTTATTTCTTCTCACAAAGTTAGCTTCTTCTTCACTGCTACTACTTCCATCTTGTGGACAATTAGCTACATAGTGACCAATGTTACCATAGCTAAAACATTGTTTTTCTTGGATCCTTCTTATTTCTTCTCTAAAAATTAGTCTCTTGTCTATTGTTTGATTCTTTACTTGATTATGGTTCTTTATTCTTTGCCTTATTTGAAGCTTTAAAATATACCTCTTTTTGATGTTTGATCTTTTTTTGTCCTCATCTTATAGGTTGTGAGCATCCCATGTAGCTCATCCATGCTCAAGAAAGCATAGTTAGTCCCATCAAACAATGATGCCCTATTTGATGAAAACCCTTCCTGATGTGCCATGTGTGTTCTTGTAAGATCTTCCTTCAATTTGTTAGGATTTCACAAAGGAACCTACTCTGATACCAATTTAATAACACAATCTTGTACTGAGAGGGGGGTGAACAATATAAGATACAACTTTTACTTTTCTTTCCAAAGAAATATCATCCAATATTATCAATTGTAATTATGAAACAATGCACAAATAATCACACATGTAAGAGACACAAATTTAACATGGTTCGTCCAATGTGGGCTAAATCCATAGAGAAATATTTCTTATAAATTTTCTCAATAATTTCTTGGGAACCAATTCTCTATTACAATGTTCATGGACCTCTATCCATAAGAGATACCAATCCCTTTAGTTTTGGTTTTTGGACCTCTATCCACAAGATATATCTACCCCCTCTACTCTAGTTTATAGACCTCTATCCATAGGAGACACCAATACCCTATACTCTAATTTGTGGATCTCTATCCATAGGATACATCAATCCATACCACTCTAGTTCGTGGACATTTATCCATAGGAGACACCAATTCTCTCTAATCTAGTTTATGGACATCTATCCATAGGAGACACAAATCCCATTTTATCTTGTTAGTGCTTTAAAGCCTAGTCACAACTCTGCTCAAATTTTCTCTATAATATATTAACAACTTTGCTCAAATATTCTCCAAACCTACTCATATCTCTGCACAAATTTATTTCCAAAAATTGCTCAAATTTGCTCATTAATACCTTCTCAATAATGGTCATATAACCTACTCAATCCTACTCAAATATGCTCAATAACACTACTCAAACTTGGTCATAATCCCGCTCATAATATTGCTCAAATACGATCACAAACCTACTCACTACTTTGCTCAAATATACTCACAAAACTTCCTCAATTATGCTCAAAACATTACTCAAATATTTTTCAAATATTGCATACAGCCAATGCTCATACCTTTCATAAATCTTGCATAATGATGTCCTCAAATTCTTTACCATTTTTGCAATGTGCTTTATTCAACTGAAACAATTTAAACATATTTTACCTAGAATTCATTCAACTCTTGCACATCTAGAAGATGATATATTTGTGTTGAAAACTTCAAATAAACATGCTAGCTTTTACATTCAATACATTGGTTCTTTCCACATCTATCACACTTATTACATTTTAAAGATATCCCAGGTCTAGCACTCACTTGCATATAGAATTTGAGACATAAATACCTTGCTATTATTTTACTATCCAATGCACTTTCCCCATTTTTATTTTGTGTGCATTAATCCCTTTATTAAATAAAACTTCCAAATTTGCCTCAATATAATGCACTTTAAATCTATTTTCAACAATGATGATGCATCTCTATCTTCAACAATATTCATGCATATAAAAATCTATCTTCAATAATAATAATGCATCTCAAAATCTATCTTCAATGATAATGATGTGCCTCAATGTATTACTGTAGATTAAAGATACAACGCCAAACAGAAATAAAGAAATCACAATAAAGGAATGGAGAATAGGTGTACAAAATGAATGATTTTTATTAATCAATGGAGTTTAGAAACTCCTTTTAAGTACAACAGGGCCTGTAACCCTTTTCGTGATACAAAGTTACAATTTGTGCTAGGGTTCTCCAAAACCCTAGCTGGCACAATGTGGTGGCATCTCCGAAGATGTATCCTTAACCTCAACAGAATGAGTGGGCTTCGTTGTATCCTTTGGCTCGGACCACTCCAGCTTAAGCAACTGCTATCAACAAATCAGATCTACCATTAGAATCCTGCACACATTAAAATTACCAAAGAGTTAGAAACTAATAAGAGGGCTCCACTGTGTGAGCCCTCAGAAACAATCTAAAACCCTAGATTTATGAAATGAAATAAAACGAAATGCAGAATTTAACAATAGATTAATACATAAAGAAAGATTACTTGCTTTAGACGAATCTATACCTTTTCCTGTTAATGTAGAGAGACTAGACGGCACCTGGAAGTGATGTGACTGTCATATCGGCTGTAGAAGGTGCCCTGGTGTGATCTCGAGGAATCCGTTGAGCACCCGCATGCTTCTGGATCAGGGTTGCAGACGCCAGTCTGCGTCTGCGGCTATGGGTAAATGCCCGACAACATTGGCGACAAGGATGAGGGATTCTGCAGAAAGAGTGCTGCATAAGGGATGGCGGTGAATTTGGTGACGGATGCGACGATGGATGTGGCAAAAAGGGACGGCGATGGATGCGGCGAAAGGGTTTAGTTCAGACTTAGGGCCACAGAAGACTCAGAAGACTCAGGATTAACAGCAATAGCAAACTCCAAACTTATATAGGGAAGATAGGTAGGTTTAGCAGAAGAGATAGGGTTTGAGCCATCAAGGTGACTCAATTTATAATCTACTCTTAGGGCACACTTTAGGGTTTTAATGACGCTTTGAACGTGTGGCTAAGATTAAAGTGGATCCAAGGGTAGAGAATAAATCTAGGTTGTGAAACGGATTAAGATGGATGGATGGATGAGATTAAATGAAGGATGGACGGCTCAGATTAAATCACTTAAACTATATTTATATATATATATATTAAAATATATTAAAATATTAAAATATATATAAAAATATTAATTTAAATAAATTTGGGGATGAAAAATGGCAAGAAAGGTGAAATTGGGCCAAATAATGGTAGGAAAGTGTGGATTTGGGCCAAATAATGGCGGGAAGGATGGATGACTGACACGTGGCTGACAGGAAGGTATAGATGACTTACAAGTGGCTGGATTTTGGTGTCTATAGATGCCCCTTTTTGAGTTGCTTTGTTTGAAGACACAATGCAGCGCAAAAACTTAAGACACCTGAAAAGCTGGATCACACACAACTCTCTCTCAAGACTAAAGCACAACTTTGAAGACCAAAGAATAAAAGAATATTTAAAATTTTTCAGCT
Source organism: Wollemia nobilis (assembly GCA_028583015.1). NCBI lineage: Eukaryota > Viridiplantae > Streptophyta > Pinopsida > Araucariales > Araucariaceae > Wollemia > Wollemia nobilis. The sequence goes on from JAQPPZ010002291.1 coordinate 1,856,542, forward strand.
TACCCCCTCAATTGGTGAGCGAGAATGGTTCTCACAAGCCAATTGGAAGAAATTCGAAAGAAAATGAACCGTTTTTGCCCCAACGGTGAAAAAAAGGGGTTGGTGTATGAACCATCTATTTATGTCCCAACAGGAAAGGGGTTGGTGTACAAACCAGAAAAGAATATGATTGAAGACGATATGAGTGATGTGAAAGATGGACTGTTTTCTGCCCCAATGGTTATAAAGGGATTTTTGCCAAATTGTAAATTCCATGATCATGTAAGATGAATTCCACTATAGGAAAATTAGAAATTGATAACGGATGCACCAACTCCTGTGTGTGAATCCATACTGTTGATGAAATTGCCTTGTTGGCGCCATTGATATGCGAGAGATGAAAGATGCATGAAAGAGTCCGAACTCGAGAGATGCTCCTAGTGACTCGTATGGATAATTCCTCGGGTCGGAACCAATCAACCTAGGTAGCCACAATCTCTAGCAAGACTTAAAATAATGACGATATGAAAGATTTTCCATGTTTAATGCCCCATGAACTAGGCCATCAATGACAAGCTGTTGAGCAAATTAATCTTGGTATGAGGTCACTTGAAAAGTAGAATACCCAAAATTGATTTCCAATTTTCAAACAATGAAATAATTGATGATGATAAATGGTAAGTGTCCTTATGGTGGTTTAATCCTCTTACCGAATTGCATGGATTCAAATCGTTGCAATCGCCAAGGTGATAGAATATACCACTAGATACGAGGTTTACTTTAATTTGATTTGGCAAAAATATGCATGATGAAAGAAGAATGAAATTGACGATAGATCAGAAGAATTGATGAATGTGGTTAATTTTGTGAAGGTTTTGAATATTTTTAACCCAATTTGTAAAACAATGATGAATGATGCGCTTTTTGAGCGAAATGGCAAAATTTGTGTCCAAAACTGTTGTAACCTTCACAAAATATTTTATTATGATAAGAAGAATGGATGAATGCAATTTTATGAAATTTGGAAGAGGTAAGCTTCAATTTTGTAGGTTTTGTTCCTTTATTCAATACTGACACCAAACGTCGGTTTGCGTTTGTGGTTGGCAGAGACGCCCGCCGGTGTTTAGGCGCTCTGCAGATGCAGGACTGCGTCTAAATCTGCCATGAAACGCCCAACTGCGTTTCAAGGCACCAAAACCAGCTATTTAAACAGTTTCAACGAGAATTTTGCTCATTTGTGCGTTCGATCTTGAGAGAAGTGCATTTGAGGGAGTGGAGTGAAGTGGAGTGAAAGGTTGTGTGGGAGAGTGAAGCACGCGGGAGTTATGGCAGAGATGGGAGCGGACGTGCCAGTGCAGCCAGCTGAGGTATTTGTTCATTTAAGCAAGTACTTATTATGTTTTTTTTTTTTCGAAAAAATTTGTAACAAATTTTTGTTTTGTTGTTTTGCAGCTTAGGGTGTTAGAGGCACAACACCGATTCTCCCCTATCATTCCGGGGATGAGGAGGTCGTTGTCCCAGGTAGACTGGGAGATATTGGAGGCAGTGGGACTAGCGGAGGTAGCCCGATTGGAGGTAGTTCGGGTGGATGATGGGTACCTCTCGGCTTTGGCCGAGAGGTGGGATCCACATCATGGGACGTTCCAGCTCCTGACTGGAGAGATGACAGTGACGCTTGAGGATGTATACCACATCCTCAAGGTGCCCGTGGAGGGGGCGTGGGTGGAGGTTGGATGATATAGGGCCATGAAGATGGCCAAGGTGTTTGGGGATGAGCCGGAGGGAGATCCGGACGGAGAGCGGGGGATCCCATACTTGGCCATGTATACGGCCAAGGAGTTGGGAGCGGTGGAGGCTCTGACGATGTTCGTGTTGGCCAACATTGTGGCCTTGAACAACACCGAGTGCAGGTTCCCATGGAACCTGATGGGTGTAGTGAGCGAGATGCTCACTAATAGGGTAGTGTATGCCTGGGCACCTGCTTTATTGGTGCAGGTGTACCAGGAGTTGTATGAGGTTCGGAGATAGGGCTGGAAGGGCCTGGGTTGCAGTGTGGTGCTCCAGTATTGGGGCTGGGAGCACTTCAGAGTGGCCCGACTAGAGGGGTTTCCATGGGCTCACTGGGACGTGAGCCAGGCTTATGGTAGGAGATGGCCGGTGGCGAGAGGAGAGACAGCCGAGCCACCCCGTGAGATCGGGGCAATGGTATAGGAGACTATGGGCAGACTTGACAGATGCCCAAGTCATTTGGAGGCCCTGGCAAGAGGCGAGGTGGATCGAGGATGGAGAGCACCTGAGACGGGTGCAACAGGCCAGATGGGTAGTGGGGCGGAGCCACGGTGAGGCGAAGTACATACAGATGTCTCAAGTACTCCGCCAGGTCAGATTGAGGTAGGATGTCCCCGGTGAGCCAGTGCGCTACCGGAGGCATAGATTAGAGGGGGATTTTTTGTGTGCCGAGCTATGGAGGGAGGTGGCAGAGGACGATGAGGACATGGAGATCCCTGACGTGGATGACGTCGAAGTGACAGCTGAGTATGCAACATGGATGGCCGTAGAGCTGAGGTGGGAGCCACCATTGGTGGCTGGTGGAGTCGAAGAGCCCGAGGCTGGGGTTGGAGAGGGCGAGGGAACCACAGAGGTTCCCAAGCGTAGGGAGGGTCCCCGCCTTCGATTTGATAGTCAAAAGCGAAAGGGGAAGATGGTGCGGTAGGCTCCGAGGAGCGGAGATGACGGGGAGGATGGCGGAGAGCATGATGCTATGCTAGCTGCCCGGGACGAGAGGATAGCTCAGATGGAGTAGCAGGCGGTAGAGCGGGATGCCCTGTTAGCTGCTCAATACGAGAGGATGGCCCAGCTGTAGGCAGACTTGGATGGAGCGACCAGGGTGCCCTAGGATGACAGGGTGATGAGACTCTAGGCAGAGCTAGCAGAGCGGGAGCGACGATACGGGATAGACATAGCTAGGCTTAGGTCTAGGACTCGTTACATTGAGGCTCTTGAGGACACATTGTTTAGGCATCACATTGTGTTGCCTGATCCTCCATCTTCATCTGTCTCTAGGCATAGTGATTCTAGGCACACCACTAGGTCTAGGGCTCCTACTAGGTCTCAGGGGTCCTCTTTTGATGGTTATCTTAGTGCTTAGATGCAATATTTATGATCCTTGGTGCTCTATTATATATTGTAGCCTTTTGGCATTCATTGTACAGTTTGACCTTTATACATATATATATACATGGCTTTTATTTATTTGGTGTTTTACTCTCTTTTGTGTGAATGCCTATGTTTTTGTGATGCATGTTTTTATATGTTTTAATGTTTTTGATGCATATGTGATGGAATGGAATGCAAAATTATAGATGATTAATGCGAGACTAAGTAAATGAAATATGCACTAAGAAGCACTCATACTTTTAGATAGTTAGATTTAGTGAACTGTTATCATAATTGTTTAATCAGGGGCATCGAACTTGGTGGCTTGTGAATGGATGACGTATGGAATGACATGAATATGGAAGAAGATATGGAGGGTGATATGGAGGTTGATATGGAATATTGTTTTACAAAGACTCAAACATGCTAGTGGTATCAAACAAACTTACTAACACTGCCTAATTCAACTAGGACCAAATGTGTGTGCATGCGAGTTCATTAACCAAATCAGAAGCATGGTAGTGACTCTAGGCAATCAAAAACCTGTGTGTGTGCAAGTGTGTTCATTAACCTCATATTGCATAAATTAGGTAACCCTGTTATGGAGAAGACCCCAAAGCTAGTTTGTCCGTATGAGCATTCAGAGGTCTCTTTTTGAGGAGAGACATGTCGCCACGCAATGAGTATACTCCACTCGCCGATCAAGCGTCTATAGCTCCGATGAAGGTTAACTCCATAGTCCATGTTGTTTTTGACCTTTGTAATCCTTTGGGATGACTACCTATCCGTCTGACTGGACAAGTAGTACGATCCTTACAACTTATTTGGGATCAGTGGTGTGTGAAAAATGTTCATTTCCTTAGAGATTTGGGGAATCGAATTCTCAACCGAAGTATGATGAGAATTTTACCCTATCCTTACTACTCTGTTTATATTTATATTTTGTGATTGCTTGTGATAGTGGTAAGAACCACTGTTTTATGGACTATGTTTGCATGATAGGACAAACGAGGATTACCCTTTTCACTTCAAGGCACAACCCAAGGATGGTGTTATCTCTCTTTGACACAAGATGTTTTTAAGATGTGAAAATGTGATAGGTTCAAGACCGCTTTTGAAATCATTTACCAATACTCAAGATTTTATTTAGTGTAATTTGTGATATGGCCCTAGAGAACTTTGACATGCATTTCGAAGTTTGCTTAAAACACTAGGAATGGCTGAGTGACTGAAAATATTTTTGCAATGTAAATATGTGCAAATGGAAAATGGGTGTACGAATGACAATTCGGTTTGATGGATTTTATGAAGGTGCCCCTGATTAAGCAACATGACTTTTGCTTGACCAAATTTTATATCCAAAAGATAGAATGGTCTCTAACATGATATGCAACTATGGCTGAAAATGAAATGTTATGGTTTTCAATGAGATGTATGCACATGAAATGCAATGTTTTTGAATGAGATGTATGCAACTAACAATGAAATGCAAATTCTTTTTATTTTATTTGTTTTTTTTTTGTACAAGCCATGTATATATGTACATATAAAATTCAAACTATGCGTAGAATGCCCTCAAGTGTATAACATTAAGTGGTTCGGGTTCTTCCTCTCCCTCTAAATCGGCAAGTCTATAAGTTCCATTACCCACTCTTTCAGTGACCATATATGGACCTAACCAATTAGCCGTGAATTTATCTCGAAGATGCAGCAATGCATTAGTGTTTTGTTGATTCTCTTTAAGGACAATATCCCCTACTTGAAATTCTCTTAGATGAACTTTGGCATTGTAAGCACGTTTCAATCGGTCTTTATAAACTCGCAAATGCTCTAAAGCATTGATTTGTTTTTCATCTATGAGTGTGAGTTGATCAAGATATGCTTGTCTAGCAGTATCATCATCGATAAATTCCTGCAAAGAAATTCACAAGGAAGGGATATCGAGCTCAAGAGGCATGATTGCTTCAGCTCCATAGACCAAAGAAAATGGCGTTGCCCCAATGGGAGTTCTGATGCTTGTTCTGTAAGCCCATAATTCCAAGGGGATTTGTGCATGCCAATCTTTATGATTTTCTTTAACAAGTTTCTTAAGAATAGCAATTATGGTCTTATTGGAAGCTTCAGCTTGTCCATTGGCTTGTGGGTAGTAAGGAGTTGAGAAACTATGTTGGATATTATACTTTTCGCAAAGAGCTCGAACATCCTTATTCTTAAAAGACTTGTCGCTATTAGAAATGATTTTAGAGGGAATACCAAAACGACAAATGATATGGTGAAGTATAAACTCCATAATTCTAGGACCTGTCAGATACTGGTTAGAGGAATAGCTTCAACCCACTTTGTGAAGTATTTGATGGTCGTGATGATGAAAGTATCACCGTCTCGAAGAGGCAGGTGAAATTTTGCCAATTAAATCGAGACCCCATTGTGAGAAGGGCCAAAGGCTTTGGATGGGCTATAAAACTTGTGATGGTATATGGGTTAAATTAGCGTGTTCTTGACACTTTTTACATTGTTTAACATATTTGCAACAATCTTGTTCCATAGTGGGCCAATAATACCCCATACATAAAATACACTTCACAATGGCCATTCCACTAAAATGACCACCACAAGTACCATCATGGGCTTCAAAAATAGCTCTATGTTGAGCAAAGTGCAGCAAACAGTATTGTCATTGTTGCCAACATAGTCAGACAGATTTATTGATGCAATGGACAAGATTTTATTGAACAGTAAGGTGCAGCCAAAGTACAATGGATAGGATTTCAGTGTTGAGCAAGGTGTTGCAGGAGGATTGTCATTGTTGTCAATACGATCGATCAGATCTAATAATGCAATGGACAGGTAGTTCAGAAGTCACTCAAATGCAGAGGATAAAGTTCAAAAGTTAGTTAGATCATGAGTCCTTAAATGATAGATGCACATAAACAGAAAACATAATTCAGAATGAGAAGAAGAAGTCTTCAGAACCTGAGATGTCAAGAAGCGAAAAGGTTTTTTGTGAAAACCAAGGCAGTCAAAATAAAAAGTTTTATTTAAAATCATGGATAAAATATTTGAAATGGGTTTTTCTTAAAACCCAAGTTGGCTCTTTGTTTCGTTGAAAAAGATGCCCCGGTGATGAAGATATTTAATTTTAAATATTTAGTTTAAATTTTATTTTATTTAAAATTTAAATTAAAATATTAAATTAAATTAAAAGGGCCGACGCGTTACTATTTCACGGCAATAAGCTACAGGAAGGTGACGAAGGTGGAGAAGAGTTTGAGGCCGACAAAGTTAAATCTGGGCCGATAGATTTTAGGGTTTGGCAGTCAACAATTTCTAGGGTTTTGCAACCGACATTCTTAGGGTTACAGCCGACGGATTTTAGGGTTTGGTAGCTGACAAATTCTAGGGTTTCTCAGTCGACGTTCTTCTAGGGTTTTTTTCTAAAATTTCTTCTATAAAATCAAGGGTTCTTCGAGTTTGAATGTAGGGGTGTAAAGATAAAGTGTGAACGCGAGCATAGTGTTTGTGAAAGTGAAGTTCGTGTTGAGCAGAGAGCAAAATGTGAAACGACACAGAGTGTGCGAAGTGTGTGCACAGAGAAAGCAGAGTGTGCAGAGAAGCATGAAGGGCAAATTTGATTGCAAAGTCTAGCTGTAGCAGTGCAGCAAACTATGTGAAATTATTGTGCAAGAGAGAGCAAAGTGCACAGAGATTGCAAAGGTGATTTAGACCAGTTAGAGTCTTGCAATAACAAAGGTATATGTCAAACATTTTTTTTTTCAATATTGAAGTCCAGTTGGTGCTGGCAAATTAAGGGGTTGGTGCCTCTTTCCAGTTGGTGCTGGTAAACAATTTGTCCAGTTGGTGCTGGAAAATTAAGGGGTTGGTGCCTCTTTCCAGTAGGTGTTGGTAAAATAGGAGTTGGTGCTCCATTCTGTTGAAGCAGATAAAGTTAAGGGGTTGGTGCTCCTTCCAGTTAGTGCTGGTAAAGGATTATGTAAAGTTGTAGCTTTGCATTGACTAGATTTGGATGGTAGTCCAAGCAGTATTTTTGAGGAGTAGCCACATTGGTGAACCTCGTTAAAATGTTGTGTTATGTGTGATGCTTTCTTGATGCATTCAGTATCTCTTTTATCTACTTTAAACTGCTACTGGTTTTATAATCTAATTGTTTTAGAAGTTTTTAAAGAACACACTGATTCACCCCCCCTCTCAGTGTCATTGTGATTACAACAATTGGTATCAGATCAAGGTTCCCAATTTTGGCTAAATCAATCAGGGTTGATCTTGGATTAGTACACAATGGCTAAGAAGAATAGATCCTCATCCAAAAAGGCATACCCAGCTAGTTTCAGTTCCTGTGGTTGAGAAAATTGAACCAAAAATGGTAGAAGAAGTGAATCCTAAAGTTTGTGATGAAAATATTGAGGCTAAAGTAGATTTTGAAGGAGAGTTGATATCTGCTCTTGAAGAGTGGAGTATAGAAAAGAAAAATAACAAAAGACTGTCCAAGAAGTTAGAATAATATGAGGATGAGATTGAATATCTCTTCCTACAAGTTCAAAAGGCCAAGAAATCAGAAGAAGCCTTGAAGACACACCGGATAATAAGAATGATGTATACAGAACAAGTGAAGAGGAATATAAAAAGGTTATTGTTGATCTAAAGCTACAAGTAGAATAGAACAAAAGGATTGAAAATATTCTTAGGTCTCGGATCAATGAGAAAGAGACCGTATCTCGCCAACAAGAAGAAGAGATTGTTTCATTGAAGAAACAACTAAAAGAGGCCAATATAAATCTCAAATTTGAGAAGAGCACAGAGTTGCTAGATACAATGATAAATCAACAAAAAAGCTCCACAGCTAAGTTTGGTCTTGGATATGAAGTTGAAAAACCTTCATCCTCCAAATATGCAGAGAAGAAGAAGTCCTCGGTTGAAGGATTGAAACAAGAAAAGTCTAAAGCTGAATCCTCAAAAGGAAGAAAATATCAAAGAAGATCTATAGCAAAGCAACCACAGCAAAAGAGGTTCTCTCACTCTCACTCTTTTAATAATAATGCTTTTTATGGCTATTGTTCTAAATGCAACCACTTTGGTCACAAGGCAATTTATTGTGGACCGAACAATAGATCAAAGAGTTATGCTTGATAAAAATACTTCTATTTTTTTGAGTGAACACCCCGTGCAATGTTTTAAATGTAATGGCCATGGGCACATAGCAATGTTTTGTTCAAGCACTTCATGATCCAATCTAAGGCAATACCATAGATTTCATCATACACATAGAATGCAATACAGACGAGTAATAAAACATGTGCAATGTTTTAAATGCAACAATCAAGGGCACATAGCAAGGTTCCGTCCAAGCACTTCTATATCTAATCTAAGGCAAAACCCTAGATTTCATCAGACACAAAGAGGACAACATCGACAAGGAACATATCATGTGCATAAAAGAAAAGAAAATAATCATCCATCAAGAATGCACAAGAGACAACCCCACAAGAGAAATTTTCAAGTTCACGAATAGGAGCAAAATAGGGATGTTGTTGAAAAACCCAAGCCCAAGTTCAGGAAAGTCTGGAGAAAGACAGAAGAAAGGAAATTGTGTCTCCTTGGACTGAAGGAGGCTACTCTACCATTGCTCTAAGCAACTCCAGGTGGCACATCCTCAGGAGGAGCAATATTAAAGTTTTATTTTAATGCTCCTATGTATTTGTCTAGGTATCTGAGGATGAAAGGTAAGCATTCAGGTTAATGTTTTATAGTTGTTAAAGTGTGTTTTTCAGTTTATATAGTGGTTTGTGGAAATGCCATGAAGTGTGGTGTTTAATTTGAGAGCTGTCACCATTGGAAGTTTTGAGATATGTCACTGTTGTACTATTGATGATTCTTAATACCACTGTTCAAAATTACGAATCATAATAGTCCAGATAATTTTCTCAATGAAAGAATGCTTGCCCTAGCTGTGTATTTGTGTTTCGAGCAGCATGTATTTGTTTTTACTCTTTGATGTGAAGATTGCCAGATCTTTCATGACACCTTGGTGAATATATTTAATTCACAAACAATTTTGTTTTAACTATTGATTTAATGCCAGTCCAAGGATAAGAAGCTTGAGGCTGAGTAAGGTGCACTACGGTTGGCCATAAAGTGTTTGACAAAATGTCTTCTTCCGACATGCATAGTTGAAAGTAAGAGTTGGCAGTAAAATTGTAGTGCTAGACAAAAATTGGTATAGATGTGAGTCACTTGTCAATTCTGTTGACAAAAGTGAAATCAGCATGTTGAATGGGAAGATTGAAGAAAAAAATTTTAATGAGCAGCCAGATGATTTCCAGCTTGGTGATGAATAGTTGAGTTGCTTTCATAGTGGTTGTTTTGATCAAGTTAATGCTTTTCTTGATTCATGATTTGGGCTTACTCCATTGAGTTTGATTTGAGCAAGTTATTTTTTGCCTTGGTGATTTATGTTGGTGGCTGTCTTGTTCAAATACCTTTGGAAGGAAAAGGATGTCTACTAGTTTCCTTTTCATGTAGTGATTGGTTGAATGCTTCAAGGTTAATCTTGAGTTGAATGATATCTATAAGCATTGTTGCTAAAGCCCTAATTGGTTGAGAAAAGATGTTGGTTGTGCTGTGGTACAGTGTTTGGTACTTGCACAGAGTTGAAAGTGGATTGAGGTAGCCTGCTGGATTCTCACTACAGAGAGAGACAAACAGCTGTCATTGGGTTCAAGCTTGTTGAGAATGTATCCAAGATGCATGGTGAAGTTGTATGCAGATGTTGCTGGCATTGCAGAACAAAAATATGGTTATATATGATTATTGTATGCCTTCACTAACAGTGGACAAGTTTGAGTTTGCAAAGCAACAGAGGGTAGTTGCACAGAAGATAGTGGTTCAGTCATGTTCTTACACATGTTATATTGGTGAAGTTGACGATGATGGTGTCATTCACTGGTTATTGCTGCTATTCACATTGTTGATTTTATTGATGCCTATTATGCTTTTCATGATGTTGTCAATCAGTGAAATGAAGTGGTCTTGGACTCAGGGGGAGCATTTGTGTATTTGTTTTTCTTCTTGTTCATGCTTGGAATATTTGCTAATTGTAATAATTTGTGTCTAAGAATATTGTGCATAGACTCAGGGGAGTCTGCAGTGGCCCTTTGGTATTATTGTCAAAGGGGGAGAGGATTTACAGGAAAATTGCACATGTGTTGCCAACAATTCCAAAGGGGGAGATTGTTGAGAAAAGTGCAGCAAACAATGATTGTCATTGTTGTCAACACGATCATGACAGATTTATTGACGCAATGGACAATATTTTATTTAACGAAGAAGGTGCAGCCAAAGTACAATGGATAGGATTTCAGTGTTGAGCAAGGTGTTGCAGGAGGATTGTCATTGTTGTCAATACAGTCAGTCAGATCTAATGATGCAATGGATAAGTAGTTCAGAAGTCACTTAGATGCAGAGAATAAAGTTCAAAAGTTAGTCAGATCATGAGTCCTTAAATGATAGATGCACAAAAATAGAAAACATAATTCAGAATGAGAAGAAGTCTTCAGAACCTGAGATGTCAAGAAGCAAAAAGGTTTTTTGTGAAAACCAAGGCAGTCAAAATAAAAAGTTTTATTTAAAATCATGGATAACAAATTTGAAATGGGTTTTTCTTAAAACCCAAGTTGGATCTTCGTTTCGTTGAAAAAGATGCCCCGGTGATGAAGATATTTAATTTTAAATATTTAGTTTAAATTTTATTTTATTTAAAATTTAAATTAAAATATTAAATTAAATTAAAAGGGCCGACGTGTTACTATTTCGCGGCAATAAGCTACAGGAAGGTGACGAAGGTGGAGAAGAGTTTGAGGCCGACAAAGTTAAATCTGGGCCAATGGATTTTAGGGTTTGGCAGTCAAAAATTTCTAGGGTTTTGCAGCTGACATTCTTAGGGTTACAGCCAACGGATTTTAGGGTTTGGCAGCTGACAAATTCTAGGGTTTCTCAGTCGACATTCTTCTAGGGTTTGTTTCTAAAATTTCTTCTATAAAAGTAAGGGTTCTTCGAGTTTGAATGTAGGGGTGTAAAGATAAAGTGCGAATGCAAGCATAGTGTTTGTGAAAGTGAAGTTCGTGTTGAGCAGAGAGCAGAATGTGAAATGACACAGAGTGTGCGAAGTGTGTGCGTAGAGAAAGCAGAGTGTGCAGAGAAGCACGAAGGGCAAAGTTGATTGCAAATTCTGGCTATAGCAGTGCAACAAACTATGTGAAGTGATTGTGCAAGAGAGAGCAGAGTGCACAGAGATTGCAAAGGTGATGTAGACCAGTTAGAGTCTTGCAATAACAAAGGTATATGTCAAACATTTTTTTTTCAATATTGAAGTCCAGTTGGTGCTGGCAAATTAAGGGGTTGGTGCCTCTTTCCAGTAGGTGCTGGTAAAATAGGAGTTGGTGCTCCATTCTGTTGAAGCAGATAAAGTTAAGGGGTTGGTGCTCCTTCCAGTTGGTGCTTGGTAAAGGATTATGTAAAGTTGTAGCTTTGCATTGACTGGATTTGGATGGTAGTCCAAGCAGTCTTTTTGAGGAGTAGCCACATTGGTGAACCTTGTTAAAATGTTGTGTTATGTGTGATGCTTTCTTGATGCATTTAGTATCTCTTTTATCTGCTTTAAACTGCTACTAGTTTTATAATCTAATTGTTTTAGAAGTTTTTAAAGAACACACTAATTCACCCCCCCTCTCAGTGTCATTGTGATTACAACACTCTATGTGTTTCACCTGCTTCTAGACAGCGGAGGAGTACTCCATCATATCTACGTTTATACAACACATTCCCCAAAAGAACAAAATGAGCTGCCTTTTGCTTAAAGCAGCGACGGGCAGTTCAAGACAAATCAGATGGGAGTGTTCCAAACTTGAGGAAGGCTACTATCTCACTATACCAAGGCTCATATGGATCCGAATGGATAAAGCAAACATATTTTTCATCCTTAGACTTAGCACGAACAATTGCAGACTTAGATATTATGGAAATGATTAGGGGCTGTACCTCTCCAAGGGAGTCCTTTGGAATCAATGATCCAAGAGAGGCAATGGCATCCGCAAATCTATTAGTCGAACGAGGCAAACTAGTGATCTCATACCAATCAAACTTAGAGAGCAACTTCATTGCTACATCATGATAAAGCTTAATGGTAGGTTCTTTGGCTTGGTATTCTCCTGTAATTTGTTTAACCATGAGTTGAGAATCCCCAAATATCCGAATACGCTTAATGCTCATAGCTATGGCTAATTGAAGACCTAAAATTAAGGCTTCATACTCGACTGTATTATTGGTGCATTGGAAGTCTAGTTTGAATGATAAAGGGATGGGAATCCCTTGAGGTGTATGAAACACAACTCCAGCAACTTGACCTTTTGCACACTTAGAGCCATCAAAGAATAGTGTGATGTCAACATCTTCCTTCGGAATGATGTCCTCTTCTTGTTCAGTGATAGCAAATACCGAATCATCTAGGAGCTCAATAATCAAAGGATGATCACTAGGTAGTGGAGCTTCCGCAAGTTGATCGGCTATAACTTGACCTTTAACAGATTTTTGGCTAATGAATTCAAGATCAAATTCGGTAAGCAACATTATCCATTTAGTGGTACGAGTGTTATTATAAGTGCGAGACATCATATAACGCAGAGGGTTTTCTCTAGCTATGACATATGTTGTATGGCTAAGCATATAATGACGAAGTTTCTTAGTGGCAAAAACCACTACTAAGCACAAATTTTCCACATAAGCATATCGGGTTTCATAGCTTACCAATGTTCGACTAATATAATAGACAACTTGCTCACGATTTTGTTCATTCTTTTGTGCAAGCATTGTCCCTAAGGCAAAGTCCATTGCTGAGATATAAATATTGAAAGGGACCCCTGGACGAGGTGGAGCTAATACTGGCGGAGATGCTAAGTACTGCTTGATGTCATCAAAGGCTTTCTGGCACTCATCTGTCCATGAAAATTGTACCCCCTTTTATAGTAGGTGGCAAAATGGCCTACATTTATCAAAAAGTTGTGCAATAAAGCGACGGATTGAATTAATCTTTCCTTGCAAACTACGCAACTCCTTCAAATTAGTTGGGGGACACATTTCCATAATGGCTTTGACCTTATTTGGGTCCACATCAATACCTCGTTTAGAGATAATAAAACCTAGGAGTTTGCCTGAGGTAACACCAAAGACACATTTCTTAGGGTTCAACCTTACTTTATGCTCTAGAAGTCTATCAAAAACTTTTTCCAATACATCAAAATGCTCTTGTCGAGTTTTAGATTTTGCCAATAAATCATCCACATAATCTTCGATAATCTTATGCATATAATCATGGAAAATATAAGTCATGGCTCGTTGATAGGTTGCACCTGCATTCTTAAGGCCAAAGGGCATCACCCTGTAACAAAAAGTTCCCCAAGGTGTGGTAAATGTTGTTTTGTGTTGATCTTCAAGGTTTATTCGAATCTGGTTGTATCCTGAAAATCCATCCATGAACGAAAGCATTTCATGACCAGAGCAGGTATCGACAAGAGTATCAATGTTTGGAAGAGGAAAGTCATCCTTAGGACACGCTTTATTTAGATCTCGAAAATCGGTGAAAACACATATTCCCCCGTTAGGCTTGCGAACGGGTACCATGTTAGAAAGCCACTCAGGATAATCAATCGGGATGACAAATTTAACATCCAAAAGTTTTTGAATCTTCGATTTAACTATGAGGGCCACGGTAGGATGCATTTTCCTAAGTTTTTGTTTGACAGGTTTAGCATATTTTTGTAAGGTGAGGTTATGGACAACCAAATTAGGGTCTAGGCCTGGCATGTCTTTGTAAGACCATGCAAATATCTCCTTCTTTCGCTTGAGTAGAGCAATCATTTACTCTTGTTCCTTTGATGATAGACTTTTAGCCAGTTTCACAATTTGGGTGCCATCTTGGTCTGGAATAAGGTCTACATCGATAGTTTCTTCAATAGACATGTGGGAACCTTCCTCAAGCTGATGGGGAGTAGGGATCGGATTTATGTCATCTAAAATTTCATCGAGCTCCTGTGCCTTGCTCTCGTCTATGTCCGCTGGAAGACCTCGGCTTAGAAGATGAAGGTGAATGTGGAGGTGAAGGAGGAATGTAGTTGGCGGAAGCCCTTAACAATTCCTCGGAAAGGATGAACTCTGAAATAGATGGAGGAGATGAAATCCGATCCATGTCAATCAGGTTTGGGTTGATCGAGATTGGTTTATCTGGATCATATGGATTATGGAGCGGGGTGAATAAGTCTTCAAAATTCATTGTCGACTTATGAAAGAAAGGATGGGCGGAATGGAAGGGAATACCGATGAAGACCTCGGAAGACCTGAAATGCAAAACAACATAGTTTTTCAGTTTTTTTTTTTTTTGTAGTTTGAGTTTTTTTTTTTTGTAGTGGTGAAAACCACTATTACACACATACATAAAGCAATAAAGTATTTTTATATATTTTGATATTTCTTTATTTATTTTTTTTTTTTTGGGAATTTTCTAATTTTTTTTTTTTGGGTAGTGGTGAAAAACACTATTTTAGTATATACATATAATATAGGTTTGGATTATGGCTTATGGATGTGGCAGAGGGGGTGGTTCACCTCGTTCTTGTGGAAGAAGCAAGTGAAATATGGCCTCTTGGAGAGGGAACAATTGGAGATAAAACTCGTCTTGTTCAGTGAGGGGAACAATGGGCGCCGACTCTTCTTCAGATTCATCACCATTTGACATGACGTCAAATTTTTCATAGGCTTCATCTTCGGATTCATCGGGGTGGAGGATTTCTTCTTCTGAATTAAGATTAATGCTTTGAAAAGCTTGTTGAAAAGAAGAAAGGGATGGAAGTGGTTGGTATCCCATACCAAAACGCTCAGTGGGTCTTTGGTATGGCATATCGATGCGTTCAGTTACCCCTTGCTCGTATCGACCTAGGCCAAATTGCTACCAATTATGTCTATGGAAATAGCGAGAGGGAAAACCCTCCATCCTTTCGATATTGGCAGGGACTGGATGCTTGGGTTCTAGTATGGTGGTAGGACTAGAAGATGACTCTATTCCCCCATATACAAAATTAATGGAATTTGGCATAGAACCCATGTTATAAACCGATCCAATGGATAAATGTTGGTCATGTGGATGACCAAAATCTTTAACTTTTTGCACATTGAACGGTGTGATGTGGACATCTTGGATGGCATACTCACCAATACCTGCATCAGTTAGATGGACCTTGACTTGGGAGAGAGATGGACTAGATGATGGAATAGAAGAATGTGGGATAGAAGAATTGGAAGGATTTTGTTGGGTTGATGCTTCACTGACTTGTGAAACATCAGCTGGTGATGGTTGGGAAGATGGAGGAATAATAGGTGATGTTGAAGAAGGTGTAGAAGAAGGGGGTAATGACATGGAAAGAGATGATTGGTCATGGCCACATGTGCATGTGGTCACTGATGAAGAAGAAGGAATATTAGGAGATGAAGAAAGTGGTGAATGAGATGGAATAGCGGAAGAGGAAGATGGTTGCGATATGATGGATAGCTCCTCAAGAATGGGAGCTTTAGAAGAAGATGGTATAGAAGAAGTAGATGGGGTCAAGAAAAGATGAGTGGATGGCAACACAATCTCATAAGGATTTGAGACATAGTTGCAATGTTTGAAGGGTTCAGTGTCAGTAGGTACACAATGAACTCTGTCCCTCATATACATACTTCATACATTGATGCGATGATAGAAGGGACACATCTCATCTCCC
Organism: Wollemia nobilis; assembly: GCA_028583015.1. Lineage (NCBI taxonomy): Eukaryota > Viridiplantae > Streptophyta > Pinopsida > Araucariales > Araucariaceae > Wollemia > Wollemia nobilis. The sequence continues at coordinate 1,872,501 of JAQPPZ010002291.1, forward strand.
TAAGCCAAGGCCGTCCAAGCAATACATTGTATGCCATGGACCCTTCCAAGATGTGAAACAAGGTATGCAAAGTTTGGGCCCCTACCTCAATGGGCAAGATAACCGTGCCAACCGTGGAAGATAAAGCATCATTGAATGCTTTAAGAGTAAAAGTCGACTTGGTGATAAGGGATGGTGACAGCTCTAGATGACTCAACGTCGATGTTGTAATGATATTGATTGAGGAACCGATGTCAATTAAGACTCTCTTGAATGGCTTGTGATCGATCTTGGCCATGATATGCAGTGGAGGATCTATACTTTCTATTGACAAAGGTTTGATTTCAAAATCATAGAAAGTGATGGAGGGCTCCATGCATGTTCGAATACTCCCCACAAAGTTTTTGAAGGCATTAGTATCTTGAGTTTGAAGCTCGATTGAATTTAATATTTCCATTAATGGCTCTCTATGCGGGGGAGATTGTTGAATGAGGTCATAGATCGATAACTTGGCAAAAGCCATTTTTAAACTGGTAGTTAATCGGCTACTCAATGACATGATGGGTCGTTGGCATTGAGTAGAATGATTTAGCGGTTGTTGAGAAGTACTAGCATGTCGTTGGGTCACTGTTACCTAAGGTGGACTGGGGGTTTGTACAGGTGGCTGTGGTTCAGCCTAATTTGGTTGGTTCGCCCTTTGACCCCGGGTTACTATGTTAATAGTACCCACAAAACCTTGGTATTGTTGTACATGGTTGACTTGATTAGGAGGAGTTACCTGAGTTACTCCCCTTGAAGTTGTTGGAGCTTCCTCTCGATATGGAAGGGGTGTTTGAAATACACCAAGATTTTTATTTTTTTGGGCTAAGGGGCTATCCAATTTAATGGCTCCAATCTCAATAAGATCTTGGATCACATGTTTGAAAGCTGTACAATTATTGATACGGGGTTTTAAAACACCCTCTTGGACTTTAATGTCTTCTATGATACTTGCTTGGGCCAAAGCCTCTTCAAAAGTCCTGTATTGTTGTAATTGGAGTAACCAAGAGATAGGTTTTAGACAACTCTCGGTGAACATTTTGGTTAACTCCTCTATTGGTAGGGAGAATGGCAATTTATTAATGATAGCCCTCCAATAGTTTCCAAAGTCATAAACAGTCTCATCGTCATGTTGCTTGAGCTTGTATAAGTCGGACAATGAGACTTTCATTTGTACATTTAGGGAGAATCATTCTAAAAATAGATTAATCAATTGCTCGTAAGCATAAATGCTATGGTGAGCTAAATGATTGTACCATTGTACAACATCTCCCCCTAATGTCTGAGGAAAAGTTTTGAGCATAAGAGCATCATTATTTTGGATTCTAAAGCAGGCATGCATGAATGATCTCACATGTTCATGAGGATCCTTAGTTCCTCAAAATTTGTCAAACTTTGGTAATGTGAAATCAGTCGGATATGGAGGTGAAGGTACCGAAGGATGAATTGATTGATTGATCAATGACCTTAGCATAGGTTTCTGACTATATGAGCCAGGTATGTTGAGCATAAGGTTGTCAATCTGTTGTTGCATAGCATGGAGTCGAGAATCTTCATGAAAATTTTGATTCGTTTGATGATTATGATGATGCATTGGAGGAGTGGAAAAATGATGAGATGGGATGAAATTGCCTGGATTAGGCGGTGTGGAATGGACAGGTTGTTGGTATGGATGATACCAAAAAGAAGGTGATTGGGATGGATGATGAACTAGACTGGGTTGGGAGAAAGGTGGGGTAGGAATGGACACCACCGAAGATTGGGGTACCCAGGTGGGGCCTGAGCTAAGAAAAGTTGGTTGGGTAGAAATTGGTTGGGGTGTAGGATTTACTACGACAGGTGGTTGGGCATTTTGTTGCTGTTTTTGCTGAAGCAACTTGTCAAGGTACTCCCTAACATTATTAATCTCTAACCCAAGGGAGGTGGGATGATTGGATGAAGGTGGAGGGCAGGCTGCCATGGTAGTCATAGGAGACTGCATAGCAAGGGCAATGAAGGTGGCTGAAATAGGCGGTACCTGGGAAGAAACAGTAGACTGTGCCCCAGGTAGGGTGAAACCATAAATGGTTTGGGAAGAAGAGGGTTGAAATTGGTCATGGTTAGAGGAGGTTCCACTAGCCTCATAGAGAGAATTGGTGTACACCCGGGTAAATGGAGGAGAAAGTGGTCGGGAAGACACTACATTTGTCTCCAAAGGAGGACAATTGAGCATCTGGGAAGATGTTGGAGATGAAGTTAGCTGAACAGATATAGCATTAGCCTCAAATATGGGGCTAGTGTAGACCTGAGTGAAACCAGCGGGTAGGGTTGATGCAATATCCTGCTAAAAAATAGAATCTTGCATAGGGGAATCTTGGATTGGCTCAAGGACATAGCCAGTGCCATCTCTTAAGTGAGTTTGCACTTGGGCCATATCAATGTGGGTAATATGATAGGAATTGTCTTCCTCCATGGGCATGGCCATGCGGTAGACGGTAGAAGGACGTGAAAGACCTACAGGCGAACCTGCTTGAAATTCACTAGGATAAGTGGCCATGCTGGTGGTGGGGATGTTCTATGAATTATTCATTTGATTATTTAGATTTAACATTTTAGATTGATTCCTTGTTAAGACCATAAAGCAAAAAATCTAAACAAATTCAGAAAAGAAGAATGCAAAAATTGAATGATAAATTTACACTAAAGAAATTATCAGAAAACAGTCACAACCTAGGTTTCAACCAATGTGTCTTACCTGCGGTTAATTAATTATTTTCTGATCTTAATCAGTAGTAAATTTTAAGTGTCCGGTTTATGAGTTTTGCATGTGATCTAATCTTGAATTATTCACAAAAAAAGGTAAAAACTATGGCTAGGAAAGGACAACGAGATTCTTACTGGTGATGAAATCCAGCAAGTTTGCTCGGGGGTGACCTATGGTGTCTAAGGTATAATTTTAATGGATGGAGATGAATTCCATCATCACTAAACTTCAAGCAATACCTGGTGATGAAATCCAGATATTACTGTTTTAAATGCAATATGAAATGCAATGAATTTTATTTTAAGTGTTTTAGTTGTCTAATGTATACATACAAAGCTATAAATCAAAAGTTCTAATGATCTAAGCAAGAGGCTACTGAAAACATGCCATTTCCTCTGAAGAAGTGGAGTACACCGTTCAAGACCCCCTCCTACCAATGATATCGGATATCAAAGGAGCAACCGGAAGGTTCGTCCACTTCTCCGCTCGGAATCACCCAATGGCAGGAGTACTATTGACATCCAATCAATAGTCCTACTCAGATAACTAAAATAAATAATTCGTAGCTATTCTAATATGCAGCTAGGTATGCAATTTTTTTTTTTATGCAAGCAACAACCAATAATGCAATGCAAAAAAATGTAACTAAATAGAAACAGAATACAACAGAAAAACCAAAAACGTAAAAAGTACAGTTTAAAGGCAAAAAAAAAATGCACTTACTCGGAAGCCTACGCTTTTTCTGTAAAACTACCTTCAAACACCCAAGGGAGTCTGCGCAGGCTAAAACGCACCTCTGTGTTTTGAATCGGACTTCCAGACGCCACCCTGCGTCTGCTACGTTTTCTGCAAACTCCTCAGAAACCCTAGTTCGCTGGAACAACGAATTTCATGATTTCTGGAACCTGCAAAATAAAATAAAAAACAGGAATAGATCAGTAAAGCAAGTATTAAAAACATGAAACCCTAGGGGGTCCCACCATGATCGCCATTTGTAGATTAAAGATACAACGCCAAACAGAAATAAAGAAATCACAATAAAGGAATGCAGAACAGTTGTACAAAATGAATGATTTTTATTAATCAATGGAGTTTAGAAACTCCTTTTAAGTACAACAGGGCATGTAACCCTTTTCGTGATACAAAGTTACAATTTGTGCTAGGGTTCTCCGAAACCCTAGCTGGCACAATGTGGTGGCGTCTCCGAAGATGTATCCTTAACCTCAACAGAATGAGTGGGCTTCGTTGTATCCTTTGGCTCGGACCACTCCAGGTTAAGCAGCTGCTATCAACAAATCAGATCTACCATTAGAATCCTGCACACATTAAAATTACCAAAGAGTTAGAAACTAATAAGAGGGCTCCACTGTGTGAGCCCTCAGAAACGGTCTAAAACCCTAGATTTATGAAATGAAATAAAACGAAATGCAGAATTTAATAGCAGATTAATACATAAAGAAAGATTACTTGCTTTAGACGAATCTATACCTTTTCCTGTTAACGCGGCGAGACCAGGCGGCACCTGGAAGTGATGTGACTGTCAGATCGGCTGCAGAAGGCGCCCTGGTGCGATCTCGAGGAATCCGCTGAGCGCCCGCGTGCTTCTGGATCGGGGTTGCAGACGTCGGTCTGCGTCTGCGGCTGCGGGTAAACGCCCGACAGCGCTGGCGACAAGGATGAGGGATTCTGCAGAAAGAGTGTTGTAGAAGGGATGGCGGCGAAGTTGGCGACGGATGCGGCGATGGATGCGGCGAAAAGGGACGACGATGGATGCGGCGAAAGGGTTTAGTTCAGACTTAGGGCCGTAGAAGACTCAGAAGACTCAGGATTAACAGCAATAGCAAACTCCAAACTTAGATAGGGAAGATAAGTAGGTTTAGCCGAAGAGATAGGGTTTGAGCCATCAAGGTGACTCAATTTATAATCTACTCTTAGGGCACACTTTAGGGTTTTAACGACACTTTGAACGTGTGGCTAAGATTAAAGTGGATCCAAGGGTAGAGAATAAATCTAGGTTGTGAAACGGATTAAGATGGATGGACGGATGAGATTAAATGAAGGATGGACGGCTCAGATTAAATCACTTAAACTATATTTATATATATATTAAAATATTAAAATATATATATAAATATTAATTTAAATAAATTTGGGGATGAAAAATGGCGGGAAAGGTGAAATTGGGCCAAATAATGGTGGGAAAGTGTGGATTTGGGCCAAATAATGGCGGGAAGGATGGATGACTGACACGTGGCTGACGGGAAGGTATAGATGACTTACAAGTGGCTGGATTTTGGTGTCTACAGATGCCCCTTTTTGAGCTGCTTTGTGTGAAGACACAATGCAGCACAAAAACTTAAGACACTTGAAAAGTCTGGATCGGACGCAACTCTCTCTCAAGACTAAAGCACAACTTTGAAGACCAAAGAATAAAAGAATATTTAAAAATTTTTCAGCTTACCCCCTCAATTGGCGAGCGAGAATGGTTCTCACAAGCCAATTGGAAGAAATTCGGAAGAAAATGAACCGTTTTTGCCCCAACGGTGAAAAAAAGGGGTTGGTGTATGAACCATCTGTTTATGTCCCAACAAAAAAAGGGGTTGGTGTACAAACCAGAAAAGAATATGATTGAAGACGATATGAGTGATGTGAAAGATGGACCCTTTTTTTGCCCCAACGGTTATAAAGGGATTTTTGCCAAACTGTAAATTCCATGATCATGTAAGATGAATTCCACTATAGGAAAATTAGAAATTGATAACGGATGCCCCAACTCCTGTGTGTGAATCCATACCGTTGATGAAATTGCCTTGTTGGCGCCATTGATATGCGAGAGATGAAAGATGCATGAAAGAGTCCGAACTCGAGAGATGCTCCTAGTGACTTGTATGGATAATTCCTCGGGTCGGAACCAATCAACCTAGGTAGCCACAATCTCTAGCAAGACTTAAAATAATGACGATATGAAAGATTGTCCATGTTTAAGGCCCCATGAACTAGGCCATCAATGACAAGCTGTTGAGCAAATTAATCTTGGTATGAGGTCACTTGAAAAGTAGAATACCCAAAATTGATTTCCAATTTTCAAACAATGAAATAATTGATGATGATAAATGGTAAGTGTCCTTATGGTGGTTTAATCCTCTTACCGAATTGCATGGATTCAAATCGCTGCAATCGCCAAGGTGATAGAATATACCACTAGATACGAGGTTTACTTTAATTTGATTTGGCAAAAATATGCATGATGAAAGAAGAATGAAATTGACGATAGATCAGAAGAATTGATGAATGTGGTTAATTTTGTGAAGGTTTTGAATATTTTTAACCCAATTTGTAAAACAATGATGAATGATGCGCTTTTTGAGCGAAATGACAAAATTTGTGTCCAAAATTGTTGTAACCTTCACAAAATGTTTTATTATGATAAGAAGAATGGATGAATGCAATTTGATGAAATTTGGAGGAGGTAAGCTTCAATTTTGTAGGTTTTGTTCCTTTATTCAATACTGACACCAAACGCCGGTCTGCGTTTGTGGTTGGCAGAGACGCCCGTCGGTGTTTAGGCGCTCTGCAGACGCAGGACTGCGTCTGAATCCGCCATGAAATGCCCAACTACATTTCAGGGCACCAAAATCAGCTATTTAAACAGTTTCAGCGAGAATTTCGCTCATTTGTGCGTTCGAGCTTGAGAGAAGTGCGTCTGAGGGAGTGGAGTGAAGTGGAGTGAAAGGTTGTGTGGGAGAGTGAAGCACGCGGGAGCTATGGCGGAGATGGGAGCGGACGCGCCAGTGCAGCCAGCTGAGGTATTTGTTCATTTAAGCAAGTACTTATTATGTGTTTTTTTTTTTTTTTTTCGGAAAAATTTGTAACAAATTTTTGTTTTGTTGTTTTGCAGCTTAGGGTGTTAGAGGCACGACACCGATTCTCCCCTATCATTCCGGGGATGAGGAGGTCGTTGTCCCAGGAAGACTGGGAGATATTGGAGGCAGTGGGACTAGCGGAGGCAGCCCGGTTGGAGGTAGTTCGGGCGGATGAGGGGTACCTCTCGGCTTTGGCCGAGAGGTGGGATCCAGATCGGGGGACGTTCCAGCTCCCGACTGGAGAGATGACGGTGACGCTTGAGGATGTATACCGCATCCTCAAGGTGCCCGTGGAGGGGGCGCGGGTGGAGGTTGGACGAGATAGGGCCACGGAGATGGCCAAGGTGTTTGGGGATGACTGGAGGGAGATCCGGACGGAGAGCGGGGGGATCCCATACTTGGCCATGTATACGGCCAAGGAGTTGGGAGCGGTGGAGGCTCTGACGATGTTCGTGTTGGCCAACATTGTGGCCCCGAACAGCATCGGGTGCAGGTTCCCATGGAACCTGATGGGTGTAGTGAGCGAGATGCTCACTAATAGGGTAGTGTATGCTTGGGCGCCCGCTTTATTGGCGCAGGTGTACCGGGAGTTGTATGAGGTTCGGAGACGGGGCCGAAAGGGCCTGGGTTGCAGTGTGGTGCTCCAGTGCTGGGGCTGGGAGCACTTCAGAGTGGCCCGACCGGAGGGGTTGCCATGGGCTCACTGGGACGTGAGCCAGGCTTATGGTAGGAGATGGCCAGTGGCGGAGGAGAGACAGCCGAGCCGCCCCGTGAGATCGGGGCAATGGTATAGGAGACTATGGGCAGACTTGACAGATGTCCAAGTCATTTGGAGGCCCTGGCGGGAGGCGAGGTGGATCGGGGATGGAGAGCACCTGAGACGGGTGCGACAGGCCAGATGGGTAGTGGGGCGGAGCCACGGTGAGGCGAAGTACATACAGATGTCTCGAGTACTCCGCCAGGTCGGATTGAGGCAGGATGTCCCCGGTGAGCCAGTGCGCTACCGGAGGCACAGATCAGAGGGGGATTTGTCGTGTGCCGAGCCATGGAGGGAGGCGGCAGAGGATGATGAGGACATGGAGATCCCCGACGTGGATGACGTCGGGGTGACAGCTGAGTATGCAGCATGGATGGCCGCAGAGCCGAGGTGGGAGCCACCATTGGTGGTTGGTGGAGCCGGAGAGCCCGAGGCTGGGGCTGGAGAGGGCGAGGGAACCGTGGAGGTTCCCAAGCATAGGGAGGGTCCCCGCCTTCGATCTGACAGTCGAAGGCGAAAGGGGAAGATGGCACGGTAGGCTTCGGGGAGCGAAGATGATGGGGAGGATGGCAGAGAGGGCCTAGGAGAGGCCGCAGGAGAGGCTAGGGAGGTACCCCCTAGCGGGCACGAGAACGAGCTGGCATAGCTACAGCAGCAGATAGCAGAGCGCGATGCTATGCTAGCTGCCCGGGATGAGAGGATAGCTCGGCTGGAGCAGCAGGCGGTAGAGCGGGATGCCCTATTAGCTGCTCAAGAGGAGAGGATGGCCCAACTACAGGCGGACTTGGATGGAGCGACCAGGGTGCCCCAGGATGACAGGGTGACGAGACTCCAGGTAGAGCTAGCGGAGCGGGAGCGACGATACGGGATAGACATAGCTAGGCTTAGGTCTAGGACTCGTTACATTGAGGCTCTGGAGGACACATTGTTTAGGCATCACATTGTGTTGCCTGATCCTCCATCCTCCTCTGTCTCTAGGCGTAGTGAGTCTAGGCACACCACTAGGTCTAGGGCTCCTACTAGGTCTCAGGGGTCCTCTTTTGATGGTTAGCTTAGTGCTTAGATGCACTCTTTATGAGCCTTGGTGCTCTATTGTATATTGTAGCCTTTTGGCATTCATTGTACAATTTGACCTTTATACATATATATATACATGGCTTTTATTTATTTGGTGTTTTACTCTCTTTTGTGTGAATGCCTATGTTTTTGTGATGCATGTTTTTATATGTTTTAATGTTTTTGATGCATATGTGATGGAATGGAATGCAAACTTATAGATGATTAATGCGGCTATTATAATAATTTTATTAATATTTTTTAGACTAAGTAAATGAAATATGCACTAAGAAGCACTCATACTTTTAGATAGTTAGATTTAGCCAATCGTTATCATAATTGTTTAATCGGGGGCACCGAACTTGGTGGCTTGTGAATGGATGACGTATGGAATGACATGAATATGGAAGAAGATATGGAGGGTGGAGGATATGGAGGTTGATATGGAAGACTGTTTTACAAAGACTCAAACATGCTAGTGGTATCAAACAAACTTACTAACACTCGCCTAATTCAACTAGGACCAAATGTGTGTGCATGCGAGTTCATTAACCAAATCAGAAGCATGGTAGTGACTCTAGGCAATCAAAAACCTGTGTGTGTGCAAGTGTGTTCATTAACCTCATCTTGCATAAATTAGGTAACCCTGTTATGGAGAAGACCCCGAAGCTAGTTTGTCCGTATGAGCATTCAGAGGTCTCTTTTTGAGGAGAGACATGTCGCCACGCAATGAGTATACTCCACTTGCCAGTCAAGCGTCTATAGCCCCGGTGAAGGTTAACTCCATAGTCCATGTTGTTTTTGACCTTTGTAAGCCTTTGGGATGACTACCTATCCGTCTGACTGGACAAGTAGTACGATCCTTACAACTTATTTGGGATCAGTGGTGTGTGAAAAATGTTCATTTCCTTAGAGCTTTGGGGAATCGGATTCTCAACCGAAGTATGATGAGAATTTTACCCTATCCTTACTACTCTGTTTATATTTATATTTTGTGATTGCTTGTGATAGTGGTAAGAACCACTGTTTTATGGACTATGTTTGCATGATAGGACAAACGAGGATTACCCTTTTCACTTCAAGGCACAACCCAAGGATGGTGTTATCTCTCTTTGACACAAGATGTTTTTAAGATGTGAAAATGTGATAGGTTCAAGACCGCTTTTGAAATCATTTCCCAATACTCAAGATTTTATTTAGTGTAATTTGTGATATGGCCCTAGAGAACTTTGACATGCATTTCGAAGTTTGCTTAAAACACTAGGAATGGCTGAGTGACTGAAAACATTTTGGCAATGTAAATATGTGCAAATGGAAAATGGGTGTACGAATGACAATTCGGTTTGATGGATTTTATGAAGGTGCCCTTGATTAAGGCAACATGACTTTTGCTTGACCAAATTTTATATCCAAAAGATAGAATGGTCTCTAACATGATATGCAACTATGGCTGAAAATGAAATGTTATGGTTTTCAATGAGATGTATGCACATGAAATGCAATGTTTTTGAATGAGATGTATGCAACTAACAATGAAATGCAAATTCTTTTTATTTTATTTGTTTTTTTTTTTTTTTTTTTTTTTTTTTGTACAAGCCATGTATATATGTACATATAAAATTCAAACTATGCGTAGAATGCCCTCAAGTGTATAACATTAAGTGGTTCGGGTTCTTCCTCTCCCTCTAAACTGGCAAGTCTATAAGTTCCATTACCCACTCTTTCAGGTGACCATATATGGACCTAACCAATTAGCCGCGAATTTATCTCGAAGATGCGGCAATGCATTGGTGTTTTGTTGATTCTCTTTAAGGACAAGATCCCCTACTTGAAATTCTCTTAGATGAACTTTGGCATTGTAAGCACGTTTCAATCGGTCTTGATAAACTCGCAAATGCTCTAAAGCATTGATTCGTTTTTCATCTATGAGTGTGAGTTGATCAAGACGTGCTTGTCTAGCAAGTATCATCATCGATAAATTCCTGCAAAGAAATTCGCAAGGAAGGGATCTCGAGCTCAAGAGGCATGATTGCTTCAGCTCCATAGACCAAAGAAAATGGCGTTGCCCCAATGGGAGTTATGATGCTTGTTCTGTAAGCCCATAATGCCAAGGGGATTTGTGTATGCCAATCTTTATGATTTTCTTTAACAAGTTTCTTAAGAATAGCAATTATGGTCTTATTGGAAGCTTCAGCTTGTCCATTGGCTTGTGGGTAGTAAGGAGTTGAGAAACTATGTTGGATATTATACTTTTCGCAAAGAGCTCGAACATCCTTATTCTTAAAAGACTTGTCGTTATCAGAAATGATTTTAGAGGGAATACCAAAACGACAAATGATATGGTGAAGTATAAACTCCACAATTCTAGGACCTGTCGTACTGGTTAGAGGAATAGCTTCAACCCACTTTGTGAAGTATTCAGTGGCTGTAATGATGAAAGTATGCTTTCCTGAAGAGGCAGGTGAAATCTTGCCAATTAAATCGAGACCCCATTGTGAGAAGGGCCAAAGGCTTTGGATGGGTTGTAAAGCTTGTGATGGTATATGGGTTAAATTAGCGTGTTCTTGACACTTTTTACATTGTTTAACATATTTGCAACAATCTTGTTCCATAGTGGGCCAATAATACCCCATACGTAAAATACGCTTCGCAATGGCCATTCCACTAAAATGACCACCACAAGTACCATCATGGGCTTCAGCAATAGCTCTATGTGTTTCACCTGCTTCTAGACAGTGGAGGAGTACTCCATCATATCTACGTTTATACAACACATCCCCCAAAAGAACAAAACGAGCTGCCTTTTGCTTAAAGCAGCGGCGGGCAGTTCGAGACAAATCAGATGGGAGTGTTCCAAACTTGAGGAAGGCTACTATCTCACTAGACCAAGGCTCATATGGATCCGAATGGATAAAGCAAACATCTTTTTCATCCTTAGACTCAAGCACGGACAATTGCAGACTTAGAGATTGTGGAAATGATTAGGGGTTGTACCTCTCCAAGGGAGTCCTTTGGAATCAATGATCCAAGAGAGGCCATGGCATCCGCAAATCTATTAGTCGAACGAGGCAAACTAGTGATCTCATACCAATCAAACTTAGAGAGCAACTTCATTGCTACATCATGATAAAGCTTAATGGTAGGTTCTTTGGCTTGGTATTCTCCGTAATTTGTTTAACCACGAGTTGAGAATCCCCAAATATCCGAATACGCTTAATGCTCATAGCTATGGCTGATTGAAGACCTAAAATTAAGGCTTCATACTCTACTGTATTATTGGTGCATTGGAAGTCTAGTTTGAATGATAAAGGGATGGGAATCCCTTGAGGTGTATGAAACACAACTCCAACACCTTGACCTTTCGCGCACTTAGAGCCATCAAAGAATAGCGTGATGTCAACATCTTCCTCCGGAATGATGTCCTCTTCTTGTTCAGATGATAGCAAATACCGAATCATCTCGGAGCTCAATAATCAAAGGATGATCACTAGGTAGTGGAGCTTCCGCAAGTTGATCGGCTATAACTTGACCTTTAACAGATTTTTGGCTAATGAATTCAAGATCGAATTCGGTAAGCAACATTATCCATTTAGCGGTACGAGTGTTATTATAAGTGCGAGACATCATATAACGCAGAGGGTTTTCTCTAGCTATGACATATGTTGTATGGCTAAGCATATAATGACGAAGTTTCTTAGTGGCAAAAACCATTGCTAAGCACAACTTTTCCACATAAGCATATCGGGTTTCATAGCTTACCAATGTTCGACTAATATAATAGACAGATTGCTCACGATTTTGTTCATTCTTTTGTGCAAGCATTGTCCCTAAGGCAAAGTCCGTTGCTGAGATATAAAGATTGAAAGGGACCCCTGGACGAGGCGGAGCTAAGACTGGCGGAGACGCTAAGTACTGCTTGATGTCATCAAAGGCTTTCTGACACTCATCTTTCCATGAAAATTGTACCCCCTTTTGTAGTAGGTGGCAAAATGGCCTACATTTATCGAGAAAGTTGTGCAATAAAGCGACGGATTGAATTAATCTTTCCTTGCAAACTACGCAACTCCTTCAAATTAGTTGGGGGACACATTTCCATAATGGCTTTGACCTTGTTTGGGTCCACCTCAATACCTCGTTTAGAGATAATAAAACCTAGGAGTTTGCCCGAGGTAACACCAAAGACACATTTCTTAGGGTTCAACCTTACTTTATGCTCTAGAAGTCTATCAAAAACTTTTTCCAATACATCAAAATGCTCTTGTCGAGTTTTAGATTTTGCCAATAAATCATCCACATAATCTTCGATAATCTTATGCATATAATCATGGAAAATATAAGTCATGGCTCGTTGATAGGTTGCACCTGCGTTCTTAAGGCCAAAGGGCATCACCCTGTAACAAAAAGTTCCCCAAGGTGTGGTAAATGTTGTTTTGTGTTGATCTTCAGGGTTTATTCGAATCTGGTTGTATCCTGAAAATCCATCCATGAACGAAAGCATTTCATGACCAGCGCAGGTATCGACAAGAGTATCAATGTTTGGAAGAGGAAAGTCATCCTTAGGACACGCTTTATTTAGATCTCAAAAATCGGTGCAAACACGTATTCCCCCGTTAGGCTTGCGAACGGGTACCATGTTAGAAAGCCACTCAGGATAATCAATCGGGACGACAAATTTAACATCCAGAAGTTTTTGAATCTCCGATTTAACTATGAGGGCCACGGTAGGATGCATTTTCCTAAGTTTATGTTTGACAGGTTTAGCATCTTTTTGTAAGGTGAGGTTATGGACAACCAAATTAGGGTCTAGGCCTGGCATGTCTTTGTAAGACCATGCAAATATCTCCTTCTTCCGCTTGAGTAGAGCAATCATTTGCTCTTGTTCCTCCGATGATAGACTTTTAGCCGGTTTCACAATTTGGGTGCCATCTTGGTCCGTACTAAGGTCTACATCGATAGTTTCTTCAATAGACATGTGGGAACCTTCCTCAAGCCGATGGGGAGTAGGGATCGGATTTATGTCATCTAAAATGTCATCGAGCTCCTGTGCCTTGCTCTCGTCTATGTCTGCCTGGAAGACCTCTGGCTTAGAAGATGAAGGTGAATGTGGAGGTGAAGGAGGAATGTAGTTGGCGGAAGCCCTTAACAATTCCTCGGAAAGGATGAACTCTGAAATAGATGGAGGGGATGAAATCCGATCCATGTCAATCAGGCTTGGGTTGATCGGGATTGGCTTATCCGGATCATATGGATTATGGAGCGGGGTGAATAAGTCTTCAAAATTCATTGTCGACTTATGGAAGAAAGGATGGGCGGAATGGAAGGGAATACCGGTGAAGACCTCGGAAGACCTCGAAATGCAAAACAACATAGTTTTTCAGTTTTTTTTTTTTTTTTGTAGTTTGAGTTTTTTTTTTTTTTTTGTAGTGGTGAAAACCACTATTACACACATACATAAAGCAATAAAGTATTTTTATATATTTTGATATTTCTTTTTTTTTTTTTTGGGAATTTTTTGATTTTTTTTTTTTTGGTAGTGGTGAAAAACACTATTTTAGTATATACATATAATACAAGTTTGGATTATGGCTTATGGATGTGGCGGAGGGGGTGGTTCACCTCGTTCTTGTGGAAGAAGCAAGCGAAAGATGGCCTCTTGGAGAGGGAACAATTGGAGATAAAACTCGTCTTGTTCGATGAGGGGAACAATGGGCGCCGACTCTTCTTCGGATTCATCACCATTTGACATGACGTCAAATTCTTCATAGGCTTCATCTTCGGATTCGTCGGGGTGGAGGATTTCTTCTTCCGAATTAAGATTAATGCTTTGAAAAGCTTGTTCAAAAGAAGAAAGGGATGGAAGTGGTTGGTAGCCCGGACCAAAACGCTCGGTGGGTCTCTGGTATGACATATCGATGCGTTCAGTTACCCCTTGCTCGTATCGACCTAGGCCAAATTGCTGCCAATTATGTCCGTGGAAATAGTGAGAGGGAAAACCCTCCATCCTTTCGATATTGGCAGGGACTGGATGCTTGGGTTCTAGTATGGTGGTAGGACTAGAAGATGACTCTATTCCCCCATATACAAAATTAATGGAATTTGGCATAGAACCCATGTTATAAACCGATCCAATGGATAAATGTTGGTCATGTGGACGACCAAAATCTTTAACTGTTTGCACATTGAACGGTGTGATGTGGACATCTTGGATGGCATACTCACCAATACCTGCATCAATGAGATGGACCTTGACTTGGGAGAGAGATGGACTAGATGATGGAATAGAAGAATGTGGGATAGAAGAATTGGAAGGATTTGGTTGGGTTGATGCTTCATTGACTTGTGAAACATCAGCTGGTGATGGTTGGGAAGATGGAGGAATAATAGGTGATGTTGAAGAAGGTGTAGAAGAAGGGGGTAATGACGTGGAAAGAGATGATTGGTCATGGCCACATGTGCATGTGGTCACTGATGAAGAAGAAGGAAGATTAGGAGATGAAGAAAGTGGTGAATGAGATGGAATAGCGGAAGAGGAAGATGGTTGCGATATGATGGGTAGCTCCTCTGGAATGGGAGCTTTAGAAGAAGATGGTATAGAAGAAGTAGATGGGGTCAAGAAAAGATGAGTGGATGGCAACACAATCTCATAAGGATTTGAGACATAGTTGCAATGTTTGAAGGGTTCGATGTCGAGCGAGTACACAATGAACTTGTCCCTCATATACATACTTCGGACATTGATGCGATATAGAAGGGACACATCTCATCTCCCTAAGCCAAGGCCGTCCAAGCAATACATTGTATGCCATGGACCCTTCCAAGATGTGAAACAAGGTATGCAAAGTTCGGGCCCCTACCTCAATGGGCAAGATAACCGTGCCAACCGTGGAAGATAAAGCATCATTGAATGCTTTAAGAGTAAAAGTCGACTTGGTGATAAGGGATGGCGACAGCTCTAGATGACTCAACGCCGATGTTGTAATGATATTGATTGAGGAACCGGTGTCAATTAAGACTCTCTTGAATGGCTTGTGATCGATCTTGGCCATGATATGCAATGGAGGATCTATACTTTCTGTTGACAAAGGTTTGATTTCAAAATCATAGAAAGTGATGGAGGGCTCCATGCATGTTTGAATACTCCCCACAAAGTTGTTGAAGGCATTAGTATCTTGAGTTTGAAGCTCGATTGACTTTAAGATTTCCATTAATGCCTCTCTATGCGGGGGAGATTGTTGAATGAGGTCATAGATCGATAACTTGGCAGAAGCCATTTTTAAACTGGTAGTTAATCGGCTACTCAATGACATGATGGGTCGTTGGCGTTGAGTAGAATGATTTAGCGGTTGTTGAGAAGTACTAGCACGTCGTTGGGTCACTGTTACTTGAGGTGGACTGGGGGTTTGTACAGGTGGTCGTGGTTCAGCCTGATTTGGTTGGTTCGCCCTTTGACCCCGGGTTACTACGTTAATAGTACCCACAAAACCTTGGTATTGTTGTACATGGTTGACTTGATTAGGAGGAGTTACCTGAGTTACTCCCCTGAAGTTGTTGGAGCTTCCTCCCGATATGGAAGGGGTGTTTGAAATACACCAAGATTTTGATTTTGTTGGGCTAAGGGGCTATCCAATTTAATGGCTCCAATCTCAATAAGATCTTGGATCACATGTTTGAAAGCTGTACAATTATTGATATCGTGCCCATTTTGCCTATGATAAGGACAAAATAGGTACTCCTTGTAATACTTCCCCCTTCTAGATGGTTCTAAAGGTTTAAACTCAGGTAAAGTTAACTGATTTGTGCTATATAACTTGTTGAATATGACCGCATATGGTTCATCTAAAGGTGTGAACTGTCGCTTGGGACGATTTTTTTGCCAAGGTCGAGTTTCCATGGTTGGCTCGATGATTGTGAGTCTGGTTGAGGAGGGGCGGGTACCGCATGATAAGCAATTGGTTGCGGTTGACTTTGCATTACTTGTTGTTGTTGAGCCATTACGGGCTGGCTCGCCACCACTTGATTAACTTGGTTAACATTTGAGGCTGTACTAGCCTGTGCTTGTTTGTTTTGGCCATAATTATTATTTCGTTGTTGGCCCTTTTGTTGCCATTCTTTTCTACGGGGTTTTAAAACACCCTCTTGGACTTTAATGTCTTCTATGATACTTGCTTGGGCCAAAGCCTCTTCAAAAGTCCTGTATTGTTGTAATTGGAGTAACCAAGAGATAGGTTTTAGACAACTCTGGGTGAACATTTTGGTTAACTCCTCCATTGGTAGGGAGAATGGCAATTTATTAATGATAGCCCTCCAACGGTTTCCAAAGTCATAAACAGTCTCATCGTCATGTTGCTTGAGCTTGTATAAGTCGGACAATGAGACTTTCCTTTGTACATTTAGGGAGAATCGTTCTAAAAATAGATTAATCAATTGCTCGTAAGCATAAATGCTATGGTGAGCTAAATGATTGTACCATTGTACAGCATCTCCCCCTAATGTCTGAGGAAAAGTTCGAGCATAAGAGCGTCATTATTTTGGATTCTAAAGCAGGCATGCATGAATGAGCTCACATGTTCATGAGGATCCTCAGTTCCTCAAAATTTGTCAAACTTCGGTAATGTGAAATCGGTCGGATATGGCGGTGAAGGTACCGAAGGATGAATTGGTTGATTGATCAACGACCTTAGCGTAGGTTTCGACTAGATGAGCCGGGCATGTTGAGCATAAGGTTGTCAATCTGTTGTTGCATAGCATGGAGTCGAGAATCTTCATGAAAATTTTGATTCGTTTGATGATTATGATGATGCAATGGAGGAGTGGAAAAATGATGAGATGGGATGAAATTGCCTGGATTAGGCGGTGTGGAATGGACGAGGTTGTTGGTATGGATGATACCGAAAAGAAGGTGATTGGGGTGGATGATGAAGCTGGATCGGGTTGGGAGAAAGGTGGGGTAGGAATGGACACCACCGAATATTGGGGTACCAGTGTGGGGCCTGAGCTAAGAAAAGTTGGCTGGGTAGAAATTGGTTGGGGTGTAGGATTTACTACGACAGGTGGTTGGGCATTTTGTTGTTGTTGTTGCTGAAGCAACTTGTCGAGGTACTCCCTAACCTTATTAATCTCTAACCCAAGGGAGGTGGGATGATTGGATGAAGGTGGAGGGCAGGCTGCCATGGTAGTCACGAGGAGACCGCATAGCGGGGGCAATGAAGGTGGCTGAAGTAGGCGGTACACGGGAAGAAACAGATGACTCGTGCCCCGGGTAGGGTGAAACCATAAATGGTTTGGGAAGAAGAGGGTTGAAATTGGTCATGGTTAGAGGAGGTTCCACCGAGCCTCATAGAGAGAATTGGTGTACACCGGGTAAATGGAGGATAAAGTGGTCGGGAAGACACTACATTTGTCTCCAAAGGAGGACAATTGAGCATCTGGGAAGATGTTGGAGATGAAGCCGGCTGAGCGAGATACAGCATTAGCCTCAAAGATGGGGCTAGTGTAGACCTGAGTGAAACCAGTGGGTAGGGTTGATGCAATATCCTGCTGAAAAAATAGAATCTTGCATAGGGGAATCTTGGATTGGCTCAAGGACATAGCCAGTGCCATCTCTTAAGTGAGTTTGCACTTGGGCCATATCAATGTGGGTAATATGACAGGAATTGTCTTCCTCCATGGGCATGGCCATGCGGTAGACGCAGAAGGACGTGAAAGACCTGCAGGCGAACCTGCCTGAAATTCACTAGGATAAGTGGCCATGTTGGTGGTGGGGATGTTCTGTGAATTATTCATTTGATTATTTAGATTTAACATTTTAGATTGATTCCTTGTTAAGACCATAAAGCAATAAATCTAAACAAATTCAGAAAAGAAGAATGCAAAACTTGAATGATAAATTTACACTAAAGAAATTATCAGAAAACAGTCACAACCTAGGTTTCAACCAATGTGTCTTACCTGCGGTTAATTAATTATTTTTTGATCTTAATCTACGATGAAATTTTAAGTGTCCGGTTTATGAGTTTTGCATGTGATCTAATCTTGAATTATTCACAAAAAAAGGTAAAAACTATGGCTAGGAAAGGACAACGAGATTCTTATTGGTGATGAAATCCAGCAAGTTTGCTCGGGGGTGACCTATGGTGTCTAAGGCAGAAGTTTAATGGATGGAGATGAATTCCACCGTCACTAAACTTCAAGCAATACCTGGTGATGAAATCCAGATATTACTATTTTAAATGCAATATGAAATGCAATGAATTTTATTTTAAGTGTTTTAGTTGTCTAATGTATACATACAAAGCTATAAATCAAAAGTTCTAATGATCTAAGCAAGAGGCTACTGAAAACATGCCATTTCCTCTGAAGAAGTGGAGTACACCGTTCAAGACCCCCTGCCTACCAATGATATCAGATATCAAAGGAGCAACCGGAAGGTTCGTCCACTTCTCTGCTTGGAATCACCCAATGGCAGGAGTACTATTGACATCCAATCAATAGTCCTACTTAGATAACTAAAACAGATAATTCGTAGCTATTCTAATATGCAGCTAGGTATGCAATTTTTTTTTTTTTATGCAAGCAACAACCAATAATGCAATGCAGAAAAACCAAAAACGTAAAAAGTACAGTTTAACAGCGAAAAAAAAAAATGCACTTACTCGGAAGCCTACGCTTTTTCTGTAAAACTGCCTTCAAACGCCCAAGGGAGTCTGCATAGGCTGAAACGCACCTCTGCATTTCGGATCAGACTTCCAGACGCCGCCCTGTGTCTGCTGCATTTTCTACAAACTCCTCAGAAACCCTAGTTCATTGGAACAACGAATTTCACGATTTTTGGAACCTGCAAAATAAAACAAAAAATAGGAATAGATCAGTAAAGCAAGTATTAAAAACATGAAACCCTAGGGGGTCCCACCGTGATCGCCATTTGTAGATTAAAGATACAACGCCAAACAGAAATAAAGAAATCACAATAAAGGAATGCAGAACAGTTGTACAAAATGAATGATTTTTATTAATCAATGGAGTTTAGAAACTCCTTTTAAGTACAACAGGGCCTGTAACCCTTTTCGTGATACAAAGTTACAATTTGTGCTAGGGTTCTCCGAAACCCTAGCTGGCACAATGTGGTGGCATCTCCGAAGATGTATCCTTAACCTCAATAGAATGAGTGGGCTTCGTTGTATCCTTTGGCTCGGACCACTCCAGCTTAAGCAGCTGCTATCAACAAATCAGATCTACCATTAGAATCCTGCACACATTAAAATTACCAAAGAGTTAGAAACTAATAAGAGGGCTCCACTGTGTGAGCCCTCAGAAACAGTCTAAAACCCTAGATTTATGAAATGAAATAAAACGGAATGCAGAATTTAACAGCAGATTAATACATAAAGAAAGATTACTTGCTTTAGACGAATCTATACCTTTTCCTATTAACGCGGCGAGACCAGGAGGCACTTGGAAGTGATGTGACTGTCAGATCGGCTGCAAAAGGCGCCCTGGTGCGATCTTGAGGAATCTGCTGAGCGCCCGCGTGCTTCTGGATCGGGGTTGCAGACGTCGGTCTGTGTCTGCGGCTACGGGTAAACGCCCGACAGCGCTGGCGACAAGGATGAGGGATTCTACAGAAAGAGTGTTGCAGAAGGGATGGCGGCGAAGTTGGCGACGGATGCGGCGATGGATGCGATGAAAAGGGACGGCGATGGATGCGGCGAAAGGGTTTAGTTCAGACTTAGGGCCGCAGAAGACTCAGAAGACTCAGGATTAACAGCAATAGCAAACTCCAAACTTAGATAGGGAAGATAAGTAGGTTTAGCCGAAGAGATAGGGTTTGAGCCATCAAGGTGACTCAATTTATAATCTACTCTTAGGGCACACTTTAGGGTTTTAACGACACTTTGAACGTGTGGCTAAGATTAAAGTGGATCCAAGGGTAGAGAATAAATCTAGGTTGTGAAACGGATTAAGATGGATGGACGGATGAGATTAAATGAAGGATGGACGGCTCAGATTAAATCACTTAAACTATATTTATATATATATTAAAATATATTAAAATATTAAAATATATATATAAATATTAATTTAAATAAATTTGGGGATGAAAAATGGCGGGAAAGGTGAAATTGGGCCAAATAATGGTGGGAAAGTGTGGATTTGGGCCAAATAATGGCGGGAAGGATGGATGACTGACACGTGGCTGACAGGAAGGTATAGATGACTTACAAGTGGCTGGATTTTGGTGTCTACAATTACCAATATATCTCAAACAAGATAATTCAAATACAAATTTATCTCAACAAAGATAATGCATCTCAACTCTATATTTTTCTTTTCAATTTAAATATTAAATAAAAACATTTCAAAACCTTATTTCTCATTTTGAGACAAAAGTAATAATACTTATGAAGGTAAAAATGATTTCTTATGTTTTTATTCATTTTCTCTTTGTTTGACTATCTTCCTATTGAATTTGAAGGCTTTCCAACTCCATGCAGCTATAGATCACTCGCTTGCTAGCTTGGCACTAACTCTATCACATGTACTCCTGTCATGATGGGGTAGCACACACAAAAAAAAATTATTCCACTTTTGCACTTTCCATGAGGTGACCACACTGCTTTCTTATGATATTCACATGTAATCCTGAGCACACTACACTCTTTGAACCATTTGTGTGAAAACCTAGAACACTACACTCTTACACTTTCCATGTGGAAGCCCAAACACACTACACTCTTTGCACCATCTATGTGGAAACCCTAGCACACTGCACTCTTACGCTTTTTGTGTGGAAGCCCAAACACATTGTACTCTTACTCCATTCATGATAAAACCCTAGCACACTGCACTCTTACATCGTTCATAAGGAATCTCAATCACATTGCATGAAACATTTCAATTATTTACTTCCTGGGTTATTTTCCCTCTTTTTTATGATCAAAACATTGTAGTGGTTCTTTATTCTCAAGTTTGATATCTTCCTACCTTAGTCATAGTACCAGCTGAACTCATATTTTTTATTCTGACGATAACACTCTACCATGAAAAACATGCACTACCACTTCAATGTCATGTATTATGATGCTTTTGTTTGATTTAATTTGGTATATATTCAATCACCTCTATTGGATATGGTTTCTCCTTCAAACATAAATGAATACTCTTATCCTTTTAATACAATTGAAGATGATCACTATGAATGAAAGCTCTCTCTCTCAAACAAAAGTGAAGGTGCTCACTGTGAATGAAATATCTCTCTCTCTCAAATTAAAGCAAAGGCGCTCACTATGAATGAAAGTTCTCTCTCTTAGACAAAATCACACTTCTTTGAACTCTCTTATTCTCCAAAAATATATGAAGACGATTGAAATCTCTCTCAAGTGAAGGTAAATTCTCTGAATTCTTTCATTCTCTAAACATAGATGAAGATGAATGAAAGCTCTCTCAAGTGAAGGCACATTCTCCAAATTCTCTCATTCTCCAAACACAGATGAAGATGAACGAAAGCTCTCTCTCAACCGAAGGCACACACTTCAAATGTGAACAACTATTCTCACATTTTATCTGAAGCAACATGAAGATACACCTAAAAATCACCTCAACCATAATGTTAGAACCATATATATGTGAAGAATAATATTTAATCTCAACATTAGGGTTGGCCCTTTCAATATTTCAATATATTTAAATCCTTTGATTTAAATACATCCCGCTCTTAAAAATATTCATTTAAATCCTTTTAATTAAATACATCCCACATTTTAAACATATATTTAAATCCTTTGATTTAAATATATCCCACTTTTTAAATCATTACTCTAATATTTAAATATTAAATTATACATCATCATCACCATTTTATTTGCTCAAAATCCTTTTGATAATATTGAAAACTCAAAATATCTTCCTTTGACATCAATGACAACTCAATATGTCTAACAGATTCATTTTAGATTATTCTTGATTAGCTGCAGTAAATTGATTAAATGCACTTATAAGTTATTTTGAGAGTTTATTGGAGTGATAATGTGTGATTTTTAGTGCATTAAAAGTTAAATATTATTGGGTTCATTTTCACTACTATGTTACTCTTAAAATGCTTAGTGTTTGTGTTCTTGAGAAAGGCACAAAATCATATTAGCATCAAGTGTCTAAAGACACCATTAGTGCACCAAAATATGCAACTTTTAGTGGCCAAAGGAATCCACCAAAAATAGCTCAATCCTCCATGTTTTGGAGAAGAAAATAGCAACTAACTAAAGTCAGCAAAGGAAGCTTCAAAATTT
The DNA here is from genome assembly GCA_028583015.1 of Wollemia nobilis. Classification (NCBI taxonomy): domain Eukaryota; kingdom Viridiplantae; phylum Streptophyta; class Pinopsida; order Araucariales; family Araucariaceae; genus Wollemia; species Wollemia nobilis. Next base: position 1,895,220 of record JAQPPZ010002291.1, read on the forward strand.
GATATTGGTGAGTCTCAAATCCAAAGCATTACAGGGTTAGTTGCAAGGTGAAAGTGCAAAAAATTACATCAAAGAGAATATTCTATATACACCATTATAAGCTTGGGATTCTTATCAATTTAACCAAGGAAAAAAGGGAAATATGTCTATTCAAGAAGACCACCTCAAGTCCTTCATTGCATTTAAAATTTTTCCATAAAAATTAGAAAATTAGATCTGCAAGGAGTGCATAAAGGTGCAAAAGGGGTGGTTTTATCCTAAAATTATTACATATTATTGCACCATTCTAAGTTGTTTTACGTAGGTGATAAGGTAGAGTTTAAGGTTCCACAAAGGCACATTATACAAGGTTAAAATAACTAGATACTATCATTCCACTCTAAGAATAGAAATGAATCCTCTCAAAAATATCATAATTCTTCTATTTTGGATGACCGAACCTGCAAGAAAAGAAGACAATACAAATTAAAGAAAGAGCATTACATCTAAGGCAATCTCATCTACAAAGGAGTATAAAAAATATGTTTAAAAAATAAGGGAAAGCATAGCAATACATGTACATCAAGGAGCTCCATCAAGGCACCACCAAAGCTCCACCAAGGCATCACCAAAGCTCCACAAAGGCACCACCAAAGTTCCACCAAAATCTACATAAAAGACTTTAAAATAATTAGCTAGATCCACCTCATCGAACACTCACAACAAAGAAAGAATTAGCCAAGGAACATTGCTAATAAGAAGCTTTACCAAGGCACGTTGAGAGGGTGTTACATAGAAGACTCATGCACAAGGAGGTGATGACACTTGTTATCTAAAGATAACCCTAAAAAAATCCACACAAGCACCCATCTAGTACAAGATTGACCAAGGAGCATTACACAAAGGAGTTTGGAACATTAGAAAGAAAATAGACACTTGGAATGGAAAATAATGAGTGCTTATCTTAGAACATAATATTCCTTTTAGATATGATAAAAATTTTACAAGTGGCAAAAGGCATCTCTAATTCTCTCAAGTGCTCATAAGAAATGGTTGTGACACTTATCACAAGGTTCAAGATTTCTCCTTTATAAAAATATTCCCAAGTACAAGGAGTCTGTATTCAAGCACAATCAAGGCAAGCCAAAGTATAGTGTGGAAGCAAGGAGAAGAGAGCATTAAAAGCTCTAGTCAAGGGAGGTTAAAAACCCCATAGTTTGAAGCACCAATGTTCATGCATTGAAGGCAAGGAGATTCCAAAGCCTGGATAATTTTTTTAGTACCAAAGGAGAACAATACAATGTTATCATATACAAATAAAAAAGGTTTTGAACATTACGGTAATACAACATTGAAAGGTAAGAAATAACCCTTATTTAATATTGCTTTCATTCTTAGGGAGATATAAGGATTGTAAACTAAGTTCAAAGCTTAGAGAAAATATCAATATTGAAAGACAAAATCAAAGGGTGAAATATAACAAATCAAAATAATATTTGCGAAATAAACCTAGGAGAAATAAGGGTTACTATTGGAAAAATCAAATTTATAATATTTGCAAATATTATTGTGTTCTAATTTTCTATATTTGGCAGTTATAATGATTACAACACCAAATTAGGTTATTGAAATTAGAAACACTTAAATCAAATTCTAAGAGATATTAAAATAGGTTATCAAGGCTTTTTCTAAGGTTTAAAATTTATAATATTCTTGTCTCAAAATTTCTCAAAAGGGACAAAAGAAATCCAACATTAAAACCTCTTCAAAATTGGAAAAGTGCTTAGTTCAAAAGGATTAATAATGTGTTAAAAAAGTTGATTTTTGATATTTACAAAACTTTACAAAATTAACCAAAAAATTGAACTACAGTTTACAAAAGCACTATATCATATTCTAAAATCACTAGAGAGTCATAAGGTATTCTAAAAAATATGATAATAATAGCATCTCCCAAATATTATTAATTTCTATATAATTGGGAAGATATAAGCTTTCTACAAAACCTAAAATTCCATTAGGTATATATACTCTCATTATAGGGAGACATAAGACAGCCTACTAACCTAAGGATTAATAAATGTTTTATCAAATCAAGATTATATATTAGGGATTTATATCCTACCATATCTAAAAATAGGGAGCTATAAGGATGTCTACTTCTCAAAACACAACAAACACTAATAATTCCTTCAGAAAAGAGAAGGCCAACACAATAAAACTTAGTATCATGAATCTACTCATGAAATCTGAAGGAATGTTAGACCTAACTTCAAAGGTAATTCATAGTGAAGTCTTAGAATATAACTTTGATACTATGGAATGTTATCTTCAAACCCATCTCAATGAAGCTATTGATAATGGAAAAAGTGGTATTTCACTTTATTTAGAATTTGTGAGCATATTATACATGGCATTGCTCACATATAAACATTACAATGATGAAAATGTAGAACAAAAAGGATTGTAGATCTACTCAAAAAGAAGACATAATTAAATTAATATTATCTAGGAATTTTTTTTCAATCCTCATTTGGTACTTCAAGTTCTACTTAAGTGGTTGTTTAGAAGCTTATGTATAGATTGAAGATAGGAAAGGAGAATCTTACCTACAATAACCAAGTAGTAACACAACCACCTATGAAAGCACAGAGACTATATTCAAAGGCAAAGATAGAGAAGAAGAAGAAAACGAAGTAGATAAATGTGGAATACAATGCAAATTAAATTGACATATGGACCTTCAACTACAACTTACTTTACATCAAATGAAGGCGCAAATTACCTATTGAAATCGATAATAGTAAAAAATTAAGGAGAATACAAATTCCACTATCCAATGGAAGAAGATCCACATTAAATACTAAAGTCTTCAATACCCAAATAATGTAATATAGGGGGGTGTTAGAAATAGATTATATTACATCATTTGGGTCATATAAATGTATCTTCCTAGGTGCATACTTAGGACATTAGATTACTTTAGGGGGAAGTTATCTAGTTACTTCATGCAATGTAATAAATGCATAAGTGACAATGTGCAAGTTGTATATGTGCAACGTGTCCCTTACACAACTAGGTAGACTATTGGCCAAGGAGCCTATCTTCCTATATAAAAAGAGACTCATTGTAACAAGAAAAATATAGAAGCTCAAAGCATATTCATAGGTAGTAGCATAGTGTTGTGTAGATTACCATATATTAGTTATGGGTGTAATGTAGTCCAGTAGATTTGTTCATGGAGTGTCCATTTCCTCCATAGCTACATTGTATTCACTTACATCATTTCTATTTATACCATATTTTAGTCATCTCACAGATTTAATTTATTTCATATTATTTTGCATCTTGTGATTGCTATCTTCCTTTGCATATTACATCAAAAGCTAACACTAACTAGGATTATCATTTGCATCATTACAGGTCCTTGACTCAATATAAAACTAGGCAGTCCAAACAATGACAAGTATGTACGTATAATAAATATTCATGCAAGCAAGAAATGATTAAAAAAATCTAGATGTGATGAGGAAGTGATTAAGTGTAACATAATTTCAAATGCATTATATATGGATTATTTTAGTTGTTTTGAATCAGTTCAAGCTAGCCAATATGCTCCTAAGCCAAAATTGGTGATTATTATAAATGGACATAGCCTATCAGCTCAACTTACATTTGAACTCAACTATGGCATTGATATTCTTCTAATTATTATCAAGAATCAAATCACCAACTTTAAAGGAATGGGGTCATACTATTTTTCCATAGGTTTTCTTAATCCTTTGTTGGTAGACTTGTAGGTTTTTTAAGGCATGGATCCAATTTTAATCAAGTGGCTTGAATTAACTAAGATGATTATGCCAATATTCATTTTCAATCAAATATTCATATAGCATAATGCATAGGGAAGACAACTTTAGTCCCACAGACCAATTAAGGCATTGAACTATTAGGAGTTCAAACACTAGTATGATAAACCCACAAAGTGGGGTATAGATGAAGATATCAATCCTTACCTATCTTGCTAATAAGTTTCTTAATGATTTTGATTAAGGTTTTATTAGAAGATTTTTTTTGGACATTACCTTACCAATAGTAAGGCACTAACCACTTGTTTTGGATTTTGTACTTAGCTCAAAGTATTAGGACAATCTAATTCTTAAAAAGAATCTTGTTGTTAGAGATTAGTATGGAAAGAATGCCATAATGATAAAGGATTTAGTTGATAATTTATTTGGATACTTGTGATATAGTACATGAGGATAGAGAAATTGATTTGACCCACTTGGTAATGTATTAAGTCATCATGATGATTAATATATGTCCATCATATGATGTCTGGTTAATCTTGATAGTAATATCTAGGTCATAGATAGAAAAAGGCCAAGGAGAGGTTAAGTATTGGAGTTCTTGATATGACATATAGATAATATTATCATGTTTCTAACACTTATTACACTTTTTTACTTAATCATAGGAATCCTCCATAGAGAGTGAATAATAGCTCATCTAGAGGAGTTTCTTGGTGATAGCATTTTTATTGAAGTGGCCACTACATAATCCATCATGGGCTTTTATGATGTCTATATAGGCTTAATTTGTATTGATGCATCTAAGTAGAATGTGATAAAAGAATTGTGGGTAAAAAATGTTGTTGATGACAACATAACAATAGGAACACTACATCAGGCTCTTGCATTCATTGCAATTAAAACCCTTGGGAAAGGTGTTATCTTTAAAACGTTAAAGATATCCTTATACCAAGAATTAGGAGGAGAAGATTCTTAAATAGCAAATAACTATTAAGGAATTTGGCTACATTATAAAGTAATATACTCCTTAAACTATTGGATGATGATTGTATCCTACTCATCATCCAAGTTTAGAGGGATAGGGAAAGTGACTATGGCAATAGCATTAGAATGACAATTACTAGATCCTAAAATGGTGTCAATGGTGATTTTTTCAAAGGTTACCAATATATTATCACCAATATATTTATAAGGTCTAATATTTTCATCTTATTAATAATAGAAAATGTTGACCTAATTGATCAATAGCTAAAAATATCCAAATATGGAAAAGGTCCTAAGTTTTAAATAGAAAGCTATGAGAAACCCAAATATAAAGGCCTTGTATAGTATTCGTGTAGGAGAGCTACAACTTGAAATATAAAGAGATAAGATATTTTTGAGGAGTGATCAAGATGACTCCTACCCTACTTCTTTAACACATTGAGTACCATAAAATTACACGATCCAAGGGTTTAATGGTTTAAATTTCATGTCAAAGACTGATTCATCTAGAAAATCTACAACTAAAGGATGGTTTACTTGCAAGAGAATAGTTTCTAATTGATTAGTGATAACCTAACATTTCATATATTTTTTTCTAATGAACGTGAGAATGAACTCATGAAAAACAATGTCCCCTTTAACAATTTATCTTGATTTACATAGTTTAGTCATAAGATATCATAAGGAGTTGATCCTTGTAATGACAAAGGTTTTATTATTAAGCATGTAGTGTAAAATATTTTGCAAAGAGCACTATATCAAAGAAAATAATTTCTTAGGGTTATAACACAATTTATATTTAACTAAAGTCCTATTGTAATATATGGTTTATTATCTATGCTAGTTGTCATATTATGCCAGCATAGCCCCTAAGGTATGGTGCATCCTTGATACATATGGTGAAAAATATTTATATGGATTAGAAGATATGAGGATAGGAGAAGCCAAGGGATAGGACTTTAGAGTTTTAAAATACACTTGACACTTTGCATCCCATATAAATTCAATTATCATTCCTAAGAGTTTGGAGAATATTTGACACTTGTTAGCTATTTGGGAGATGAATTTAGCTATAGATTAGAGTTTCCCTTGGAGTATCTATATTTAGGTTAATGTTTTATGGGGTTGTATTTATCAATATCTATTTCAATACAATACTAGGATATAATAAATCCCAACAATTTACCTGATGTCACCCAAAATATACACCTTTGAGGTTTTAGGTGTACCTTGTATTCCCTCATCTATTTGATGATGTGTCATAAGTCACAAACATGATTCTCCCAATTTAGAGACCAATAAAGAAGATAGTAAACATAATATTCCATATTGTCATGCATCATATCATGGAAGATATACATTATGACCCTTTGATAAGTTTTCCCTACATTATTTATCCCAAAGGGCATAACCTAATAACAAAAGGTTCCCCAAGGGTAGTGAAAGTAGTTTTACACTAGTCCTCAAGAGTGATTCAAATTTTGTTGTACCACAAGAACCCATCCATTAGGGATGACATTTTGTAACTCATGACACAGTTGCAAATCACATCGATTTTGGGAATATAGAAGTCATATTTGGGACATGCTTTATTGAGAAGTCAGTAAAAACTCTAAAAGTACCCTCATTTTTGGCCATAGGGGCACTATTAGATATCCATTCTAAATAATCAATTGATTTGATAAAATATCAAGGAATTTTTGAATCTTCTCTTTGAAATGAAATATGAATCTAGGATGCATTTTTTTGTGGTTTTTGCTTATTAGATTTAGCATCTAGTCTGATGATTATATGATGGACAACTTAAGAGGTATTGAGTCTTGGAATGCAAACATAGGACTAGGTAAATATGTTAATATTACCATTATATTATCAAAAATATATTTATAAGTTCTAATATTCTCATATTTTTTTTCTAATAGAAAATGTTAACCGAATTAACCAATAGCTAAAAATATCCAAATATGGAGAAGGTCCTAAATTTTAAAGATAAATCTATGAGAAACCCAAATATAAAGGCCTTGTATTTTATCATATTATTAGTGTAGGATAGCTATAACTTGAAAGATAAAAGGATAAGATATTTTTGAGGAGTGACCAAGATTACTCCTACCCCTACTTCTTTAACACATTGAGCACCATCAAAATACAAGATATTTTTTTGATTGATTAACTCCAAGCATAAACTTGAAGGAGCTTTATGTGATTGATTGACTTCAATATTGAACTTGACGGACCTTTTTATGATTGATTATATTCAAACATTGTTGAAAATATGAGTAGGTTTTATTGTCATTGATGTCAAGAATTCAGCACCAATGAGCATCATTTTTAGTGAACAACATTAGTTTCAGGTTCCATAATCAAGTGCAAAAGGAAGTGTTCTCCCAGGTGGTCAAATGAGGTTTAAAGGGCAAAAGGAAGGCCCAAGAAAAATAATATTATAATAATTTATTATAATATTAAAGGTGCAACCCCAAAATATTTAATTAATTATAAATTAATTATAATAGTTTTGTTATAATTTAATTTATAAATTAATTTAATTAACTTTTTAATGTTATTAAGTTAATTATAAATTAATTATAATTTAATTATAAGTTAATTTATAAATTAATTAAACTAACCCTAAAGATAGGGTTATAAAGTTTATAATTCAAATTTTTGAATTATCACCGATGTCATTGAATACATAGCCTAATGTATATAAAAGGGGGTAAAACTTTGGTAAATAGCCCCATCGCAATCAAAAGATATTGTGTGGACATTGAAAAAGACAAGTGATTGTGTGTTTTTAAAATCAAGTGTGGTAGAATATAGGATAGGGAGGAGAGCCTTGTGTTTCATGTCCCAAAAAACTTTGTAGTGCAACTGGAAGCAAGGGAGACACCAAGTCATTGGCAAGTATGAGGTGCAGTGATCGAATCCCATGGGTTTGCATTTTGTGAAGCGAAGGAAGTTTTCATTAGTGAAGTTTGTGCACTAGGTGGAAAACAAAGGAAATGTGTTAGCTTTTTCCTTTGTCTAAAGGCTTGTATCCCACATGGTGGGTGCACGTCTTGATAAGGCGCTTGGAGTGGTGAGGTTAGGTGTTCGAAACCCTCTGAAAGTTTTTTACTGGGCTAAATAAGGTATGCACCTATTTTTCTCTTGATAAGGTTGTAATTTTGGAGGTTGCTTTGCTGTGAAAAATAAAGGTTGATTAAACTTTTTGAGGGAGATATAAGGGTATTAAAAATTAAATATTTGATTTTAATTTTTGGTGATTAGAGTATATAAATTTGGAGATTATAAGGTGTCTAAGGACTTTGCTATACTTGTTTTTAAGTATAGTATTATGGTGAAAATATTAAATTGAATATTGTGAGTTTGGAGATTATAAGGTGTACAAAAGGATTTATTATTTTGTATGAAAATAATCTTTGTGAATTTTTTTTTGTGAATATCTTGAGAGAGGTTGTGGTAACCTAACCCTAGTGTTGGTAAAGAAAAATTTGATTGTGGTTACGACAAGTTTTGAAGACATATCTCCACAAAAATAAAAGGTATGGGTAAATCTTCCTTATGAGAAAAATATTGTTGATTTGAAGTTGTGAATGCTAAGTTGGATTGAAAAGGATATTTTGGTAAGCATTGTTTAGTTTGCTTGGTAAAGTTTTTCTGAGTGAGAGTTGATGATAAAACCTTGTTGGATAAGCATTGTTGGAAATATTGAGTAAGCTTTCATATGCTTGAACTAGGGTTTGTGAAAGAACATAAGTATCATTGTTATGTAAAATTAAGAACTATCTTGAACTAGAGTTTGTGCAAGAACATGAGTATCATTATTATGTGAAGTTGAGAACTATCTTGAACTAGAGTTTGTGAAAGATCATGAGTATCATTGTTATGTGAGATTATTTGATAAGCATTATTGGAAATAATTGAGTGAGTGATTCACATGCTTGGACTAGGGTTTGTAAGCAAGGAGTGTTTTATTGAGTGATTGATTGAGTGAAGTTGGTTGAGCCTAGTCAAGTGGAAGTGTTGAAATGATAGTTCTAATTCTATGAAATAAATTGTTCTATATTTTGAATTTATTTGAGAAAGAGGTTGAAAGTGATTGAGTTTTTGTGAGTGTGAAGCATATTGAGTCTCTAAAAATTCTCTATATGTTTATGTGGTAAAAATAAAGAGTGAAATTAATTGAGTGTTTGTGAGTGTGAAGCATATTGAGTCTTTAAAAATTCTCTATATGTGTTTGTGGTAAAAAGAGAGTGAAAGTGATTGAGCATTGTTGTGAGTGAGAAGCATATTGAGTCTCTAACAATTCTCTATATATTTCTATGGGACTAGACAAGTTCTAGTAAGGACTTGTTGAGCGTATTTGAGGTAAGTCTTTGAGAAGACTCATGGATGGATTGGTGTGAGCTTTTGTGGAAGCTTACAATAAATATTTGAAGACAGATATTGAGAGCATATTGGACAAGTTCTAGAGAGGACTTGTGGATAAATTAGTGTGAGCTTTTGTGGAAGCTTACAATGCAGAGTTGAGACAAGTATTTGAGAAGACTTGAGAGCAGAGTTGATTGGTTGATTTATTCAAACCTTGAGTTAGGGTTTGGGGTAGATCTAGTAGAATTGATTTGTGATTGAGTGAAGCTTTGTGTTAAGGTTTGAGGACATAGATTGAGCAGATTTGTGCTAGATCGAAGGACTGTGTTTAGTGTAGATTTGAGGATAGAGTTTGGTGTAGATTTGAGGATAAATTTGTGACATACCAAAGATAGATATTGAGTATATTTGTGCTAAACCAAAGGACTATGTTTAGTGCATATTTGAGGATGGAGTTTGGTGTAGATTTGAGGATAGATTTTTTCTAGACCAGAGATAGAGATTGAGCATATTTGTGCTAGACCGAAGGACTGTGTTTAGAGTATATTTGAGATAGAGCTAAGAGTATTTTGGAATATGTAATGCAACATTGTGTAAATTATTATTAGACTAAAATATAAAGTCTAAAGAATAATATTTGAATTAGAAAATAATTCTATTTTATGTAAAAATATTCCCACCCAATTAATAAATAAAATAAGGGTGCTAGGAATATTTAATTTGTGGGAAAAAGTTATTTCCCCTTTTTTAGAAAATATTAAAAAGTAACCAATCACTTTTTAATATTTGATAGATGCCACTTGTCACACATCTCAAGATAATATTGTGATAAGATTTTTCACACATCTCAAGATAATATTGTGATAATATTAGGGTAATTTTAGGGTTGTAGTAGAAAAGCTTCTCTTTAAATAGGGGTGTTGTCTACTACATCTAGTCATATCATGTTGATGCATATTATTGCATAACATTGAAGCATTCTTGTATTTTTGAATCATTGAGTAATATAGTGAGCTTCATAGTGGATGTTTCCCTTATTCATTTGAAGTAGGGTTTTACCACTTAATATTGGTGTTGTGGGTTTTCCTCTTTTGTGTGTGATTGATCTTGTAGAGAATTCTTCGATCTTGGGGAGACTTTGCTTGTCTCACATTTGGTATTAGAGCAGTTGGGATCTCCATCAAGTGTCTTCAATGCTTTGAGGTGAAAAACCCATTAAGTTATATATATTTTTTTTAATGCATGCATTTGATATTTGGGTATTTTATGCATTTGATATTTGGGAAAACTTATTTTGCAAATCTGCCATTAGGGTTTATAGATTTATTGTGTTTTTTTTTATCTAGTTGTTAGATTTTTTGCAAATGGTGTTTTTCATTTTAAATCTATAATTTTTTGGCATTGAGGCTTTTCTAGAAGGGTTTTGGAGCCAAACGGACCCCATGGTTGCGTCCGAAAGGCCCAAAAAATCTATTTCCATATATTATTTGTCGTATTTTTATGAAAAATAAATCTGAGGCAATTTTTTTTATTTGGAGGCCAAATGGCTTCCCATCTATTTTGCTGTACAGTATGAATTTTTTTATTATTCTATTTTTAATAAAAAAATATTCATTTAATAAAAAAATAGTCATCTTTTATTATTTTGTTTTTTAATAAAAAAACAGTCATTTATTATTCTATTTTTTGATAAAAAATAGTCATTTATTTTATTTTAAGACCTAATAGTCATGTTTTTTTGCATAAATTGAAATGCATTTTTTATTATTGTATAATGCAACTAGAATCCTTTTATGCAATTTTTGGAAAATTTTAGTGAAACTGTCAAATAATTTAGACCTTATAGTCATTTTTTTTTCTCACATTAACAATGGTTTTTTGTGAGTTTGCTTGTTTTGCAAGGTTATCCAAGTATGTTTTGGAGTATACAAGGCAATTTCGGATCAATGTTTTCACTCTCTTCCCCCTATTTTTATTAATTTCTTCTAATATCTCTCAAGCATTTGCTTGAAGCATAATGTAAATTAATGTAACTTGTATCTCTCATAATGAAAGTAAAAGAGAAGAAAGAGAGAGAGAGAGAGAGAGAGAGAGAGAGAGAGAGAGAGAGAGAGAGAGAGAGAGAGAGAGAGAGTGTGTGTGTGTGTGTGTGTGTATTTGTGTTTTACCTATTTTGCATCTCAACTAATCTAACTACTAACTTACTAACTTGCTACAAAATAATCTACTAACCAACTAACTTGCAATTTATTAATTTTCATATTAATCAAGAAGGTTAAAAATGAATCAAATTACTAACCACAACCTTAGTATTTGATTAAAATTTACTTAATCTTGCAACACATTTTATATTTTCTAAACACCTATTGAATCCAAAAGAATCCGCTCTATCGATAGCAAGTATTTTCATGTCGTCATACCCGTACCATTTTGGGTAGCTTGGTTGACCTTGGGTGAGATGAATTGGTAATTCATTAGGCTATAGCAAAACCTTAAAATGAACACTAACTAACTTATTGACTATCTAACATTTAACAAATATTTTATGGTTCAATTCAAGTTAGTTTATTTTGTTGCAAGATGATTGTTATGGTTATTTACCTTATTATTGCAAGTTGATCTTGGTTTATTTCCTTTATTCAATTGCAATATGGTTGTTTATTGCAAGATGGTTATAGTAGTTCATAATGATGTTGATTATATTTCATGATGATGCTTATCTCTCTTGATGATGCTTAATTTTGATTATCTTTCATGATGTTTATCTTTCATGATGATTATATTTGATGATTGAAAAATAGATTACTTGAAAGTTATGGTTTTTTTTATATATGCAAGTATGTTTATCTACTTTCTTATTGCATAATTTATTTCCTTTGTCAATGCATCTTATGTTTTGATTATGTTCACTTTCTAGAATTGCTGATCATGGAATCTCCTTCACACCTAAGCATATCCTTTATGGATCAAATTTTGGAATATGGGAACCAAGGATGAGGGTTGAATTTCAAGCAAGAAATGTATGGCCCATTGTGAATTGATATGAAGCAATCCCAACCCAGGCAAGGTCACTTGAAACATACAACAACAAGAGTCACCTTGCACTTTCCATGATTATCAATAATGTGAGTGATGAGATATTGCTCAACCCATTGTGAGCATGCTAAATATGCATGGGATTTGCTAAAAAAAGTCCATATAGGGTCCAACACATCAAGGAAAATCACTTTATTGTCCAAAATTCTTAGCACTATGCAAGGTGAACAAGAAAGTGCCTTGATCTTCCTCTCAAAGATGAAAGACATGAGAACTCAACTATTGGTTTGTAATTGTGATTGAATAAGTAATAAGCTCTTAAGATTTATCATTTTGAGGAACTTGTCAAGCAAGTTCAAGAATTTTTTCACCATTATTGAGACTAGGCTAGAGAAAGAAGAGGATGGCATTCCTCTCAACACTCTTTCACAATTATTGATTCAACATGAAGAGTCTCTTAATAGAGACAAAATGAATGGTCAAGTTTTCAAGGAGAAGAATGTTGACTTGAATTCCACTAAGGCTTCCTTTAAGAAAAAATACAAGGAAAGGAAAAATCAAAATTTTCAACCCAAAAAACCTAGAGTTGATCTCACTTGCAACTTTTTTGGCAAGAAAGGCCACAAGGAATAAAATTGTTTCAAGAATAAGAATATTGCATAAAAGGAAGAGCAAGAAAAGGCTAAGCGACAAGGACCTAAGAAATGATTTGGCAAGGGAATGAAAAATAACAACAATGTAAAGCAAAATTTTAATAAAAATACCTTTTTTTGTGCCCTCTACTCCATTGACTCATCTACTTCTAATGAATGGGTGTTAGATTCTAGATGCACTAACCATATGTGTTTTGAAAAGGATAAGTTTGTGGAATTTCATAAGCACTCTTCGATTCAATTGTCATTGGTGATAATACTAGACTTCAAGTAGAAGGTGTTGGCAATGTTGTAATTGAAGGGAAATTACTTGATAATGTCCTATATGTGCCTAACCTTAGGATAAATTTAATTTCAGTTTTGCAAGTTGCTAGAAGTGGTCACACTATTGAGTTCAATGCAACTTCATGGAGCATTAGGAAAGGCATGCTACCAATCATTGCAAGTTATGTGAAGAATAATTTTTATGTGTAGCAACTAATGTTTCTCCTAGTAGCAATCTTTGGCACTTAAGGTTAGGCCATACAAACTATCAAAATATTCAAATTATGAATTTCAAAAATTTTGTTGAAGGCTTTCCTAACATTTCACCTATTCATGGTTTGTGTGAAATATGCATCTTAGGCAAGATGAGAACACAAAAGTTTGCGAAGTACAAGTCAACAAGGGCCACACAAATTCTTCAACTCATTCATACAAATATTATGGGTCCATTACATGTTAGATCACTTGGTGGTGCATCCTATATTCTCACCTTTATAGATTATTTTTCAAGAATTATAATTGGGTATCTACTTAAGAATAAATCAGATTGTTTTGAGACATTCAAGGAGTTCAAATATTTGGTAGAAAATCAAAAGGGAGCAAAGATAAAAATTATTAGAAGTGACAATGGAGGGGAGTACAATAGCAATGATTTCAATGAGTTTTGTTCTTCTCATGGGATCAAAAGTAATTTTACTTGTCCATACACTTATCAACAAAATGGTGTTGTAGAGAGGAGAAATAGGACAAAAATGGAGATGGTAAGATGCATGCTTGGTGATCACTTACCTCAATTTCTTTGGGGTGAAGTATCCAGTACATAAATCTACATTCTTAATAGGTGTCCTTCAAAATAAGTTGAGGGGAAGACTCCTTATGAGTTTTGGAATGGTCAGAAGCCAAATTTGTCACACTTAAGAGTGTTTGGATGTGATGCATTTTCATATATTCCTTTAGAAAAGAGGAATAAATTGGACAAAAAGTCTCAAAATGCATCTTTGTTGGCTATGATGCAAAACATAGGGGCTACAGGTTATACTTGTTGAGCAAGGTGTTGCAAGAAGTTTGTCATTGTTGTCAACACAGGAAGTTAGATCTAATGATGCAGTGGACAAATAGTTCAGAAGTCATTCAGATGCAGAGGACAAAAATTCAAAGGATAGTCAGATTATGTAAAGTGCAATTCCAAGAAAACAAAAGTGACCCAGTTTCAAAAATTTGAAGAAATAGACAAGTTAGAAAACTGTCGCGATATCGCGACATGTTTTCTGTCGTGATTTCACAACAGGTCAGAGGAGAGAGAAGGCGTAGCCGAAAATGTCATGATTTCACGACAAAAATGAGGAGAGAGAAGGTGTAGCCGAAAATGTCACGATTTCACGACAAAAATTAGGAGAGAGAAGGCATAGCCAGAAATGTCATGATTTCGTGACAAAAATGAGGAGAGAGAAGGTGCAAGGCAAACTGTCACGATTTTGTGACATGTTGGAGGCCAAGAAGCTAAGTCGAGAAACTATAGCGATTTCGCTACATGTTGGATTTTCACTGGCCGAATCAAAGAGAAAGCGTTAAGTGGAAAAGTTGTAGTGATTTCGCTACATGTTCAAATTTCACTGGCTGAAGCAGGGAGAAAGTGTTAAGTGAAAAGTTGTAGCGATTTTGCAACAAGTCGAAACTGCAAGACACAAAGGTGTAGCAATTTCGCTACAAGTCAAAAGTGCATAACACAAAAGTGTAGTGATTTCGCTACAAGTCAAAAGAGCACAACACAAAGGTGTAGCGATTTCTCTACGAGTCAAAAGTTCACAACACAAAGGTGTTGCGACTTCACTACAAGTCGAAAGTGCAAGGCACAAAAGTGTAGCGATTTCTCTACAAGTCAAAATCTCACGGGTCGAAGCAAAGTTGGAAGCACAAGGCACAAAGTTGTAGCAATTTTGCTAGTGCATGAAGCGAGAAATGTACGAAAGCCAAAAGCGTCACGATTTCGTGACAAGAATGAGGATGACGTCAGTAAAAGTTTGAAGTGTCACGATTTCACGACAAGAACGGTGGCAAAGCTATCAAAGGCCAAAAGGGTCGTGATTTCGTGACAACAAGGACAAGAATGCGTATGGCTACAAAAATAGTCATGATATCGCGACATGTTTCTATTTCATGGCAATAGTCACAGGAAGGTGACAGAGGTGGCAGTAGCAGTTAAAGGCCGACAAAGTTGAATCTGGGTCGACGGATTTTAGGGTTCTATAGCCAATAATTTCTAGGGTTTTGCAGCCAACGTTCTTAGGTTTACAGTCGATGGATTTTAGGGTTTTGCAGCTGACAATTTCTAGGGTTTTGCAGTCGACGTTCTTAGGGTTACAGCCGACTATTGTTTAAAATTTGATCATGAAATTTCATCTATAAAAGGAGGGCTGTTTCGAGTTTGAAGTATGGTGAGTATTGAGTTTGCACAAGTAAAGTCCGTGTCGAGCAGAGAGCGAGTCGTATCGAACTTGTACGAATGAAGTGCATAGGGAGCAGATGTTGATTCATTCAAGCTGAGTGCGAAGATATAGTTGTGTGTCGAAAAAGAGTGCGTATCGAATCTTCATGATTTAAGTGAGCAGAGAGGTGCAGAGGTTGAAGACGCACTGATCTAAAGTACAAAGCAATAATGCGTAGAGAGCAATAGGAGGTGTGAATTACGTCTGTTGTGCCCAAAAAGTAATTAGTGTTGATCGACTGTCCGATAGCAGAATGTGCGAAGTTTTGGTGAAGAAGCAAAAGTGATAGTTTGATTGTTCGAAACTTTTGCACAGCAGAAGCTGAGTACTGTAAACTACAGACTAGGTAATAAGGTGAAAGTATAATTACTGTAATTTCTTTTCATTATTTCTATTGAAGTCCAAGTTGCAGCTTGGCATAAGGAGTTGGTGCTCCTTCCAGTAGTTTCTGGTGAATTGGGGGTTGGTGCTCCTTTCTGTTGGTGTAGAAAAATTGAGGGGTTGGTGCTCCTTCTAGTTGGTGCTGGTAAATAAGTTGTAAAGTTGCTACTTTGCTTGAGCTAGATTTGGATGGTATTCCAAGCAACCATTTTTGAGGAGTAGCCACATTGGTGAACCTCGTTAAATTGTTGTGTTATGTGTGATGCTTTCTTGCTACATTTGATATTTTTTTTATCAGTTTTAAATAGCTCATTGGATTTTAAATTATATACTTGAAAGTTAAAAGATCACACTGATTCACTCCCCCTCTCAGTGTCACTGTGATTACAATAATTGGTATCAGAGCAAGGTTCCTGAATAGGCTCAAACAGCTAGGGTGATCTTGGAAGTGACGCAATGGCAAGTGGTGAAGGGTTCTTATTGAACAAAGCACCATTGTTTGATGGAACTAATTATGCGTTCTAGAAAATTAGAATGTAGACATATCTCAGTGCTTTGGGTTTTGAAATCTGGGGTGTAGTAGTTAATGGTTACAAAGCTCTCTCTACCGCTCCAATAGACACTGCTGGTAAAAATGCATTTGAAAATGATTCAAAAGCAAAAAATGCCATCATGTGTGGACTAGTGGGCAGTGAGCTAGTCAAGATCATAAATTGTGAATCAGCAAAAGATGTATGGGATAAACTAGAGAACATTCATGAAGGAGATGATAGGATCAAGGAGGCCAAGCTTTAATCACATCGAGATCAATTCGAATCTTTAAAGATGGACAATGATGAGAACATAGAGACTTTCATGGAAAGAGTCAATGGGATCACCAATTCAATCAGAGGTCTCGAAAAAAATATAAATGATGCTACTATCGTGAAAAAGGTATTAAGATCGCTCCCTCCTAGATTTGATTCTAAAGTCTCTGCCATAGAAGAATCCAAAGATCTAAATCATTTTAGTATGGATGAGATGCATGGTTCTTTGATTGCTTTTGAAATGAGAATAGGAAGGTCTAATCCCACAGATAGAGAAGCTGCTTTCAAAGCCCTAAAATGCAAAGTCATAAAACCTGAGTCTAAAGAAGAGGATGTATCAGATGAAATGGAAGCAAATTTTGTCAAAAATTTGAGAAAGGGAAAAGGAAAGTATAGAGTAAAGCTACCATTTAAATGCTTTAACTACGAAGGCATTGGGCACTTTACGACAAAATGTCCTCTCAATGAAAAGAACCAGGGTGAGGAAACTTCGCACCAAGAAAGAAGTAACTGGAAGAAGAAATCAAACTTCAAGAAAGGCAATTTCAAAAAGAAAAGTTTTATCTCTCGAAATGCAGATACTTCAAAGGACAGCTCTAGTGAAGACTCTGAAGAAGGAATAGGTGAGGCTCTCTTTATGGCGTTTGAAGTAGAAAAATCGGAAGAGGCGAGAAAACACGAGAAGAGAGTGAAGGAATGAACTCTAAAGTGTCTATTGAAAAAGGTGAGGCTGAAGTTGATTTAGAAGGTGAGCTGGTTTCTGCTCATATGGAATGGAAATCTGAGAAAAGAAAGAATAAAAAATTGTCAAGAAAGCTTGAGGATGAAAATGACATTATAACCAGTCTAAAAACATAGACAGAAGAGTACAAGAAAATGTTCGAAGATCTTGAAATACAGGTAACCATGAAGATAGATTACTGTTGCAAATTGGAAGAAGAAAATGTTGGTCTTCGAATACAGATACAAGAGTTGGATCAAAAAATTAGCTGCCATTTCAAACGTGAAGAAAGTTCGATGAAGCTGGACAAAATCCTAAGCGATCAAAGACCCGTAGGTATCAAATTCGATCTGGGCTTTATTGAAGGAGAATCATCAAACGGACCAAAGGCAAGCAATGTTGAATGTGAAAAGAGTAAAGACAAGAAACAGGCTATTGAAAGAAAAACAAATTAGGCAAAAGAAAGCAGGAATGCCAGTCCTAAAATAGGAACTGACAATGATGGATTTACCAAGGTCACTCATCAAAAGAAAAGAAGATCTAAGGCTCCTGCAACATCTTGGCAAAAACCATCTTTCAGGTTCAATCATTACTTTTATGGTTTCTATTTTAAATGTAATGGTTATGGGCATAAAATTGCTAACTGCAAGTATAATGTATGTCCAAGAAGTTTCACTAGTAGAAATACCTTTGCTCCTCTAATGAGTTATGTAGTAGAATGCTTTAATTGTCACAACTTTGGGCACATTGCTAGAAAGCTGTCATAGTACTTCTATTTCAAATCAATCTCGGAAAAGAAGAATTCAACCATATAGGGCAAAACAGAATAGAAATATTTCTGAAAGATATGTGCAAGATTTTGAAAAGGGGAAATCCAAGTTAGAACCCTATACCATAGTCAAAATAGAATGGAAACAGAAAGAATAGCTCAGGGAAGAAAAGGAATCTTTAATAGTGCAGACAGCTTTCAGGGCTTAGAATAAATGTGTACCGTGGATTCTTGACAGTGGTTTCTCAAGTCATATGACAGGTGATAAACAGAAATTTGAAAAACTACAAAAATATGAGGGTGGCTCTGTGAATTTTGGAAATAATGATGGAGCCAAAATAATAGGAAAAGGATCTATCAAAATTAGTGAAGGGAAAATCAAGTCAGAAGAAGTTTTATTTGTGGATGGTTTGAAACACAACTTCGTTAAGTGTCGATCAAATGCGTGATAAAGGACATGAAGTAGTCTTCAAAAAGCAAGGTTGTGAAGTCGGAAAAATAAACAGTGGGAAATTGATAGCAACTGGTTCAAGGACATCTGGAAATTTGTACACACTCTCAGAAACTTTAGAAGGTACATGTTTCATTGGATAAGAAGAAGAGAACTGGCTGTGGCACAAGAGGATTGGACACATAAGTTTTGATAATTTGGTGAAAATCAGCTCGAAACAAGCAGTGAGAAATATTCCAACTATTAAAAAACCTTCAAACAATGTTTGTGCTTCATGTCGAAAGGGAAAGCAAACCAGAGTCTCATTTAAAACAAAAGAATACCACACTAGCAGGCCCTTGGAATTTATTCATACAGACTTATGTGGACCCATGAGAACTCAAAGCATAAACGTCGACAAATACTTTATGCTGTGTATCGATGATTATTCCATAATGACATGGATATTTTTATTTAAAAATAAAATAGAAGCTTTTGAAATGTTCAGATCCTTCAAACAACTAGTTGAGAATGAAATAGGAAAAAGGGTTAAATGTTTACGATCAAACAAAGGAGGAGAATTCATTTCGAATGAATTTATAGAATACTATGAAAAACATGGTATCAGGATACAATATTCAGCAGCTAGAACTCCACAACAGAATGGCGTAGTAGAAAGAAAGAATAGAACTATACAGGAAATGGCATGCACCATGCTAGTAGAAAACAAAATAGCAGATAGATTCTGGAAAGAAGCAGTTCACACTACAATATACATCCAAAACAGATATATGTTAAGAACTCATGAATGCAAAACACCTTATGAGTTGTGGTTTGGTAGAAAAGCAATAGCAAAACATCTCAAAGTATTTGGCTGTAGGTGCTACATCAAAAAAATTGATGACAACCTTGGGAAGTTTGAAGATAGAGCAGATGAAGGTGTTTTTGTTGGGTATTCATCAAAAAGCAAAGCTTACAAATGCTACAACAAGAGACTCAAGAAAATTGTGGACAGTGCAGATGTTAAATTCGATGAAGGTGGGAAACGATTAGCTAACTTTGAGGAAAACTACCCAATCTATGAAGAAGTCGTTGAAGGAGATGAAGTGAATGAAATAGAAAATAAATCTATGGTTGATTTAGATGAATTAGTCGATGACTCAGAAGTGTAAGAAAACAAGAAATTCAAAACAGGCAGCTGGCAGAAAAATCATCCAAGAGACCAAATAATTGGAGATCCCATAGCTGGTATTCAGACAAGAAGGAAAGTAATAAGTAATTACTCTCTTCTATCTAGCATTGAGCCCAAAAACATAGATGAAGCAAGCAAATATGATAGCTGGATGAAGGCAATAAATGAAGAGTTAGATCAGATTGAAAAGAACAGAACTTGGGAATTAGTACCTAGACCTACGAATAAGAATGTAATTGGCACCAAATGGATATTTCGAAACAAATTAAACGAAGATGGACAGGTCATTAGGAACAAAGCAAGACTAGTTTTTAAAGGATATGCACAGGTCGAAGGCATTGATTTTGAAGAGACTTTTGCACCAGTGGCCAGATTAGAAGCAATTAGAATGTTTCTGGCCTTATAAGTTCACAAAAACTTTAGAGTTTATCATATGGATGTAAAATCTACCTTTTTAAATGGGAAACTCGAAGAAGAGGTCTATATTGAACAATCGGATGGCTTTCAAATTAGTGAGGATCCTAACCTTGTCTACAAATTAAAGAAAGCATTGTATGGTTTAAAACAAGCACCACGGGCATGGTATGCAAGGCTAGATAACTATCTCTCACAACAGGGATTCAAGAAAGGTTTAGTGGAAAATAATCTGTATGTAAAAATAGAAGGTGGGCATCTCATTTTTCTAGTTGTCTATGTAGATGATATCATATTTGGCAGCAACAAAGATGAATCTTGTAAAGACTTAGCAAATAAGATGCGGAATGAATTTGAAATGTCTATGATTGGTGAACTGTCTTACTTTCTTGGGCTACAAGTTAATCAAAATGAGAAAGGCATTTTCATTTCCCAAATCAAATATGTGAAAGAAATGCTAAAGAGGTTCACTATGGAGGACTGTAAGCTAGTTAGCACTCCCATGACAATAGGCTTCAAATTGAGTAAAGAAGACAAATATCCACCTGTAGACCAAACCATGTACAGATCTATGATTGGAAGTTTACTATATTTAACAGCTACCCGACCTGATATTCTGCAGACAGTTTGCATGGTAGCTAGGTTTCAGGCCAATCCCAAAGAGACTCATGTGACAGCAGTTAAAAGGATTTTTCGATATCTCAAGGGCACCATGGAGTATGGGTTGTGGTATCCAAAATGCAAAGACTTCACTCTTATATCATATTCAGATGTAGATTGGGCTGGATGTGTTGATGACAGAAAGAGTACCAGTGGAGGTGCATTTTACTTGGGGGACAGATTGGTTGCATGGCACAGTAAGAAGCAAGAGTCAATTTTTTTTATCTATAACTGAGGCAGAATATATTGCAGCAACAACATATTGTACACAAGTCTTGTGGATGAAACAAACTTTGAAAGATCTTGGTATTAATTTTAGTGAACCAATATCAGTTAAGTGTGATAACACCGATGCAATTAACATCTCTAAGAATCCAGTAATGCACTCTCGGACAAAACACATTGCTATAAGGTATCACTTCTTGAAGGATAAAGTTGCAGAAGGAGAAGTTAAATTGGATTTTGTCCCAACTACAGAACAAGTAGCAAATATTTTTACAAAACCATTGCCCAAGGAAGTGTTTGAGTACCTTCGAAGCAAATTAGGAGTAGTTACACTTCCTAAGAAGTGACTAGCTACAAGTATCACTTTCTCAGGGGGAGCATTTGAGTATTTGACTATTCTTTTGCTCATGATCATAATTTGTGCTAGATGCAACAAATTGTGCCTGAGAATTGTGAGGATGAACTTAGGGGGAGTTTGCAGCAGCCCTTTGGTATTATTGACAAAGGTGGAGAAGAGTTACAGGAATGTACACGAGTGTTGCCAACAATTCCAAAGGGGGAGATTATTGAGCAAGGTGTTGCAAGAAGTTTGTCATTGTTGTCAACACAGGAAGTTAGATCTAATGATGCAGTGGACAGATAGTTCAGAAGTCATTCAGATGCAGAGGACAAAAATTCAAAGGATAGTCAGATTATGTAAAGTGTAATTTCAGGAAAACAGAAGTGACCCAGTTTCAAAAATTTGAAGAAATAGACAAGTTAGAAAACTGTCACGATATTGCGACATGTTTTCTATCACGATTTCATGAAAGGTCGGAGGAGAGAGAAGGCATAGCCAAAAATTTCATGATTTCACGACAAAAATGAGGAGAGAGAAGGCGCAAGGCAAACTGTCACGATTTCGTGACATGTTGGAGGCCAAGAAGCTAAGTCAAGAAACTGTAGCGATTTCGCTACATGTTGGATTTTCGTTGGCCGAAGCAAGGAGAAAGTGTTAAGTGGAAAAGTTGTAGCGATTTCGCTACATGTTGAAATTTTGCTGGTCGAAGCAGGGAGAAAGTGTTAAGTGAAAAGTTGTAGCGATTTTGCTACAAGTCGAAACTGCAAGACACAAAGGTGTAGCGATTTCGCTACAAGTCAAAAGTGCATAACACAAAAGTGTAGTGATTTCGCTACGAGTCAAAAGAGCACAACACAAAGGTGTAGCGATTTCACTACGAGTCAAAAGTGCACAACACAAAGGTGTAGCGATTTTGCTACAAGTCAAAAGTGCAAGGCACAAAAGTGTAGCGATTTCGCTACAAGTCAAAATCTCACGGGTCGAAGCAAAGTTGGAAGCACAAGGCACAAAGTTGTAGCAATTTCGCTAGTGCATGAAGTGAGAAATGTACGGAAGCCGAAAGCATCGCAATTTCATGACAAGAATGAGGATGACATCAGCAAAAGTTCGAAGTGTCACGATTTTGCGACAAGAACGATGGCAAAGCTATCAAAGGCCAAAAGGGTCACGATTTCACGACAGCAAGGACAAGAAGGCGTACGGCTACAAAAAGAGTCGCGATATCGTGACATGTTTCTATTTCACGACAATAGTCACAGGAAGGTGATAGAGGTGGTAGTAGTAGTTAAATGCCGACAAAGTTGAATCTGGGCAAATGAATTTTAGGGTTCTGTAGCTGACAATTTCTAGGGTTTTGCAGCCAATGTTCTTAGAGTTACAGCCGATAGATTTTAGGGTTTTGCAGCCGACAATTTCTAGGGTTTTGCAGCCGACGTTCTTAGGGTTACAACCGACTATTGTTTAAAATTTGATCATGAAATTTCATCTATAAAAGGAGGGTTGTTTCGAGTTTGAAGTATGGTGAGTATTGAGTTTGCGCAAGTAAATTTCGTGTCAAGCAGAGAGCGAGTCGTATCGAACTTGTGCGAATGAAGTGCATAGGGAGCATATGTTGAGTCATTCAAGATAAGTGCGAAGCTATAGTTGTGTGTGTCGAAAAAGAGTGCTTATCAAATCTTCATGATTTAAGTGAGCAGAGAGGTGCAGAGGTTGAAGATGCACTGATCTAAAGTGTGAAGCGATAATGTGTAGAGAGCAGCAGGAGGTGTGAATTACGTTTGTTGTGCCCAGAAAGCGATTGGTGTTGATCGACTGTCTGGCAGCAGAATGTGCGAAGTTTTGGTGAAGAAGTAGAAGCGATAGTTTGATTGTTCAAAGCTTTTGCACAGCAGAAGTCGAGTACTATAAACTATAGACTGGGTAATAAGGTGAAAGTATAATTACTATAATTTCTTTTCATTATTTCTATTGAAGTCCAAGTTGCAGCTTGGCATAAGGAGTTGGTGCTCCTTCCAGTAGTTGCTGGTGAATTAGGGGTTGGTGCTCCTTTCGTTGGTGCAGAAAAATTGAGGGGTTGGTGCTCCTTCTAGTTGGTGCTGGTAAATAAGTTGTAAAGTTGCTGCTTTTCTTGAGCTAGATTTGGATGGTAGTCCAAGCAGCCATTTTTGAGGAGTAGCCACATTAGTGAACCTCGTTAAATTATTGTGTTATGTGTGATGCTTTCTTGCTGCATTTGATATTTCTTTTATCAATTTTAAATAGCTGTTGGATTTTAAATTGTATACTTGAAAGTTAAAATATCACACTGATTCACCCCCCCTCTCAGTGTCACTATGATTACAACAATACTCACCTTCTTCACACATTGTATTTGTTTCAAGAGATGTCAAATTCAAGGAATATCTTATTGAGTTAGAAAAGGGTGGGCATTGTGTAAAAAGGACCAAGTGGTTGGATCATTCTAGGGGTCCTAAAGAGCATAATTCAGTTAGCTAAAGGATAACTAGAAGTATGACCCTTAACATGTCTCTTCTAGCTAAGATAGAGAATGATAATGAGTCTACTTCTTACCAAGAAGCTTCACAACACTCTTGTTGGGTTGATGCCATGAAGGTTGAGATGGATTCTCTTCTAAAGAATAAAACTTGGGATCTAGTGCCTTATCCTAATAAGATAAATGTTATTGGGAACAAGTGGGTCTATAGAATCAAGTACAATTCTAATGGAGAGATAGAAAAGTATAAGGCTAGATTGGTTGCTAAGGGTTATGCTCAAAAATATGGCATTGACTATGATGAAACCTTTGCACCAATTGCCAAAATGCCCACCATTTAGCTTCTCATTGCTATTGCTATTGCTCAAGGTTGGTAGATTTTTTATCTTGATTTGTAAAGTGCCTTTCTAAATGGTGATTTGGATGTGGATATCTACATGAGTCAACCACAAGGATTTTTTGTACAAGGTAAGGAAACACTTGTGTGTAAACTAAATAAAATCATGTACGATCTGAAGCAAGCACCTAGAGCATGGTACATGAAGATTTTAGGTTACTTCTTATCTCTTGGTTTTGATAAATGTTATTCAGATATAGATCTCTATGTGCTTAGGAAGGATAATTTTGTCATTTTAATTGCTCTATTTTTTGATGACCTTGTTATGACTGGAAATGAGAATGAGGCCATTTTTGATTTCATCTCTAAATTAAAGTCATAGTATGAAATGACTGACCTTGGTCTTCTACACTACTATCTTGGTATGCAAGTTTATCAGCATGAGGATTGTACCTTTTTGAGTCAATCCAAGTATATTGAAGATATTCTTAAGAGGTTTTATTTGGAGGATGGAAATCCTACTTCCATTCCTATTTCTATAGGGGTTAAGTTGGAAGTAAGTACATAATCTCAGTTGGCTAATGCTACATTGTATAGGCAGCTCATTGGTAGTCTTATTTATGTTACCATCACAAGGCCAGATATTGCTTTTGTAGTTGGCATGATGGCTAGGTTCATGCAAAAACCTTATATTGAGCACTTACAAGCTACCAAGAAGATTCTAAAGTACCTTTTAGGTACTAGAGATTTGGCACTCAAGTATTCTAGGCTTCCTTCCTTTTCTCTTTTTGGCTATGCTAATTCTAATTTTGGAGGGGATAGAATAGACAGAAAGTCTACCATAGCATATGTTTTTATTATTGGGTCTGCAACTATATCTTGGTTTTTGTTAAGATCCTGCTATAAAATAAACTCAAATAACACACTCTCACATGATTGCTTGGAAATAAACTCACATAAACATCATATTAATATAACAAAAATTTGCATAAAGGAACAATCTCACAATAAGACAGAATCACAGGCCTCTTCGAGGGGGCAACCTCCTTCAATACTTCATTAATTTGCAAAAATATGGTTACATTGGTGCCTTTTCGGGTATTTAAGGATTTTCCTTCCAAGGTTGGCTTACATGCAAAATGCCACCTGGATTACATGCATAATGCCACCCGAATTACATGCATAGTGCCACTTTGAATTACATGCACAATGCCACTCGAATTACATGCATAATTCCACATGAATTACATGCACAATGCCACCTTACCTAACCTATCTACCATGTGTTACATAAAAAGGGTGTCATTTGTCATAGGCACTACCTAAGCTAAAACTTAGAACATTACAAAATATTAATCATGGGTACTACCCACGTTCACTAGGAATTATTACATCAGGCAAGTTATTACATTAAGGGTTAGGATGAGATCCTAACATGCCCTTATCCTTGAAGAAGTTTTGTCCTCAAAGCTGAAAATAAGGAAACTATTGCTAGAGTTGATGGAGAGACTCCCATGTAGCATCCTCAGGTTGAAGTCCACACCACTGAACCAGGACCTCTGTAATGGTACGGTTGCACAGAGTGCAAGTTCGATGATCCAGCAACTGCTCTGGTGCAAGTAAGATGGAGCCTTCTTCATCCAATTCGAGGAGTGTTTATTGAACCTGTACCTTTGTGCCCATAACTTTCTTGAGAAGGGAAACATGAAAAATAGGGTGGATCTTGGAAGTGGGGGGAAGAGCCAATTTGTAAGCTGTTGGACCAATCCGTTGTAGAACCTGATAAGGACCATAGAATTTTGGAGCGAGCTTCGACACTCGCGAAGTTGTAGGGATGATTGTTTGTATGGCTGTAAGCGAAGGAAGACCATATCACCCACATCAAAACTACACTCAGAATGATGTTGATCAGCTTGTTGGCGCATCCGATTCTAGGCCATGTTCAAATTTTGCTTGAGTTGGTGAAGGACCTCGATGTGTTGACTCAGAGCATTATCGACGGCCTGGACCTTGGAGCTGCCCAAAATGTAGGAGGAAGGCATGAGTGGAGGGCACCCGTAAACTGCCTCAAACGGTGTGAGTTTGGTGGTGGTATGATAGGAAGTGTTGTACCACCATTCGGCCAAAGAAAGCCATTTTGCCTAATGAGTAGGATGATCGGAGGCAAAGCAGTGAAGGTAGGTTTCCAAGAATTTATTAACAACCTCTATTTGACCATCCGTTTGCCGATGGTAGGCTGAAATCATTTTGAGCTGAGTCCCCTACAACTTAAACAACTCTTGCCAAAAATTTCTAGTAAAGGTGGGATCACGATCAGATACAATGGAGGTTGGCATGCCATGAAGGTGAAATATGGAGTCAAGAAAATTTTGGGCAATAGTGGATGTTGTGTAAGGATGGGTTAGGGCACAAAAGTGAGCATACTTTGAAAGGCGGTCCACTACCATGAAAATAATAGACTTGCCTCTAGATTTAGATAGCCCTTCTATGAAGTCCATGGATATGTCAGTCCACACCTGATATGGTATCAGCAATGGTTGAAGAGTGCTCGGAGAGTGCACTGTTTCTCCTTTCATCCTTTGACATGTGTTGCAGTCTGCTACAAAAGAGTGAATGTCCTGTTTCATACCTTTTCAAAAGAAGGTGTGCTTGAGTCGCTCATAAGTTTTTAGGAACCCTGAATGGCTAGTAGATGGAGTAGCATGTGATTCCTTCATGAGGAGCTCTCGAAGTGGGGACTTAGGAGGAAGAACCAGGCGTTGATGGTAACGCAGATCCTGGCCATCCCAACTATATCCTGGTGTAGACTCTGGATCATCCTTAAGTGAAGCAACCAGGTCTTTCAAATCTACATCCTGAAGTATTTCCTGATGTAAGGGCTCAATCCATTAGGGCAATTGTGTAGAGATGGCACACAACATACTAAGGGTCTCAAATTGGCGAGAGAGCATCTGCCACAAGATTTTCCTTCCCTTTTTTGTACATGATGTCATAATCATAGCCCATGAGTTTTGATACCCACTTTTGTTGCTCGGGGGTGGTAACCCATTTTTCTAGAAAGTATTTCAAACTCTGGTGGTCAGTTTTGATGGAGAAATGGCACCCAATGAGGTAAGGTCGCCAATGCAGGACTGCATGCAATATTGCCAACATTTTCTTGGCATATGTGGATTTCCCCAAATTGTGATCAGTTAGGGCTTTGCTAGTAAAAGCCAAAGGGCGTCCTTCTTGCATCAATACCGCCCCAATACCACGACTAGAAGCGTCACTTTTAATGACAATTTTTTTAGAGAATTCTGGCATGGCTAAAACTGGAGTGGTGGTCATGGCATGCTTGAGGTCCAGGAATGCTTGCTCAGTCGGCCTTGTCCAAGTAAAATAATCCTTCTTCAACATGGAGGTGAGGGGGGCAGCTATCTTTCCATAATTGTAGACAAATTTATGGTAATATCCTATAAGCCCTAAAAATCCTCGAAGCCCCTTGAGTGTGCAAGGTTTAGGCAATTCTTGGACTGCTTGGATCTTCTTAGGGTCAACCTTGACACCATCCTTTGAGACAATGTGTCCCAGATACTCTACTTCAGTCAAACCAAAGAAACACTTGGACCTTTTTGCAAACAGTTTATGATCGACCAGTAGTTGGAGGGTTTGATCTACATGCTTGAGATGATCTTCCCATGTGTGACTGTAAATCAAGATGTCATCGAAGAACACAATGATGAACTTTCACAAAAAATGGTGAAAGATGTTGTTCAACAGGCTTTGGAATGTGGAAGGAGCATTTGTGAGACCAAATGGCATTACCAAGAATTCATAATGACCTTCATGAGTGCGAAAAACAATTTTAGGAATATCTTCATCCCTGAGCTGAATCTGATGGTACCCAGAGTGGAGGTCTAGCTTGGTGAAGTACATGGTCCCATGTAATTCATATAGTAATTCATCAACCACAGGGATAGGAAATTTATCCTTGACGAGTTATCTTGTTGAGTTCTCGGTAGTCAATACACAATCGCCAAGAGCCATCCTTCTTGAGGACCAGTAAGACTGGTGCAGAGTAGGGACTTGTACTAGGCCGAATGACATCCGCCTTGAGTAATTCCTGTATCATCTTCTCAATCTCTGACTTCATGGCATGGGGGTACCTGTATGGTCTGATATTGGGAGGTGTACTATCCGACAATAATGGAATGGCATGGTTGTGAGAGCGATGCGATGGTAGTGTGGTTGGTTCTAAAAATATGGCCTCATGTTTGTGGAGAATCTGTTGCATGTCTAGTGGGATTTCACCCATTGGAGATGTGGATGGTTGGATGGAGAATAGTTGTGCAATGACCCCACATGATGATTTCTTTAGCAATTTCTCCATGTCGTTTGAACTGATAATTTGAGGTGTTCCTGTCGGGGAGCCCTTGATGATGTGTGTTTGTCCATTCTAGGAGAACTGCATCCAAAGTTCAACAAAGTTCCAACTGATAGTGCCCAACGTACTCAACCATTAAGATCCCAAAACAATATCACATCCACCCAACTGGAGGGCAAACATGTCCTGCTTGAGTTCATAGTCCCCTATCTTGATTTTAACATTGTGACACTTTCCTTTACAAGGTAAGGTTCCCCCATTGGCTACCATGACCTCGAAGGAATTACAAGTGTGGATATAGCAATTTTCCCGTTGAGCAACTCTAGGGTCAATGAAGTTGTGCATGCTTCCCAAATCCAAAAGGATGGAAAGACGTTGGCCATTGAAAAATCTTGTAACCTTCATGGTTTGAGGAGTAGTAATGTCTGCAAGGGCATGGACTGTAATTGTTGTCTCAGGTTCTTGTTTTACTTCTTCTTGTGGATGAGGTGTTTCTAGAGGGTTCTCATCCTCATCACTCTCGTCAGAGGTATCATGTTCTTCAACATCTATCAAGAACAATTTTTTGTGTGCACACTTATGCCCTTTGAAAAACTTTTCATCATAATTATAGCATAATCCTTGGGCACGACGTGCATCCATCTCTTCGGTGGTGAGGTGCTTGGGTGCAGTACGTTTATTATCAGCTAGGTTTTGGGCTCTAGGAGGAAATGAAGGTCTATTTTGAGGAAAATTTGATGGGCGTCTTTGGGCAGAGAGTTTAGATTCGGCCAAACGGGCCAAACTGATAGCTTTCATCATATTTCGTGGTTTTAATATTTTTACTTTCGCTTGGAGTTCCACCTTCAATCCACTGATATAACAACTCTGGAAGAACCCTTCACTCAATCCTCTTGTCTTATTGGCCAATTTTTCAAATTGAGCTTGGTACTCTCAGACTGACCCTGTTTGTTGTAGTTTGGTCAAGGCTCCTATAAATTCCTTATACTCACTAGGACAAAATCGAGTGAGTAGTTGGGATTCAAAATCCTCCCAAGAGAGATTTGGGTAGGCAACATGTAACCATTGAAACCAGTGTAGAGCCTCAGACTCCAAGTTAAAGGAAGCCATCTAGACTCGATGAAATATGGGTACATTATGAAGTCGAAAGAATTGGTCAACCCGACATAGCCACCCATCAACATCCTTCCCACTAAATTTGGGAAAGTATAATTTGGGCATTCTAAAGGGTGGATCATGGTCATGATTCCTTGCAGAAATCTCATCTTGGTATTCTGATTTGGGTGGTTCTCTTATCAATTTGCTGTCTACTTCTGTCAGTGCTTCTTCTAAGCGGTTGCTAGTGGCCTCATGCTCTAGGCGTAGACCTTGGACTTCTTCCCTTATGGAGTGAAAAGATGTGTTCAAGTTCTCAATGGCTTTTGTTAGGGATTCCAAATGTTCTAGTTCTTTTTGGTGTCCATGGGTACCCTGGGCCATTTTTTAAACCTTTTGTGACCAGTTGCTAAAAATAAAATTGAGTTTTTAGGACTTACTATTTTTAGTAAGTGCCCAAAAAAGTGCTTGGGTGCTATATATCAAAAATATTAGCTCAAGGAGGTGGTCACGATGAGCTATATCTCTCAAAACTACTTTTTGGCACCCCCGAATATATTTTTTTTATCTCCTGTTTTGCTGAGTCTAACGGTGTTTACAGTTTCTGATTCTGATCTACAGAGCAAAAGTTGGGTACTGGAGTACTATCTATAACTGGCCTCGTTTCATACTCAATATTCTCTGTATTTTGCAGGTGACTATTATGACAGTTCTATTCTGACCCTAAAGACTGAATTATGCCCTGACTGTGCTGACCTCTCTAACCTGACTGACCTAACTATGACTACCATTGTAAATTTGACTGTTATTCTCCAGACTGTCAACTTAAGTGTCACCCTCATGGCTTATCCTAAATGCATGTCCTTTTTGTTATTTTTTTAGTAGAGGACTCCTTTCTCATATGCTCACTTTTGAAATGCAGGTTTACGAACAGGGATGTTTGGATTTTTATTTTTTTATTTTTTTATTTGTTTGCATTTTTTATAGGTTGAAGTTTTAACAAAACTAGAGAATGCTAAGTATAGGAGTATGTACCACCCATAGGCCCTCTAATATACCAACAGTGATGAACAATAGTGCTCAGACCAATATTTTAGGCCACTACTCAAGGAGGATTCCACACATACCCTTGAGAACACTACACGCCTCTCTGACAATACAAGAGGGTAATCATCCAGGATGCTGTGTCCCATAGACTATGAGTAATAGAAGGACGAAGAGCTTCCTAATGGCTAAAAGTTTGTTTAATCCTAGATGGTCTCCCGATATACCCGAAGATACATGGGAGCTCAAGTCCGTGCGTGAGTTCTGTCTGAGGCCTGGGTATTGGAGCCTAATCGCCCCTCACTTCACTAGACGCTTTATGGGCTATCTAGCTTAGCCAATAATGACAGATCCTTTGCGATATTTTAAAACCCCCGGTACAGGGTTTCTACTTACTCAACTAAAAAGATTTTTTTTTTTTTGGTCTGGAAAAAAAATGCACTGTAATTTTTTGGATGTTTTTTTTTTTTTAATAAGGAAAAACATAAATGGGAAAAAACACAGAATTTATACCTAATAGGTGGATTGTATGGTAAGAATCATTGCAGTTGCAGCAGAACTTGGCCCTGGAAAGCGCTCTGATACCACTTGTTAAGATCCTGCTATAAAATAAACTCAAATAACACTCTCACACGATTGCTTAGAAATAAACTCACATAAACATTATATTAATATAACAGAAATTTGCATAAAGGAACAATCTCACAATAAGACAGAATCACAGGCCTCTTCGAGGGGGCAACCTCCTTCAATACTTCATTAATTTGCAAAAATATGGTTACATTGGTGCCTTTTCAGGTATTTAAGGAGTTTCCTTCCAAGGTTGGCTTACATGCAAAATGCCACCTGGATTACATGCATAATGCCACCCGAATTACATGCATAGTGCCACTTTGAATTACATGCACAATGCCACTCGAATTGCATGCATAATGCCACATGAATTACATGCACAATGCCACCTTACCTAACCTATCTACCATGTGTTACATAAAAAGGGTGCCATTTGTCATAGGCACTACCTAAGCTAAAACTTAGAACATTACAAAATATTAATCATGGGTACTACCCACGTTCACTAGGAATTATTACATCAGGGAAGTTATTACATTAAGGGTTAGGATGAGATCCTAATAATTTTCCAAGAAGCAAGATAAAATTGCACTTTCTACAATGGAAGTAGAGTATAAGGCTATGACAATAGCTATACAAGAAGAAATTTGGCTTCATACCCTCATGAAGGAAATTGGCTTTGAGTAATTTGGTCCTTCATGTTTGCTCTTCGATAACCAATCAGCTATTGCCTTGGCTAAAAACATTGTAATGCATCAAAGGATAAAGCATGTTGAAATCCAAGCCCACTTTATCAAAGAGAATGTATTGGATGGGACTATTCAGTTAGAGTATTGCCCATCATCTTCTAATTCTTCTGAAAGACTCTCAAATAGTGAAGAAGAAGAGATTCTATTTTTGGCAATAGAAGAGGAA
Organism: Wollemia nobilis; assembly: GCA_028583015.1. Classification (NCBI taxonomy): domain Eukaryota; kingdom Viridiplantae; phylum Streptophyta; class Pinopsida; order Araucariales; family Araucariaceae; genus Wollemia; species Wollemia nobilis. The sequence goes on from JAQPPZ010002291.1 coordinate 1,927,567, forward strand.
TAAAACACTCCTATTAAAGACCAAGTAGAATAGGCTCCACTAACTAAGAGGATTTGGTACTCTCTCCTTCAGCAAGAGGAATGAGTGATCTGAGGTTTAGCAGGTGCGACGGGAGTGAGGGTTTGAATTTTTTAGGTAGGAATCTCAGCCAAGGTAGTAGAGGTAGAGCAAGTATGAAAGGGGTGGGTGGGAACCTCGAGCATGGATTAAGTGAGGATCTAGAGGAAGGTGGTCATGTTGCAGTAGATTTGGACGTAGGCATCACATGGGGGCCCGACCCTCAGAAATACCCTAACAAAAAAGATACAAAGGACAATGTGGGGCCCAAGAAGTGGTTGTATTTTACTGAGACTCTTAGAGGAAAAATAAATGAGGTTCTCTCTCTTCCACCCCTAGTTCCAGTAAATAATAAAATTTTAGCCCCAACAAGTTCCATGAGCCCTTTTATTTTAATGGAAGAATTCTCCCTGGTAGGCATGTTTTTGGGAGGTAGGTCGGACATGGAGACTATCAGGGCTTGGGCGATGGGTAAATGATGACTGGTAGGTAGCTTGGAGTTGGTAGCTCTAACTTGAGGGTTCTTCATTATCTTTTTTAACAATATGGAGGATGCTAACCACATTTTAATAGGAGGTCTTTGGTTTCTATGCAAAAGGAGCATTTTATCAGATGATGGGATGAATATTTGACCCTGAAAAGCAAAATATTAACATTGCCCCTATTTGGGTTTGTATCCCGAGTCTACCTACCCAGTTTTTCAATGAATATTAGCTGCAAGGCATAGCCAAAACTATAATGTACCTGATATCCATTGACCATGCGACCTTGGCTAGGACAAGGATGACTCATGCACAAATCTGCATAAATGCTAATTTTAATAATGAATTTCCAAGGTTTGTGGAGCTAGATTATGGATAATACTATAGAAAAAAATTGGTAGAATAGGATAACAAACTGATATTCTATGTAGAATGTAAAAATCAATGACATCTATGCAATAAGTGCCCTAACTTGGCAATGAATAAAGAAATGTAGAAGAAAGGAATGCTAGACAGAGGAAATTTGAGGAGTTTCCCTGGCAAAGGTGATTTCAGTCAGGAAAACTGTCTACCAAAAAAATAAAAGAGAGGGTGCAGGGTCCCAACAAGACAAAGGAAAACAACGGGTTGTTGGCAACCAAAATACTTAGGTAAGTTCCAATCCTCTAGTTTCAAATAAATTTTCAATTCTATCCAATATGGGAGTAGGAGGATTATTAGAAGACATGGAAGCCCAACACCTTCAGGGTAACCTTTCTGAATATCTCGAATACCCATCCAAGTTAGTATCCTCAAACCCTAATGCTAAAATTATTGTAAGCCCCATGGGCATCACAAATCCAAACCCTAATGCATGATCTCTAGAATCTACACCCAATTCAAGATCCTTAAACTCTAATGCTAGAAATACTTCAATCCTAGTGGGCATCCCAAAGCCAAACCCTAATGCTAAAGAACTTAGGAAGAAAGTTGAGGCATTGGAAAATAAAAAATCTATCTCCCTAACATCATCACTAGGTGCCAAGTAAATCCTACTGAGGGGCCATCCCACAGACCAAGGGAATATAAGAAAAAAGGAGAAGATTTGGATGTAGGGGTGGAGCTATGTGAAACTCTTCAAACTAAGGAATATGGTAGTCTGGTTCTACAAAAAATTACCTCCCCTCAGTTTAATTCTAAAAAAACTAGGAGCACTGTGAAGTCTCCTATAGATTTTGGTAGTGAAAAAAGAAGAGGGAGAATATCAAATGCTGAGCATCAAAAAATTAAAACTGATAATGACATTGCCAATGGAAAATAGAGAACCTTGTTTCAATAGGTTATTCCGGGTTCTGAAGACAACAAATTAGGAAAACCCCCTCAAGGGAGGGGGAGAGGAAGAAATCCCAAAAAATCTAAATTAAGTTCCTCTCATGGAACGTGAGAGGCCTCAATGGCTTGCCCAAACACATGGAAGTTAGTGCAATAATAAATCAAGTGAATCCAACTATTATCATGTTGCAAGAAACAAAAATTGATGAGATTCAGTAAAAAAAATAGCAAAAAAAATCTGTAATCAAGGGGAGATGGTTTGCAAATAAGCCAGAGGAGCATCTGGATGCCTTATGACTTTGTGGGATCCCTGGATAGTAGAAGGAACCATTATTCAGAAATATGATAGGGTTCTTAGTGTTTTATTTAAGTAAATAAACAACAATAGGTCATGGATCCTTTCAAATATTTATGCCTCGACTTCAATTCAAGGGAGAGCTCTATTGTGGGAGTACAGGCAATCTGAGTGAAATATTCCATAATATCCCCTAGATTATGGCTGGGGATTTTAACACTCCTCTTTGCCCTTCAGACAAAATGGGTGGAAATGGACCACCTATCAGGAGCATGGATGAGTTCAATGACTTTGTGAACTCCAACATGTTGATGGATGTAAAACTTAGAGGAGCGAATTATACCTAGAGAAATCGGTGGATAGGGTGTCATCTCATTCAAGAAAGGCTTGATAGTTTTTTTATATCAAAGGAGGCTACAAATTTGTTCGATGATTCTACCCTGCAAGCCCTTCCTAAAATTACCTCTGATCATAATCCCATTTTTTTGGAGATCCCTAACTCTCTGTCCTTCAAGAAACCTTTTATATTTCAATCTATGTGGATCAAACATTCCAATTTCAGATATAACTTAAGTCAGTGGTGGCAACAACCTGTCATGGGTAGTGCAGCTTTTAAACTTGTTGGCAAATTAAATTTTGTTAAGGAAAAGCTTCAAACTTGGAACAAAGAGGTCTTTGGGAAGCTCTTTGAAAATAAAAAATAGGTTATTGAAATTTTGAAGATAATTGATCAAAGGATCCAACATGGTGATGCTGATGAAACTACTAGGCAGGAGGAACAAACAAAACTAGCAGAGTTTCATAACATTTTGGCCTATGAGGAAATATATTGGAGGAAAAAATCAAGGGCTCTTTGGTTGAAATATGGAGATTCAAATTCCAAGTTTTTTCATGTCACCACGCTTAGAAACAGAAGCAATAACAAGATAATTTTTTTTTAAAAAGCAGATGGTTCTATTACTCAAGACTTAACAGAAATTAGAAAGGAGGCAGTAACTTATTTCAATTCTATCCTTGGTAAGGAATCGTAGTGCAATGAGGAGGCCAAAGATATTCTCTTGCAATCCATTCCTAGCATAATAAATGAGGATATAAACCTTAAGATTCTAGCTCCATTTTCTGATAAGGAAATTAAAGAAGCCTTGTTTAGCATGGAGCCAGACAAAGCCCCGGGACCCGATGACTTTCCCCCTCATTTCTATCAATATTTTTGGGACATTGTAAGTGAGGATGTAATTTCTACTGTCAAAGAATTCCAAGCAAGCAATCATATCCCAAAAGGTATCAACTCTACTTTTATTTCTCTAATTCCTAAGAAGCAAACCCCTGAATCTATGGCTGACTTTAGGCCAATCAATCTGTGCAATGTTTCTTACAAGATCTTAACTAAATCCATTGAAAATAGAATGAGATAAATTCTACCCCACATCATAGTTCCATGCCAGGGAAGCTCTGTGTAGGGCAATTCAATCTTGGATGGAGTTATCATAGTTCATGAAGCTCTGCACTCTGCTCATAAGACTAACAAGTTTGTTTTTGCCCTCAAGCTTGATATGAACAAAGCATTTGACAGGATAAATTGGGAATTTCTTATTGTTGTCCTCCTTAAGTTTGGTTTTCACCACCAATGGGTTAATTTGATCAAATAATGTATTTATAAAGCATGGTTCTCAATTCTAGTTAATGGAACAACTGCTGGTTACTTTCAAAGTCGTAGAGAAATTTGGTAGGGGGACCCTATCAGTCCCATATTATTCATCATTATAGCAGAAGCTTTAGGCAGAACCATAAAAAATGCTTGCAGTTCAAGGTTAATATTAGGAATCAAGGTAAAATATCTCACTAGGGTTGTTTCTAACCAACAATTCATCGATGATACCATTATATTGACTAAGGCATTAGTGGTTGAGGCCAAAATAATTAAATACATCTTGCAACTCTACGAGGACGCTATTGGTCAGAAAGTTAATTTCAGTAAAATCAAGTTATATTTCTTGAACACCCCCATTCATAGGCAAGGAAGGATTGTAGAAATTTTAGGGTGTGATATAGCAAACCTCCTCACTTCATATCTTGGTCTCCCTATTTTCATTGGTTATCCAAGAGAGTCGATGTGAGACAGGGTTATTGAAAGAATTAAAAACAAACTTGCTGGATGGAAAAGTCATCTTCTATCTTAGTAGGAAATTTGACCCTCGCTAAGGCCTCTCTTCAGAGAATTCTAGTCTATTTCCTCTCCATTTTCGAAGCCCCTGTGAAGGTTTTCCAAAAAATTGAGAAACTCCAAAAAGAATTTTTATGGACTGGATCATAGGAGAAAAAAGGATACACCTTGTACGATGGACCAAAGTGTGCAGACCCAGGTAAAATGGGGGCTAAGGTCTGAGGATAATTGCTCATATAAATTTAGATTTACTAGCTAAGTAGGCATGGCATCTCATTTCTAGTGAAGAAAATGAATGGAAAACTATCATCAAATGAAAGTATCTTCAAAATATGGAATTTCTAAGTGACTCAGTTCCAATTAGAGGTTCTATTTTTTGGAAAGCAATTTTGAATTGTAAGGAAATCAACAAAAAAGGTTTAAGATGGGTTCTAGGAATTGGTGAGAGGATAAATTTCTAGAATGATAGGTGGGTTAAGGATGAACCACTGACGCAATGTCCTAACTTACCCCAAATCAGAGATATCATAGAACTCATTGGTAGAAAAGTTTTCAATTATATGGTTGAGGAAAGAGGTAGAATGAAGTGGAAAAAAATAAAAATTTAGGGATTTCAAGCAGAATAAAATGATCTTTGTAATATTCTTGGGCAACATTTTATCCCCATGAGACCCAAGGAAGATCAAGTGACCTAGGCTCCTACGAAAAATGGGCAGTTCATTGTTAAATTAGCTTACAAGCTTCTACTTGATGACGAGGATTTTATCCTCCAAAAGGACTTAGTTTGGATAAAAAATTTAATTCCAAAAATTGTAGTCTTTTCATGGTTGGTTATCCAAGGAAGAATTCTAACCATTGATAATATGATGCGTAAAGGTATTTGTATCACTAATCATTGTTATCTATGTAGGGCTAATTGGGATACCATTTATCACATTTTCCTTGAGTGCCCTTTTTCCTTGACTATCCTAAGTGGGGTTTTTTAGGCCTTCAATATTTCATGGGTTAAACCAGCCATCGTACTTGATTTGTTCATCTAGTGGCCTTGCCCCTTTTCAATCCAAAGACTTAGATACATGTGGAAAATTTTTCTCAATCACTATCTTTGGTAGGTGTGGTTAGAAAGGAACCATAGAGTATTTAATGAGTCTATCCATGATCATCAAACTATCATTTCCAGTATCCTATCCTTTTCCAATGAGAATGTGAACCTTATCCCTTTTGATAGTTATAAACCTCATCTACAGGAGACCATGATTGCTCAATATTTAAGCTTAACCTTGTTATATGAGTCTGTACCTAGGGTAGTCAACCCCAAAGCCAATGTTAAGTGGTCTCCACCTCCTACGGGTTGGTTTAAGCTTAATTTTGATGGAGCAGCTAAGGACAATCCTGGTAGAGTAGGTTCTAGTGGCATTGTGTAAGATCATAATGGGAATATTGATGCTTCTATTTTTTGAATATTTGGTAACAAGGATGAACAACAAAGCTGAAGCTAGAGCTATGTGGAGAGGCCTTCAAATGACTCAAGACTTAGAAGGCAATTTGATCATAGAAGGAGACTCTATGCATGTTATAAATCTCATCAATAATTGGAAAACACCTCCTTGGAGGATTAAAATAATTGTTGAAGAGGCTAGGATCCTTTTCCAGGGAAGATAGGACATAAAAGCCCAACATGTCTTTCGGGAAGCTAACAAAATTGTTGATAAGCTGGCCAATTTGGGTGTCGATGGTGACAAACTTTTCAAATGGGAACACGATGTCCCAAGTGAAGTAGAGGAGCTTATTCAATAAGAATTCCAAGAATTATAGTCAAATTTACCAACAGGGAATGCACTGTAAGTTCGAAGGCTAGGAGTATTCTCGTATCTTTTTTGAATTGGACTCACAATAAAAATTATTTGAGTTATCAGTCTTCATGGATGCTACTTGGAAATACCACAAAGACTAATGGGGATAGTCACATGTCATATAACATGGCTCCTAGTCATCTTAGTAATTTGAGGTTGGTTGATAATCACAAGGAAGGAAATAAATGACAATATAAGACTTCAAACCAAAGCCACTTGGACCACCAGATAGCCATCACCATAAATCTAGCCAGCAGGTTCACTTCTCCAAGGCTGATTGGCCAAGATAGTATGTGGTACCAAAGCATGTCATATATGAAAGAAATAAATTACCAAAGAATTATTAAGAGTAACTATCAATACAGAGCTTGTGGGAGTTTTTTTAGTACTCTGCTATGTGTGTCTACAGCTTTTTATTTCTTCATTGTCTCAAGGAAGGGATCCGTATTTGTTTCTTTTTTGTAATTATGATTCATTTGTGTTTTATCGAGGTATACCCAAAATGTTGTATGGGAAGTTTATTTTTTTAACAGGCTATGTGCCTTACCGGATGTAAAGGCTTTGGCGGCATGTAGATTTTACATATATAGGATCCTTAGTAAGGATACGTTCATCAACAACCCTGGGTTGATTTTTGTAAAAGGTTTTGGGTCAACATGTAAAACCTGATATTAATGTTATAGTATCTTATCTACCAAAAAAAATCTTATAATTCTGCCGATTTTTTCACCAAACCTCTTCCTAAGGAGCAATTTTGTAAGCTGAGGGACTTACTTGGTTTGGTGAAGTTGTCCTCAAGAGGGAATGAAGTGTAGTTACACTTGTGTGATGACAACTTCATCCTTATGAGGTGTTTTGTGCTATATATGAGTTGATATTTGGTCATATAATTAATTTTTGCATATCTTTTTAACATGGTACTTTATTGTTTGCCTTGTGCAAATTTTGTACATGTTACTTTGTAGATGGCATTGTGCAATTATGGTATATGATGCAATTGCTTTATGTGACTCTTTTACATGGTACTTTATTGTTGCCTTGTGCAAATTTGTACATGTTTTTATGTAGTTGGCATTATGCAATTGGTTTATCATGGTACTTTCTTGTTAGCATTTATGCTACTTTTATACATGATATTTTATGGTTGGCTTTATGCAACTAGTGTGCACACTTTATTATTTTCATATACCTTATGCAACTCTTGTACATGGTACTTTTTTGTTAGCCTTGTGCTACTTTTGTACATGGTACTTTAGAGTTTGCATTATCATGGTACTCCTTGTTTGCTTTATGTAACTTTGTACATGATATTTTTTGATCAAATATATAGCACGTGAATATAAGTATGGCTTGACAACTTTGGGTGATGACTTATAGTTCACTATTTGTTATATAAGTTTTTTTATCATCTTTGGATATTCATATATGTTGTGGTGAATATATTTATGATGATGTATCTAATTGATCTTATGTTGAGCTGTTTGTAGCTTGCAGGTACTTCCGTTTGGGGTTTTGTAGGCTTACTGAATACACCCTTGTGATGTTTTCTTTTTATCATTTGTAACCACTTGTGGTTGATGGATGGCTTTGTAAGCTGCTTGTATATGAAGCTACTCCATTGGGGGCTTGCAATCTCATTTTGGCCCATTTTATATTGGTACCTTATTGTAGACAATTCTTGGTCATAGAAGCTCATTGTAACTATATTACTTATTTGATTCTCATCCCCGTTTGTATCTTTATGGGGAGAATGTTTCTTTGTTTCATAATTCCTTTCCTCAATATTACATTAATGGGGAGTTTTGGAATATGTAATGAAACATTGTGTAAATTATTATTAGACTAAAATATAAAGTCTAAAGAATAATATTTGAATTAGAAAATAATTCTATTTTATGTAAAAATATTCCCACCCAATTAATAAATAAAATAAGGGTGCTAGGAATATTTAATTTGTGGGAAAATTTTATTTTCTCTTTTCTAGAAAATATTAAAAAGTAACCAATCACTTTTTAATATTTGATAGATGCCACTTGTCACACATTTCAAGATAATATTGTGATAATATTTGTCACACATCTCAAGATAATATTATGATAAGATTAGGGCAATTTTAGGGTTGTAGTAGAAAAGCTTCTCTTTAAATAGGGGTGTTGTCTACTACATCTAGTCATATCATGTTGATGCATATTATTGCATAACATTGAAGCATTATTGTATTGTTGAATAATTGAGTAATATGGTGAGTTTCATAGTGAATGTTTCCCTTCTTCATTTTAATTAGGGTTTTACCACTTAATATTGGTGTTGTCGGTTTTCCTCTTTTGTGTGTGATTAATTTTGTGGAGCATTCTTCGATATTGGGGAGACTTTGCTTGTCTCACAGAGTAATATTTGGAGGTGATAGAGTATAGAGGATGATAGTTTCTAGTGGATAGAGGTCCATTAGCCAGGGCAGTGAATACAAACCTTTTGAGTGAGGATAGGAGTCTTCAGTGGATAGAGATCCATCAGCCAGTGTAGTGGAGACAACAGTTCTTCTAGAATATCACTATCCAGAATAGAGGAGAAGTTGTTCTCCTATGGATAGAGATCCATGAACCAGATGAGGAGATTGGTGTCTCCTATGGATAGAGATCCATGAACTTGATTATGGGATTGGTGTTTCATTTTAACAGATATCCATAAATATTGTAATAGGGAAAGGTTTCCCAAGAGATTTATTGAGAAAAATTTAGTGAAATATTTTCTCTATGACATTAAATTGGTGTCTCTATTATGTGTGGTGATTTATGCATTACATTGATTAATGTTGTTGATATTGCTATTGATACATTGCATAATATTTATTGGGAAATATTAATAAAAAATTGGTCTTATACTGTTCACACCCCTCTTAGTATAAGCTTGTGTTCTTTAATTGGTATTAGAGTGGGTTCATTCAGAAGATTTTAACAGCTTGGAGGAAAATCTTACAAGAACACAAATGGATTCTAAGATTATATCCTCAGATAATTCAGCACCAGTGTTTGATGGAAATGATTGTGTATTTTGGAGTATGAGAATGAAGATTCACCTGATGGCACTTGGCAATGAAATATGGGAAGTAGTTAAAAATGGATATAAACCACCAGCTACTTCACCTAAAAATAAATATGGTAAGCTTATACATCATTACAATTCAAGATAAATGAATGCAATTTTGAGAGGTTTGCATAGAACACATTTTTTAAGGTTATGCATTTCAAATTTGTAAAATTAATTTGGGTTAAGTTGTAAAGCATATATGGAGATAAAAAGGTCAAAAAGGTAAATTTGTGAAATTTCAAGGGACAATTTTAAGATCTAAAAATTAAGGATGAGGAAAACATTAGTGCTTATATACTTCGTGTAGATGAGGTTGTCAACTCCATTCAAGGACTTGGAATTAAGGTTCAAGAATCTGATGTTTGTGATAAGGTCTTAAGATCACTCCCAAAAATATTTAGTAAAAAGATTTCAACTATAGATGAATCAAAATATGGTGATATTTTGATAAGATATGAGTTACTTGGCATACTTAAAGCTTTTGAGATGAGAAGAAATGAGGAACCTAATATCTGGAAAGAAGCAACCTTCAAATCTACAAAGAAGACAAAGGGTAAGAAGTTATATTCAAGCAATGAGTCATCCAGTGATGAAGAAGCACATTATGGCAAAAGGAACAAGGATCCAATAATATTTAAAGATGTAAACTTTGTTAGATGTTTCAATTGTGGAAAGTATGGTCACTATGTAACTGATTATCAAGAAGCTACAAATAGCAATGATGAAGAAAAATAGGATCATAAGAATAGGGAATAAAAAAAATATAGGTACCAAAATAAAAGCAGGGATGGTCAAGGCAAGCAAGGAAATAAGTTCATCCGAATACAAAAGAAGAGTTTATATGCAGATAAGGCAATTAAGTACACAAGTGATAGTGATAATAGTCCCTTATATAATGATAAATATGAAGTTCTATTTTTGGAAAAAGAAAAGGAAATGGTTAAGAAAATGTCATCAATAATCCTCAAGTGTTTTAGATGTGGTAACTTTGGTCATATTGAAGATAGTTGTACAAAGAGTGGTTTCAATTTTAGTGATGATGAATATGAAGATACACTTGAAGGACCAGAAGAGAATATTCTAATGGCATTAGAAGAATAAGGAGGTGATCCTATAGAAGACAAGCCATAAATTAATATGTTTTCAAAGGCAAAAAAATAGAGGAAGAATAAAAAATACTAGAAGTTGATCTTGAAGGTGAACTTATTCATGCCCTTGATGCATTAAAGAAAATAAGAAATCAAAACTCCCGACTCAAGCTTCAATTTCAAGAATGTGATGAAGAGAAAGGAAAACTTATAGAGGATCTAAATAAGTCAATGACTACAACAAGGAAGTTCAAATATAATTTAGAAGCAAAAGTCTTAGGATGTGAAAGGTTAGAACATGAAGTGGCTCTACTAAGGGAAGAAATAAAAGAGTCTAAGGATAAGCTACACAAGTTTGGAAGGAGCTCAAATATCATAGATAAAATGATCAAGGTACAAATATGGTCAAAAAACAAAATAGATCTTGGTTTTGAACAGGTACAAAAGAAATAAGGAGAGGATTCAATATCAAGTTCTGAAGAAGAAGAAAATTTAGAAGAACAAAGTGTAAGAGAAAGTGAGACTTCTGAGGATGAGCTGGACAATAGAAATTTCAACAAGGAAAGGAATAATGCACAAAAGAGGAATAGATGGAACATGAATTAGCATAGGATAAAAGATACTAAGAGACCAATGAGGTCAAGGCAAGGTAGTTTCAATGAATAATGCTTCTCATGTCACAGGTTTGGGCACAAGTAGCTTTTTCAAGGGTATTGCTACTCTTGTAATCAGTTTGGTCACAAGGCAATGAATTGTAGGGTTCATGATAGGAATATATATGTCTTCAATAGAAGAAATCCCAATATATTTGCACCTCCAAGTAATAATAAAATTAAGTGTTATAAGTGCAATAATGATGGACATACAACAAAGTGGTGTAGAGCAAAAATTCCAAAGACAAGCAGGAACAATAATAGTTAGAGGAATGAGAAGGACCAAATGAGAAGGAGAGTGGACAAAGATAAATATCAATGCATGTTGGGTTTAGACACTAAAATATGGTAAAACCTATTAATAATCCACAAACAATGATCAAATTGACATCATATGGCCCCTTGGGCAACCCTTAGAAGACTCATAGTGGTTCTAGCCACTCCACTAGAAGAGGTTTTGGAGGCTTTTGGCCTAATTTTGGGAGGTTTTGGCCCAAAATTCACCACCCTCCCACCTTGGGAATGTGGTAGATTCCCACCATCCCACCCTGGGATGGTGGTGAGCCATCGTCCCAGGGTGGGACGATGAGCAAGTTTGACCCAAAAAAAGTCAAATCTAGGACAAATGGCACCCAAAAATTGCCATTTACCCCACCAATTGAAACATGCGGGTTAGAGGGCACTAATTCCTTATGAAATACTTCATAATGGAGGCCCAAAATGGATATTATATTTCACACCCAATGTATGCCTCCTTTTTGACAAATGACACCTCCTGCCATGCATACCATTGCATGCCTTTTTGCACATGAGCCGCTTTGGGCAATAAAATGGATACAATTTCTGAAAAAAACACACACATATATATAGAGGAGTTCTAGGATATGCAAAAAAGCACTACTGAGATTTCCCCTCACTTTATTGTGCCTTATTGCCCTCAAAACCTCTCTTTTGCAAAAGAGGTTACCGAGTGACTTCAAGAGGGTCTTTTGAGCATAAATTTTCCATTCAAGTGAACTTATTCAAAAAATTCAATGAAAACACCACCTATAATGTTTGGGATCATTACCCAGTGGGATTGGTAGCAAAAAGTGTGTAAAATTGGTGGGTATCCCCTCCTCGGGTGCCCCCCAATTAGTTGCAGTCACCATCGTCCCCCTAGGGATGAGGAAAAATAATTGCATAATTTTATTACTATTTTTTAATTATATTATTCTAGATATCATAGGATGTTTTGGTTTAAATTTCATGTAATTTGGAGTAAAAATGGCCGAGATATCATGTTTTTAAGGTTTTGGAGGTTCGTAGGGTCCATTTGGGCACCCCAGTTGCATGCAAATGGATCTGCACCTCATTTTGGAAATATAACCATATGGGTTGTCTTAAAATTTTTATTTGTGTTATTTCCAAATTTCATGTATTTTGGACATGTTTAGGTGCAGGAATTGTTCGTCTTGGTCTTCGTAGGTTGTAGGTAGGAGACGCAAAACAAAGGGGTCTACGGATGCAATTTTAGATATATTTTTTGTGATATCCCCTAAAAACCTCTTATTTAACATACCCATAAAATTTCAAGTTATTATGAGTTGATTTGATATATTTTTAATATATATGCCATTTTGTGCCTGTGGGGATTGCATGTTTTCCTTCACACACCCTTGCTATTTGACCCTTTTTTCTTCCTTGTGTGTAGGTATAGGTTCCTATAAATCATTTTGAATGAATATCATACATTAGAGATTAAATATACAAGCAGCGGTGGCATTGGCCCGCCCACCTTGATTGTGGGTACGAGGAAAGGTACGAGGAAAGGTAGTGGATGTAACAATTGCATCACATTTGATACCTCAAGGGGAATTCTATGTAAATTTGGATTTTATCTACCAAATTAATAAGAAATAGACTTGTTTCATTTCATTCCTTATTGTTTGGTATTGCTTCATTTTCACATGCATGCTTCCGTTTGATGCTCATAAGCAATATAGGATAGATACATATATTTTTATTCATCATTAGGTGCACCAGTTTTCCATAATTCAGTGGTGATCATGGTGGGACCCTTGTCCCTTGTGCTTTGGGTGAAAATCTGACCTCATTTTTGTTATTTTTGTCCTTTTTGTGTTGTAGGTGCTTCCCTCCCCACCCTAGAACGGTGGCATAACCTTTATCTGGATCGCCCTGGGATGGTGGCTTCACCATCCCACCCTGGTATGTTGATAGGGCTTCTAATCATCCCACCCTAGAGAGTTTAAGAACTAGAGAATTTTCTGCCCAAAAATCCAGAATTTGGAGGTCTCAAAACTACTAAGGTGAGTGCCTAAATCCTCTATTTTTCTGCTACATTTTTAGATACTATTAAAATTGTTTTTTCTTGCACCATTTGTTTGCATAGAAATTTTAAAGGTCATATTTTCTTTTCTTATAACATAAAGCAAAAAAAAGAAGAAGAAAAATCGAAAGAAACTTGCAGTAGCAATGCATCTTTATGGCTTGATTGCTTATGGCTTACCCAATGGGTAAGTTAGCATTTAGGGCTTGCATCTATAAGTGACAATTGTAGGTTCCTTTTATCCTATATTTTTGAAAGTAAATTGTACCTTTTTCATGCATTTAGTGATCATCGAATGATTCTTTGCTTAATTTCTTTGTATTAAAAGGAACCACACACACTTGCACATTTCACAATAACATTGGTAAGGTTAGATTTCATCACCAACCCCCAATTCAAACTAGTGACATTGGATTTCACCTCCTTACAATAGCTTACCCATATATATCTTAGATAGAAAATGTCACTCTCTCAATATGGAATAGGTCACTAATGTTTAAACTGCCTCCCATTGTTGGAAACATTGTTTCATAGTGGAAGAGCTAGGCGAACCCCCCATTGGGATTTAAGCGGTGTACCCTAGACTATTTTGAGAAATCATGTTTGGCACTAGTTTCCCTATTCACCACTTTGGTTGAGTTCCCTCATTCTAATTCCATAACAAGAGCAAATAACAACAACAAATCTAAACAAACTGAAACCAATTTAGAACACACATTTAATCAGTAAAAAGATAATCATATTATCTGCTTTGTGTGTTTATTTGTTATTTGGGACAAAACCCTAACCATAATTTTTCAAAAAATTGGGTTTCAATAATCTAATTTTTTATTCTACATCCAACACTTCAAGAATCGTGCAAAACGGAGCTATAACGAAAAAGTTATTTTGGTTTTGTGATTACTCTATTTTTGAGGTCAAAAATAGGGAAAAATGCAGTAAAACGGTCATAGAATGGTCTAGACAACTCCAAAACTTGCCAAATTTGTTTTTTTTTTGTCTTAGTTAGCTCCTTCTGCACCTCTACTAGATATTTTAAGTCCTAACTCTTCACGGTTTAAAATTTCCCTAAAAATCATAAAAGTGGCCATTTCCCCACATGCCCCGATTGGCCAAATATTCCAAAAATACAAAATTTTGATCCAAAAATCAAATTTTGGAGACCTAGCCCATTATGATCTGCTCATTCTGCTGATCATTTTGATATATAACACTTATAACCTTTTTGGAAAAGTCAAAATTATCTAAAAATGACCATTGGACCCCCGTTTTACCAATTTGGTCCAAAGGCGGTTGAAAACAAGACCTCCAATTTAGTGAGAGATTCAAGCTCCATATCTAGTGAATATCTCCAAATAAGTCTAGATGACATGCCCATACTTTAATGGCATCCTAGGTCCTATCATAACAAAAATATCATCCCTAGGGGGGCAAACCTTCGAGATACCCCTACTAGGGAAGCACCCATAGGTCCTCTAGGAAAACTCCCTGATTGGGATACCTTGATAGAATTGTATATAGTAAATAATATGCCCACTGAGGGGTCTAATAGATCAATATCATGGGTTCACACACCAACTTACTCTATACATCAATCAGAATATGAACATGAGAGTAAATAATGGCCTAGCCTGGATAAGCAAACCATCCCATTTGATCGAGCAAGTCGCCCTCATACTCCTCATAGAGATCGCTCAACATCCACATATATTTCTTCTGTGTAGCTTGAATATATAGATCTTACATCCAAAACTAAATATGAGGATTTCCTAATAGATTAGGGAGAAGATCCCAACCATCTACCTACTCCTCGTGAAGAGTACTTGGTGCAACCATATGATGGCTCTACATCATCGGACTATATAGAGCCAGTTCATAAATTAGAGTCTCAAGGTAATGTGATCCTTAGGGAGCATGGAAAACAATTAGACCCTACTAAGGGGGAAATACATGATAAACCCATCCATATTTCAAATATGAGGATACACAAACCCCATGCAATGGAGCAACCAAATCATACTCATAAGGAAATTAGGCCAAATATTAATAGGCAACAACATGCGGATCAACTCCAGTTGGCTCAACAAAAAGTACATAAACAATGGATGGACTCATAATGAGCACACCTACAAGAGTTATATCAATTAAAGATACAAGAACAACACAAGATACAACAAGAGCAATTACATAATGTAGTACCTAAAGTTGTGCTTACACCTAGAACCTATAGGATGCAACAATGAGCAAGATGCCCAATACAATCTCAAAATATTCCCCCTCGGCCATGCCAAACTCACATTCAACATCAAATGCCATTATATAGTTATCATCAAAAGCCTCATACTCCTAAACAGTACCAAGATCAATATGAGGAGGAATCATATGAAGAGTCCCAAAGGGAACATTAGGATCAAATAGATGCCTACCCTGAACCCAGTTATGATGAGGTACCTAATAATCATACTTATCATCCACCTCAACATCAAAAGTGACCTCCTTCATCTAATAAAGGGCAACAACATGATGATCATATTATGTCATCAGGGCCATACATAGTGTAGTTGGTCGGTTGAAGGCATTAGAAAAGCCAAATCAAATTTTGGGTTATCAAAAACCCACACTAAAGCAACTTAGTAATAAGCCTGTACATCCATTAGTGTCAGAATTGACATACCCATTGAATTTCTAGATGCCCAAACTTGAATATATCAAAGATGATGAAGATGCAGAAGATCATGTGACAAGCTTCATTCTTAAGTGCTATCATCTTCAATATTATGACCATTTGATGTTGAGAATCTTCATTACAACATTATTTGGAGATGCTTTAGAATGGTATAATCATCTATCACGTCATATCATAAACACCTTTAAGCAATTGGTCGATGCATTTTTGGGACTTTTTGCCTCTAGTGCTAAGAAAAGGATAAACTTGACTGACTTGTCTAGCCTTAATCAACTTGACGATGAGCTAGTCATGGAGTATGGTAACAGATGAATAAAGGTGATGTTAAAACTACCTTTCACCCTACCCACAATAGAACTCATCTGAATGTTTACTAGAAGTTGTTCAAAGCAAATTTCACTTCTTTTACAATTACAATGATATCAAAAATTCGAGGAGGCCTTAGAACAAGCCCAAATCATTGAGGACATCAAGGTCTAGGAGGGTGATGTATGACTTCACAAAGGGAACAGCCAAACAAGAATATTAAAGGTGGTAACACACACTAAAATGTAGCCCCAATCAATCAAGTGGTTCTAAGCATCCCTAAACCCTTAAACCAATCTCCCCCACTGCAATTACGAGTGCAACCTAATTACCAGGCTCAACCTCCATTGGAAAAAAACCATCTGTAACAAAATCAAATACAATATACTCATTTTTCAGATCCCTTAGCATCAATATTAAATTGATTGTATGAGGCACGAGCAATCATGCTTCCCAATATCCATCCTTTGAAACCTAACAAACGTAGATCAAAGGCACACAAGAAATATCTATACTATGTTTACCATAGACAAAGAGGTCATGACATCCAGATATGTTATCCCTTTAGATATTTAGTTCAGGATATGATCAAGAGGCAAGAGCTTTCGATGGGCAATCCTCTTGCTCCTAACAACCTATCGATAGGAGACTTCCAAGACCTCTGGCCCATACACGAAGCAAACACAACATCTTCCAACCACTTTGAGCAACCCAAAGGTAGCATACATTCCCCATCATCCACATCACAACCAATGAATTATAGTGAGAACTCTAATGATATCACATCTTTCTCACCTTTATTGAGTAGCACACACACTGGGGGTGCCTAAGGTATCATGCCTTCCCCCTTGCAAAACACTCAAAATTCAAAAACAATTTAAAACATCAGAAATCCAAACAAATCATAAAATGTCAAAATCCACAAACATTCAAAATAATCAAAATTTCAAAAATATTGCAAAATATTAAAACACAACAACATTTGGCATGTAACCTTGCATACTTTAATTGCATTGCATTAGGTATTTTTTAGCCATTATACTTGCATGAGGATAGGTCCTATTTAACATCACATCAATCATAGTAAATGTTGGGGGTATATAAGGTATTGCACCTTCCTCCTAAGAACACAAAGTAAGCAAAGTTACAAAAAGGCTCCAAGGGTATCTACATATCGCTTGGTCAACCTAGAACACTCCTAGACTATCTACAATCATCTAGGTCAATATTTAAATACCCAAAGGCATCCATAAGCTCTTTGGTCACAACCAAATGCCCCTAGGCAGTCGTGGACACTTTTTAAGTGCCACTGCCCGGCTAGGTCACCCAAAAGTCTCCTAGCAGGTTTTCACCATCTAGGTCAAGTAAAAAATTCTCCTAGACCATCTATGATCATCTAGGTCAACCCTAAAATCCCCAAAGGCATCCATAAGTCCTTTGGTCACAAAAAAATACCCCTAGGTAGTTGTAGACACTTTTTAAATGTTGTTTCCCGTCTAGGTCATGCAAAAGGCTCCTAGCGGTTTTTACCATCTAAGTCAAATAAAAATGATCCTTGACTATCTATGATTGTCTAGGTAAACCGTAAAATCCCCAAAGGCATTCATAAGCCCTTTGGTCACAACCAAATACCCCTAGGCAGTCATAGACACTTTTTAAGTGTTGTTGCCCATCTAGGTCACCCAAAGGCTCCTAGAAGGTTTCACTGTCTAGGTCAAATAAAAACACTTCTAGACTATCTACAATCACCTAGGTCAACCCTAAAATCCCAAAAGGCATCCATAAGCACTTTGGTCACAACCAAAAACCCCTAGGCAATCGTAGACACTTTTTAAGTGTCGTTGCCCATCTAGGTCACCCAAAAGGCTCCTAGCAAGTTTTAACCATCTAGGTCAAATAAAAATACTCCTAGACTATCTACGATCATCTAGGTCAACCTTAAAATCCCCAAAGGCATTCGTAAGCCCTTTTGTCACAACCAAATACCCCTAGGAAATCGTAGAAACTTTTTAAGTGCTGCTGCTCGTCTAGGTCACCCAAAAGGCTTCTAGAAGTTTTTCACTGTCTAGGTCAAATAAAAATGCTCCTAGACTATCTACGATCATCTAGGTCAACCATAAAATCCCCAAAGGCATCCATATGCCATTTGGTCCCCCAAAACTCCCCAATGGTCCCCAAATAATCCCGTTGGTCACATATGTATACACATCAATCAAAAATTCAAAAACATCAAAATACTAAAAACATTGCATCGCATTGCACTTTCATATCAATCAAAATTAAAAAAAAAAAATCATTATCAAAATTTCAAGAATATAAAAATATTTCATCACATCACATTGCATCCCATCGCATTTCATTATCACACATTCGTTAGGCATATTCTTTATCACACATTGCATTTTTTTGAATTGATCATACATGTCTAGCACTAAGATTGTACACTAGTTATAATTCACAATCAATGTTGTCAAGGACATCACTCACCTCATTCTATAGTTACTTATCATTTCCATCTACATTTCCTACATATCCATAGTCATGTTTATTACCTTCACTTAGCCATTTGTTTTAGAATGTCATTAGGGTTTTCGGTCACTCAGCCATATCTAGTCTCTACTCATATTTTTTAGAAGGCTAGCATGATTTTTAGGAGGTAGAATATTTCTTAGATTATGCCTTGTGTACATCATATCCCAAACACAATTAATCATTAACAATCCAAGTTTTACAAAAATACAGACAAAATTCATGAAGTGGTCTAGGTTACCTTACACGAAAATTTTATCCTGCTCATCCCCTTGTGCAAATGGTTCAATAATGCTGAGATATGGAAAAAGGACAATTTTTACCCTACCCAATTCCTCCCACAACAATAAGTGTTTTCCCCCCCTTCTTTTATCGTCAAAATCCCATATTTTCACATATTTGAAACAGTCTAAATTTGCAAACCCCAACAAAGCAAAAATTCAAAGTACAAAAATATAAAAATCAAAAAGTACACACGTTAAAAACCACAAGAAATAGTGATCCCCATCACTCAAAATTCAAATCCCTTGCTCAAGAGAAAAAGAAAAAACTCAAAATAAACAGTGATTATTATCATTAAAAAAGAGAAAAATAAACAATGGTTCTTATCACTCTATATGAGAGCAAGTATCCCAATAAAATTTGAAGAAAGTAGGGGGTTGAACTTGAATCCCTAGAACTCTCAACATTTGGACAACCATCTAGGTGATCCTCATTACAGGTTTGGTATATAGCCTACTTATCAATGGCAGTATCCTAAACGCATGACGATATGTCTACCACATTAGATTTGCATGTGTGTATACCAATGTTTGCATGTGAACGAGCTAGATTTTGGTCACCTATGCTACCTAGTGGTATAATACAACTAAGTACAGAACACTATATTATGGCATTCATAGAGTGATCCTCATTACAAGTTTGGTGGATATCCTACTTGTCAATGGTGATATCTTTATGTGTTTCACAGGAATGAACTCACTTGCACACATAGGGATATTGAGTATCTTGGTCATCCTAACAGATTCATACCTTGTCAAAAAGTCCTACATGGTTAGTATACAACTTTTGATCAGTTGACTAGAGTTTTTGAGTCTCATGAAAACCTCATAGGCCTTCTAGAACATTCATTTTATTCATTCCATTTTATCACATGTATGTCAGTTTCCAATGCACAAATCCATTACATAGTCTCATGACAATATTCCACATGAATTGATGAATTGTATTTAGTCTATGGTGCTAACATAGTATGTCATATAGTATTCATATTCCATAAATACACATCAATAGATGATCCATTTCATTATGCATACACACATTGCATATCATCAAATAACATCATAGCACAACACATGCATACATCAATGCATACATAGATCATAACACATAATGCATCTAACGCTCCAAATTATCATAATTGCAAATCAAACAAATATTTTTGTAACATCAACTAGGGCATTAATGGTATCATACCTCCCCTAATCAATAATCAAATAGTTAAGCAATCAACCTCAAAAATCCCCAAAGGTATCCATAAACCCTTTGGTCACGCCAAATGCCCCAATGGCATCCACTAAGTCCATTGGTCATAATAACATGTTTAATACAAATCAACAATGGATAACTTAATCAAGTTAATCACGTTCATCTTGTGAATCATTGCCAAAGATAGTCATGCACCCCCTTTGATTGGGGCAAATAAGAAAAATATCAAAAGAAAATTCAAGAAAACTAGTAAGCTTATCTCCCATTGTCATCAAGGCTAGGATTTTATTTAAGCTTATCTCCTATTGCCATCAAGGCTAGGATTTGATTTAAGCTTATCTCCAAATAGCCATCAAGGCTAGGATTTGATTTAAGCTTATCTCCAAATTGCAATAAAGGCTAGGATGTGATTTAAGCTTATCTTCTAATTGCCATCAAGGCTAGGCTAAAGCGTAGACTTGGGGTCGTCTTCCAACTGCCACCAAGGCTAGGATTAGACTTAAGCTTGTTTGCCAATATGCCAAAGAACACCAAAATCAAGTTTCTTAACTTGTTGAAGGCATTAATTCTGAGAGGCATACCCTTTCCGTGGTTGAGGCATCCAATGTTGATGAGGTATTCTTCTATGAAATCTCATCAAAACTCAAAAATTCAAAAACAATTAAAACACAACACAAAAAGCTAAAGAAAAGATCCAAAACCCACAAAAATTAAGTCAAATTTGGGTCAAATGACTCATCTTTTTTCTCACTAGGTCATTCCCTCAACAACTCATCACTTGAGTGGGTAGTCATACTTAGCAAATTCATAATCAAAATAAAAAATTAAACACTCAATTATGCAAATTGCAGTCGCTCAATGAACCTTTGAGAAAGAAAATCATGCCCTTGCTTGCGGCAGTAAACAAGCACACAATATCACATCATAAAATTTAACATTACTGGCATCATGGACTCATGGGCCCTGTCCCTTCATTACGGACAATTTTTAGGCTTAGGCAAGCTCATTTAGCGAGTCAGAAACAAGGACTCAACAACGCACACCCTTTCTATGATTGGGGCATCTAAATTTGGTTAGGTTATCAAGTAAACTTAATCATTCAATATTTTAGTCATCTATTTTTACTCAACGTTGTGCTACACACAATGCATCTAAAAAATGGGCATCTGTAGACACTAAAATATGGTAAATCCAATTAAGAATCCACAAACAATGATCAAATTGACATCATATGGCCCCTTGGGCAGTCCTTAGAAGGATCACAGTGGTTCTAGCTACTCCGAAAGAAGTTTTGGACCAAAATTCACCACCATCCAATCCTAGGACAGTGGCAGATTCCTACCATCCCACCCTAGGATGGTGATGAGCCATATTCCTAGGGTGGGACGGTGAGAAAGTTTGACCCAGAAAAAGTTAAATTTGGGATAAATGACACCCAAAAACTACCATTTACCCTGCCAATTAAAGCCTACGGGTCAGAAGAAACTGATTCCTTATGACATGCTTCATAATGGAGGCCCAAAATAGATATTCTCTTTCACACCCAATGCATGCCTCTTTTTTGACAAATGGCACCTCCTACCATGCATGCCTTTGCATGCCTTTTTGCACATGAGCCCCTTTGGGCTATAAAATGGATACAATTTCTGCAAAAAACACATAAATATATAGAGAGGAGTTCTAGGATATGCAACGGAGTGCTACTGATATTTTCACTCACTTTATTGTGTCGTATTGCCCTCTGTAGCACCCTAAAATTGGCATGGTTAAAACCTTAATAAACAGATAAAATATTAAAATTTGAATTTCAACCCCAAACTGCCCGTTAAATAGCCTTTTACCCGCTTTCCCCGTTTTCCATGCCATTTTTAGGATTTGTTTTGACTGTTGGATGATATCGTCTCAGATTAGACGAAATCGTCCCCGATCTGGAAAATTCGAGTGGAATAGAACGTCCAGATGATTTCATCCCAAAACCAAATTTTTATAATTAGCTTCTATTTCAATAGCCTCTCCAACTCGGGCAGAAGCGTGTCTGCGCAGTTGGAGATTTCCTTGTTGGAGATATCCCAGATTGGGATGATCCCCAACCTCCAAAACCTCTTCCTAATCCTATATAAACTAGGATTTTTCTAGTTTATCCCCCTGTCTCTCCCTGATTCCCCCTGGTTGATTCTCACTGAACCCCCAACCCCTTAGTTGATGGATTTCATTATAGAGTTAGCTCCTTATTCCCTTGCACTATTTTGCTTACATTCGGTATTTTTGTATTTTCATTGCAGGAACTCTACTATTTTTCAATCGAATCTAGCTTGGATCATCGAGGACGATCTCGGACGATTGCGGACGATCTCAGATGATTGGAGGCGATCTTAACTGTAGTCCAGATTGGGGGCAGTCCAAGTCTATAGTTTACATTTTATTAGCCTTTTCTACATTTTTCATATCATATCTCTGCACTATTTTAAGTTATTATGTTTTATGCATCTTGGAGTTCACCTCATTTAGCATAATTGCATGATAAAGTTAAAATCAATCATTAAATTTATTGCATTTCCTTATTTGTTATTAGAATCTACTATTTAGGCATGTTTGCTGTTATTTCTACTATTATCCTTTGCTTCTGCACTTGCATATTTGGTATTTTGCATCTATTTTTGTGATTGTAGGTTTCTGACGAATTCGTCAGATTTCAGATGATCCTGTTTGATTTCAGACGACCTACTGTGATTTGGGACGATTACGTACAAACTGAGATGATCTGAACTACTACAAGACTCAGAATCTCCATCAGACATCCAAGATCAGGTATGACACCTTCTAGTTAGCATATTCTCTGTTATTTGCATCCATTTCTATTTTTTGTATTCATTTAAATTAGCATTGGCATATAGAATAGTTTAGATTCATATCGGCAAAACCTAGGAGTTGAATGATTAAAGCACGAAATGAACACATCAAACACACTATCAACCTAGGCGTGGAAACTGCCATTCAAAATTTTCTTGGTGAACCCACCATCCATCGAAAATTCACCCTTATACACCTCCCCCAAGAGGCGGGACCTTCCAAGGGCCTCTTAGTCCGAGGTATTGTCCTATCCTTTTCACATCCCCCTTCCGGGCATGGATCCTATAGCCTGAAGGTAAGGGTGCGAAAAATTTGGAGCGATACATTTTGGTGAACCCGACGTGAAACAGAAACCTTTTGAAAAAAAAAACCTTTTTAAAAATAAAAATAATAAAAACCAAAACATAAATGCATTTAGACTTAAGAAAATTTGCATGTCATATTTAGATGGTAGATTATAATAAAAGACGAGTTGTCACCATTAATGTTGAAAATCAACTAGCAGCTATAGAGATTACTTATGTGCTTAGAGTACCTCAAACAAATAGGGTTCAACCTTTGTGGGATGAACTTGATAGGAGATTGGATCTCATTTCATCTAGAGCAACCAAACTTAGGCAAATCAAGAGGTTTGTCCTAGATAGAATCCTGGATCCCGATCAAGTGATTTTGTATCATGAACTTCAGAGAGCTTGCCATAGGTGGTTAGCAGATAAAAGAGCCCTTGTGTCTTCTAAGTTGTATACCTTTGAGGAATACCTTGATAATGCAGCCATAGTGCATCAATTTCTAGCTCATATAGAGGACCAAGAAGCTGATCTTGCAGATAGAAAAATATGGAATAGAGTTCCTAGAGCTGTGTTATATCAAGAATATTGCCATGAGATTTATTTTTACAAAACAAAATCTAAAACAGATAATATCACCATAGCACACTTTGTTGACTTCTTGAAAAACAATTTCCAATTTGAAGAGGAGCACTTTATGACTCCTAATGAACTTGATCCTATCAATGACATCTATAAACTATTTATAGAAAACTAAGTTATTATGTTATTATTGTTATTTCTTGTATTTAGTGTGTTGTTTATTGTCTTTATAAGCATAAAAACAAAGACAAAAACAAAAAAAAAAAAATTATAACAAAAATAAATTAAAACATTTTCTTTTAAGTATTATAGTAGGTATATAATTAAAATATATACCTCCCAAGATCTATTGCAAATATATTAATATATATTTGCTAAAATCTAAATTTAGACATAATGACTAGACTCAGAAATGGAAAACAAATTGAAGTAGAAGAAGATTGGTTAGGAAAAACCACAAATAAACCATATGCCCTTCTTGAAGACCCAATTCAGGAAGAAGTAACCTTAAACCAACAAGAAGAAGAATTTGTGGGTGCAAATGAAAAAAAAGAAAATGATAGAGAGGAAGGATCCTCATCTCCTAAAATAACTCCAGACGGAGTCATTACTTTTGAGAACATGGACCATTTTTGGAAATTTCTCAATAATAATATTGGCACCCTTAATAGAGCAGTTCATATGGATAAAGATCAAATTAGTGATACTCAAGCAACCCTAGAAGACATATATCACACACACACTAATCCTTTGACCTTTGTTGATCAAGAGAGTGATCAAGATGGACCGTCCAATTTGGACATGGATGGTATAATCCAAAACATGCAACAACAATAGGCTACCCAACCACCTAGAGTGTCTGTTACCAAGCCAAGGGTTATCCCCACACAAAAGAAACCTTCATTCACTGCTCTATTTCGCCAAGCTATTGATCAATATACCTCAAATAAACAAAAGCCTAAGATAAAACCAAATACCAATTTCCAACAATCTGGGATACAACATAATGCTACAACAAATCTTCTTCATAATACTCTTCCTACCAACCATTTGCATAACAGCAATATAGCATCTAATCCTTATGTCCCGCCTTCCTATGGTCACAAATATCATACTCATGTACCACCAAACCAATATGGTGGAAAAATGGTAATTTGGAAGCCATGGTGAAACAATTAGTCTCTCGCATGGACCAGATAGATCCCTATCATCCCTCGTACAATTATCGAGAGATGTGTAGTCAACCTCTAGATCCTATAGTTGTAGCACAACCATATCCCAAACACTTTCCTATGCCTGTCCTACCTATATATAAAGGAACCGAAGATCCCATAAAGCATCTTCGTATGTTTAGGATAGCATGTCATGACATATCACATGATGATTTGCTATTACTAAAAATGTTCCCAAAAAGCTTAGGGGGGATGGCATTGGAATGGTATTATCAACTACCTACTCATTCTTTGAGAAATTTTGAAGAGACTGCTGAGTCTTTTGTGCATCAATTTAGTGCCTATATCGAAAGGCATGTAATCGTTAAAGATTTGTACAACCTAAAACAAGACAAAGATGAGTGTTTTGCTAACTTCTTAGCTCGATGGAGACAATTGATAGGAAAATTACACTTTGTGTTACCTTATCGGGAGATGTTGGATATTTTTATCAATAATTTACAAGAACAACTATCCTATGAATTATCAACTGCTACCTTGACCACCTTCGATCAAGCTATAGACTTAGATCAAAGGGTGGAAGATGCTCTCATTAGAAGAGGTCGTCTCAAAAAGAAAGATGATGAGAAAACATCCAGAAATCAATATAAAAATAAACAAGTTGTGGGTGACGGAGTCATTGATAGCAGAAACATTGCTAATGTTAATACTATGAAAACAATAGAGAAGTTTATATCGAAACCTCCTGATAAACCACCCCGATAATTTACTAGGTTAAATCAACCTTTATAAACCATTCTCCTGCAATTACTAGCACGAGGCTTGATCCAATTACCAGCTATCCAGGAACCTGATCCAACTATACTCGGATACAGAGCTGATTTATATTGTGATTTTCATAGAGGACCTGGACACGCTACCAAATCTTGTAAAATATTGAAACATAAAATACAAGATTTGATTGATAATAATGAGATGGATGTGCAAGCCTTCCAACCTAAACAAAATCCTTCTAATAACGCTTAAAAGAGCATTCCCCAAAATCAGAATCAGAATGCCAATCAATCATTGGACATATTTCAGCATCCTTTACCAAAACATGGTAAATATGTGGCCAATCAAATTGAGCATCACAATGTTCCTCCTCATACTCGATATGTAGGGACTATTAGCGGACAATTACATGTTCATGATCCTCAAATATTTGACACAACTTTATCCATAGTTACGATTAGACCCCTACATAATATTCGGACACTTGATCTTAGTGACACTGAATATGAGACTGAAAGTGACATGGAAATCACCTCGAATCAATCGAATAGTTCTGAAGATGAATCAGATCCTATTCAACCTATCATCAGTTCTATGGTTCCATAAGAACCATTTCCTCAAAGAGTCACTACTAGACCATCTTCTCACCAAATAGTTTCTAATGAACAAGCCATAAATGCTAGACCAAGACCTATTCATCACTTGCAAAATAATATTGTAGGAACCATCGGAGCCGTTACCAGACAACAGGCTCAAACCTCTCAATAGGATCAAACTCAAAATGATGGATCAGCCCCATTCATTTTGAAAAATCCCAATAAATGGAATTATGCATCTAATGTTCAACCTAAGCCTCCTTACAATATTAATGAACAATTATCCAATACTACAGCTAGAATTTCCCTTTTGGACCTGTTAAGATCTTCTCCTACCCATAGGGATGAATTAATGCTGACATTAAGCCAAATTATGGTACCACAAAATATTCAACCTGAAGCCATGTCCAATACTATCATCACTCAAGAAGTCGATTGTATTGACTTTCGAGATAAAGATATCCCGCAACATAGTTTACATAAGGATAACCCCTTATATATTACTACCTTAATTGGAGATGTAGCTGTTAAACGAGTCTTGATTGATAATGGTTCATATTTAAACATCTGCACTTTTGACTTCTATCAACGATTTGGTTTTAGAAGTGACGAAATGAAAATAACTGATATGATTATAAAATCCTTCAATGATGAGACACAAGAAACGTGTGGAGTCATTACTATACCCTTGCAAGTTGGTCCTAGAACCCTAGATACGATCGTGTTTATTATACATTGCCTTGCATTATACAATATACTTTTGGGTTGCCCTTGGATCAATGTGATGCGAGCGGTTCCCTCCACTTTACATCAATGTGTTAAATTTGAATTTAAAAATCATTTGGTTACCATTCATGGTGATCCTAGACCCTTTGATATGTGTGCTTTGGCAGAACTTGTTGGAGTTCAATTTTGCCCTGCCCTATCATCCACACATCCTAATTCTTATCATCCATCCAAACGTGTAAAACACACACCCATAACATCATCTACTCTTTCAACTACACCTATACATATAGCTCAACCATATTTTGAACAAACCACATTAGGACCTCGAAAAGATCCTAAACTTACATCCAATGCTTCCTGTTTTACTCCTATATCTTCCATACCTATAGACTCACCCATCAATATCCCTATGACATCTACATCCACTACAGGCATCCTTTCTACACCCGACAATGTAGGAAATGTTCCTTCTACCTCTTATGCTCTTACTGATGAGCTCTTACTCGATTTATCTACAATTCTTATATATGAGGAAGCCAACACTGCCATGCAGACTTCCCTCCTTTTAAATAAACTTCCACCCTCTCCTCGCACCTTGGGCCTCCCATAGCCTATGGGAAGTATCTACCAAGTCGGGAGTTGTGATTTTATTTATAAAGGATATGATTGGGGAAGAATACCCAGAAACATTAAGACACATTGTGATGGATATGCTAGATGCTATTTTGCTAATGATTATCTTAAAGCTAAGCCCATAATGCTTAAATTGGGATATAAAGGGAAAGGTTTGGGACCTTTCCAAAATGGTATGAAAGAACCTTTTGAGGTAGAACCATGGCCTTCCCACTATGGTGTGGGCCTATTTTCTAGTAAAGGTCAACCCTTTCCATTTGAGGATGATGACCATCTCATATGTTATCAAGATTATCTAGATAAACAATATTCTTTGTGTCTAAAGAATAATTCTTTTACCTGCAATATGCTATCCATAGCCTACCCTGAAATGATTGCCGAATCCGATGATGAGTTGGAAGGGGATATCTTCCATGACGTCTCCGTTGATGAATTGTTACATAATGAATTTTATTTTGATGGCTCTATACCTAGTATAGCCCAACTTGAGGCCTCGACTCCTCAAGACGAATTATCCAATCTAACCTTGGAAGAATTACAAGAATTGGGTGTTTCACCCACCCCACCTAATTTTGAGAGAGATTTACATATGGAAGTTGAAAACGTTATAAAAATTAACATTGGAACCGAACATAATCCTCACATAATCAATATTGGATCAGAATTGAGTCAAGAAAAACAAGATAAA
This sequence comes from Wollemia nobilis, assembly GCA_028583015.1. Lineage (NCBI taxonomy): Eukaryota > Viridiplantae > Streptophyta > Pinopsida > Araucariales > Araucariaceae > Wollemia > Wollemia nobilis. Next base: position 1,956,206 of record JAQPPZ010002291.1, read on the forward strand.
TACATTTCATTTCTTAAAGACTATGAAGATGTCTTTGCTTGGACATATGAAGACATGCCAGGTTTGGACCCTTCCGTGGTTATGCATCATCTAGTAGTCCATCCAGATGTTAAACCTGTTAAACAGAAACTTCAAAAAATGCATTCTAAAGTGGCCTTACTAGTCAAAGAGAACTAGAAAAATTGTTGAAAGTCATTTTTATACAAGCCATTGATTATGCCGAATGGATCTCTAATGTAGTTCCAGTAACTAATAAAGAAGCCACTAAAGTTAGGGTTTGCACCGATTTCAAAGACATTAATGCTGCATGCCCTAAAGACGATTTTCCTCTTCCCAACATGGATCAGATCATTGAATTTACTGCTAGAAGTGGAATGATATCCTTAATGGATGGATTTTTTGATTATAATCAGATCAGGATAGCTCCTGAAGATCAGGCCAAAATAGCCTTTATTACCCCTTGGGGAACCTTTTGTTGGAAAGTGATGCCATTTGGCTTAAAGAATGCAGGTGCAACCTATCAACGAGCTATGACTTATATTTTTCACAATATGATGCATGATATCCTACATGATTATGTAGATGATATCATAGCTCGTTCCATCAAAGAAGATGATCATTTAAATGACTTAAGGAAAGTATTTGATCGGTTAAGGGAATATCTTATACGACTAAATCTAGCTAAATGCATATTCAGAGTTAAGTCCGATAAATTATTGGGGGTTATAGTTTCTTTAAGTGGCATTGAAATTGACCCTCTCAAGATCGCGGCTATCACAGATATGCCCGCACCCACCAATATATCAAAATTACGAAGTTTACAAGGTAAGCTTCAAGCTATATGCCACTTTATCGATAAGTTGGCAGACAAACTAGACCCTTTCTTAAGCTTCTTAAGAAATATGTCTCTTTTCATTGGGACAAAGAATGACAAAGAGAATTTGAACTCCTTAAGCAATATCTCCTCAAACCACCAGTGCTTTCCCCACCTAGATCTGATCATCCTTTTATCTTGTACATTTCTGCTTCTGATTCTGCCTTAGGAGCTATGTTAGATCAACTTGACGATGAGAAGAAAGAACATGCTAATTATTACATCAGTAGAACCTTAATCAGTTATGAAACTCGATATACCACATTAGAAAAATTATGTCTAGCAGTTGTATTTTCTACACAAAAACTATGACATTATATGCTCAGTCAGAAAACGTATGTTATTGCCAAATTCAACCCTTTGTGATATCTCATGAGTCGACCGTATTTATCTAGTTGCATAGCCAAGTGGGTTCTTGCACTAAGCGATTTTGAACTCACATTCATAGGAAAAAAGTCTATTAAGGGTCAAATCATAGTATATCAATTATTTGTTGCACCCTTAGAATCTACTCATCCCCTCATCATTGAGTTTCTTGATGAATTCCTTAAACTAGAGGCAGACCATTCAGAGCAATGGTCCCTATACTTTGATGGAGCCCGATGCATGAGTGGGGCTGGTGCGGGTATTATTTTAATATCTCTGCAAAAACATCTTATTCCTCTATCCTTCAAATTAACATTTGCTTGCACCAATAACACTGCTAAATATGAAGCTCTTATCCTTGGATTACAAGTTGCCTTGGCATTGAAAATCAAAAGTTTCTTGGTTTTCGATGACTCCCAACTTGTCATAAATCAAATCAATGATGTTTATCAGACCAGAGATGATAAATTACACCCATATAAAGCATATGTTTTGCAATTATTATCCTTGTTTGATCAAGTTACTTTGGAAGCTATTCCTCGAACTAGCAATCGTGCGGCTGACGCTATGGCTACAGTGATGAGCACCATAAATGCTCATATTTTGCACATATTTCTTTGATCAATATGCGGTTGTATAATAAGGATTACGTACTTTTATGAATGATTATATAGATATTTGATATAATTATGCGTGTTATCTAATTTGTGTGTTTTTAGTATGTTTTGTGGAATTGTAGTTGATTTAGTTATATTTGGAACAGTTGAGGTCCTTTTGATGGACCTGGCACTTTATTTCATCGGGGGTCAATGAAGATAACACAAGTGCCTCCCTGTAGTCGGAAGGCACCAATTGAATACGAGCACCTCCCTGTAGTCGAAAGGCGCCAACTGAATATGAGCGCCTCCCTGCAGTCAAAAGGTGCCAACTGAACATGAGAGCCTCCCTATAGTCGAAAGGTGCCAACTGAATGCGAGCACCTCCCTACAATCGGAAGGCACCAACCAAAGAGAAGCACCTCCCCACAGTCGAAAGGCACTAACAAAATGCAAGCGCCTCCCCATAGTCGAAATGCACTAGCAAAAGGCAAGCACCTCCCCACAACCAGAAGGCGCCACTGATTCTTTGCCCGTTGACTAGATTTGAATGACATGGATGGCAACAGCTAGTGTAGTTCCAACTCTATGTCATGCAGAGCTAAATTGGAGATTGCACCAACGTATCAAAACGTCTTACTGATGCCATGCAAAGCACAAACCGAACAACAAACACGTCGCCATTAGAACAGAACGCCAGATGTCTATTGCATTACCAGACTGTCTTCATTTAGTCTGGTACATATTGACTATTGTAACTACTTCTATAATAGAAGTTCTACGGGTGTGTTATATAAACACACACAAATCGTTCTAAAAAATATATAGAAATAAAATAAAGATTCATTTAGACATACAGAGATAAATTGTAGTGTGTTGATGAATATATTAAAGTTCTAGAAGTTCTAAGCACGTGTTCGATCGGGAAGAAGCTACTGGAGCCTGGGCCCACTCCAAGCCAGTATTTCTTCCCCATTTCCTTTTTGTTTATTAATTTTAATTAGTTTATTACTTTCATAAGAACGTTTGTTAGTTTATCAGTTCCAGTATTTGTAGTAGATTTATTTTCAAGAATGTGTACATGATTTATTTCTGTAGGTTTAATTATGTTCTTCTTACGTAAATCATTGAGGAGTGTGGGAATGATTGAAAAATCATTTCAAGAACACCCCCCAAAACATAGGATTAGCATATTCACCTCTAGTGGTATTGTAGTAACCTAATTCTAACTCTTCGCAAGTTTACGAAGCTCCCTAGGTTGATAATTAAATGCACGGGCATGTGACAAAAATAGGAAACCATTCACTTTGTTTGGCCCACAAAATTTTGGCATCGTTTTCTGGGAAGTGTCTTAATTAGATTACTTACAATACCCTAAAACCTTCCATATGACCTTGTATGAGTTCTTCGAGAAGAAGAGGACCTGACAATAACTTTATAAGAACTAATCCATCAGGACCTGAGTCAGTCGAGCATTTTGGATTTGAGTTAGACTCACCCGACCTACCAACAGTCCATTGAAGTGAGGAACCGCACTTTGTGCAAAGTGCTACCTCATCCCATCAACAAGGGGATGAACGAATCATCATAAATCCCCTATTTAATAGGACTCCTCTAGAGGAAGCCCTGTTGTGGAAGGCTATGGAGGATCAGACGATCTCACCAGACAACCTTAGAACATTGACTCAGAAATTTTTAAACGATCGAAAGGCCATAAACGCTGCATTAGAAACCACATTTCCCAAAAAAATGGTAGATAATGATGAAGTCTCATCTGGATTTAGTTTCCCAATAGAGGAGGGAGTAGGAGATACCAAAATGAAAAACATATCCCCTGCTCACATTTCATCCTTTAGAGGACACCTGACTGAGGACCTTGACCTATTTTTATTCAAGTTTGATGTTTTGTGCAGGTCTGTGGATTACAAATCAAACACACAGAAGTTGAAATTATTTCCTTCTACATTAGACGATGCAACTCTACGATGGTTCATCGGTTTGGGAGACAAACACATCACCACCTGGGACCAGATGAAGAAGCTCTTTCTAGAGCAATATCAAGATTTCGGGAGAGTAAGAGACTCCAAGGAGGAGGTCCTAAGCATGACACAAAGAGAAGATGAGTCTCTCGAGGAGTATTAGGAGAGATTCAGCTTTAATCTTCAACGGTCCCCTCACTCGAAGCTATCTGATAAGTCCCTCAAAATCATCTTCTTGAGGGGAATTACCAATGAGTCACTAGAGGCTCTCAACATGATCTCTGGAGGTGATGTCTATCAACATGCTATGGATGACATCCAGAAATTATGTTGGAACTACTCAAGAAGGTGAGGCAAAATCACCGCCAGGACCATGAAGGCGACTACTTCAGTCACCAAAATAGAAATAGGCAACATGCTGGAGGATTTGAAGAGCGAAATGCTCTCATATCTAGCACTGTAGATGGATACGCTATTGTTAGAAAATAAGAAACAAGAAAATTATGCAGCATTAGCCTATTTCTTCCCAAAATGCAGAGGAAGGCACGCAAAGAATGCATGTCCAAAAAACAAGGTTAGAGTATGCGTAGTTTGCAAGCTGAATCATAAAACTCGATTGTGCCCACAACTTCCCAGTAACTAGGAAGCGACTGAGAGCATGGAGGCCTACTTCATAGGCAATAGGAAGAGTTGGCCACAGCCCCCCATGGGGAATATACCAACCGGAATGCCATCATATGGGGGAGGGCCATACATGCACCAAGGACCCCCTCAACCACCTAATATGGGGTGGTGGGGACCATCACCCTGGACTAACGCACCCCCAATAGCATTTTTGAATCAGCAACCATGGATGCCATATCCATATCCTAGGCAGTAGTGGAGAGGCCACAATGCATGGAATCAGACTCCACAGAGTGCAGCGCCTGCTCACATCAAATAGAACTTACTAGCACTACCAATAGTGAGACCTGTGTAGCTACCAGCACAACCGAAAACAAACCTAAACAATAGAGTAAATCAATCGGCATACAACATAGAAGGTGAGATGTATCATATGTACAATATTCAGCTTAGATCAGGTAGGCAGCTAGGAGTAGAGACACCGCCTCTGGTAGAAGAGGAGGAAGAAATAGTAGAGACACCTCCACTAGTAGAAGAGGAGGAAGAAATAGAGGAGACACCTATGGTAGAAGAGGTAAAAGCACTTGAGAGAGCGGAGGCTCCATTTCCTAGCTGGTTGTAGGAACAAAGAAAAACAACACAGACAAAATTTGACATCTTGTCGAGCTTGAAGAATCTCATGGTGACAATCCCATTATTTCAAGCAATTCGAGATGTCCCCATTTACACCAAGGAAATTAGAGAAATGTGTCTAAGGAGACCGAGATAAAAAACTACCCAGACTATCAACGTCATGGGTAAACTTGTAGATCTAATGATGGGTGGAACACATCATCCGAAGTATGCAAATCTAGGTAGCCCAGTGCTGACCGTAAAAATTGGAGGACATTCCCTATCCAACACATTGGTTGACCTTGGGGCAGCCATCAATGTGATGCCTCAAGAGACCATGTAGAGGTTGTAGCTCATGAACCTAAATCCAACCACGACAGTGTTGCAGTTAGCCGATCAATCAACCGTGTCGCCAGAAGGGATGCTGGAAGATGTGATCGTAACAATCAGTGCATGGGAATATCCAACCAATTTTTTAGTTTTGCAAACCAAGACCAGGCTAGGCGGTTACCCGCTCATTTTGGGGAGGCCATGGCTAGCAATAGTTGATGCTTACATCAGCTACCGAGATGGGCTAATGACCATCTCCAACGGGAAAAATGTCAAAAGGCTGACCATTTCACTGCCAGCTCAGTCTATGGACTCGACAGAAGAACCCAGGATCATCGAGCATGGAACTACGAAGTTGTCCATAATCCAGCTATTGATGACCTTGGAGGAGGTGGCAGAAGAGGACAAGGATGGTGCTATTGTGGATTTTCTCCATGGAGAATCGTCCACCCCCACACCTAGATCGTCGTTGACTGGAACCCAAGATCAGCACATCCAAAAAATACATGTTGGGCCAAGGAGGATATTAAACGTCAACAACAGGTTGACGCCCACACAACTAGAAAAATTGGAAGAGCTTCTGGTAAAACACCAGCAAGCATTTGCATGGGACTACATAGATATGCATGGCATCAGCCCAAAAATATGTACCCATTAGATTTATTTAGATGACCAGGCAACTCCTAGTCGGCAGCCATAGAGAAGGATGAACCCAACAATGAAAGACATTATCAGAGAAGAACTACACAAACTTCTAGTTGCCGAATTCATATATCTGATTTCTGACAGTGAATGGGTATCACCATTAGTGGTGGTCTCCAAAAAGAATGGGAAATGGTAGATCTACATGGACTACTAGGCGTTGAAAAAGGCGACTAAGAAAGACCACTTCTTGCTCCCATTCATCAATCAGGTCTTGGACACACTCTCAGGAAGAAAATACTTCTCCTTTCTGGACGGTTTCAGTGGTTACAACCAGATCCAGATAGGAGAAGAAGATCAAGATAAAACAATGTTCACCTATCCATGGGGAATGTTTGCCTATAAGGTATTGCCTTTTGGACTGTGCAACGCACCGGTCACCTTTCAAAGGGTGATGCTTAGCATATTCTCTGATATGATAGGAGACAGGGTGGAAGTATACATGGACGACTTCATCGCCTATGGAGAAACCTTCGAGGAGGCAATGACAAATCTAGAAAGAGTGCTCGACAGGAGCAAGGAAAATCATTTGTCCCTAAGTAATGAAAAATGTTTTATGATGATGCAAGAAGGCATCGTGTTGGGACACCACCTCTCTACGGAAGGAATAAAAGTAGACAAGAGGAAGATCAAGGTCATCAGAGACCTACCTATCCCTAGAACACAGAAAGAGGTAAGAAGTTTCCTTGGATCAGTCGGGTACTACCGGTGATTTATTGCCTAATTTAGTAAGATTGCCAAACCACTGCACACCCTACTTTCTAAGGACGTAGAGTTCAATTGGACGGGAGATTGTGAAGAAGCGTTTCAATTGCTAAAATAAAAATTGATATCTGCATCGGTCTTGATAGGACCGAATTGGGCCATGCCGTTCTATATTTACTGTGATGCATCTAACTGTACGATAAAAGCAGTCCTCAGGCAGAAATACGGTGAAGAATTTTACGCCATCTATTATGTCAGTAAAAACTTGGCAGGAGTAGAGCTCAACTATACAGTGACAGAAAAAGAATTCCTCGTAGTTGTCCATGCAATAAACAAATTTTGCCACTATATAACGGGATACAATGTCTTCATCCATATGGACCACATAGCTATTAGGTATCTGATGAGCAAGCTGGTCATTGGTGGCAGAATTATCATATGGTTGTTGCTATTGCAGGAATTCGACATCACTATAGTCAATAAACTGGGCAAGGACAATGTCATGGTGGATTTTCTATCCATATTGATACTAGCAGATCATCAAGCAGTGGAAGATCAGTTTTCGGATGAACGTCTATTTGCTATTAGTGAACAAAATCCATGGTATGTAGACATAGCCAATTACTTGGCCACTAGAATGACCTCACCTGCTCTCTCCTACCGAGAAAAGCAGGCGGTCATAGAGAAGAGCGCATCATTCCTTTGGATGGATGGTCTCCTATTTAAAATAGGACAAGACCAAATTATAAGAAGATGCATAGCAGAACAGGAGTTTTTAGAAGTGCTCAAGGCATGTCATGATGAGCCATGCAGAGGACACTTTGTAGGGAAATGAACTGCCTACAAAATCCTGCAGGCTGGGTATTTTTGGCCCACTCTATTCAAGGACACGGTAGCATATACTAGCAAGTGTGATGAGTTCCAGAGGATGCGTAGACCAATCCATCGAGATGAAATTCCCTTGTAGCCCCAGGTACACTTGGAACCTTTCGATAAATGGGGCATGGACTTCGTGGGACCATTTAATCCACCTTCGATGGGAAGGAGGTTTATTTTGGTCTACACGGATTACGTCACAAAATGGGTGGAAGTGCAGGCATTAAGGGACTCAAAGGAAAGAACGGTCACCAATTTCTTATTTGCCCATATTTTCACATGATTTGGGGTTCCTCGGGAGATAACAATAGACCAAGGGCCCCAATTCACCTCCAAATTGATTGAGGAGCTGATGGAGCAGTATAGAGTTCGGCACAATAAAACCACACCCTACCATCCACAGGTGAACGGGCAAGTAGAAGTGACAAACAGGGAGATAGAAAACATCCTAACCAAAACCGTGCAGCAACACAAGAAATATTGGGCCACATGGTTGCCGGAGGTAGTTTGGGCATACAACACCACATGGAAATCCACCACAAGATGCACACCTTTCCAATTGGTCTATGGAAAAAATGTGATGATGCCCATCGAGTTCGAAATCAAAACTCTGAGGATGGCTTCAGAATTAAATTTGAGCTTGGACAAAGCTCAAAAATAGAGGATTCGCCAGTTATATCAGTTGGACGAAATCTGACTGGATGCTTTCCAAAGGAGAGAGATTATACAGAAGCAGAGAAAGAAGTGGCATGATAACCACATCAAGCTGAAGAAGTTCCAAGTATGGGAATGGGTACTATTGTACGATTCTCGGTTCCAGGAAAGGAAGGGCAAACTTATGCAGAGGTGGATGGGGCCGTATGAGGTGGCAGAGCTCATTATAAATGGGGTGGTGTGCATTAAGACAATTGAATGCAGCAACACCATGTTCACAGTCAATGGCCACCGACTACGCCCCTATAATATGTCTGAAACATTACAGGTGGAATCCAAAGTAGGCATGGGGGAGACCCCATATTGCTAGATCTGGACCAAACTCTCACAGGTGAAATGGTGGGCATGAAAGTGCTCACCCAATTTTTTTTAGTTAATATAGTTTTTTTTTGTAATGTGTGTTTTTGTAGGGACGACGCCCGCATGCAAGCTGCAGGAATCCTAATCCAGGGCTTAACAGACATGAAACACGTCTAACTGCCTTTATTTTCCTTTATTTTTTGGTTGCTTTTTGTAGGTGGAGGACCTGAAAGCATGAGGGATAGGTATCTGGGAAACTAGGCCTGATTTGGCTCAGCATTCCGACATCGGCTCGTAGGTAGAATCTGGGCAGCATGAAAAACTAGGAAGGCTTGATCACCCTTTTTCCAGTCAAATCACCATCCAGAAGAAGGTGCCTTACTGCATCCAGAAGGCACCAAGTCCAGAAGAAGGTGCCTTATTGCATCCAGAAGAAGGCGCCAAGTCCAAAATAAGGCACCTTACTGCATCCAGAAGAAGGCACCAAGTCCACAAGAAGGTACCTTACTACACCCGAAAGGCACCCATCCAAAAGAAGGCACCTTACTGCATCCAGAAGAAGGTGCCAAGTCCACAAGAAGGTGCCTTACTACACCTAAAAGGTGCCCATCCAGAAGAAGGTGCCTTACTACACCCGAAAGGCGCCCATCCAGAAGAAGGCACCTTACTGCATCCGAAAGGCGCCAAATCGGAAGACAAGTGCCCCCCATCCATTCAGAAGTTCTAAAAATAAAAATAAAAATAAATATATATATATATATATATATATATATATATATGTAGGCGCCTTCCGTGGTAGGAAGGCACCAAGTCTTAAAAAAAAAAAGCCAACCGAATACGCCTTCCAACATCAAGAAGGCGCATTCATCCATCCGATACGCCTTCCAACATCAAGAAGGCACATTCATCCAGCCGAGACACCTTCCAACATCAGGAAGGCGCATTCATCCAATTGAATACGCCTTCCAACATCAGGAAGGCACATTCATCAAGATGAACACCTTCCAACATCGAGAAGGCATGAACTAGAAGGAGGCACCTCCCACATTGGGAAGACGCATGCAGGCAAAAGTGCCTCCCACCAATCAGAGGCACCTCGTAGCATCGAAAGGCGCATTCATTTGAAGAAGAGCACCAACAATGTCAGAAATGTGCTACAAGGACACCATCCACATGGGAAAGGTACCAAAGAACACCTCCTGTGCAACATTTACATCTATCGGATGCCTCGAGCGAAACGAAGCATCGCACGAATGAGCGGCATCAAAGGACCATACCCCTCCCTCATGTCACAAGTTAGAAAATCAGTGGCTACCACGATGACTGGAACGACGAGTCAGGTATGCGCATACTAAATCAAATCATTTATATAATTATTTATAAATACGCAGTACCAAAAAAGATACTGCCGTCATACAGATCATATCCCCCATAGCCGAAATCGTGTGCCAATGATAGGGCATCTTCCATAACTGCTAGGGTTAGGCGTCTTTTCTATAAGAAGGCACCTTCCTAAAGAAGGAAGGATAGAAAAAAATATACAGCAGCAGAAGGCGCCATGGGAGGAAGGTCCAAGAACCACACGATCAAGAAGAATGAACCCAGTGATACTGATGGGATCAGAGGGGCAGTGAAGACCCAATTCAAAGCCGAGGGGTGGCTCGAATACTACACCATGATCAGTCAGGGCCAGGACATGGAGGTAGCTAGAGAATTTGCTACCTCTTTGAGGGGCAATGCGACCCAAGTACGAGGGGTGGAAATTCCTGTTACCCCTAAGTTCATCTCATAGGCAACTGGATTGCCTCTCACGGGGGAATGTACATACAAGGGCAGAGTGTCAAAACTATACGCTAAAATACTGCTGCTAGGAGGAAATATGCAGATAGACAGGGAGGGCTTACTCAAAAATAGTCTCCCCATGAATATGTAGAAGATGTTCGAGTAGATTGCTCGATTTTTCACATGCACAGGAAAGTATACCCATCTGCACATTAATCATGTGCACTTCATCAATCACCTAGTGCATGGGAGGAAATTAAACATACCTTTCTACCTGGAAAATGCTTTGAAAGATGAAGCGGCTCGGTACTAGAAGGGGGCACTATCCGCATTAGCCCACCATGGGCTGATATCGACATTGGTCCGCCATGCAAAAGCACAAGGATAGAACCGTGACACAGAGGGAGATGGTGGCCAAATAGAGAAACACAATGCGGTTGTCGAATTAGGGCAAGACGAAGCATCCCCTGCAGAGGAGATAACAAACATTATGCAATTAGTGTTGCCCTATTTTCTAGGAGGAGCAGAACAGTCACCGATGCCCGAAGACATAGAGGACAGAGGGCATTCCCTAGTGCCCGAGTATGAGGAGGAAGGAGCGCCACTCGCTGGTGGTGAAGATGAACCAATCCCCAGGAGGAAACATTTGCGATGATTCCTCTCGATAGAGGAAGGATAGAGTGACCCGAAGATAGACATTGTCGTCCAAACCCTTCGAGAATTAACAAACCAAAGCCCACAAAATGAAGGAAATTTTGGGAGTAACAACCAGATCGATGCGGCCTTGGAGGAGGCACTCGAATGATAAATCGATTACTGGATGGCACAGCAGATTCTGGAAGATTTCCAGAACCAGCATAAAAGGGAATTGGAGGAAAGAGATGGGCGAATTGCTCAGCTCAAGTAGCTGGTCTGGTAGTTGCAAGAGGAAAATAAAATGCTCTAGGATAGAGGAACAGCAAGATAGGAGGCGTCCACTCAGACTGATTGAGCAAAAGAAGTGCCGACGAACTCTCCCACATTCGTCAAACAAGTATTCTCTTCGGGGGAGATTCGATCGGACGCTCGACAGAGCAGCCCGAAGGTAGGGGAGGATTCCTCTATTTTTAGGGGTGAAAATAAAAGAAGTCCTACCATGCTCCCTATCATTGTCCTGAGTGACACAGAGCAGGACGAAGGTCTCCAGCAACAGATAATACTAGAGGATAAGGAGGACCTCCCCAAGCCTGAAGAAGGAGAAGATCTTGAGGGGTCGACACCAGGTAGACATGCGAACGAAGGATCACCCTCAAAGATAGCAGCATAGCCGATCCTTCAGAGCAAGGAGAAGTCCTCGAAGGAGAAAGGAGAGACTGTTGGTCCGAATTTTATACACACCCTGTGAAGGATGAGCACAAAACTCTGATAACACTTATACGGGATAAATCCCACTCACTTTAGGATCTAGCTGGTTATCCAAGGTGTGAGTTATAGAGTCGGGTCGAATGTCAATTCACTCTTTTCTGCTTCTGGAATAGATTTCAATATGGATCTGTCTGTACCTTACAAGGGGCTCACTGAACTTGTTCAGTAATGTTCAGAAATTGTCACTTGTTGACAATCGGATTTAAAATTAATTCTTTGATCTAGCTCTTATGGGTCAGCAGATTTAAATAAAAGACAAAATTAAAAGAAAATAAAAATGGATCATTTCACGGTAAAACAAAGAGGGTAGGGTAAGGCAGAAAGAGAAGTTTATCAAACTTAACTGTAAAACAAAACTACCAATTTTATTTATACTATCGACTTCACAACAGAACAAATCAAAGAAGAAAGTGTCCAACTTTCTAAGATCACTTTCTACTAAGAGCATAAGGCAGAGATGGAACAGATCTAACAGAAAATTATAAACCGAAGGGAAGTCGGTTAAAATTGATATCTTTCACCGGCAACCTAGCTCGCACAGTGAGGACAGAGCAATTAGAACAGACTTAAACCTTAAATCTGTAATTTTCCCTAGCATACAATAGAACAAATGAAGCCTAACAACATATTTAATCTTGATAACACAGATTCACAACATATATTTAATAAACTTTAAAGAAACGGATAACAAAAGAAGATGAACTTATCACAATCTGCAAAAGATTAGGCTCCTGGCCATGCTATCACAGAAAACAAAAGCACATCAACTCCAAGTCCAGAAACAAAGTATTTAACAATATTTGCAAGAAATTGCTTCAATAGCCTTTTATTTCTAAGTTTTCGCCTCCTGCGATTACATTGAGAAGAAGTATTTATAGACTCAGGACAGCCCCTGATCTTTTCAGAAATATCTTCTTCTCAAACCCTAAGTCTTATCATCTCAAACCCTAGGACCCGGGTTTTACAATATAAAGCCATTTAAAACAAAGTTCGGATAAAACTTAACCATTCTGCAAATCAGTGCAGTCAGTTGCCATAAATGGAGAAGATAGAATTCGAATGCCACTTGCATTCACCCGCAACTATAAATAAATGCCCTCATTAATTCCCTCGGGTAAGCTGGATGAGTCACCACTTCTCCGACATTTCATCTCTCGTAGAGCCATCCCTGAGTTGAAAATCTCTGCAAGCCATTAATTCTGCCATAAATTATCATTAAATGCATTCATCGGCAAATTTCGGTAACTGTGTGTAGATATTTCCATTTTTCGGCCAATTCTCGACATATTCCATCAAATGGGCAGTAGCTTAGTCACCGTAAAGTCTCCTTGCGGCCAGATCTGTAAAAATTGGATGAAACAACAATTCTCGGCATCTTTTCTTTCAATATGGCTGTCTTTGATTAATTTGCATTCGACTTTGTCTTTATGGCCCTTTCTCCGTTATCCCGTAAGTGACAGATGGCTTCCTGCATGAAAGAACAAAAGACGGATTAGTATTTTAAAAATATTAAATCAGAACTTTAATTACTAAATCAGATTAAAAACCTTAATGTTTACTTGCATGTCGGCCCTATTTATCTGATACGTGGCTTGCTCCGTCTTGACACGTGTCACAAAATCATGACACGTGTCCATTTCCAACTGTCTTGCATTTCTGGCCTTTTTTGTTAGAGTCGTGAAAATGCGACATGTCACGATTTCGCGACATGTCGCGAAATCGTGACATCCCCCTTGCTGCGTAACTTCTTTGCTCCATAGGCCGAAAATGCGACATGTCACGATTTCGCGACATGTCATCGAAATCCCACCTCGCTCCTTGGCACTTCTTTCTTCCTTCACGCAATCCACTATGAATCACGACATGCTGCTCCTTCCTCTTCACTTCCATCCATTGCCACGAAATCGTGACATGTCATGAAATCGCGACCCCTTCTGCCCTTTAGCACTCAAACTATCACGATTTCGCGACGTCGCGAAATCGCGACGTCACGATTTCGCAACCTTTCTGGCACTTGGCACTTTCCTTCGAACTTGGCCGAAAACGCGACATGTCGTGATTTCGCGACATGTCGCGAAATCGTGCATCTTTTATGCCTTAGCCATTTTCTCAATTAATTCCTCTTCCTCGCTTTGCTTTCTCTTGCGTGTCACGATTTCGACATCCTTCCACCTTTTGGCTTTCTCTCCAATTGTCGCGATTTCACGACATCCTTCATGCCTTAGTCAATTTTTGAACTTTGCCTTGTGATTCCTCTTGCTGGTTGGACTGTCATGATTTCGTGACATGTCACGAAATCGTGACAGTCCGTACATCTTGGGGCCCTTCTTCAAAAATGTCACGATTTCGCGACGTCGCGATTTCGCTACATGCTCCTAACTTGCTCGCTTTTCTTCTTCGATGCCACCCTTAGCTTCTTTTCACCTTCTTCCAAAATGCGACATTCCGACATAAATCGTGACCATTTCATGCCTTAGTCGATTTTTCTCTCTCTCAGCCGTGAAAATGCGACATGTCACGATTTCACGACATTCCGTACAACTTGCCTTCTCTCTCCAAAACTTGTCGCGATTTCGTGACATGTCACGAAATCGCGACGTTCCGTACAATTTGGCTTTCTCTCTCCAAAACTGTAGCGATATCGCGACATTTCCAAAAATGGAAAGTGTCGCGATTTCGCTACGCTTTTCTGACTTGGCGGATTTTCTGAAAACCTGTCGCGATTTCGTGACATTTCCATAAATGGAAGTGTCGCGATATCGCGACTTTTCCAAAAATGGAAAGTTTTGATTTTTAATGAATTTATCTATCTGTTTTCTGCATTTTTTTCATACCGGTGTAAGATTTTCTTTATCCATGAATGATTCTAGCATGTAAAAAGTGAAGTCTGAGATAACAAAGCTAGAATGCAAGAATACTTGGATACTTTGACACAGGCAAAACTTGAAGAAGAAAGAGGCAAGTAAAAATTTGGAATTAAAACCTGAAAATCATCAAGAGGGTCCCTACTGCAAAAATGAAAGCTCAAAGTTTTCAAAGGATGGAAATTCATTTTTCAGTGGGGGGGTGTTGCTTCTCAACAAATGGCGATATCTGCGGGTAAAATAGTAGCATTATTTTAGAACCCAGGACTCTAGTTTCAAAACAACATAGACCATGTATCTTGCCTTGCCACAGATATTCTTCAAAATAAATTGACTACTAACTGATAGTTGTTAAAATTTCCCAAGGACATACTAGGCTGAATTACTTAAGGAAGATTTCTGATGTGCAATTACAAGGGTATAAAACTTTCTTCAAGAATGACTGGATCGAATGTTGAACTCTGGATTGATCAGCTTTTCTAGATTGTAAAAAGGGGAAACCGAGTAGAGCTCTGTTTACTAGTTTAGCCTTTTACAGCCCCGACAGAGTTACCCTTTAGATTTACACGACCCAAATTTACAACTGTAAGGTAGAATCTACAACTTGGTAGAAGAAAAACATCTTTTGAAGTCTTGGCTGCCTCTTTCATTATATAACTCTTTTTCTTTTTTTCTTTTTTTTTCTTTTTTTATATATATATTGGAAATAATAGAGTGCCAATTTCATGCTGCTTGCTCAACTTTCATCTCTTTCTTTTGAAATACATCAACATCTGAAAAGCCTTAGAAAGAATAACAATTTTCTTTTAACATTTCATCAATCTGGAACTGCTTCAGCCTAGGCACTGATAGCCTCTATGGATACTCAAATAATTACATGAATCATAGTCCCCTCTTATAACCAACTTTTCTTGGATTCCCCGGGAGTTTCTCCAACCAAACGACATAGCAGTTTCTTTATAATTAAAACAACTGTGGCAAGTAAGACACAAAATCCAATCATCCTTCCACTGTTGTTCTGACTAAAAAAATAGTTCCACTATTCAGTTCAAACAGACTATCTCACAATTATGATAATGAACACTGGATTCTGGACTCAGAATAAAACAATTTTTAGAAGGCTGACTTTTCATTGATGCTCAGGCAAAGGTTAAAGAACAGAATTTTTAAAAGCCAAAGAACTTTGTACAGACTTCCAAGGATAGACACAGGCCTCTAAAACAAAACAAAATAAAAACTGCACAGACTTTAAAATAAAACTGTACAAGCAGACAAAGAAAACAAAGCTGAGGGTTATTTACAAAGGAAACAAAATAAAACTGTACGAGCATTAAAAATGAAATAAAACAAGACGAGCTATTTACAAAGAAAATAAACTGCACAGACCTTAAATAAAAATAAAATACAGAACTTTAAAACAAACTGAAACTGCACAGACAATTAAAATAAAACTAAAGTAAACAACAAAAAATTTACGAGAATTAAAACTAAAACTAAAAACTATACAGGCAGATAGAAGCAAGCTAAAATAAACAACAAACAGATAGAATTAAATAAATAAACAAACTAAAAACCGTACAGACATTTAAAAACAAACTAAAACAAACAACACTGTACAAGCACCTAGAATTAAACTAAAGCAAAATAAAACTGTAGAGTTATTCACAATGTATACACATGTTACAACTTCTTTATGACTCATTCAAATGATATATTGGATGGGACAGCCGAGAAATAATGTTTTAAGTATTGACCATTAACAGGGAGGTCCAAAAAATTACCATCAAGGTCTTGTAAACGAAATGCATTACTACCCAGAATCTCAGCAATCTGGTAGGGGCCTATCCACAGTGGTTGCAACTTTGTATGCTTACCCTTCTTCTCATGGGCCTTGTCCCATAGAAGCACCAAGTCTGCCAGTCTGAAAGCTTTCACTTTGGCCCTCTTGTCAAACCACCGCTTGACGGTTTCTTGGTGCCGATTGAAGTGTTCCAGGGCTTGGAGTCTTTCATCCTGCAAGTTAGTTAGATCTAAAACACGAGCCTCTGCATCATCTTGATCCTCAAAATAGTCTAAGACAAATTGGTAAGTAGGTAACTTCAGAGAGATGGGAACAATTGGCTGGGTACCATACAGCAAAGCAAAAGGAGAAGTTTTAAGAGCCACTTTATATTTTATCCGGTCAGCCCAAAGTGCATATTTCAATAATGTATGCCACTGCCTGGGTTTGTCTGCTGCAGATTTCTTAATGGCATTCATTAAATTCTTGTTTGTGGACTCAGCCAGTCCATTGCCTTGGGGATAATAGTTGGATGAGAATCTGATAACTATCCCCATCTGGTATGCCCATTCTGCAAACTCCAATGATTGGAAGGCTGGTCCATTATCACACACCAAATTCAGAGGAACCCCAAACCTAGTTATGACATTTGATTCTAGAAATTCAATCACTTCATGAGCTGTACTTCTTGTGGTGGCTGCTGCTTCAACCCATCTTGTGTAGTAATCAGTAGCTGTTAGAACATACTTATGCCCTGCTGAAGAATTTGGATTAATCACTCCCACAAAATCAAGTCCCCATTGCATGAAAGGTTTATTTATTACAACAGGCTGCAATGGTAGAGCCCGGTTGGCCTCTTTGGCTGCAAAAGTTTGGCACTGATGGCAGGTTCTTACATGCTGATGTGCATCTTTAAATAGTGTAGGCCAATAATAGCCTGCTCTCAATATTTTATGCGTAGTAGCAGATCCTGATGAATGCCCTGCCCCTAACTTTTCATGAAAACTGGACATGACTTCATTGACTTCACTCGGAGAAATGCATCTCAAGAAAATGCCAGCATAATTCTCTCTGTACAAATTACCTGCTTTGAGGAGATAATGAGCAGCTTTCAGTTTTAATGCTCTCCTTTGGGTTCTGTTCAAGTGAGACGGGCAAATTCCAAATTGCAGCAGATGGATAATATCTCCATACCAGTCATCAGATTCAGAATTTAACTGATTAACTTCTTCCCGTACAGGTACTTCGGCAATGTGTCGGGACAAACCAAGTCCTCTGATCAATTTTGCAGGCCTAATTTCTAAATCATACTCTTGCGACCTTGTAACCCAATTACCCCTCAATTCACCCAACTCATTCGACTTAGAAGGTATTTAACAAGTTGGAGTCTGGAACTATAGCATGAATTCTGCTTCTTAATATATAGTGCTTGAACTGCTTAACCGCTCTCACCAAGGCATAAGCTTGTTTGTCTAAACGAGAATATTTCAGCTCAGCCCCCTTCAAATTGGTACTCTTGAAAGCAATTGGATGTTCTCCGGTTTCCCTCCGTTGGGTCAGAACTGCAGCAAGTGTGTGTTCAGAAGAGAAGGTGTACAGATAAAAATCTGCACTGAAATCTGGGCTTACCAGAACTGGTGCTTGTTTGATGGCTGTCTTGATTTCTTGGAAGGCTGTTTTAGCTTCGGTGGTCCAGACAATCTGAGCAGTTTGCTTTAGCATGTCATTCATTGGCTTGACTATCTCTGCAAAACCGGAGATGAACTTCCTGACAAAGTTAATTTTTCCAAAGAAGGACCTCAACTCTTTCTTGGAGTTGGGAAATGGTATGCCGGATATGGCTTCAACTCTTCCCGGATCCATGGAAATGCCATCTTTTGTGACCAAGTGCCCAAGGAGCTTTCCTTCGTTACACCAAAAATGCACTTCTTCGGATTCAAAGAAATACCAAACTCCCTGCATTTATTAAACACAGACTCCAAGTGTTTTACATGGTCAAACCGAGATTTAGAGAAGACTGTTAAATCATCCATGTAAACAACAATGCATTTACCCATAAGGCCCTTGAAAGCATGATCCATTGCTCGTTGAAATGTGGCTCCGGCATTTATTAATCCAAATGGCATCCTCTTGTAAGCAAAAGTTCCCCACTTAGTTGTGAAAGCAGTTTTCATTCTGTCTTCCTTCTCAACCAATATCTGATTGTACCCTGAGAAACCATCCAGGAAAGACATCATCTCCGAACCATTGACAATCTGCAGCACCTCATCCATGGAAGGCAGAGGGTAATTATCTTTTTCAGATGCCTTGTTTAAATTTCTAAAGTCCACACACGAGCGGATCTCTCCATTTTTCTTTCTGACTGGCACCAGATTGGCCACCCAAGTAGAATGCCTGATGGGAAAAATAATGGCTGCACTCAATAGCTTTTCTACTTCTTTTTGGATGAGGGGCTCTAACAGGGCATTGACATGCCTCTGTTTTTGCCTGAAAGGTTTGCAGAATTCTTTTAAAGGTATAATGTGAGTGTAAACTTTAGGATCAAATACCTTTAAGTCTTTGTATGACCAGACCATAACATCCTTGGACCTGTGAAGAAAATCAATCATACTTCTTTTTATTTCTGGATCACAGTTCTTAGCCAACTTGATGTGCCTGGGATCTTCTTCAGTCCCTATGTTCAGGTTTTCAGTCTCACTATCTGTGGCACCCACATAATCCTCAGAATTCACCTTTTGCTTGATTTTGTCAACATCAAAGAGCCGCTCCGGCTCCACCATCCCTTTTGGAATTCTGTTGTCCTTCAACCTCATTATTCCCCTGTCATCATCTAAGCTGTTCCGATGAGAGTATCCCTTTGGCCCTCATCGATTATAGCATTTTCAAATGTGTTAGTACTCTGCAAAAAGTTTACAATCTGTTGATCATCAGAGAAAACCTGAAAATTATCTATATTGTTTGGGACTGAAGGACAAGGGACTAACTCAATTGAAAACTTGTTCCATTTAAATTCTTCCAATGGTTTTAAACTTGCAGCTGAAGAAGCCAAGACATCTGCATGTGAATTCTGCTCTCTGGGTATGTGTGTCAGATTAAAAGCATCAAAGTCTTCTACAAGATCCCAAGCCCGATGTTTGTATCCTTTTAAATAAGATGCTTTACACTGGAATTTACCTTTGACTTGATTTGCCACCAATTTTGAATCAGTAAAAACTTGAATATTTCTTGCTTCTTTGTCCAATGCAAATTTCAAACCTAAAATCAGAGCTTCATACTCTGCTAAATTATTTGTACAAGGGAACTGTAGGCGGTAAGACATAAAATATGTCTGACTTTCAGGCCCTTTAAGGACTGCCCCTGTTCCAGAACCCTGTTTAGATCTAGCCCCATCCACATGAAGTGTCCAGACTTCATTAGTATGTACAGGATGAGCTTTATTAAACTTGTTAATCTGTCCCATTGTTAAATTGTAGACTCCAATATCTACCTCTGCAATATTTACAGTTTCATTCTCTGCATTGTACTCAGTAATTGTATGCTTGTACCTGGGTTCTCTTTCAACCCGTAATTGATTTGCCACTCCTTTCCACGGCAACCACATGTGTGAAAAATCTGTTGCCAAGTATCCGTTCAGAGATCTCGACCAATCTCTACTCAACAGCATCCCATACCCCACAGGGATATCCACAACCTGAATTTCAATTTTATGTTGAGCCCTTGGCTCAGATGCTAATTGGATATGAATATTTTGAAGCTCTCCAACAACTTTAACCTCTGATTTGTCTAATTGGACAACTCTCCTTTCAGACTTCATTGGGGTGAGACCCAACTGCTGACAAATGGCCAAAGGCATAACATTAGCAGATGCACCTGAATCTACCAAACAATTATGTAAGTTCTTCCCAAAAATACGGACAGTCAGTAAAAAGGGGGGAACTTCAGTTTTTTCTTTGTACATGGCTAGATTGGCATTTGCTATTTTCTTTCCTTTGTCCACAGGTTTAGTAGCAGGGCCAGAGTATGTTTTTATCAGGTTGTCTCTCTGCTCTGAAATCTGTGCCAACTCATGTAGAGTAATGTTGGCCTTAATATTTTTCATATCCTCCACTATGTTATATCCTTTATTAAGTGGAGGGACAAAAGCATCTGGTCCTCTCATCAGATTTCCTCCCTTTGGTGGAGATGGATTATTGCTTGGAGAGGGGTCGGGAGGAACATTGTGAGAGTTGTTCGGAGGGGTTGATGTAGTATTAGGCTCCGGATTCCTGTTCCTCAAGTTGTAATTATCTCTTCTATACTACTGGAAAGCCTGCACCTCATCCATAGGCATTTCAACTACATTCTCAGATTCATCCGAGAAAGTGAAAGAATCCAGGACCATAGCTGCACTGTGGCCGGATGAACTTGGGCCATCAACAGTTCTTTGATTTTTAGGGGAGATCAAATCTCCAGACAAAGCTTCAAATGCATTGCAAAATTCCAGACAATCCAACTCCCCATGCTGAGAAGTGGCATGTATTCTGCACCAGTTAGGCAGAGCTAAATCGCAAATATTCACATCATGAGCCTTACCCTTGTAATATTTATTAGGTTCATACGGGGGCCGGTTGAATCTGTTCGGTTGATATGAATATCTGTTGGAGTTGTCCCTTGTAGAAACTTGCCTTTTAAAACTCAAGAAATCATTTGCCAGCTTCTGAACTATTTTGGAGACTTCTTCAACTCTTGCATTGTCAGCCTCTTTGCCTGGGTTCTGTACATTCTCAACAGGTGCTACAGCCAATGGATTTGCTGATGGTAGAGTCTGACAAACTGGCAGCATCATCTGATGTGGAATGGGATTGAACACGGGGGCAGCTTGTGTAACCGGAGGAACTTGCTTAGGCATTTAAAGGTTGGGGTCCCAAGCTGTCTTTCCAGAATCAAAGCTTCTTTATAAGCTTCGTCAAATTAGTAATAGTGGGATCTCTCTTCAAAAAGACAGAGGTCATTGGATCCAGAGAGTTTCTAAAGATCTCTAATGCCAGGTCAGCATTCGGTACATAATACCCAGTAAGTCTGCCATAAGCTTTCTGGAATCTAACATTATAAGACCTGATAGATTCACCTAATTCTCTTTTGATGCCAGAAAACTGCTGGTACAATATACTAGGATCTATCACTTCTCCAAACTGTGACACAAAAACTTTTTCTAAGTCATTCCAGCTGGTGACAGAATCATTAGTGAGGTTTAGAAACCAATCATAAGCTCCCTCCTGGAGAGTGAACGGGAATAGTCTGCAGGCAACATCCTCATGTTGTACATTTAATAATTTCAAAGCATTCTTGAATGCAACCAAATGTTCTTCTGCAGTTCTTGTCCCATCATGTTTATATACGGGGAGATATCTTTTCGGATTTCTAGGCAGGTCATGGGCTATACCCGAAATATTCAAAGCAGTGGAGCCCAACCAATTTGCCATTACTACTTGGCTGACTGTGATATTCTGAGTTGTGGTTGGGGTAACTATCAGTGGTGATAAAACTATTTCAGACAGAGACTTGGCCCTTCTGAGGCTACTTCTTCTCGGAGTTTCTAATTCAGGGACAAGGAGCTCTCCAGCTCTGGGGTGGGACCTTGTTACCCTGTATGTAGAATCCAGCTTTTCACAAGCACTTACAAACTTACAATCCTTAACAGAGTACTGAACTTGAGGTCTTCTTTTTGGCAATCTTAAAAATTATATTGACAACTTACAATACTGACCGGAGTTCACTGTAGGCCCTCCTTCTAGCGCCATTTTTAAATGTTGGTCCGACTTTTATACACACCCTGTGAAGGATGAGCATAAAACTCTGATAACACTTATACGGGATAAATCCCACTCACTTTAGGATCTAGCTGGTTATCCAAGGTGTGAGTTATAGAGTCGGGTCGAATGTCAATTCACTCTTTTCCGCTTCTGGAATAGATTTCAATATGGACTGTCTGTACCTTACAACGGGCTCACTGAACTTGCTCAGTAATGTTCAGAAATTGTCACTTGTTGACAATCAGATTTAAAATTAATTCTTTGATCTAGCTCTTATGGGTCAGCAGATTTAAATAAAAGACAAAATTAAAAGAAAATAAAAATGGATCATTTCACGGTAAAACAAAGAGGGTAGGGTAAGGCAGAAAGAGAAGTTTATCAAACTTCAACTATAAAACCTAAACTATCAATTTTATTTATACTATCGACTTCACAACGGAACAAATCAAAGAAGAAAGTGTCCGACTTTCTAAGATCACTTCCTACTAAGAGCATAAGGCAGAGATGGAACAAATCTAACAGAAAATTATAAACCGAAGGGAAGTCGGTTAAAATTGATATCTTTCACCGGCAGCCTAGCTCGCACAGTGAGGACAGAGCAATTAGAACAGACTTGAACCTTAAATCTGTAATTTTCCCTAGCATACAATAGAACAAATGAAGCCTAACAACATATTTAATCTTGATAACACAGATTCACAACATATATTTAATAAACTTTAAAGAAACGGATAACAAAAGAAGATGAACTTATCACAATCCGAAAAAGATTAGGCTCCTGGCCATGCTATCACAGAAAACAAAAGCACATCAACTCCAAGTCCAGAAACAAAGTATTTAACAATATTTGCAAGAAATTGCTTCAATAGCCTTTTATTTCTAAGTTTCCGCCTCCTTGCGATTACATTGAGAAGAAGTATTTATAGACTCAGGACAGACCCTGATCTTTTCAGAAATATCTTCTTCTCAAACCCTAAGTCTTATCATCTCAAACCCTAGGACCCGGGTTTTACAATATAAAGCCATTTAAAACAAAGTTCGGATAAAACTTAACCATTCTACAAATCAGTGCAGTCAGTTGCCATAAATGGAGAAGATAGAATTCGAATGCCACTTGCATTCACCCGCAACTGTAAATAAATGCCCTCATTAATTCCCTCGGGTAAGCTGGATGAGTCACCACTTCTCCGACATTTCATCTCTGTAGAGCCATCCCTGAGTTGAAAATATCTGCAAGCCATTAATTCTACCATAAATTATCATTAAATGCATTCATCGGCAAATTCCGGTAACTGTGTGTAGATATTTCAATTTTTCGGCCAACTCCCGACATATTCCATCAAATGGGCAGCAGCTTAGTCACCGTAAAGTCTCCTTGCGGCCAGATCTATAAAAATTGGATGAAACAGCAATTCTCGGCATCTTTTCTTTCAATATGGTTGTCTTTGATTAATTTGCATTCGACTTTGTCTTTATGGCCCTTTCTCCGTTATCCCGTAAGTGCCAGATGGCTTCCTGCATGAAAGAACAAAAGATGGATTAGTATTTTAAAAATATTAAATCAGAACTTTAATTACTAAATCGAGTTTAAAAACCCTAATGTTTACCTATGCATGTCGGCCCTATTTATCCTGATACGTGCTTTGACACGTGTCACAAAATCATGACACGTGTCCATTTCCAGTTGTCTTGCATTTCTGCTCTTTTTCTATCAGGGTCGCGAAAATGCGACATGTCACGATTTCGCAACATGTCACGAAATCGTGACATCCCCTTCTCTGCATAACTTCTTTGCTCCATAGGCCGCAAAAATGCGACATGTCACGATTTCGCGACATGTCACGAAATCGTGACCGACCCTGCGCCTTGCATCCTTTCTTCCTTCATGTCGCGAATCGTGACATGTCACGAAATCGCGACATCTCCCGCCTTGCCTCTTCCTTCCACCATGTCCTGAATCGCGACATGTGGCTCTGCTTCTAAATTTCCACCATGTCACGAAATCATGACACCTTTTGGCCTTGCCCTTCTTTCACTCAAACTGTCACGATTTCACAACGTCGCGAAATCGCGACGTCGCGATTTCGTGACCTTTCTGGCACTTGGCACTTTCCTCCGAACTTGGCCGCGAAAACGTGACATGTCGCGAAATCGTGCATCTTTTATGCCTTAGCCATTTTCTCAATTAATTCCTCTTCCTCGCTTTGCTTTCTCTTGCGTGTCACGATTTCGCGACACCTTTTGGCTTTCTCCCCTTTCTCTCCAACTGTCACGATTTCACGACGTTGCAAAATCACGACGTCACGATTTCGCGACATCCTTCATGCCTTAGTCAATTTTTGAACTTTGCCTTGTGATTCCTCTTGCTGGTTGGACCTGTCGCGATTTCGTGACATGTCGCGAAATCACGA
Source organism: Wollemia nobilis (assembly GCA_028583015.1). Lineage (NCBI taxonomy): Eukaryota > Viridiplantae > Streptophyta > Pinopsida > Araucariales > Araucariaceae > Wollemia > Wollemia nobilis. The sequence goes on from JAQPPZ010002291.1 coordinate 1,980,917, forward strand.
CAGTCCGTACATCTTGGGGCCCTTCTTCAAAAACATCGCGATTTCGCTACATGCTCCTGACTTGCTCGCTTTTCTTCTTCTGATGCCGCGAAAATGCGACATGTCACGAAATCGTGCCCATTTTCATCCTTAGCTTCTTTTTCACCTTGCTTGCCGCGAAAATGCGACATGTCACGATTTCGCGACATGTCACGAAATCGTGACCATTTCATGCCTTAGTCGATTTTTCTCTCTCTCAGCCGTGAAAATGCGACATGTCACGATTTCGTGACATTCCGTACAACTTGCCTTCTCTCTCCAAAACTTGTCGCGATTTCGTGACATGTCGCGAAATCGCGACGTTCCGTACGATCTGGCTTTCTCTCTCCAAACCGGTAGCGATATCGCGACATTTCCAAAAATGGAAGTGTCGCGATATCGCGACATTTCCAAAAATGGAAAGTGTCGCGATTTCGCTACGCTTTTCTGACTTAGCCGATTTTCTGAAAACCTGTCGCGATTTCGTGACATTTCCAAAAATGGAAGTGTCGCGATATCGCGACTTTGCCAAAAATGGAAAGTTTTGATTTTTCATGAATTTATCTATCTGTTTTCTGCATTTTTTTCATATCGGTGTAAGATTTTCTTTATCCATGAATGATTCTAGCATGTAAAAAGTGAAGTCTGAGATAACAAAGCTAGAATGCAAGAATACTTGGATACTTTGACACAGGCAAAACTTGAAGAAGAAAGAGGCAAGTAAAAATTTGGGATTAAAACTGAAAATCATCAAGAGGGTCCCTACTGCAAAATGAAAGCTCAATGTTTTCAAAGGATGAAAATTTATTTTTCAGTGGGGGGGTGTTGCTTCTCAACAAGACCCATGTCCAAGCCACTGCATTTTTTGTAGAAGCCAAGGCAAATAGGCCCAGGACGGCTCGACAGAAGGCAAAAGTGACCTTTGCCGACTTCGAAGAGGACGAATGGGACATGCAGCCATTCATCGAAAGGCAAAAATATTTTGAGCAGCGGCGCAATGAAATGAAAGCAGTGAAGGAGGCCAGGAAGGCATCCTCAAGGGTAAAAGGAGATTCTGGCATCTGTGTCAATCTGGTAGAAGATAGCCAATTTTGGGACATCTATGGTTCATCCCGAGGGTGGCCTTTCATGATGAGGAAGTACTTGGAATGATGGGGAGTATATGGCCCACAATTTGAGGCCACTATGAATGCAAAGGAGAATGCAGGGCTTACCCCTAAAGTTATCGAATTATACAAGGCCCAAGTAGTGCCTTCTAGAGGGGATAACTCGGATATCCCTCTAGCAGTGGTCAAACCTCCAAATGCCAACTTCTGGCAAGCTGCCGAAGCTGCATTTCAATTGACAAGAACAACCCTGGCTAGACCACCACCAGTAGTGGCCAGAACAAGAAGAGGACAATTGACAGCCATAATTTCCCATAGGCAAAGGCGAACCACAACTTCAAATGCCAACATGAAAAGATAGAATCGGGCCGCAAGGGTAGCAGAATCCTCCAAGAGATGGCGACGATGAAAAGTTAGATGACTACCTACAGCTTGGATGCCACGAGGGCGTGGCATATGTTAGGCATGGGGGGATTATGAGCACCAAAAATGCTCATATTTTGCACATATTTCTTTGATCAATATGCGACTATATAATAAGGATTGCGTACTTTTATGAATGATTATATAGATATTTGATATAATTATGCATGTTATCTAATTTGTGTGTTTTTATTATGTTTTGTGGAATTGCAGTTGATTTAGTTAGATTTGGAATGGTCGAGGTCCTTTTGATGGACCTGGAACTTTATTTCATTGGGGGTTAATGAAGAGAACACGAGCGCCTCCCTACAGTCAGAAGGTGCCAACTGAATACGAGCGCCTCCCTGTAGTCGGAAGGCACCAACTGAATATGAGCACCTCCCTGCAGTAGGAAGGTGCCAACTGAATACGAGCACCTCCCTGCAATCAGAAGGCACCAACTAAATACGAGTGCCTCCCTGCAGTTGGAAGGGGCCAACTGAATGCGAGTGCCTCCCTGCAACCATAAGGCGCTAACCAAAGACAAGTGCCTCCCCACAGTCGAAAGGTGCTAACAAAATGCAAGCGCCTCCCCACAGTCGGAAGGCACTAGCAAAAGGCAAGCACCTCCCCACAACCAGAAGGCACCACTGATTCTTTTCTCGTTGACCAGATTTGAACAACGTGGATGGCAGTGGCTAGTGCAGTTCTAGATTTGTGTCATGCAGAGCTAAATTGGAGATTGCACCAACATATCTAAACATCTTACTGATGCTAGGAAAAGCACGAACCGAACAACGAACACACCGCCATTAGAACAGAATGCTAGATGTCAATTGCATTTACCAGACTATCTTGATTTAGTCTGGGACAGATCGACTGTTGTAACTACTTCTGTAACAGAATTTCTTTGGGTGTGTTATATAAACACACGGAGATCATTCTAAAAAATATATAGAAATAAAATAAAGATCCATTTAGACGTACAGAGACTTCTACGGGTGTGTTATATAAACACACAGAGATCATTCTAAAAAATATATAGAAATAAAATAAAGATCCATTTAGACATACAGAGATAAATTGTAGTGTGTTGACGAATATATTAAAGTTCCAAAAGTTCTAAGCGCGTGTTCGATCGGGAAGAAGCTTCTGGAGCCTGGGCCCACTCCAAGCCAGTATTTCTTCCCCATTTCCTTTTTGTTTATTAATTTTAATTAGTTTATTGCTTTCATAAGAACGTTTGTTAGTTTATCAGTTCCAACATTTGTAGTAGATTTATTTTTAGGAACGCGTACATGATTTATTTCCTATAGGTTTAATTATGTTCTTCTTACATAAATCATTGAGGAGTGCGGGAATGATTAACAAACCATTTCAAGAACACCCCTCAAAACATAGGATTAGCAGATTCACCTCCAGTGGTATTGTAGTAACCTAATTCCAACTCTTTGCAAGTTTATGAAGCTCCCTAGGTTGATAATTAAATACACGGGCATGTGACAAAAATAGGAAACCATTCACCTTGTTTGGCCCGCAACATGCAACTGCATCTCTTTTACCCTTGGAGTTAGACGATGAATATGCTACCATCATTATTCGTCGACTCTAGGAACCCACTTCAAGCAAACCATGCTTAGAACCTTTGGATGTGTTTCTCATCAACGAAACAACTCCTAAACCTTGGTATACTAATATATTTTTTTTTTTGTAGAAAGGAACCTTCCCTGATGGTTGTACTAGGAACCAGCTAGGTTATTACGTAGAAAAGCAAGTCACTTTGTGATTATTAGTAATACCTTGTACATAAGATCTTTTGAAGGCATCTTACTAAGATGTTTGAATCTAGAAGAATCTAGAACATCTTTGAATGAAGCCCACAATGGATCTTGTGGGGGACATTTTAGTGGTAGCGCCATTGCTAAGAAACTCCTCCGGATAGGATATTTTTGGCCTACCATGGAAAATGATGCACATACTTATGTGCAACATTGCAACAAGTTCCAAAAACATGTTGACCTTGTCCATGCGCCTGCACAAGAACCGCAGGCTATTTCATCTCCTTGGCCCTTTTCAAAATGGTGCCTAGACATTATTGGAAAAATCAACCCTATGTCATCTTATGGACACAAATTCATCATAACAGCCATTGAGTATTTCACGAAGTGGGTTGAAGCTATGCCATTAGCTTCTTGCACTGGAACAGAAGTTTCCAAGTTTATTTTTAATCAAATTATTTGTAGGTTTGGAATTCCTGCCAATCTCATTTTTGATAATGGAACTTGTTTCAAAAATAAATATGTCAAGAAATTATGTCAAAAATATAAAATTCAACATCGCTGGTCCACTCCCTATTATCCTCAAGGTAATGGTCAAGCAAAAGCATCTAATAAAATCTTAATCAAAATTCTCAAAAAAATGGTTAATAAATCTGGTCGAGATTGGCACATTTAGTTATATCATGCTTTGTGGGCCTATCGAACTAGTGTTCGAACCCCCACTAGAACTTCACATTTTGTCTTAGTTTATGGTGTTGAAGCTATTTTTCCATTTGAATTAGAAGTTCCTTCTTTAGCTCTATTACTTCAAGATACTGAAGTAGGAGATGAATATCGTGCTGGCAAATTTAGTCAACTAGAACTTCTCGATGAAAAGCACATCAATGCTTTGGAGCATCTTTGCACCTACCAAAACAAGCTTAAGTGAGCATATCTTAAGAAAGTTCATCCTCGATCCTTTGAGATCGGTGAACTTGTCTTAAAATAAAATCAAAAAAATACTAATGCAACTAAAAACCTTAAAGGTAAATTTGAGCCCAAATGGCTTGGACCATATGTCATCATTGCTAAATTTGGATCAGGAGCATACAAATTATCTACCTTGGATGGTAAAGAGCTTAAAGAACCTATGAAAATTATGCATCTTAAATGTTACTATGCATAAAATTTGGTCAGTTCATCATTGTATATATTTTTTTTGCATATTATTTCCTTTTTAGTCACTTATTTAAAACATTTCAAAAAATAATTATCTTGTATTTTTTTCAATTCATAACTTAAAATTAAAAACATCCAAATCATCAAAATCTTCAAAAACATCTTTTATTTTGTACCTGTCAAACTGTGAAGTATTGCAGTTATATTTTCAGTTATTTTGGATAAATTAGCATTTATTTGGAATCCCGCACTTTCACATTCACATGAATAAATATCTTGATTTTATTTGGTACGAATCAAAGTCCACAGTTGAATTAAATAAAGTTTTGAGCATAGAGAACTGATCTTGTTATTTACTTGAACTAAGTATATCTTTTCACATTAAAATGATTTCATTGCAAATTCAATATGATGCTACATAGTAGAAATGGTTTCCTGAGCGAAAAGTTTCCCCTGCTATCTTATCATGCACATGGTCTAGAATCTTTGAGAATTGAAAAAAGGACAAGCTCACCCCTACCCAGAATAAAAATCCCTTGCTCTACAGCTAATATGAGCAAGTATCCCTAGCATAGGAAGAAAAAGAAAAGTTCAAGAAAAAGAGAAAAAAAGAAAAGGTTATTTTGTATCATCACAACAATATTTCAGTATTTTCTCAAATACCAAGCAAAATACAAAAGTACAAAAAAAAAAGAGAAAAAGAAAAAGAAGCAAAAGAGAAACACAAAAGCAAAAATGCAATAAAATCCTTTCCCTACCCCTTGAAAATAAAATAAGGGTGAATGAGCTTGAATCCCACTGTGAGGTAAGCCCCATAATAGGTGGTTTGTGCCCAACCCGCTTGGCCTTGGGTAATCCCTAGAGTGGCGATGTCTGTCACATTAGCGACCTTCTTTTGTACATACCTCTGTCATCTTATGGATTAGCTATCTCTTGATAACCAAACTTACATAGTAGTCTGGTACGACTACATGCATATAAATCATGGTCAACGAACATTCATTTTGTCAAGGCAAATTACTTGTATCAAATTATCTTGCTCAAAATTGGTGAATGAACAATACAATCGCACACACATTTGTATTTGAGAGATTTTGTATCATTATGAGAAATCAAGATCGGTAATGAATTCACATTTGCACATGAGGATTCCTTATAAATCTACATTTGTCTTTGAGATAATTTAAAATATTTCTGTAATTCTTTTCGGAATAATTTTATCCTTTTTCAGAATTTTTGTTTTGTATAAAAGCAATTACATACACCTTTTTACAAAATCTCAAAAAATGATTTCAAACAAAACTTTTCATATTATTATTTTTTTGTTTATCAAAAGTCAAAAATTCATCTTGCAATAAAACCAACAATCTATTTTCTTCTTTGGATTTCGTGATGATGGTATAAGTCTATACCTATAATTCTATGCCTAGTGCAAACCATTGTTCTAATTTTATTTTCCATTTATTTTAAAAAAAATTCATCAAAAAATATGACTTGCATCATTATGTTACACAATTATGCTTTACAAACAAACGAACACCTATTCTATTTCATGTCATTATGTTCAAATTCAATTTTGCAACCATGGTATAAATTCTAAGAAATTGTTCAAAATTTTATCACACTTAGGAATTTATGCCTAGCAAAATCATATTTCTTTTCGTATCTCATGCATACTATTCTTATGAAAATCTGAAAACAAATCATCAAACCATCATTATCTCCATCATTACAACACAAAGTCTTAAGACAGTCTCTTAAGCACTCTTTTACTTTTAACAATATTTCTATACTGGGATTAGCTTGACGATCGAGTGAGCGGCGACTCCATGAAATGGTCTATAACAGTGACAATGTCCTTTGAAATTATTGTTAGAAGTCTCTCTTTTATTTTTTTTATCAAATCACACCACCACAACCAATTGTTTACATCAGATTATTTCATTTAAAATCTTACAGCATGACATCAAATTATACTATTTCAACACGACATAATTACATGAATCATCAATCCAATAAGCAAACAATTCAACCATTAAAGCATCATAAAAACATATGAACAAGTCATATCATCAGAAACAAGATCATATATATACATCAAAAAATTATATACATCATATCAAAACTGGATTGGTATGCCATAATCTATATCCTGGCATACTCAATCCTCTCAAAAATCTCTCAAAATCTATAGTCCATAGACACCTAGCCTCGAGACGCCCTCAAGCTCTTAGCCTCATCTCCTCCCCCACCCTGACATGGAGGAGGTGGTGACTTCGTTCTAGGATGTATCTCGGGTCCTCGTCGTCGATCGGGAGGATGTCCTCGCAGATCCCAGCCTAACTGGTTCTGCAATATTGGCTGGCAGTTGTACCCTATGGCCCTCTGGAACTAGCTGAAAGTATACACCTTGGTAAAATGCAGTTTGCATAATGGACCGCACTAGATCATCCTTGATCGTTTCTCTACCCTGAGCTCTGAGCCATGTAGCCTCATTCTGCAATGTCTACACCTAAGTTCGAAGGTGTGCAACCTCATCCTGGAGAGCCACCGTCTCGCTGCTCTCCCCTATGTCAACACCCTTGCCCTTATCGAGCAATGGTGGTCTCTCCCCCTAGTATGAAGGGAGTCCCTCCTCCCTCTGCCCTATCTCTCATGGCCTCTATGGAGCCCATGCCATCCTCTGGCATCTCTCCTATGGGATTCGTTGTTGCTATCTTCCCTCACGACCCCGTGTTGCCTCAATAGCAGTCTGTCGTCACCTCCCCATCTGGCACACCACAGCGTGCACTGGACCCTACGCCCTCATCATTCAAGGAGGGTGAATGCCTATGTACCAGGCATCGTAGCCATCCACAACCCCGATGTCGTCACCATCCACTAGCTGGATGGGGGCATCATCCATGTCCTGACTCTAGAATCACTGCATATTTGGAGCCCCGCTCAGTGTAGTACTATCTCGAACAGTCCGAGAGTACTCGTAATCCCTGAGAGAAGGGATCCCCTATTGTAGACCGAATTGTCACAGTACTCAGTCATAGTGGTGGAGCTCTACCTCTCCTCACTCCATCCTTAGCCAGTAGACTCACCTGATGCGAGCCAGCTCCTACCCATCCTCTTTTCACTCGGGGTGCTCTCGCCATAGCCTCTAGGTGATCTGGTCTGGGATGAGGTCATCTAGAAACCTCTGTGACATTGGCAGATCTATCCACCACTATGACCCTCGCTGCAACCACCAATAGAAAACTTGGGGTCTCTCTCGGTAAACCCCTATCAATGGGAGCCCTACTGGCCTTCGCACCGTAATGTGATCCCAGCACCAAACTTGCAGCAGTGATGTCAAAACCAAACATCGACCTCCCTTGTATACAACCCCATACATGATCCTATACAAGCGACAAAGAACAAAGCTACCCCATGCAAATTTGTACCCATGGTCTCTCATGTCATAGACTATGTCTGAGAGCACCCATGGTAGTCTACATCCGCTCTAGTGGCATAGCAGTAAGCCACCGATAACTCCTACCAAAACCTGAGTCATCCTAGATGCCCCAGGCATTTGCCATAGAGACTCGATGTTCACTCTGCCCTTCTCCAGGGTGAAGCTCGGTTCTCCAGTGAGCCTCATCATCACCTAGCCCTGATTTGTCATAGGCATCATCAACCATACTTGTATGGGGATCCTCATGATCCTCCATACGTCCTCTAGAGTGGGAGCCATCTCCCCTGTCGATAACCAGAAGCAGGATGACCTCAGATACCACCTCTCTGCTAGGGCTGTCAGTAGCCCCATGTCAGTCGGTACTTGTGGCATCTCTGCCATATGTTGCAGACTGACCTGTCCAAGTCGGTCACGCTCTACCTGGTCAAGCACGGCTATGTCATCTCTTAGCCCGTCGTATTTCCATTCCTAGCTCTTTAGTAACCCCTTCTGCAAAACAAACAATAAAACAACAAAATCATTAATAACTCAATCATTCAAATTAAACAACTTAAAATCAAATTTTAAATGATATCATCCACCATTGGATGATATCGTCCCACATTGGGCAAAATCGTCCTTTGTGAGGACGAAATCATCTTCGATTTTGCAACTTGGGAATCACCCCTTGTTGGATGAAATCACCCCTAATTCGTCGATTTCGTCGTAAGACGAAATCAACGATATAGGGAGGATTTCGACAAAATCGGGATGATTTTGTCCCGACGATGTCGACGGCCTAAAAACAATCGCAATGCCCCAAACAATCAAATTTAAATCAAAATAATTGCACAAAGTTAAATTAAACCTAATCTACTAGGATTGGATCCTTACCCATAGCCCGCACCGGACCTCTGTAGCTCTGTGCACTATCTCCACCATGTTTCTTCTTTGCAGAGCTCTGGAACAGTAAAAATGAATAGTACAAATGAATTAGGGTTTTCCCTATTTTCTTTAATTTATTTCAAAATCAACATTTTAAATTTTTGCTTTTTCACGTTTTTACCTCAAATGTTCGATTTGGGTAAAAACACGGAGGGGGCACCATAGTCAGCATTCGTACGATTCGACCAAGAATTGTCGTCTAAAAAATTGAGTATATTTTTGCTTTCTCGTAAAACGGGAAAAACTCGTCTTTAACGCATTTTATTTGAAAAATTCCCTAAAGAGGGGGCAAAATGTAGCACCCTAAAATTGGCACGGTTAAAACCTTAATAAACAGATAAAATATTAAAATTTGAATTTCAACCCCAAACTACCCGTTAAACCGCCTTTTACCCGCTTTCCACGTTTTTCATGCCATTTTTAGGATTTGTTTTGACCATTGGATGATATCGTCTCAGATTAGAAGAAATCATCCCCGATCTGGCGAATTCACCTGGAACAGAACGTCCAGACGATTTCGTCCCAAAATCGAATATTTATAATTAGCTTCTATTTCAATAGCCTCTCCAACTCGGGAAGAAGCGTGTCTGCACAGTTGGAGATTTCCTTGTTGGAGATATCCCAGATTGGGATGATCCCCAACCTCCCAAACCTCTTCCTAATCCTATATAAACTAGGATTTTTCTAGTTTATCCCCCTGTCTCTCCCTGATTCCCCCTGGCTGATTCTCACTGAACCCCCAACCCCTTAGTTGATGGATTTCATTGCAGAGTTAGCTCCTTATTCCCTCGCACTATTTTGCTTGCATTCAATATTTTTGTATTTTCATTGCAGGAACTCTACTATTTCTCAATCGAAGCTAGCTTGGATCATCGAGGACGATCTCGAATGATTGCGAACGATCTCGGACGATTGCAGACGATATCGTACGATTGGAGGTGATCCTAACTGTAGTCCAGATTAGGAGTAGTCCAAGTCTATAGTTTGCATTTTCTTAGCCTTTTCTGCATTTTTCATATCATATCTTTGCATTGTTTTAAGTTATTATGTTTTATGCATCTTGGAGTTCACCTCATTTAGCATAATTGCATGATAAAGTTAAAATCAATCATTAAATTTACTGCATTTCCTTATTTTTTATTAGAATCTACTATTTAGGCATGTTTGCTGTTATTTCTACCATTATCCTTTGCTTCTGCACTTGCATATTTGGTATTTTGTGTCTGTTTTTGTGATTGCAGGTTTCTGACGAATGCGTCTGACAAATTCGTCAGATTTTAGAGGATCCTGTTTGATTTCAGATGACCTACTATGATTTGGGATGATTACGTACAAACTGAGACGATCTGAACTGCTTCAAGACTCAGAATCTCCATCAGACATCTGGGATCAGGTATGACACCTTCTAGTTAGCATATTCTCTCGTTATTTGCATCCATTTCTATTTTTTGTATTCATTTAAATCAGCATTGGCATATAGAATAGTTTAGATTCATATCGGCCAAACCTAGGAGTTGAATGATTAAAGCACGAAATGAACACATCAAACACACTATCAACCTAGGTGTGGAAACTGCCATTCAAAAGTTTCCTAGTGAACCCACCATCCGTCGAAAATTCACCCTTATACACCTCCCTCGAGAGGTGGGACCTTCCAAGGGCCTCTCAGTTCGAGGTATTGTCCCATCCTTTTCACATCCCCCTTCCAGGCACAGATCCTATAGCCTGAAGGTAAGGGTGCAAAAAATTTGGAGCGATACACCCTCGAAAACTCTCTTTTGCGAAGGAGGTTGTCGGGTGACTTCAAGAGGGTATTTTGAGAATAAATTTTTCATCCGAGTGAATTTATTCACCAAATTTGATGAAAACACCCCTATAGTTTTTAGGATCATTCCCCAATGGGATTTATAGAAAAAAGTGTGTAGAATTTGTGGGTATCCCCTCCGAGGGTGCCCCCCAATTAGTTGTAATCACCACCGTTCCCCCAAGACGAGGATAAATCCTTGCACAATTTTATTACTATTTTTAATGATATTATTCTAGACTATCATAGGATGTTGTGGTTTAAATTTCATACAATTTGGAGTTAAATTGGTTGAGATATCACATTTTAAGGTTTTGAAGGTTCGTAGGGCCCATCCAAGCACCCCAATAGCATGCATATGGATCTGTACCTCATTTTGGAAATCTAACCATATGGGTTGTATTAAAATATTTATTTATGCATTTTGTCCAAATTTTATTTGTTTTGGACATGTTTAGTTGCGGGAATTGTTCATCTTGGTCTTCGTAGGTTATAGGTGGGCAACAAAATTGAGGGGTCTACATATGTAATTTCAGATCTATTTTTGATGATATCCCATCAAAACCTCTTATTTAACATCCCCATAAATTTTCAAGTCATTCTGAGTTGATTTGATATATTTTTAATATATATGCCATTTTGTGCCTATGGGGATTGCATGTTTTCCTTCACACGCCCTTGCTATTTGACTCTTTTTGCTTCCTTGTGTGTAGGTGCATGTTCATTGAAATCATTGGGAATGAATAGCAGACATCATTTATTAAAGATACAAGCAACGATAGCATTGGCCCGCCCACCTCGATTGTGGGTACGAGGAAAGGCACTGGATGTGCACCCGGATTTCTTGGAGGATTTGATCCTTGGGCACCCAAAATTTGTAATAATTGTATCACCTTTGAGCCCTCAAGGGGAATGCTATGTAACCTTGGATTTGATCCACCAAATTAATAATAAAGAGACTTTTTTAATTTCATTCCTTATTGTTTGGTATTACTTCATTTTCACATGCATGCTTCTGTTTGATGCTCATAAGCGAGATAGGATAGATACATATATTGTTATTCATAATTAGGTGCACCACTTTTTCCTACTTTATTGGGAGTAGAAATACTACCACCCCAGAATTAACCACCTCAAGAGGAGGTGGGGGAGGGACTAAGCTAAGAGACTCATTATTAGCCTCGAGCCCCAAAGGTGACCCTTTGCCATTGATGTCAAAGGGGGAGAGATTTGAGTAAGGGAGAGAGATTTGATTTAAGGGGAGAGCATTGAGTCAAGGGGAGAATTTTACCAGGGGGAGCAGAACAAAAAAATGTTAAGGAAATGGTAAAAGGTAATTGGGTTACCATCAATGAAAAATGGGGAGATTATTGGAAATATGAGCAGGTTTTGTTGTCATTGATGTCAAGAAGTCAGTGCCAGTGAGCGTCAGTTTCAAAGAGCAGCATCGGTTTCAAATTTCGTAATCAAGTGCAAAAGGAAGTGTTTTCCTAGGTGGTCATATGAGGTTTAAAGGGCAAAAGGAAGGACCAAAAAAAATAATATTATAATAATTTATTATAATATTAAAGGCGCAAGAACCAGAGATTTAATTAATTATAATTTAATTATAAGTTAATTTATAAATTAATTGAACTAACCCTAAAGATAGGGTTATAAATTTTTTAATTTGAATTTTTAAATTATCGTTGATGTCATCGAATACATAGCCTAATGTATATAAAGGGGGTAAAACTTTCGTAAATAGCCCCATCCATGATCAAAATATTTTGTGTGCGCATTGAGAAATACAAGCGATCATGTGTTTTGAAAATCAAGCGTGGTGGCATATAGGACAAGGAGGAGAGCCTTGTGTTTCATGTCCCAAAGCACTCTGTAGCACAACTGGAAGCAAGGAAGGTACCAAGTCATTGGCAAACATGAGGTGCAGGGATTGAATCTTGTGGGTTTGCATTCTGTGAAGCAGAGGAAGATTTCATTGGTGAAGCTTGTGTGCTAGGTGTAAAACAAAGGAAAGTCATTAGTCTTTTCCTTTGTCTAAATGCTTGTAGCCCACGTTGTGGGTGCACGTATTGCTAAGGAACTTGGAGTGGTGAGGTTAGGTGTTTAAAACCTTTCGAAAGTGTTTTGTTAGGCTAAATAAGGTATGTGTCTGTTAGGACTGAAACTAATAGGATTGATTATTGATAAAAATAGGTCACAATATATAGGCAAAAGGCCTATATGATAAACATGACACTTGTCAATGTGATTATTGATAAAAATAGGTTACAATATATAGGCAGAAGGCCTATATGATAAACATGACACTTGTTAATGAAACTGACAAGTGTCAAACTGAAGGCATAGTGCACTTTAACTCTAACATTCCCCCTTAAAGTGCACTATCCTAACTAAAGAAAAAACAAAGCAAGTCAAAATTAGGTAACATGGTGAACCCGACGTGAAATGCATCTTTGTTGGATATAGTGATAGTGCCAATGCATATAAATTATATGAGCCTATTTCCAAGAAAATCATTTTATCTAGGGATGTTACCTTTCATGAGTATCCCCCATCTAATCCTCCTAAAGCCCCCACTTTAGAAATAACTAATGAAATAGTTGCTCCATTCATGCATACAATATCATCTAGTTATTCTCCTTCACTCATAAATCAAGAAATTCATCCACAAGAAGAACTTCCTACAAATGATCCGTGTCCTCCATCTCATCCTCCTAATGATCAAGTAACATCATCCAATCCTTTATCCAAGTGGGTTCAAGCCACAATAGATGAAGCCCAAAATCATTTGCCCACCTATACAGGTAAAAGGCCTTCAGCCCTAAGACACCAAGTGAATTATGCTCTAATGGCCAAAGTCCTTAGCTAACCTGAACCTTCTAACGTCAAAGAAGCACTTGGTGATCCTAAATGGGTTCATGCCATGGATCAGGAATTGGATTCCATTGAAAGGAATCATACTTGGGAGTTAGTTGATTTACCCAAAGGAAAATATACCATAGGCACAAAATGGGTATACAAGGCAAAATATAAAGCATATGGCTCACTAGATCGCTACAAGGCTCGCCTAGTAGCTCAAGGCTATAAGAAACAAGAGGGAATTGATTATGAGGAGACCTTTGCTCCTGTGGCTAAGATGACTACAATCAGGACAGTTATTGCAATGGCAGCTCAAAAACATTGGCCAATATATCAAATGGATGTCAAAAGTGCATTTCTCAATGGTCATTTGAAGGAGGAAGTGTATGTGAAACAACCACCAGGATACACAGTTGAAGGCCAAAACAACAAAGTCCTTAGATTAAAGAAAGCTCTATATGGGTTGAAGCAAGCACCCCGAGCTTGGTATGCAAAGATTGACTCCTATTTTCTCAACCTTGGTTTCACTAGATCTACAGCAGAATCTACTCTCTATGTGAAACATTAGAGGAACCACATCATTTTGGTTACATTGTATGTGGATGATCTTCTCATTATAGGTGATGATATAGAAGGAATAAGGTTGCTCAAGGAGGACTTATGCAAGAACTTTGAAATGATAGATTTAGGCCTCCTCCACTATTGCTTAGGAATAAAGGTATGGCAACAGCCTGGTAAGATTTTTATCTCACAAGCTAAGTACATTCAGTCTATTTTGGAGAGGTTTCACATTGAGGAGTGTAAGCCCTCTCTAAATCCCATGGAAACTAGATTGAAATTGCTAAATAATGATGAAGAAGAAAGGGTTGATGGTACACTTGACAGGCAACTAGTTGGAAGTTTGATCTACTTAACTTCAACTAGACCAGATATTTGCTATTCAGTTGGCCTTATTTCCAGATTCATGCAGGATCCTAAGAAGAGCCATTGGATAGCAGCTAAGAGGATTGTGAGATTCCTAAAGGCCACACCTCATCATGGCCTTATGATGCAAAGTATGTACCACCACGCATCCGCTGCGCCACTCTAATTATGAAATGATTCAGTTTGAGATGTCCACTGGGACTCAAGTTTGAGTACCATGACCATGTGGTAATGTCTGCGGGTCCACGCCAAGCACAACAGCTAGAAAAAATTGTGTGCTTGTGTCATCAACGATCCTAACGAACTGCCCCAGGCCACAGCTACCACTTGACAAGTGCCATAACTATAGGAGCTTTTATCACCCCATGATGCCTTGACTCGACAGTTCTCAGCAAATGCATGTAATAACAACATAATAATGTACGTGGGAATCCGATGATGGTAGGACCTCTGACGGTAGTGGGTCGGGAAATGACATACTGACGATGTCAATGGCTAGATAATTCAAAGTTCATCGGCGGACGAAAACCATGGATTGCTGATTGGGAGGAATTCCTGTCACCTGCGCCACAATCGTCTTAAACCACCTATACAATAGCACAGCATAGACTCACTCCTTCACAGGCATTCATGGATCAACTCAGCCAGTTCATGGGCTATGGACCCCTCATGTTCAACTAATGATCCGCCATGTCACTGCACTCTGTTTGCTTCGCACAACCTAAACTAGCTTTCCACAATTAGCAATAATTGAAAAATGAATTTCCGTCGATCATCAAAAATCTCCACCAAATTGGAGAAACTGAATAGCAAAGAACCACTTCATCGGAGAAAGCCATTCTAAATGCCTTTAATTATAGAATATCGCAGAGCCTCCGTAAATGCCATGTAGTAGCAATCTTTGGCCAAGGAATATGCGCAAGATCTCCATGAATTTTATGTAGATGGAGAATCATCAATAAACAAGAAACATAGAAATATTTTATGTTGTAGCAGTTGTGCTCGTCTGTATCACATCCTTAGAAACATCAAACCATTGTGGATGCCACACCATCACTATCCAACTTCAACTTTTGTAGACATCTGCGCCACATCCGTTCTTCATTGCATTGCATGTTCAAACACTAGTCTCCACACTTCGTTCTTGTGTAGCAGTCGAAATCCAACAAATGGTTACTGGCCCATGCGGTGAAAGCACGCTACACCAATGAACTGCTAGGGCCCTCCATGACACCTCTAGGATGCACAGTATTTTTATGTGCAAGATTAAGAATCTGCTCCGAAGCACCATAGTAAAAGGTCAAATAGCAATTTTTAACTCACAAGTTTTACACCAGAGGCAGCGAAGCTACGGACGAAGAGCACCATTCAAAGGTAGAAATCATGAAACTATTTAAAATATGTTGAATATCTCTCCACTAGATCAGGAACACCTCCAACATAGCTCGCCAAGTTGATGCGTAGCCACACTACTTTTCCACATGCATCTGAGTGTCTAAGTGGCTCATTGTCACACAAAATTTTGGATCGACGTCCCTTTGTAATTATAGCACATGGGAATATATGGCTGCACAATCTCCAAATGTTGCTTTTGTGCATGTTGTTGGTGCGATTTATCCACGATGAACAGGAAAAAACAAAAAATTCCGAATTAAATTCTGATGAAACTACATTATACTAAACTGGCATTCGTCGATCAGCGTGCTGCTCTGTCCACCATTAACTCAACCTTGTTTCCTTGTGGGCTTTAATTATCTTCCCGACATCAAAACTCATGTTGTTGGTAGATAACACATGAAGCAAACTGAACTGCTGGGCTCCATAGACCTCCTCGTTGCCAACAATGCTTTTTGTCAACCATATTCTTCTACAGCTACCACGCAGAAGCCATAGTACTCTTTGAAAAATTATGTAAACTAACATATCCCACGAAGAACCAGACCTTCTTCCAGCCATAGCAATCTGTCCATAACACAGCAATCTGTCCATTAATGTTAGAGTTAAAGTGCACTATGCCTTCAGTTTGACACTTGTCAGTTTCATTGACAAGTGTCATGTTTATCATATAGGCCTTATGCCTATATATTGTAACCTATTTTTATCAATAATCACATTGACAAGTGTCATGTTTATCATATAGGCCTTCTGCCTATATATTGTAACCTATTTTTATCAATAATCAATCCCATTAGTTTTAGTCCTAACATTTGGTATCAGAGCGGGCTTTCCCTGCCCTGTGAAACCCCTTGAGGGGGGATTTCCCTCATGGAAATCCTCCCTAGTCTTGGAAAAAAAATGGGGAGAAAGGATGAGGGGGAATTTCCCGAGGGAAATCCCCCCTCAAGCTCACAAGGCCAGAGAAAGCCTAGAGCTCTGTTACCTAATGTTGACTTGCTTTGTTTTTTCTTTAGTTAGGATAGTGCACTTTAAGGGGGAATGTTAGAGTTAAAGTGCACTATGCCTTCAGTTTGACACTTTTCAGTTTCATTGACAAGTGTCATGTTTATCATATAGGCCTTCTGCCTATATATTGTAACCTATTTTTATCAATAATCACATTGACAAGTGTCATGTTTATCATATAGGCCTTTTGCCTATATATTGTAACCTATTTTTATCAATAATCAATCCCATTAGTTTCAGTCCTAACATTTGGTATTAGAGTAGGCTTTCCCTGCCCTGTGAAACCCCTTGAGGGGGGATTTCCCTCATGGAAATCCTCCCTCCCCCTTATTTTTTTTTCTATTTTTTTTATTTTTTAATTTTTTTACCGAGGGAGTATGCTCTCCATCATTTGATGGATCAGAAACCAGATGGTAAGAATTTTAAAAAATTAGTTTGGGAGGTTATTTATTTAAGTTTTTTTTTTAGGGTTTGCAGAACTGTACCATCATCCAGCAATTGATTCCCTCCCTTGAGTTATTCCCTCCCTTGATCTCCTGCATTTTCTAGTGCCATAGCAGCTCATCACTACATTGAAGCCGAGAAGCCCTTTATAATCATATAATACATAAAATTGTTGTGATTCCTTGAAGTGGGTCTTTGTGTGTGTGTTTTGGTGGGTTGCTGTTGGAGATTTGTGTAATGGCGACTATTGATATGGCCGGGGGGGACGCACAGCCATTTTTCCATGATTTCCTGGGGATGGCGCCCAATGGAGAAGCAAAGCAGAAGCAGCAAGGGGAGATTCCGGGATTCTGCTTTCGAAACGGGTCTCGCCACGCCTCTGCGTATGAGGTGGATGGGGAGACGTCGGTGAAGTCATCGCCGGCTATGCTAGGTTGCCCTGAGAACAGTGTGTGCTCTGCACTGGCTTGGCTTAACGGGGGTCCTCTGCCTCTGGTTTTTGCCGACCCTAGTTGTTCCAGCTACGAATCAGAGAGGTTACATCTGATGACCTTCTGGGCCAAATTTGGCAGCCATTAATAGCGTGGGCAGCAAGAAAGTTCCAACGTTCGCTAAACCTAGAGACAGATTTAGCGTCTTTTGATCATGGATATATTTATCTGGTGCTCTTGTGGCAGCATGAATCTCAGATGCCAGCGGACCTGTTGGTAGAGGAGTAGGTGAAGTTGGATCTATGGAGGCCATCCCAGAAAAGGATGCGGCCATCGGCAATACCTGTGTAGGGGCCTCTGCCCTGGGGATCGAAGGCCAACATTTTTGGTCAAATCTTCGATGTTATCACTGGTGCAACCTCTGGTTTAAGCTATCGTCATGGTGGTGCGTACCCATCTCGGATCCGATGCCACCTCTCAGTGAATGACACACCTGAAACCCTTATAGGAAATCACAGTTCTCGACCTCCTTGCAGACAACATTTCCACCGTTGGCTGCTGCTCTCACCTTTACAACAATGGAAGGAGGATTTTGGAGGCTTTCGGTCTGACGTCATTGATTCTCGGCACAGCACAGCGGGATATTGATCCCGGTTCATGATTCTTGGCACAGCACAGCGGATCTCGACGTGCCAGAGCAGCTACTGTTGGATGAAAGAGACTGATGGTAGTGAATTTGGTGTAAGATTCGGTTAAAATTTGATTTCATTGCCAAAATATCCATATAGTACAGGTAATGTAGTCGTTGCTAGTGGAACGGTCACGTCTATTTGGGGCCGAGATGCGATAATCCCGATGACTCTAGACCTCTATAGTTTTGTTTAAAATCACTGCGTGTTGGTAGGACCCACGCCACCAGCTCTTTACTATGGTAAAGACTAATATTTTTCGTATTTTTTTTTTATGGGCCAGTAAAATGAACTACCAGTTAAAAAAAAAAAAGTGCATTTCCAGAACATGGTGTTGAGAAGATTTCAGTTGTGGAGGCTATTTTTGAGTGAAGGATGTTGCTTTCAATACACGCAAGACGAGTTGCTCCAGGGACTTCATGCAACGGTTGCTAAGATTCTTCTATAACATCAAATTGCAATCACATCCGCAGTTCTGAAAGTAGTTCTTCTAATCATCGATGTGGTTGTGATGGTTGAGCCTGTTGTTTAGACTCAATTTCAGTGCCGCAAATATTTCCCTCTGAGGTTCAAATAGCCCCATTTCCATAGTAGAAAGGGCGGAGTCTTCTTTCCTTCTCGCTCCCCCACCATCGCCTATGTCGAGCGCACGCCACTCTTTGCTGCTCTACCACCAGCTTTTACAACTTCCTGAGCTGACACCAGGCATAGGTCTGCCCATAACAGATCTGAATCAGTAGCAAATATCTAGCAAGAAAACTCGTTCTCATTGCGGTGCCAATAACAGACACAAAATTCTGCATACTTCATTGGATGCGGGTGCTCTTGTTTTATCCAGTGCGATGGCGTGCTCCTAGTCGAGCGGCGGTGGTGTCACTGCCTCCAATGTGTTGGCATGTAAGGCGGTGGTGGGTTGGAAATGGCCAGTGCTGAACCTCTTCGTGGCGAGATCACGCAGCCGTGTGGTGCATATAAGTGTTTTTTAACACTTACTTTATTTTGCGATGGAGATTTTATTTTGAAAATAATGGGGAGGGCATTATTTACTCAAAGTGGAGGGCATTATGTTCAAATGTATGGCCATTTTATTAGGTGGAAGGTTCCATGACTACTATCCCACTGTGAACGTGGGAGGACCATTTAAATGTCGGAGCGAATATTTTGTTCTTTTGAAAGTTTTGTATTGGACGATAGTGTTTTCAATGGCCTTTATTTTTTTATGTCCTATTTTTTTCATGGAGAATGAAAGGCCTAGATGGCTCATGTAATTTCCCTGTGTGGGAAATTTTAATGCTATTTATTCCACCAGAGAGCGATGCCGCCACAGTGCGAGGTTTTAGTTGCTGTCTTGGAGAGGCATGTTTTTCATCATGATGAAGGCCCCTTTGATGGTGGAATATAGGGGTATTTATAGTCGTTGGAAACGTTTTTTAGCGACGGACACAATGGTGGTGTCATATTATAATTTTGAGGCTATTTCAATTGAGTTTTTTAGCCTCAAAATTTTTCTACCTTGGAGTGCAATTTTGGTTGTACCCGACACTCCCAAGGTCATTTTATATGTGATCCTTGTACCTAGTGATATTTTCTATACACTTGGCGAATGCAGCGGTTGGTTACCCATGCATTTTGGTGGGATGACATGGTCACCATAAGGAAAATTATACTAGGGACTATAGACAAAGACACCCTAGACTCTATCCGAGGTTTTTTCCGGATCTACTTTTGAAGACTACAGACGAAGACACTTTAGAAGATTCTCTTCTTTTCTTCTTCTCTCCTCCTATTTGGATCTATGGCTCATTTTATTGTATTGAGTGCATTTTTGGCAGAGACCGACACTCTTATATGGCTTGTTTTTCCTTTCATTAGGTGCATTTTCGACAGAGACCGACACCTTCTAGATTGAGTTCACCATGAGGAGGTATTTCATACTCATGGTGAATCTAGTCAATGACCTATGAGAGGCAACATCCTCTGAGGATGACTTGCAGAGGCAACAGACCCAGAAGTGGCTGACCTTGAGGCACCCATGATGACCCTGAGGCACTTAGACGGCTGACCCAGTGGCAATAGACCTATGGAAGTGGATGACCCTAAGGCAACAGACCGAGATGTATACATAGTGAATCTAGCATTATTCACAGTTGGAGAGCCAAGAGCACAGAGCACGAGCCTAAGACCAAATCAGCAATAAGGAGGATGATAGGTTGTTTTCGAGAAGTCAACATTAAGGGGGAATGTTACCTAATGTTGACTTGCTTTGTTTTTTTCTTTAGTTAGGATAGTGCACTTTAAGGGGGAATGTTAGAGTTAAAGTGCACTATGCCTTCAGTTTGACACTTGTCAGTTTATTGACAAGTGTCATGTTTATCATATAGGCCTTCTGCCTATATATTGTAACCTATTTTTATCAATAATCACATTGACAAGTGTCATGTTTATCATATAGGCCTTCTGCCTATATATTGTAACCTATTTTTATCAACAATCAATCCCATTAGTTTCAGTCCTAACAGTGTCAGTTTTTCTCTTACTAAGGTTGTAATTTCGAAGGTTGCTTTAAGGTTGATTAAAGTTTTTTAGGGAGATATAAGGGTATTAAAAATTAAATATTTGATTTTAATTTTTGGTGATTAGAGTTTATAAAGTTGGATATTAGAAGGTATATAAGGACTATTCTATACTTGTTGTTAAGTATAGTGTTATGGTGAAATTATTAAATTGAATATTATGAGTTTAGAGATTATAAGGTGTACAAAAGGATTTATTATTTTGTATAAAAAATAATCTTTGTGAAAATTATTTTGTGGAGATCTTGAGAGAGGTTGTGGTAACCTAACCCTAATGTTGGTAAAGAAAATTTTGATTGTGGTTAAGACAGGTTTTGAAGATATATCTCCATCAAAATAAAAGGTATGGGTAAATCTTCCTTGTGAGAAAAATATTATTGATTTGAAGTTGTTAATGCTAAGTTGGAGTGAAAAGGATTGTTTGGTAAGCATTGTTGATTTCGCTTGATAACGGTTTTTCTGAGTGAGAGTTGATGATAAAATCTTGTTTGATAAGCATTGTTGGAAATATTGAGTAATATTTCGTATGCTTGAACTAGGGTTTGTGAAAGAACATGAGTATCATTGTTATGTGAAGTTGAGAACTATATTGAACTAGAGTTTGTGCAAGAACATGAGTATCATTGTTATGTAAAATTGAGAACTATATTGAACTAGAGTTTGTGAAATATCATGAGTATCATTGTTATTTGATATTTTTTTATAAGCATTATTGCAAATAATTGAGTGAGTGATTCACATGCTTGTACTAGGGTTTGTAAGCAAGGAGTTTCTTATTGAGTTATTTATTGAGTGAAGTTGGTTGAGCCTAGTCAAGTGGAAGTGTTGAAGTGATAGTTCTAATTTTGTGAAACAAATTGTTCTATATTCTAAATTGATTTGAGAAAGAGGTTGAAAGTGATTGAGTGTTTGTGAGTGTGAAGCATATTGAGTCTCTAACAATTCTCTATATGTTTATGTGGTAAAAAGAAAGAGTGAAAGTAATTGAGTGTTTGTGAGTGTGAAGCATATTGAGTCTCTAACAATTCTCTATATGTTTCTATGGTAAAAAGAGAGAGTGAAAGTGATTAAGCATTGTTGTGAGTGAGAAGCATATTGAGTCTCTAACAATAATCTATATGTTTCTGTGAGATTGGACAAGTTCTAGTAAGGACTTGTTGAGCAGATTTGAGGTAAGTCTTTGAGAAGACTTATGGATAGATTGGTGTGAGCTTTTGTGGAAGCTTACAATACAAATTTGAATATAGAGATTGAGAGCATATTGGACAAATTCTAGAGAGGACTTGTGGATAGATTAGTGTGAGATTTTGTGGAAGCTTACAATGTCATGTTGAGACAAGTCTTTGATAAGACTTGAGAGTAGAGTTGATTGATTTATTTATTCAAACCTTGAGTTAGGTTTTGGGGAAAATATAGCAGAATTGATTTGTGATTGATTCAAGCTTTATGTTAAGGCTTGAGGACATAGATTGAGCAAATTTGTGCTAGACCAAAGGATTGTGTTTAGTGCATATTTGAGGATAGATTTTGGTGTAGATTTGAGGACAGATTTATGTCAGACCAAAGATAAATATTGAGAAAATTTATACTAAACTAAAGGACTATGTTTAGTGTAAATTTTAGGATAGATTTTGGTGCATATTTGAGGATATATTTGTGTCAGAACAGAGATAGGATAGTGAGTATATTTATGTTAGATCAAAGGACTATGTTTAGTGCAGATTTGAGATAGATCTGAGAGCATGCTTTGGAGGTGATAGAGTATAGAGGATGACAGTCTCCAATGGATAGTGATCCATTAGCTAGGGCAATGAATATAGGTATTATGAGTGAGGACATGAGTCTTTAGTGGATAGAGATCCATTATCCAATGCAGTGGAGGCAATAGTTCTTCTAGAAGATCACCACCCAGAGTAGAGGATAAGGTGTTCTCATGTGGATATAGATCCATGAACTAGATAAGGATATTGGTGTCTCCTATGGATAGAGATCCATGAACTTGATTAGGGTATTGGTATCTCCTTTGGATAGAGTTCCATAAATATTGTAATAGGAAAAGGTTTCCCAAGAGATTTGTTGAGAAAATTTTAGTGAAATATTTTCTTCATGGAGTAGCCCACATTGGGTAAACCACATTAAATTGGTTTCTCTATTGTGTGTGGTGATTTGTGCATTGATTTGATTACTGCTATTTATATTGTTATTGATACATTACATAATATTGATTGGGAAAGAAAAATGAAAAAGTGGTCTTATAATGTTAACCCCTCTCTCAGTATAAGCTTGTGTTCTTCAAACATGAAATTGAAAGACCTCGTTGATTCACCCTTAAGTGGTGGCCTCTTAGCATGATTATTGGATAAGTGATCAAGTGGTTTTAAATGCTTAATATTTGGGCAAGGGCCTAAAGGACACTTTTTGTAATTAACTAGATTTAAGTATGAACTTAAAGGACTTTTTGTAACTTATTGCCTTTAAGTGTGGAATTGAAGGGTCTTTTTACTATCAAATATTTCTAGTGTAGACTTGAAGGGCCATTTTATTTTTGACTACCTTCAAGTTTGGACTTGAAGGACCATTTTTATTTTTGCATTTGATAATTATATAATTAAATTAACAAAAATTTCCTTAAAGTGAGTTGCTTAAAGGGATATTCTTTTAGTTGATACTAAAGGCAATTTTTTCTTGACCCACTTTTAGGAAATGATCCTAAAGGAGACCATTTTTAGGATTTATTAGCCTTTGGGAAAAGGCCTAAAGGTCACTTTTTGTATTGAATAACCTTTAGAAAAGGGCTTAAAGGGCACTTTTGGCATGGATAAACCTTTACATGAGTGTTTAAAATGAACTTTTTGGATTGATTAACCTTCAAGCAAGGGACTAAAGGGAAATTTTTTTTGCATAGATAAAGATAAATTTCTAAAGGAAACTTTTGATTAACCTTAAAGGAAAGGCCTAAATTATTATTTTTACATAAATTAGCCTTTAGTAAATTACCTAGAGGGCACATTTTGTCTTTATTACCTTTATATAAGGGCCTAGAGGGTACTTTTTTATTTGTATGGATTAACCTTCAGGAAAGGGCATAAAGGTAACATTTTGAATGGATTAACCTTTATACAAACATCTAAAGGGGACTTTTTGTATTGATTAATCTTCAAGCAAGGGCTTAAAGGAATTTTTTTTATTTGGTTTGATTTGACTTGTAGAATTATGTTGGATAAGCATGACAATGATAGATATACCCAAGTGGGAGACATGTCATTACTTTTTATTTTTTGTTTATCCCCACACATGTAAGGATAAGGTGGGGAAATGAATTATGACATTGATATGACTATCATTGCCATAGATTATTATAGTATCAATCATGTAGCCATTGATGAAATAGAAGAAAAGATATTAATGGGGTTATCATCACCATGTATTATTATAATGTCAATCATATAGCTTGTGATGAGATAGAAGAATGGATATAGTTTGGGCTATCATCATGATGTATTATCAATTTGCCAATCATGTAGCACATTATGAGATAAAATAATGGACATTGATGGGTTTATAATCATTAAATATTATCATGGTGTTAATCACATAGCCCATTATGAAATAAAAGGATGGATATTAATTGGGCTACCATAACCATTGATTATCATAATGTCAATCATGTAGCCCACAATGAAATAGAAGAGAGGATAATTTGATAAATTTTTCCATAAATATTTATGGATTTCATAGTGTTAATAATGTGGCAAATGATTTATAAATATAAAATTATGTGATTGATCATTGTGGACACCTTATAAACATGTGATAAAATGGGATCTGTAAGTCCATCACCTATTAGGTATATAAGGTGGCCAAGAATAATGAAATTGAAGTAATAAAGAGATATGGAGAGATTGTACCATCAATGCCTATGAATTGTATAGTAGTCATCATGTGGAAAGGGAAAGGGTTGTAGTTTTAAAAAATGTGGTAGATAAGACAAACTATATAATCTCACAGTATTTTCTATACCTCTTTTGTACAAAAAATATGAAAAATAAGGGTGACTATTTAGTCCATGTGAAAAAGAGCTATAAGAACCACATTTAATAGTTGATGAAACAAGAAATATAGAAAATAGGAGATAAGAGAAAGAAGTTTGTAAGAGGTCACTCTTGGTTCCATATAAATCTATTAGGCTAATAGACCTTGGGGGTCTATTTTGTGGTAGGTCTATAAAGTATTATAAATTCACTAGAAATTAGACCTATAAAGTCCATAACCTATTAGGTTTATAAGGTGTTAAAAATATGATATGGTGATGCTTTGCGATAGTAAATTCAACTAATATTTTAGGTAAATTGATAGTGAGTAGTAGTTGCATAGATTCAAATTTGATCGAAAAGTAGGGGACTAGGAGGCCCTGCTCATATCAACCATCTAGTACAAGTGTAATGTAAAATGAACTATTCCTAATTGTTAGATATAGTATTACATCATTTGGGTCATGTAAATATACATTCCTAGGTACATACTTAGGACATTAGATTACTTTAGGGGGAAGTAATCTAGTTACTTAATGCAATGTAATAAATACACAAGTTTCAGTGTGCAAGTTGTATATGTGCAAGGTGTCCTTTACACAGCTAGGTAGAGTGTTGGACAAGGAACCTATCTTCCTATATAAAAAAGGTCTCATTGTAACAAGCAAAATATAGAAGATCAGAGCATATTCGTAGGTAGTAGCATAGTGCTATGTAGATCACCATATATTGGTGATGGGTGCAATGTAGTCTAGTATCTTTTTTCATGGAGTATCCATTTCCTCCATAGCTACATTGTATTCATTTTCATCATTTCTATTTATAGCATATTTCAATCATCTTGCATATTTACTTTCTTTCATATTATTTTGAATCTTGTGATTGCTATATCCCATTGTATATTGCATCAAAATATAACAGTGGTATCAAAGCCACAATAGATCTAGACATAGTATATCAATAAGAAAAACCACCATTATCATTGAGTTTGATTTTTTTGTCAACCTAACGCGTTGCTGAACAAACCACTATCAAAAAATATTAGAAGATTCTAGGTGGTAGAATTAGGGAGAGCCACAATTTAGGACTGAAAGAAATCTCACTTCTAAAAATACTGAGATTACATGTGGCTAGAGTCTTTCCACAGAGTTGTAGGAAAAGTTTGTGAAGACTAAGACTCAACATTCAATCCACTAGATTGAAAAATCAACTAGTGAAGATCATTCAGGATATCTAGAATTTTTTAACTAATGACCAAATTTTATTTTATTGCAAAAAATTAATTCTTATATGATTGGGACACCTCCTACAACATAAATCTAGGAGACTTCAACTTTGTTACCCGAAGGTTGATGTACGTCATAGTACAAATATTAGTTCCTTGTGCAAGAAAAGAATACTACAAAACAAGACTTCTAGAGAAGAGTCATGGTGAAGTTAGGAGACTAGAGATATCCATGTCTAGATTGAGAACTTCACAAAAAAATAGAAGGCCATAGTAGCCTTGATCTAGTAGAAAAGGGCCAAAATTTCCTTGATCTAGAAGAAAAGGCCATATAAGCCTTGATCCAGAAGAAAAGGCCACAAAAGCCTTGTTCCAGAAGAAAAGACCATAGAAGCCTTGATCAAGAAGAAAATACCATAGAAGCCTTGATATTGAAGAAAAGGCCCAAGAAGCCTTGTCATAGAATAAAATACCACAGAATCCTTGATCCTAAAGAAGAATCCAAAAGAGAGTATATGATTCAGAAGTAGATTAATATTTTAGTACTAAGACTTTGTTGTATGGAAAGGAGTTTCAGTGAGTTGGAAAACTTCCTACAAGAAATTTAGGAATATTATATTACTTAGAATAAATCTAACACCTGAAGCAAATATCCACTCTCATTTTCAACTCTTGTTTTAAAATCTACAAAGCAATCAAATGCCTCATCCTTATGCTTCAAAAAATATGTCCAGCACATTATTGAAAAATCATCAATGAAAAGAAGAAAGTAAGAGTTGTTACCAATGCTCTTGGTCTGCATTGGACCACAGATGTCTGAATGCACTAGTTGGAGTGGATAACTAGCCCACCATGCTTGACATTTAGGAAATTTTGACCTAGTGTGCTTGCCCAAGGCACAACCTTCATAGACTTCCTTATTGTCTTGAACTTTAGGAAGTCCGGTCACCATTGCTTGAGAGGTTAACATCTTCAAACTAGCTGAATTCAGATGACCGTATCTCAAGTGCCACAACACACTTGGATTTGAAATAGCAACATTTGCTACTTGATCTCCCCCTAGCTGACCAAAATTTAGATGGAATAGTCTATTCTTTGTCATTGGCACTTGTGTAATGATTCTATTACTATTATTTTTGTCAAAAATGGTGCATTTACCCTCATCAAAAAGCAACTTGTAGTTATTTTCTAACATTTGACCAACACTTAAAATATTGTGTTGGAGATGGGGTGTGTAATAGATATCACTTACTTGCCTAACACCTTCTTTAGTTGGAACCACAATGGCTCCAATGACTTCAACCACCAATGACTTGTCTCCCAACTTGATGCTAGATTTGTAGGAAGAATCCAGGGTAGCAAAGAGTTCTTCTTTGCCACTCATATGATTTGAACACCCAGTGTCCAAAATCTAGGTGTCATTCATGTTCTGATCTAACTGGCCATATGAGAGAAAGATATTTGTGGTCCCTTCCTCTTCTCCAAAATTTCCATACTGACTGCTCTAGCTGCTGCTGCTCCTTTGTGAAGGGTTTGACCAATAATCACGAGCATAATGGCTAGGTTTGCCACAATTGTAGCAAACTTTCTTCAAATTGTCACTTCCTTTTCCTCAGCTTAGATTCTTTCCTCTATTCTTCTGTCCACCCCTGTTCTGACCTCCACCTTTGTTTGAAGATCCTCCACTACTTGGGGTTCCACCTCGTGGATTGTTCTTGCCTCTTCCTCTATGATGACCTCTACTGTGACCTCTACCTCTTCCTTATTATGAAGCAAATGCTTTATCATCTCCTCCATGGTTGGTGGAAGGAGAGTCCTACAATATTTCTTTGTGTGAAAGAAGAGAACCAATTAGTGCTTCAAAAGAAAGAGTGGTCAAATATTTTGACTCTTCAATAATGATTGCTACATGATTCCATTTTGGAAGAAGTGTTTGCAACACTTTCTTCACCATAACCTCAGGCTTAATATCTTCACCTAGAGTGACCATTTTATCTACTACGAATTTAAATCGCATGTAGTAGTCTCCTACTTTCTCATTTTCCTGCATTATGAGATTTTCAAATCTCTCTTCAGTGTTTGAAGTCTAACTTGTTTTATTTGATCACTACCCTAAAATATTTCCTTCAAAGCATCCCAAGCATCTTGTGTAGTTACATAGGATGCTATCCTAGGGAAGATACTCTTATCTAGGGCTGTTTGTATATGGTATAGGGAAGAGGAATTATTTTTTTGGACTTCCTTTTTAGATTTTTTATCTACAACACTTAAAGCTGCCCATTCAGTAGTTGTGGGCTCTGCATATCCTTCTACTATAATATCCCATAAAAATTTGCCAATAAATATTGTTTTCATCTTTATTGACCAGTATTCATAATCACTACCATTGAAATCTGGAATTGGGAGACTTGTGTTTGAGGCCATTTATACTACTTGAAATTAAACTTTGATTTGACTAAAAATAGGAAATACAAAGCAAAGTAATTACACATTCAAATCAAATCTAGACTTTTTAATTCTCTCACTGATTTCTTGCTCCTCTTATTATGGATTGATCAGTATTGGATGCCCAAAATTTTTGGCAATGGAATCCTCGTCGTCGTTGATGACGATGATTTTTGGGGATGTTTCTGGCTCTGGCTCTAGCTCTGGTTTTGGATTAGGAGAGTGTGGTGTATAGCTCTCACTTGATTCTATTTTAGGCACTACAGGTGTATAAATTTCACTTGATTTTCCTTCAGGTTCTTCTTCAACCATCTCAGACTCTTCTATTATTTACCTAAAGATGTTGTCTTCTGAGTTAGCCTTGTACCCAAAATCTGGATTCCTCTGGTGGGCTATAACAACATTCTGCAATTAACTAAACACAACGTGCAGTCTATTACTCTGAAATCATTCATCAAATGATTGGGTTGTCTCTCTTTGTAGTAGAGAGCATAAAGCATGGTAACATCTGGTTGCTCGGATCATCTACTCATCAATGCAAAAAACAACTTCATTAGAGTCTTTGAGGTTAAAATTTTCATCCTTTTATAGTCGTTGAGGTTATTACAAAAAAAATTTTGCCTTGAATGGGGTTCCAAGGGGAAGCACCCCTGGTGTACCGAAATGCTTCTCGGCACTTTTATGCTCCCTTTTTTACAAAGATTTCTCTTTTAAAGTTTTCATAAAAAACAAGCTTTTCAATCCCTTGGGTGATTTACAATTTGCCTCTAGGGCAATAGAGGTTCACAATAAACTTAATAAAGTAGTTAAATATTTTGAATTTAATAAAAATTACTATGCTTTATAATTATAAAAAAACTTTTTTTTAAATAATTTATAAAGCATTTTTAACATTTATTAAATTAATATTTAAAACTTTAACTAATTTTAATTAAAAACTTTAAATAAAATTAAAAAAAAAAATTGAACCTCTTTCCTGTGGATCGAACACGCAACCTCTTGAAATGACCTGAACACTTCTTGCCACAATGCCCCATGCCACCTTTGAAAGTGAAGAAGACACATCATGCCTTTTATCCCCTTATCATCTGGTGACAAATAATAAAAAAATAATTATTTGGTTCGATGGGTTTCGAACCCGTGACCTACAATCCCTTAGCAAATAGCCTCTGCCAACCGCGCTATGCGCCTTAGCTGGAAGGAAACTCGGGTGAAGAATAGAAGAGTCCTTTAGGCGATTGAAATTTTAAAAACAATTATCCCACATTGAGTAGGATAGGGATATCAATAGGGTTTATAACCCTTAATCGACACTTATAGAGTCAATTTCCTATGGTCAATCACTATCTCTGTCCTCTTTTCTGCCTACTAAACCCGCGCGTGCCACCTCAAATATTCCTCCTCAACCTATGTGCACTCCTCGACCTATGTGCACCACCTCATTTGCTCCTTTTTGGCTTCTGTGCCCAGCTGCTCACTCTCTAGTAGCTTTGATACTAGAATGAGGAAATAAAACCAATTTTTTATTCCATTCATAGTAACCTTAGATAACACATATATTTATAATGAGATGCAAAAAAAAATCATGTATATTTTGAGGGAATTGGGATGGAGGGATAAGGGATGATATGGAGGGATAAGGAAGAGGATGAACAGGAGAAATAAAGAGTGAAAGCATAGAAGGAATAAGGGGAAGGAGGAGAAATAGAAGAAATACAGGGAGAGAAGAAAAAAACTTGTCGAAATTCAAATGTGCATTCACACCAGATCCAGCTATTTCTAAGCTACTTTGGATGTGGACGTGTTCACATTGTAACAAAGAAAATGTTTATGCAGTATGAGAAGAGTTTTTAGAAGGCTTGATCATTCTTGCATCAATGAACACGTTAGCTGCTTCTAATTTTTCAATGGTGGGAGAGTGCCTTACTCCAAAGGTAGATACTGCTGATTTTTCAATGGTGGAAGAGTGCCTTCCTCCAAAGGTAGGTGCCTCACTCAAAAGGAAGGTGCCTTACTCCAAAGTTAGGTGCCTTACTCGAAAGGAAGGTATCTTACTCAAAATGTAGGTGCCTTACTCGAGAGGAATATGCCTTACTCCAAAGTGAGGTGCCTTACTCCAAAGGGAGGTGCCTTACTCTTTAGGAAAGTGCCTTACTCCAAAGGTAGGCACCTTACTCTAAAGGCATGTGCCTTACTCCAAAGGTAGGCACCTTACTTGAAAGGAAGGCACCTTACTCCAAAGGTAGGTACCTTAATCCAAAGGAAAGCACCTTACTCTAAAAGAAGGAACCTTACTTCAAAAAGGTAGGCGCATTACTCTAAAGCAGGCATCTCAATGTCCATCAATGGAGGTGCTTGACTACAATTGAAAAGTATTCCAATTTCAAAAAAATAAAAAAATAAAAATAATATATATATATATATATGAATGAATGAGGTTCCTTGATGTTATGCATCAAGGGTGCCTTAAAAAAAAATTATGAATAAGTGATGAGGTGCATTACTCTAGAGGTAGGCGCCTTACTCTCAAGGAGGCGCCTTACTCTAGAGATATGCACCTTACTCTCAAGGAGAAGCCTTACTCTAGAGGTAGGTGCCTTACTCTCAAGGAGGTGCCTTACTCTAGAGGTAGGCACCTTACTCTCAAGGAGGCACCTTACTCTAGAGGTAGGAACCTTACTCTCAAGGAGGCACCTTACTCTAGAGGTAGGCGCCTTACTCTCAAGGAGGTGCCTTACTCTAGAGGTAGGTTCCTTAATCTCAAGGAGCTGCCTTAATCTAGAGTTAGACACCTTACTCTACAAGAAGGCACCTTAATTAGGGGTAGGTGCCTTACTCTTCAAGTAGGCACCTTGATCAATGGTGCCTTACTCTTCAAGTAGGTACCTTGATTAAAGGTACCATACTCTTCAAGTAGGCACATTAATATCATATAGACACCTTGATTTAATAAAAAACACCTATGCAAATTGGCGGTATGAGGGAGAGGTCGAAGCCAACGTCATCATTTCATGTGATGGAAATCCTAAGGTACCCAAAAATATTGTGAAATCATTGGGTAGGATTTATACTCATACCAAATCGAACCATCGAAGAAGATATACGTCCCAATCTAAACCAATCAGATCCCCTATTTTTTTAGCATAGGATCTAAAGTGATCTAGAATTGCAGTGACCAAGGTAATGTAATCAACACATGAGAAATATACCATCACCATTATCACGGATTACCGAATCAGCGTGCTCCATAATGCATGAATAGCCAATCAGGTATGCGCATGATTTTTTAAATATATATGTTATTTTTCATGACTTATGCTTCCCTAAAAATAATGACATCACAAGAATTGCATTGGCCCCTCATGCCTAATATATCATGTTGAAAATCAATTCAGGTGGCGTACCCTATCAACCCCAATGTAGAAGTAATTCATTGGGTAGGTGCCTTGATCTATAAGAAGGCACATTCCTATGATAATAAGGCATCAAACCAATTAGGAAAAAAACCAAGAATTCACCATGGGAGGCTGATCAAAGAACCATGTGCTCAAGAAGAATGAACCCAATGACATCGAGGGAATTAGAGGTGAAGTTTATAATCAGTTTGAGGTGGTCGAGTGGATGGATTATTGTCAACTGGTCAGACAAAACTAGGACCTCAAGGAAAAAAAAGAGTTTTCTACTACTGTGAGAGGGGAGGTCGCTCAATTTTATGGACTGGAATTCCAGACATGGTAGAGCATATCTCTCTTGTTATCAACCTCCCTCTCACTAGAGAATACACTTATAAAGATGATATGCTAGGTCAATGTGCAAAATTTCTACTCGAGAAAGAGAGTTTCTAACTCATCACTATAGGGCTTCCAAAACAAGGGTTCTTGATGCACTTGTAGAAGCTCTTCGAATAGATCACGAGGTTCTTCACATGCATAGGGAAGTACTCGTACTTGAATGTGAATCATATGCAATTCTTGAATCACCTAGTGCATGGGTGGAAAATTAATGTGCCATTTTATCTAGCAAGTGCCATGAAGGATGAGGTATCATAATATCAGAGAGGAGCAGCCTTTGCCCTAGCCCATCACAGGCTAATTACAACCCTAATTTTCTATGTTGAGGGACTGAGGGACACATAGGGGGCTTGTTAGTAGAAGGGGCTAAAAATCCTAGAGCATAGACACAGTATACTAATGAAGTAGGGTAGGAGGCTCAATTATGAAAAATGGTTGAGGAAGGAGAATTATCCCAAACCTCCTAGGATGCTATAGAAGAATGGCAAATACCTCTATTTGATTATGTAGAAGATAGGCTAGAGTTTTCCATCCTTGAACCAATAGCTCATTGAATAGAGCATATAAGCAGTAAGAGGTTCCTAATAAAGTTAATTCTGATGAGTGATGATGAAGGGGAGGATATGGAGGTTGATTTCATAGCCTAAACACTACAAACTTTGGCTGCTCAAAGTCCACAAGACCCACAACCTTTGATAGACCTGTGACAACAACCCAATTTTTGTATTGGAAGAAGGCCTCACTCAATAAGGTGAGCATTTTGAGATGTAGGTACTTTTTTATGGATTCAAGAAAATTATTTCAAGGAAAATGCAGAGGCAAGAGGCCACTGTAGCTTAGCTATAACAATTGGTTCAATAGATTAGGGTAGAAAATCAATAGTTGTAGGCCAGGGTGGTGGAAAGATGATATGCCTCTACCCAAATAGGCAATTGAAGTTCCCATGAACTCTCCAACCTCACTAGAGAGGGTAGTTTCATCTGGGGTGGTCAGGTAAGATTCCCTGTGAAGGTGAGAGAGAGAGTTCACCTTTGATAGGATGACGATTAAGGAATAGGATAACTTTATATTTCAAATAGATCCCCCTATAGAAATCATTGATGATGAAGAGCACTCAGGTCAGAGCCAAAGGCAAGGCACTGAACCCAAAACCAAGGAGAACTCTCAAGAGCAATGGGTAACTATATTCAAAGGACCCATATCTGAAGAACCTGTAGATCAGTCGTTGGATGACCATGAAACAGGGGAAAAAAGTACAGGTGATTCAAGACTAAAGAGGCAAATTTTTGGACCCTCTAATGAAAATAGGGAGGTATATCTCATGGGGAAATAGGATATCTCCACATAATCTACTGCACTACTAGAGGGGACCAAGGGGAAGGTGCCTCAAACATTTTAGAATAGGGTTAAGAAAAATGCCAAGGTTACGTTTGCATAACCAAATTATTGAGTGAAAGGAGAATTTTGAAATACTCAACAAAGAATTCATGGTGACAAAGGTAGCTAGAAAATCTACCAAGAAATATAAAAGGGGGTCTGTCATTTGCATCAACCCTACCATGAAACATCAATTTTGGTGGTTATACGGTTTGTCCCCTGGATGACCCTATAGAATGAAAAATTATCTAAAGATATGTGGGATATTCATGCTGGAAGTAGAGGCAGCGGTGATAGCTAAATAAAATTTTGACTTTACCATGAATAGGCTTGGATATACAAGACCAAGGTGGTCATACGATAAAGGGATGAATTTGATATTCCATTCGAAGAGTTATGGCCTCAACATACTAATATTTGGTATGAAGCATAAGTTGCATTCTAGAATGTAAAAATGACCATGGATGCAGCACCTAGCATAGGTGTTTGACCAAGCAAAACAAGGAGACATAGCCAACATAGCAGGAATCTAATACCATCAAAAATTGAGAGCCAACCCAGAACAACCAAAAACAAGCATAGCCAAAACATAACATAGCCCAAAACTGCCCCACAACAAACCAGTGCACCTGAATATAAACAGAAACCCTAGAATGAAGGGAAGGCCAAGGTCACCAATAAGAAGAGAAAATAAAAGGATACAACCTACTAGAAATATTTGACTACTGATATTAGGTGCCACGAGGGTGTGGCATATATTAGGCATGGGGGGATAATGAGCATCAAAAATGCTCATATTTTTGTATGAGTTCTAATGGTTTTTGTGCAGCAGTACAATAAGAGTTGTATATTACTATGAATTATTATGTATCCTTTTAATAAAATTATGTGCATTATCTAATTTGTGTGTGAAGTGTGTTTTGTGTAGATATTTGCTAATTTTGTCATCTTTTTATCATTCAAGGTCCTACGTGGACCTGGCATGCTTCTACTTCATGAGTCTAATGTATATTTTAGAGGCACCTTGATCTTTAGGAAGGTGCCTTACTCTACAAGTAGTCACATTACTCTTCAAGTAGGTGCCTTACTTAGAGTAGAAGCCTTACTCTATAGGTGGGCACCTTACTCTTCAGATAGACGCCTTACTCTTCAGGTAGGAACCTTATTTAGAGAAGGTGCCTTACTCAAGCAAGTGCCTTACTCTCTAGTAATGTGTCATACTCAATATTAAGCACCTTGACTAGGTGGCTGAAGAGGATCTCATTGACCATAGTAAACCTTCAACTCCACATCACATAGGCTATCCTTGGGAGACTACCGAACGTATGAGCTATCCTAGCTATATTGAAAGAAATGCATAACCACTCAACGAAGTAGAACACGGACAATGCAGAGATCAGGCCTAAAAATATTCTATATCCAAGAAAATATGAAAAATGGTTTAAACTATTTTATCATGCGCTTATTATAGTAAATAAACTGTCTCAGTTTAGACTGTAACTAGGTCTTTTGTTGTAATAGTACTATAACAAGAAGTTTTGTGTGTTATATAAACACACAAACTTCTCTGAAATAGGAGGCATTTTTTCTAAGAGTGTTGGCATATGTAAACATTACACTGCAATATTAATAAATCTCGAGAGTTCTTTCATTAGCGTGTTATCTTCATAATCAGTCAAGCAAAAACTAATGGATCCTGAGCCCACTCCAAGCTAGTATTCCTTCCCTACCTCTTAATGTTTTCTAGTTATATTATTTGCTTTAGTGTGATGTATCTTTTAATTATGCAAAGTGTGTTTTACTACTTTATTTTAATTTCCAATGCAGTGTGGTGTGATTTACTTTCATGTATCTTTATTTATGCATGGTTTTTAATTTGTTGTGGATGAATTAATGCCATTTTATGAACACCCCCCAATGATAGGTTAGCAAACTCATCTTAGGAAGAGTATTGTGATTGACCTTAATTGTGGAAATTCAAAAATTTATGAGCTCCCTAGTTTGAAAAATTAAATGCGAGGGCTATGGCAGAAATATGAGTGTATTTAACCCGTGTTTTTTCCCCAATAATAACTATCCTTAACATAGTAGGAAAATGAAATAAATTCCATGTTTTCTGAGCAATCCTGTTATAACTAAAACTAGGTGTGAATCACTTTCTGTGAATCCATATAGCCAATTTTAGTATAACAAGAAATAAAATGAAATATTGCTTGAAAAGTAAAATTTGTTGGAAATAAAATTACTAAAAGTAAAAGGTTATTTTTCTCTCTCATTTGATTATATAGGAACTTTTATTTCACTATGATTGTGCCACTCAACCATACCTACTTCCTACTTCTTATAGGTCCTAATTATTTAGGAGTGTTTCACTATGACTATGCCACTCAGTCATACCTACTTCTTATTTTTATTATAGGAGAGCCCAAACCAAAAAAATGAATAACAATCGCTCGAATCTTGGAAAAAACTAAAAATAAAATTACTAAAATAAAAGGTAAAACTATTATTACTTCTTTGATTATTTAGGAGGTTTTCACTATGGCTATGTCACTCAACCATACCTACTTCCTACTTCTACAAGGCCTAAGTATTTAGGGGTGTTTCACTATGACTGTGCCACTCATTCATACCTACTTCCTATTTTCTTATAGGTCCTAAACCAAATTAAGAAACAATATTCACCCAAAGCTAGAAAATTTGCAAGAAATAAAATTTGCAGGAAATGAAATTTTGCAAAAAATAAAATTTTACAAGAAATACAAATTTTCAAGAAATAAAATTTGGCAAGAATTAAAATTTTAACTATGAAATCATTAAAATTATTCCTCAAGAGAAAATAACTTGGTAACGTCGGACAAATGGGCTTGTTGGGACCATCTTGTGCCACTCTAACTCATATGCACAACAAGGACTCATTCATACCTCTTTCCACATACAAGTAAGCCTCTCCTTTTTGCACTACCAAATACCTTTTTTGATTAACCAATACAATGCTACTCACCCAGTAACAACACCAAAATTTGTCAATCTAGGGTAATCAAGGTTAGATTTAAAGAGTAGGAATCTAGTATAGACTATATTGTGGGGATCAATTCTAAGCTTAATTCAAATCTCTTTTAGTTTTCAATTGTGCAAAAAGTAATGATTATAGTGAACATAAATTAAATCATGTAGGAATGAAAATAAAATGCAATTTATGATTTATACAATAAATATGATATTTACCTATTGATGATTTGATCTATTGATGAGGATAACTAGTAAAAATTACTTGCTAATGAGGATCCTCGTGCAATTAGTTTGAATTATCTATTTTGAATTTCTATTTTATGAAAATGTAGTTTAATTTATTCTATAATCTAAGGTTAATTTTTACGTACTAACTATTTCTAACCTATTATAGGGACGAGAGATTACAGACTAACTACAGGAGTGGGCCCTTCCTCCTAGAGGATAGTGTAAGTCTTTCTTCCCTAAACTACTTTATATTAGTAACTAAGATGCATAATTTACTACTAACATTATTATATTCTAGGAATGCAGGGAAATTACAATTACAACTACATAAAATAAATCAAGTAGTATGACACAAATAATATAGTTACCATATGTAAAAAGTAAAGGGTTGCTTTATTTTTGGAATTTTAGATGTACATGCTGACACATTTCCTTAGAAATTGTACAACAATATCTAGACTTTGAATATTTCTTCATTAGATAGATGATTGACAATTAGACTTTTTCAAAGGTCTTCCTATGTAATATATAATATGACTTGAAAAATTCTGAATATAACTCTTCCATGTATTTTTCCATGTGGCATTATGGACTTGATAATGTGACAACTATGTACTTCACATAAATAATCTAATTATTCTATATAGACATAATTTCCTAATCCTCCTTGGACTCAGTAAATAGCCTAAGTGGTCCAAGTGGCAATACATGAACGAACATAACAAAACAATACTAATTTGAATATTATGTATGATATACAATGTAACTATATACCCCTTTATTATTAGGAAGGACATAACAATCTTGCATAAGAATCTAAACAACATAACAATATTCTAATTATACAACTTTATTAAAGACTTTGCAACAACTATATTAATCATAATATCCTCGTGAATAATATTTGACAAGTCAACTAATCATGCTGACGGGAAATACTTTTGCTACCATGTAAAAATGCCATGTTGTCCCTGATGTGGCACACAACATCGATCAATTGACTTGGTTAAATTTCTTCAACAACTACCTTATGTAACTCACTTTAGTAATTGTCTTCAGTAATAGTAATTAGTTAATGTATTCTATAATAGTCATCAGCTACTATATTTTGTAACCATCTTTAGCTTTCTTAATCCATCGTCCTTATTTCCATCTTCTCACATTCAGGGTCTGATCTGAATCTTGTGCTACTGTATCATATGCCCAAAGATATTCTTAAACATTTTTTTTGTATACATAACTTACACATATTTTGCATGAAATACATACATTTATCATTTTAACCATATCCATCATTTTAACTGATAAATCACAGGAATAAATAGAAATAACCATTAAAATATATTGCAATCACTATTTAAAGGTAGAAATTAAAAAATTTATCACAAATAATACATGCTAAATAAATACTCACCACTCTCCTTGGTCTTTTTCTATCTACGACCTAGAAATTACTATCAAGATTAACCAGACTTCATCTGATGGACATATATTTATCATCATGATTTAATACATTACCAAGTGGGTCAAATCAATATCTCTATCCTCATGTATAATATCACAAGTATCCAAATTAATTCTCAACTAAATCCTTTGTCATTATGACATTCCTTCCATAATAATCTCTAACAACAAGATTCTCTTTAAGAATAAGGATGTCTTAATACTTTGAGCTAAGTACAAAATCCAACACAAGTGGTCCATGTCTTACTACTTGCAAGGTAATGTCCAAAAAAAATCTTCTAACAAAATCTTAATCAAAATCCTTAAGAAATTTATTAGCAAGATAGGTAAGGATTGACATCTTCAACTATACCCCACTTTGTAGTTTTATCTGAATAATATTTGAACTCCCACTAGTGCAATGCCTTAATTGATCTATGGGACTAAAGTTGTCTTCCCTATGCATTATGCTATAGGAATATTTGATTGAAAATGAATATTGGTATACTCATCTTAGTTAACTTGAGTTGCTTGATTAAAATTGGATCCATGCCTTATAAAACCTACATGTCTACAAACAAAGGATTATTCATATCTATGGAAAATTAGTATGACTCCATTCCTTTAAATTTGGTGATTTGATTCTCAATAAGAATTAGAATAATATCAATACCAAATTTGATCTTAAATGTAAGTTGAGCTCAATTTGCTATGTCCATTTATAATAACCACCAAGTCTGGCTTAGGAGCTTATTGGTTAGCTCCAACTGATTGGAAACAAATAAAAAAATCCATATATATAATGCATTTGAAATGATGTTACATTTAATCACTTCCTCATCACATCTAGTTTTTTTTATCATTTCTTGCTTGCATGACTATTTATTTTCATACTTGTATCTATGCACATACTTGTTTGTATGCACATACTTGTCATTGCTTGGAATATATTATTTCATATTGAGTCATGGACCTGCAATTATGCAAATGATAATCCTAGTTAGTGTTATCTTTTGATGTAGTATGTAATGGGAAATAGAAATCACAAGATGCAAAATAATATGAAAGAAATTAAATATCTGAGATGACTAAAATATGCTATAAATAGAAATGATGTAAATAAATACAATGTACTATGGAGGAAATGGACACTCAATGAAAGATATATTGGACTACATTACACCCATCACCAATATATGGTGATCTACACAACACTATGCTACTGCCTATGAATATGTTTTGAGCTTCTATATTCTTCTTCTTACAATAAGGCCCTTTTTATATAGTAATATAGGCTCTTTTTCCAACACTCTATCTAGTTGTGCAAGGGATATCTTGCATATATACAACTTGCACATTGACACTTATGCATTTATTACATTGCATGAAGTAATTAGATAACTTCCCCCTAAAGTAATCTAATGTCCTAAGTATGTACCTAGGAAGGTACATTTACATGACCCAAATGATGTAATATAATCTATTTCTAACACTCCCTTGTAATACATTATTTGGGTATTGAAGATTTTAGTCTTCAATGTGGATCTTCTTCCATTGGATAGTGGAATTTGTATTCTTCTTCATTGCTTACTGTGATCAGGTTCATCAGGTAATCTTTGTCTTCATATGATGCAAAGTAAGTTGTAGTGTAAGGTCCTTATTTCAATTGAATTTGCACTATATTCCTCCTTTATCTACTTCATCTTCTTCTTGTTCTCTAGATTTGACTTTGAATCCAATCTTTGTGCTTTCATAGGTGGTTCTAATGCTACTTGGCTCTTGTAAGGAAGATTCTCCTTTCTTGTCTTCAATTTTTATAGAAGCTTCTGAGAAACCACTTAAGCCATAATAATAAGATCTTGAATTAGCATAATTTTAAGTACCAATGTTGCATGAGGATTGAATTTTTTTTCCTATATATGATTCATTTTATTCTATATTCTTTTTCAGTAGATCTATCAATCATTTTTGTTCCAGATTTTCATCCTTGTAATTTTTGTATGTGAGCAATGCCATGTATAATATACTCACGAAGTCTAAGGAAAGTGAAATATCACTTTTCCCATTGTCAATAGCTTTATTGAGATGGGCTTGAAAATAACATTCCATAGTATCAAAGTTATCTTCTAAGGATTCATTTTGAATTACCTTTAAAGTTAGGTCTAACATTCCTTCATATTTCATGAGTAGATTCATGATCCCAAGTTTTATGGTTCTGGCCTTCTCTTTTTTGAAGGAATTATTAGTGTTTGTTGTGTTTTGAGAAGTAGACATCCTTATAGCTCCCTAGTTTTAGATATGGTAGGATATAACTCCCTAATATATAATCTTGATTTGATAAAACCTTTATTAATCCTTAGGTTAGTAGGCTTCCTTATGTCTCCCTAGTAATGAGAGTATATACACCTAATGGAATTTTAGGTTTTGTAGAAAGCTTATATCTTCCCAATTATATAGAAATTGATAATATTTTGTAGATGCTATTATTATCATGTTTTTTAGAATACCTTATGAATCTCTAGTGATTTTGAAATATGATATAGTGCTCTTGTAAAATGTAGTTCAATTTTTTGGTTGATTTTGTAAAGTTTTGTAAATATAAAAAATCAATGTTTCTAACACCTTATTACTCTTATTGAACTAAGAAATTTTCAAATTTTGAAGAGATTTTAATGTTACATTTGTTTTATCCCTTTTGAGAATTTTTGAGACAAGAATATTATAAATTTTCAACCTTAGCAAAAACCTTAATAACCTCTTTTAGTATCCCTTAGGATTTGATTTTTGTCTTTCTAATTTTCAATAACCTAATTTGGTGTTGTAATCCTTATAGCTCCCAAATATAGAAAATTAGAACACGGTAATATCTGCAAATATTATAAATTTGATTTTTCTAGTAGTAACCTTTATTTCTCCTAGGTTTATTTTGCAAATATTATTTTGATTTGTTATATTTCACCCTTAGATTTTTGCTTTCAATATTGATATTTTATCTAAGATTTGAACTTAGTTTACAATCCTTATATCTCCCTAATAATGAAATCAATATTAAATAAGGGTTATTTCTTACCTTTCAACATTGTATTATTGTAATTTTTGACATCTTTTTCAGCTGTATATGGCAACAATGTACTGTTCTTCTTTGGCACTAAAAACAATGTCCAATATTTGTAATCTCATTGCCTTCAATGCATGAAATTTGGCACTTCAAAATATGGGGTATTTAACTTCCCTTGACCAGATATTTTAATGCTCTCTTCTCCTTGATTCCAAATTGTAATTTGTCTTGCCTTGACTGTGCTATGAATGTGGAATCCTTGGACTTGGGCACCTTTTTATGGAGGAATATTGGACCTTGTAAAAAGTGTCACAACCATTTCTTATGAACACTTAAGAGAAGTAGATATGCTTCTTGCCACTTTTAAACTTTCTATCAGGTCTAAAATGAACATTATGTTCTAATATGAGTGCTTATTCTTTTCCATTCCAAGTTTCTCTTTTCTTTCTAATGTTCCAACCTCCTTTGTGTAATGATCCTTGGTAAATCTTGTAAAAAAATGGTGCTTGTGTGGGTATTGTTAGGGTTATATTTAGATAACTAGTTTCATCACCTCCTTGTGTATGATTCTTCTATGTAATGCCCTCTCAACATATATTAGAAATGTGCCTTAGCCAATTCTTTCTTTGTTGTGAATGTTCGATGAGGTGGTTATATCTAATGCTTTTGGAGGCTTTTGAGTATATTTTGGTGGAGCTTTGGTGGTGCCTTGGTGGAGCTTTGGTGGTGCCTTGGTGGAGCTTTGGTGGTGCCTTGATGGAGCTCCTTGGATGTACATGGATTGCTATGCTTTCCTTCATTTTTTAAACCTATTTTGTATGCTCCTTTGTAGATGAGATTACCTTGGATGTAATTTTATTTCTTTACTTTGTATTGTGTCTTCTTTTCTTGCAGGTTCATTCATCCAAAATGGAGGAATTGTGAGCCTTTTGAGGGGCTTCCTTTCTATGCTTGGAGTGGAATACTAGTGTCTTGTTTTTTTAACCTTGTATAATGTGCCTTTGTGGAACCTCAAACTCTACCTTATCACCTCCATAAAAAAACTTAGAATGGTTCAATAATATGTAATAATTTTGGGATAAAAACACTCCTTTTGCACCTTTATGCACTCCTTGCAGATCTAATTTTCTAATTTTTATGGAAGAAATTTGAATGCAATGGGGGATTTGAGGTGGTCTTCTTGAATATACACCTTTCCATTTTTTTCTTGGGTAATTTGATAACAATACCAAGCTTATAATGGTGTAGATAGAAGCTTATTTTTTATGTAATTTTCTGCACTTTCACCTTGCAACTAACCCTGCAATGCTTTGGATCTGAGACTCACCAATATCAAAATTTGACACTTCTTTTACTAATTTTAGTTAGTTTATATTTTCTTATACAAAATTTAGAGGATTGAGCTATTTTTGGTGTCTTCCTTTGGCCACTAAAGTTGCAGATTTTGGTGCACTAATGGTGTCTTTAGACACTTGATGCTAATATGATTTTGTGTCTTTCTCAAGAACACAAACACTAAGATTTTTTAGAGTAATATAGTAGTGCAAATTAACTCACTAATATTTAAATTTTAATGAACTCAAAATCACAACTTATCACTCCAATAAACAGTAAAAATAAATTATAAGTGTACTTAATCAATTTACTGCAACTAATCAAGAATAATCTAAAATGAATCTTCGAGATTTATTCTCCAATTTCACTACAAACAATGTTGTAGGAACTAGTCTTCTTTTTATTTCCAAAGTAGATATTTGGTAGTTGATAGATAGTTGTAATTTTTGTAATCTAATCAAATCCAAATATAATGTGCAAATGAACTTTTCTCTTTTGCACTTTTGAAGACTGTAATTCAATTTTTCTCTTTTGCAACTCTAATCCAAATTAAGGTGCTTTAAAAAATATGATAAGTAATCCAATTAATGAATCTACTTGCACCAATAGTTTCTTACTTTTTTGAAAGTTTTTGTAGCTCTTTTGAAGCTTCTATAGAGGATGTAGATATTGATGTCTAAGATCACCAAGTTGCTTCTTTGAGTAGGATCTTATTGCTTAGTTTCTTCTTCAGCAAAAAGTGCTCTCAAAATTTTCTTTTATGAGACTAGGTTTTGATGATTTGATCCTATAAGAAATATTCTCCTTTTTCTATAGATTTGGCTAAGTCTTTATCTCTAAAATTGTGCCTTCTTACTGTAAGAGGTAATCTTCAAATATCTTGGATTTGGCAGGATTCTCCTATATTCAAGTCTTCTTGTCAAATTTTGACTTCAAATAACATCTTCTCAATATTCTAAATTTTTTGAGTTCTTCTAATATTTGGCACTCCTTGCCAAATTATTCTTCTTCTTTTGGGCTTGTTGTTATATGGTGATAATTATCCCAAATATTTCACTATATTCTATAGTGAATTTCACCAATGAGTTCTCCTTTGATGATTTCTTTAGTAAGGATCTCCAAGCCTTTTACTGGATTCTCATTTAGACCTCTTCAAGGTCTTTGATCTTGTAGCTTCTTCTGGTCATCCTTGAGACCTTTTATTCAACCTTCTTCTCCTGAAAGTGTTGGTGGTGATATCTTCTTTTGTATCTTGAATCCTACAACTTCTAGATTCAAGAAGGACTCTCCTAGTTATTCTTCTTCCAAGACTAGAAGTTATTCAATGAGATCTTCTCCTAATATATTTACCTTAAGTGTCTTAGATCAGATAAATGAGGAGTAAAAAACATGGAATAAAGAGGCAATTCACTGTTGCCTACACTCCATAGTAGAATGGTGTGGCTGAGAGAAATAACCACACCATTGTAGAAATGGCAAGATCTATGCTTCAGATGAAGCATTTGAGCAATAAATATTGGGAAGATGTAGTTAGGACCAATGTGTATATTTTGAATAGGAGCCCTACTTCAAGTTTGAAAGGGAAAACTCCTTACCAAGCATGGTATGGTAAGAAACCAAATGTCAAGCATTTTAGAGTGTTTGGTTCATTGGCTTACTCTCACATTCCTGATGAGCAGAGAAAGAAGCTTGATCCTAAGAGTCAAGCATGCATTTTTGTAGGGTACTTTGAGACCACAAAAGCTTACAGACTCTAAAATCCCAGGACTCAAAATATTGTGCTTTCCAAGGATGTGATTTTTGATGAATGGGGAGAGTGGGGCCATACCCAAATATTCAGTAATGATGAA
Source organism: Wollemia nobilis (assembly GCA_028583015.1). Lineage (NCBI taxonomy): Eukaryota > Viridiplantae > Streptophyta > Pinopsida > Araucariales > Araucariaceae > Wollemia > Wollemia nobilis. Next base: position 2,025,670 of record JAQPPZ010002291.1, read on the forward strand.
TCCAATGATGCATTTTCTAAACAGGTGCAACAATAGTCACCGCAGAAAGATAAGAAGTCTCCTCCCACAATCCCAAGTTCATATTCCAGTTCAAAATTTTCACCAAGTCCTTCTCTGCAAAAGTCATTAAGTTCTTCATCGATGGATATTGATTCTCTATCCAGAGGTAAGAGAACACTCCAGCATCATCCATATTATCAGATGTTGGATAAAAACTTTCAAAGAAGATATACTAGAAGTCAAGCTAGTGAAATGAGTTCAGTCTTGCAAAGACTTGAAAATATGCATTTGTATGGTGATGATGACTCCCAAGAACCTCGGGGAGATATAGTTAACTATGCCTTGTTAACTAGTGCACAACTTGAACCTTCTAGTTATGAGAAGGCATGTACTCAGAAAATTTGGCAAGATGCCATGAAAGAGGAGATAACCTCTATAAAAAATGACACTTGGGAGCTGGTAAAGCTTCCTAAAGGCAAGAAATTTGTTGGATGCAAATGGGTCATCAAGACCAAGTTCAATGCTGATGGAAGTATTGAAAGGCACAAAGCAAGATTGGTTGCAAAAGGATTTACATAGAAGTATGGTATTGATTATGAGGAGACATTTTCTCCTGTATCCAGACAAGAGACAATCAGATCAGTTATTGCTTTAGCTTCTCACAAAGGTTGGAAAATTTAACACATGGATGTGAAGAGTGCCTTTCTTAATGGGTACTTGACAGAGAAAGTGTATGTTGAGCAACCTCAAGGATTTCAAGAGCAAGGTAAGGAGCACCTTTTTTACAGACTAAAAAAGGCACTCTATGGCCTTAAGTAGACACCACGAGCTTGGTACTCACACATTGATGGGTACTTCAAAGATTTTGGGTTCACTAGAAGTAGAAATGAACCCACCCTTTACTATCTAAAGTAAGGTAATGACATCCTCATAGTTTGCTTGTATGTGGATGATCTCATATTCATGGGTAGTAATGAAAAAGTGAATATGGAGTTCAAGCACTCCATGATGAAGAAATTTGAGATGAAGGATCTCGGCTTAATGCACTATTTCCTTGGAATGGAGGTTTATCAGTCAGATACATGGATCTTCATCTATCAACATAAGTATACTCGATACATGATCAAGAAGTTTGCTATGGAAAATTGCAAACCAATTGCAACTCCAGTTGGACATGGGATCCAATTAAGCAAAGATGATGGAGCATCAAAAGTTGATGTGACCACTTTTAGAAGCATGGTTGGGAGTTTGATGTTTCTCACCAACACTAGACCTAATATTTAGTATGTTGTTTCTCTTGTATCTCAATTTATGGCTAGGCCTTCTGAGCTACATTTGTAGGCAGCTAAGAGAATTATTAGATATGTGAAGGGTACATTGGATTTTGGAATCCATTACCATAAATGTAACACTATCAAGCTTGTAGGCTTCAGTGATAATGATTGGGGTAGCAACATTGATGACAGGAAATCAACTTTAGAGAACTATTTTAGTCTGGGATCAGGACTAATAACTTGGAGTTCCAAAAATCAAACTGTGGTAGCTTTGTCTTCTACAGAAGTTGAGTATGTAGCAGTCACCTATGCTAGTACTCAAGCCTTGTGGTTAAGAAAAGTGTTGAAAGAGATTGGAGAGTAGAAAAGTGGTCCGACCAGAATCTACTATGATAACATCAATGTCATTGAGTTGGTATACAATCCAATCCACCATAGTAGAATGAAGAATTTTGATATGAAGTACCACTTCATCCGAGACATGGTGGAGCAAGAGATTGTTGAGCTTAAATTTTGCCACACTTTGGAGAACGTTGTAGATATCTTCACCAAAGCGATGGCTAAAGATAAATTTATAAAGTTGAGAGACTGTCTAGTCAGTCCTCTCAACTTTAAGGGGGAGAGTGTTACAATGTGAACGTGTCCACTTCCGAAGTAGCTTAGAAATAGTTGGATCTGGTGTGAATGCACATTTGAATATCGACAAGTTTTTTTCTTCTCTCCTTGTATTTCTTCTATTTCTCCTCCTTCCCATTATTATTCCTATCCTTTTGCTCCTTATTTCTCATGTTTATCATCTTCCTTATCCCTCCATATCATCCCTTATCCCTCCATCCCAATTCCCTAAAAATATATATGATTTGTTTTTGCGTTTCATTATAAATATATGTGCTATCTAAGGTTACTATGAATGGAATAAAAATTTGGTTTTATTTCCTCATGCTTTGCCCAAGAATGGGGGGTACATAATTTTTCCTTTATAGAGAATTAGTGCCCATGTCAATGCTTGGATTAGAACTACCTCCTCAAAAAAATATGCAGGTTCATGGATACTAAGCCAGTCTAGGCCTTGTCTCCCAAGATGCCTATTTTTCATACAATTAGGCCATTCACTTGTAAAATAAAATAAAATAAAAAATAAAATGTAGCTAAATGTAATCTATGCCTATTAGGCCCTGGCTCTTAGGATACCTATAGCTTGTATGTAGGCACTATCCTTGAAAAACACATTGTAAACTAAAAATAAAAAAAATGCAAGGCTGGTGCAATATGTGCCTGTTAGACCCTGGCTCTCAGGATACCTGTAGCTTGCATGTGGGAACCATACCTGTAACACACATGAAAGAAAAAAACTAAGACTAAAATATTTTTAGTGGAAACTCTTGTATCTACCATGTTTCTAATAAGTTGACATGTTTTCAATTGGATGGGGTCTCCCCCATGCTTATTTTGGACTCCACTATTAAATTCTCAGACGTGTGGTATGGACGTAACTGGTGGCCATTAACTATCAAGATAGTGCCACAGCCATAAATTGTCTTGATGTGCACAACACCATTTTTAATTATCTCTACCACCTTGTGTGGTACCATACACCTCTATATTAGTTTACCTTTGAATTCTTGGAACTTGGAATCATACAGTAATACCCAGTCTCTTTCCTTGAACTGCTTTGTCTTAATGTGGCAGTCATGACACTGTTTCATTTGCCTTTGGATGATTTTCATATTCAGTAAGGCATCCATTCGATATTCATCTAGCTGATTTAGTTGTTGAATCCTCTACCTCTATGATTCATATAGGCTAGGGTTTAGTTATACTGTATTTTTGAGCTTTTTAATTTTGAATTCAATGGGCATCGTCGCACTTTTCCCATATACTAGTTGGAATAGGATAAATCCTATGGATTTTTTCCATGTTATTTTGTATGCCCATACTACCTTAGGTAGCATTGCAGCCCAATCCTTCCTATGTTGTTGCATGATTTTCATTAGGATGTTCTCTATCTCCCTATTTGTCACTTCTACCTATCCATTCACTTGCGGATGGTAGGGGGTGGTCTTGTTATGCCAAATTTTGTATTACCACATTAGCTCCTCAATTAACTTGGAGGTGAATTGGTACCTTTGATCCATTGTAATTTCTCTGGGTACCCTAAACTTCCTGAAAATCTAGGCAAATAAGAATTCTACCATCATTCCTTATTTGGAGTCCCTTAGTGCCTGTACTTTGATCCATTTGGTGATGTAATCAGTGCAGACCATAATATATCTCTTTTCGATCAAATGTGGGTTGATTGGCCCCACAAAATCCATGCCCCATGTGTTGAAGGGATCTATGTGTACTTGAAACTAGAGGGGAATTTCATCCCTGTGGGTTGGTCTGCCCATCCTTTGGCACTCATCACACTGGCTAGCATATTTGACTATGTCTTTAAACAACATAGGCAAAAAATATCGAGTTTGTAGGAATTTTTACGTGGTCCTCTTCCTTGAAAAATGCCCTTCACATGGCTCATTGTGGTAAGCTTTGAGAACTTTTACAAATTCATATTTAGCTACGCACCTCCTTATGATTTGATCAAGACCTATTTTAAATAGGAGGTCATCGATACACAAAAAATAGGTGCTATTTTCTATTACCATCTCTCTCTTGATGAAATAGCAAGGGTTGTTATATCAGTGGCCAAGTAATTTGTGATGTTTGCATACCATGAAATTTGTTCACTAATGATAAAAAAATGTTTATCCAAGAACTGGTCTTCTACAACTGCGTGATCTGATGGTATTAGTCTAGATAAGAAGTCTACCACTACATTGTCCTTGTCAAGATTATCTATGATGGTAATATTGAATTCCTATAGAAGCAAGAGCCATCTAATGATTCTACCATTAATATCTCATTTTCTCATTAAATATCGAATAGTTGCATGGTCCGTATGGATTAACACCTTATAATTGGTGATGTAGTGGTGAAACTTATTTATGGCATGCACAATCATGAGGAACTCCTTCTCTGTCACCGTGTAATTGAGCTTGGCCCCTACCAAATTCTTGTTGATATAGTAGATGGCATAGAATTCTTCGCCATCCTTCTGCCCAAGGACCGCTCTAATTGTGTTATTGGATGCATCACAGTAAATGTGAAATGGGATGGCCCAATTTGGGTCCTGTAGGACTGGGGCAGTAATTAGATTTTTTTTAGCATTTGAAAAGATTGTTCGTAGTCTATCATCCAGATGAATTCCACATTCTTGGAGAGTAGTGTGTGTAGGAGTTTGGTAATTTTTCTAAATTTGATGATAAATCATCTATAGTACTTGATAGAGCTGAGAAAACTTCTCACATCCTTCTATATATTAGGACTAGGTAGGTCCTTTATGACCTTAATTTTATTTTTATCCACCTTAATACCTTCGATTGAGATGTGATTTCCCAGCACTATGCCCTTCATGCATCATCATGAATTATTTTTCATTTCTAAGGGATAAATTTTTTTCTTCGCATCGCTAGAGCACTCATTCCAAATTAGTCATAACCTCACCAAAGGACTGTAGATGGTGAAATCATCCATATAAACTTCTATTATTTCCCCCATCATATCTGAGAATATGCTTAGCACCACCCTTTGAAAAGTGGCTAATGTGTTGCACAACCCGAAGGGTAGCACTCTGTAGGTGAATGCTCCCCATGGGCAGGTAAATGTTGTCTTGTCACGGTCCTCCTATATGATATGGATTTGGTTGTATCCACTCAAATCGTATAGAAAGGAGAATTACTTCCTCCCATATAGCGTGTCCAATACTTGATCAATGAAGGGTAGTAAAAAATGATTTTCTTGGTTGCCTTGTTTAGTGATATGTAATCAACATAGATCTGCCATTTCCCATTTTTATTGGGAACCACCACTAGTGGTGACACCCATTCACTATCGGATATGGGGTAGATAAATCCTATTGACAAAATCTTTTGTAACTCTACTTTGATGATTTATTTCATGGCAAGGATCCTCCTTTGTGGTTGTCTTATTGGGGTCACCTGATCTTTGAGATAGATTTGATGGATGCAGTTTTATGGGTTGATTCCCTTCATGTCTGAGTAATCCTATGAAAATTACTATTGATGCCTAGTCAAGACTTCTTTTAATTCCTTTAGTTTTGTGGGTGTCAACCTGCTACTGATTTTTAATGTTCTACCAAGATCTATTTTGATTTTTCTAGTGTGGTGATCTTAGGCACCAACCAAAGGTGATTTGGGAATAATGGGAGAGGATTATTCATGAAGGAATCTCATAATGATGTCATATTCATCAGCTTTCTCCTTTAATTCTTTTAGTAGCATCACCAGCTTGAGCATTGGCAATGACCCATCCTCTTGGTTGTCACACATAGGCTCTCCCAATGTATCTAAATATTGTGCAGGGGGAGATATTGTCAATATTTTGACATTTTGATCATTTTAAATGGTAATTTGTCCATCATGGTAGCTAATGTAGGCATTGGCTATTACTAGCCATGGCCTCCCCAAGATTATTGGGTAGCCACCCAATCCTGATTTAGATTATAGAACCAAAAAATCCATCGGCTACTCCCATGCATCCACCATCACAATAATATCTTCAAGCATCCCTTCTAGTGCTACAGTTGACCTATCATATTAATTGCAGCATCATCTTGGTAGTACTCAAATTCATGAGCCTCAGATTTTGCATAGTCTCCTTCAGCATAACGTTCATGGATGAACCAAAATCAACCAAAGTATTAGTCAAAAAATGCCCAACTATTTTTATAGTCAAAATTGAACTGCTTAGGTCCACGTATTTAAGGTGGCATGCATTCCCCATTATCAAGTCAGCCAACTTCCCTACTACGTTGATAGTCTGTGTCATATTTTACCTTGGTCTTCTCAAACATAGTTCCTTTATTTTATTGGTATAGATAGGAATGTCATAGATAGATTGAAAGAGTGGAATAGTGACTGTTAAGTTCCTTAAGTTGGAAGTCGTGTTGGCTTTTTATGCTCTCGTAACCTCTTGGGAAATGGAGCTTCTATTTTCTTAGCAGCAATTTTTTCTTCAATCTCTTCTATAATAGGTGGTTCTCCTATTTTTTCCTCCTCTTCTACCAAGGGAGAAACTTCTACTCCTAACTACCTACCTGATCTAAGCTGAATTAGATTACAACAAATGTTATACATTGGATACATCTCTCCTTCTAGTTGGTACATAGGCTAATTTACCTTGTTATTTGTATTTATCATCGATTGTGATGGTAGCTGTGCAGGTCTCGCTATAGGGAGAGTTGGTAATATTTGATATGGTTGAGCCTACACTACATTCTATGGAGTTGTGTTCCATGAACCATGGTTCCTCCACTACTACTAAATTTTTTGGTACGACATCCATGGGTGCTGGTTGGGAAACACATCCCCTAGAGGTATGTTCATCCATGGTGGTGGTCCCCACCATCCCATATTGGATAGTTGAGCCTACCCTTGTAGCATGTAGGGTACTCTTCCATAGGGTGGCATTCCACCTGGCATATTCCCCCCAAGGGGTTGCTACCAATTTCTTTTATTTCACATGAAATAAGCTTCACTGAATTTAGAATCCTCCTTAACATTGGGCACAGTTGTATCTTATAATTTTTCTAGAAAATAACACATACTCTGACTTTGTTCTTTGTGTATTCATTCCTTGAATGCTTCCCTATACATTTCAAGAAGAAATAGGCTAACGTGGCTTCATTGTCTTGCTTCTTCTTCTCTAGCAGGAGCATGTCTAATTGCAATGCTAGAGAGGAGAGAATTTAGCTCTTTAGATCCTCTATAAAATTGCCTATATCTATCTTTGTGATCAAAGTGGTTGCTTTCACAGTATTGAAAGGTGGTTTAACTCTTCTTTGTGAGTAGTTCCAACATAATTTTTGGATATATTCCATTGAGTGCTGGTAAACATCACCTCCAAAGATTAAGTTGAGATATTTGAGTGATTCATTATTAATTACCCTCAATAAAATGCTCCTAAAGGAATTACCACCTATCTTCATATGAGGGGATCTCTGTATATTAAAATTGAATCTCTCCCAGTACTCCTATATGGATTCGTCCTCCTTTTATGTCATGCTTATAACCTCTTCCTTGGATTCTCATGCTTTACTAAATTCTTGGTACTACTCTAGGAAGAGCCTTTTCATTTCCTCCTAGGTGGTGATATGTTTTTTTCCTAGCCCGATAAACTAGTGTAGGGCTGAGTCATCCAATGTTGAAGGGAAGAGCTTTAGCTTCTATGCATCTGATTTGTAGTTGATAGACTTGCACAACACATCAAACTTAAATAAAAATAGGTCAGGATATTTGATTGGGTATCCCCTGAAGGTAGGGATATGAGTAGGGAATATGTTTTTCATTTTGATTTCCCCTGGACCTTCTTCTATCAGGAAGCTAAAACCAGTTGAATTCTCTTTGGCCCTTTTTGAGGAAGTATGGTCACTAATGCAGATTATATAGCCTTTCGGTAATTTTGAACCTTTTGTATGAGAGCCTCTAAGTTAGCTGGTGTTATGGTTTGATCCTCTATGACTTTCCACAATAATTCCTCTTTGGAATGTGTCCTTTTGAACAGATAATTTTGTATAATCTACTATTTTCCCAATTTATGGATGAGGAAGAGCTTTGCACAAAGATAGATTGCTTACTCCAGCGTACTACTGGTTGTGATTCAGGAGAATCTAACTCAAATTCATAATTTTTAGTTGACTCAGATTTTTCCTATGGGCTTTGTTTTCAAAAATGATCGTCAGGTCCTCTTTTCCTCAATGGACTCATACAAAATTAGATGGAAGGTTTTATGATATTGTAATTAATATATTAGTGGCACTTCCCTATAAATGGTGCCAAAATATTGGGGCAAAAACACTAGTTAAATATATTATTATTTCTATCACAACCCTCATATTTAATTTTTCAGACCAGGGAGCTCGTAAACTTTTGAAGTGCCATGGTTAAGGTCAATAACAATACCCTTACTAAGATGATTCTACTAACCTATCATTGGGGGGTTTTCATAAAATGGCATTGATTCATCCACACCAAAGTAAAAACCATGCATAAATAAAGATACTTGAAAGTAAATCACACCACACTACATTGGAATTTAAATAAAAGTAGTAAAACAAACTTTGCGTAGTTAAAATATATAGCACACTAAAGCAAATAATCTAATCTAGAAAATAGTAAGAGGTAGGGGAGGAATACTAGCTTGGAGTGGGCCCAGGCTCCAGTAGTTTCTGCTTGGATGATTATGAAGATAACATGAAAATGAAATAACTCTCGAGCTTTACTAGTATTGTAGTGTAATGTTTACATATGCCAACATTCTTAGAAAAACTACCTCTTATTTCAGAGAAGTCTGTGTGTTTATATAGCATACACAAAACTTCTTGTTACAGTATTGTTACAATAGAATACCTGGTTATATTCTAAACTAAGATAGTTTAGTTACTGTAATAGGCACATGATAAAATCAATCTAAACCACTTTTCATCTTTTCTTGGAGATAGAATATTTTTAGGTTTGATCTTTGCATTGTTTATGTTTTGCTTCATTGAATGGTTATGCATTTATTCCAATACAGCTGGAGCAACTCATACGTTTAGTGGTCTCCCAAGGATAGCCTACGTGATGTGGAGTTGAAGGTTTACTGTGGTCAACAAGATACTCTTTATCCGCCTGGTCAAGGTGCTTAAAATTGAGCAAGGCACCTTACTAGAGAGTAAGACACCTTCTTGAGTAAGGTACCTTCCTGGAGAGTAAGGCACATACTCTAAGTAAGGAACCTACCTAAATAGTAAGGTACCAACTTGAGTAAGGCACCTATCTAAAGAGTAAGGTGCATACCTATAGAGTAAGGCACCTAATCTAAGGCACCTAGTTGAAGAGTAAGGCACCTGGTCATAGAGTAATGCACCTTCCTGAATATCAAGGTGCCTCCCCAATATACCTTAGACTCATGAAGCAAAAGCATTCCAAGTACACGTAGGATCTCGACTGATCAAAAAATGACAAAATTAGAAAATATCTACATGAAACACACTTCACACACAAATTAGATAATGCACATTTTTTTAATAAATAGATACATAATAATTCATAGAAATATACAAATCTTATTATACTTCCATGCAAAAACCATTATAACTCATACAAAAATGAGCATTTCTAATACTCATCAGTTATAAATTCATTTGTTGTGACTTATATCTAAACTTGGCAATAGTAGGATTAAAGCTAAGAAAACAAAATCAAAACCCAAACAAAACCAAAACCAAAGAGAGAGAAAGGAGAATAAAATATAGGTTGCTAGATGGTGGAAAATAGTCTAAATTAGTCTGCACTTATAGACCTTAGAAAATTACTAATACAACAAGAAGTTAACCTTCTTTTTGAGCAAGGAAATAGAACATCTAGTAAGGAGTGGGAGTGTCTGTGTGAACGCATTGACATTATCAAAGAGAAATCAGATGAGTTGAAGGAAATCAAAAGGATTGACATAGCAAAAACTCTAGGGCCGAACTACCATTCACCTTATCTAGATCTTGGAAGGAGTTGTGAGCATTGGCTTTGGGATAGAAGAGCAATAGTAAATCCAATAATTTACCCTTGGAATCAATATTTCGAAGACTCCCTCATCATTCACAACTTCCTTGTAGACATAGAAAAGAGAGAAGTAGCCCTAGAATATAGCAAGAAATATCACAAGATACCTAGAGTTGTGCGCTTTAGAGAGTTGTGTCAAGATTTACGCTATGAGCTACAATTTGGAAATCCCAACCCCATTCCAACACAAGCTTTTCTTGTTCAATTGATTCAATTAGTGACAGACGATTTTAAATTTGAAGAGGAACACTACATGACACCTGAACAACTTGATCCAATCAACGATATTCATAGACTATTCAAGGAATATTAGAAAGGCAAAACATTGTTAAAAAAGCTAGAGAATTTGGAAAGTTCATGAGCAGACCTAGAGACTCTAAGGGAAGGTTTATAAAGATCAACAAATCAGAAGGAAATTTCCAAAGAGACTTTAGCAGGTAGCCTGGAATTTATAAGTTAAAAGAAGTTGAAACAGCAACATCAACTGAGCAAGCTGAAATCCTAGAACAAGATCCCAACTCATATTTATTACCTGAACCAGAATTTGACAATCACGTAGATCCTTCTTCTATATTCATCGACCCTATACCTAGCCCAATCCTTGAAATTCTACATTCAGTCATGGCTGATCAACAAAGTGAACATGGAGAAGTAGAAGAGAACCAAAGGGAGGATAGAAAAAGATAGAATAGAGACCAAAGGAGGAATGGGTAAAGAAAGATATTTGCCTTCCCAATATTACATACAGATGGGACAACAAGAGAACCTAAGTCAATCTCTATTTTTGTATTGCCCACCTTCCATGGGAAACCACACGAAGATCCTGATGCTTTTCTCTTTGAATTTGAAGTGGTGTGCCAAGCCTACTTTTACACCACCAATGAACAAAAGCTAAGATTGTTTCCCTCTACTCTTAAAGATGCAACTTTAAGATGGTTCATGGGTCTAGGAGAAAGTGTTTGTAATCGATGGGATGGAGAACATGGATTAAAAGAGCTATTCCTTGAACGATATCAGGATTACTATAGAGTTAGGGATAAGAAAGATGAGCTATTTTGCATGAATAAAAAAGAAGAAGAATATTTGGAGGATTACCTTGAGAGATTTCTATTCGTTGGGTCTAGAGTAAATATAGACCTCGATGAAGAAATCTTAAAAGAACTTTTTCTAAAAGGATTGAAAGAAGATGTCCTTGAGGTTCTAAACCTTATGGAAAAAGGAGATATCCATATTATGACATTTGAGGAGATTGTAAACCTTTGTAGAAACTATTCAAGAAACAAACCTCTAAGGAGTAATAAGTATACATCCAGTGGAGGAGTGACAAGAGCAAAAATTGGAAACATGTTGGAAGGTTTAAAAACTGATTTGTTAAGTACCTTGACTACATCTTTGGATCTAATGGATAGGAAACCAAGAGAATAGGACAATGAAGAAATTTACTATCATAGATGTAGGAAAAAGCACAACCTGAGAGAATGCCCTCTCAACATTACAAACATTTCCAATATTGTTGCTTGTTGTAAAATTTGTGATAAGAATCACAAAACTAAAAACTGCAAATACATCTCCGTTGTTAAAGCTGCCATAAAGGAACCTGAAGTTGAAGAGGCAGAAGATGTTTATTTTGTAGCTCAAATATGGAATGGTCCATTCAATGGACCACCTAATTGGTCAAACCCTAGTTATTCCAACCCGCAAAGGCCTAATCAATGGTCCAATGCACCAAACTGGGCAAATTGGAACTCTTATTCAAATAATCAAGACTGGAACATACCCCCATGGGCCCACTTTATGGCCAATACCTATGGAAGTCCACCTCCATGGAATCAAGGAATGTCAAGTCAAAACATGCCTAGTTGGAATACTAATGGCCAATATAATCAGGGAGGATCTGGTTGGTCTCAAAATCCGTCACAACAATAGAACTTTCAAAACCAATTTAGGGGACAAGCCCCTCAAAATCAGCCTCAAAATAGACTTCTTCCACCTCCAGTTAATAATAATAATCCTCCTAAGCAACCTCCTCTTCCAGCTCAACTAGTCCCTAATCCTAACAACAACAAGAATGTTCAACAAGTCTATGAAACAAGTGAGACGTGTTCTATATCTATGGCACCTTGTCAACAGATTCAATTAAGATCTAGAAAAGTATTGGAAAACAATGTAACTCTCACAGAACTTGATAATCCCATTGAAGAATTGTTTGAAAAGGAGGATAACAATGAGAAGGAAATAGAAAATTCACCAAAAAAAATTCCAACAAAACAACAAGAGATCCAAATTCCTCAAAGGAAGGAAGTAGAGATACCATTTCCTCAAAGACTGGCAATACCAAAAGAACCATCTAAGCCAAATTTTAACTTCCTTCAAGAATTAGAAAATGTTACTATCAAAATCCCTTTATTATAGGCTATCAAGGATATCCCTATCTATTCCAAGCTCATCAAGAACATATGCACAAATTCAGGAAGGAAAAAGAAGAATGAAGCCCAAACTATTCAAGTCATTGGACAATTGTCTAAGATAATAATGGGAGGTAGGTTATTGCCAAAATACATAGATCCTAGAATACCTATACTCATGGTACACATTGGTGACATAGCCTTGCAAAATATTTTGGTCGATTTAGGAGTCGCTATTAATGTCATGACTAAAGAAACAATGGAATATTTAGGGGTACATAAATTACAATCAACTTCTATCATACTCCAACTTGCATATAGGTCTACTATTAAGCCAGAAGGAAAACTAGAAGATGTTATAGTCTCTGTAAGTTCATGGGAATACCCTATAGACTTTATAGTCTTACAACCCAAGAAAAATTTAGGGGGACATCCCTTAATTCTAGGGTACCCATGGCTTGCAATAGCTGATGCTTACATTAGTTGTAGATCAAGAAACATGACTATTTTTGATGGTAAGAATACTAAAGACCTTAGCCTATTCCCTGAATCAACAATAGAAAAATATTTTCCAAAGCAACTATGGTATGATTTCCCTCATGATTTTGATGATATCCAAACCTTATCAATCAATGTTCTGAGTGAACATCTTCAACAAGAAATTGAGGGACCATTACCATTACTATTAGGAAATCAAAAAGAAGATCAAGGTCAAGATAATGGTTGTTCATCTGAATCTATTATGGCCATTAATGAAGCAAGCACAAGTCAGTCTCAACAAATGATACCATATGACTATCACTTAAATATTCTTGAACATGAGATAATGGGGATAGATGCAAACAATAAAAAATGCAAGCAAATAGATATCACACCAGGAAGAACCTTGAATATCAGTGATGAGCTCACAAGCATACAAGAATCACAATTAATAGACGTGCTTAAGAAACATCAATCAACATTTGCATGGAACTACGAGGATATGAAAGGTATACATCCAAATGTTTGTACCCATCACATATTTATCCAAGAAGGATGTTATCTAGTAAGACAACCCCAAAGAAGATTGAATCCAGCTATGAAAGATGTGGTTCAAGAAGAAATCATTAAACTCTTGAAGGCAAGATTTATATATCCAATTTCTGATAGTCAATGGGTGTCACCACTTGTGATAGTCCCTAAAAAGAATGGTAAATGGAGGATTTGTGTGGACTATAGGGAATTAAACAAGGTAACAAAGAAAGACTATTTTCCCTTGTCATTCATTGATCAAGTTCTTGATACCTTGGCTGGAAAGAAATATTTCTACTTTTTGGATGGTTTTAGTGGCTATAATCAAGTTTCCATAGCTGAAGAAGATCAAGAAAAGATAACCTTCACATGTCCAGTAGGCACCTATGCTTATAAAGTCTTACCCTTTAGATTATGCAATGCACCTGCAACTTTTCAAAGAGTTATTTTAGCTATCTTTGCTGATTTAATCAATGAGTGTGTAGAAGTCTATATGGATGACTTCACAGTCTATGGTAATACCTTTGAAGAAACTTTATCAAGCTTACAAAGAGTTCTGGTTAGATGCCAAGAGCAAAACCTCTCTTTGAGTCATGAAAAGTGTTTCATGATGATGAGAGGAGGCATTGTTTTAGGACATTATATATCAGAAGAAGGTGTTAAAGTAGATCCTACAAAGATACAAGCTATTCAATCCCTTCAACCTCCAAAAACACAAACAGAGGTGAGAAGTTTCCTAGGACATGCAGGATACTACCGTAGATTCATTAAAGACTTCAGTAAAATTGTTGCTCCCATGCTTAAGCTCTTAATCAAAGAAAGTGAATTCAATTGGACTGAAGCATGTCAAGAAGCCTTTGAAGTTATAAAAGATAAATTAATTACTGCTCCAATCCTAAGAGGACCAAATTGGGAATTACCATTCCATATACATTGTGATGCTTCGGGTTACGCAATAGGGGTAGTATTGCAATAGATAGAGAAAAAAATACCTTATGCTATCTATTATGTGAGTAAAAACTTGCATGGAGCTGAGCTTAATTACACTATTACTAAAAAATAATTTTTAGTTGTAGTCCATGCTATCAATAAATTCAAACATTACATAACAGGGTATGAAGTATTTGTTCACACTGATCACTCTACCATTAAATACTTAATGAACAAAGCTACAGTAGGAGGTAGAGTGGTTATATGGCTTCTTCTGTTATAGGAGTTTAATGTTACAATCATAGATAAGGTAGGAAAATATAATGTCATTGCAGATCACCTATCTCATATGCAAATATTTGATGATAATGAGTTAATTCTTGATAATTTCCTAGATGAACATTTGTTTGCTCTTTCTATTTTTACCCCTTGGTATGTTGATATTGTAAATTACTTAGTAACAGGGAAAATGCCTCAAAACTATACACCACATGAGCATAGAAAACTAATACGTCAGAGTATCCCTTATATGTGGATTCATGGAGTCTTGTTTAAAACATGTCCTAACCAAATAATTAGGAGATGTGTGCAAGAAGAAGATGTATATGACATCATTCAGGTGGCACATGAAGAACCCTATGGAGGCCATTATGCCACCCAAAGGATAGTTAGTAAAATACTTCAAACTGGTTACTTTTGGCCTACCATGAATAAAGATGTCCATAAATTTGTTGATAGATGTGATGCTTGTCAAAGAGCTAGTAAGCCTACACCTTCAATG
This sequence comes from Wollemia nobilis, assembly GCA_028583015.1. NCBI lineage: Eukaryota > Viridiplantae > Streptophyta > Pinopsida > Araucariales > Araucariaceae > Wollemia > Wollemia nobilis. Next base: position 2,040,725 of record JAQPPZ010002291.1, read on the forward strand.
GAAATGCCTTTGGTTCCGCAAGTAGTGTTTGAACCATTCGAGAAATGGGGAATTGAATTTGTTGGACCAATAGACCCTCCAAGTGTAGGTAATAAACACATACTTGTGTGTACAGACTATGTTACTAAGTGGGCTGAAGTTAAAGCCTTACCACGAGCACAAGTTGAACCAGTAGCTGATTTCCTTTATGAAAATATTATGCAACGCTTTGGAGCACCTAGAGAGTTAGTTTCAGATCATGGAACCCAATTCCTCTCCAAATTAATTGCACATTTTGTTGACATCTATCAAATAAAACATAGGAAAACCTCACCATATCACCCTCAAGCCAATGGACAAGTAGAAGTTACGAACAAAGAACTTGAAAAGATCATTACAAAAACCATAGCTATTAATAGGGGTGATTGGGCTGAGAGATTAAAAGAAGTTGTATGGGCATATAATACAACTTGGAAAACTACCACAAGATTATCACCTTATGAAATGGTCTATGGAAAACAAGCTATCATGCCCATCGAATTTGAGATAGAAACTCTTCGCACAATGGTACAACTTGACATGAATTTGGACCAAGCAAGAAAGCTAGATTGGAAAAGTTAAACATTCTGGATGAAAGGAGACTAGAAGCATTACATAGGACTGAAATAACCCAGCAACAAAGAAAGAAATGGCATGATAAACACATTGTACCATGTACATTTCAATCAGGAGATTGGGCCTTGTTGTTTGACTCTCGTTACCAAGACTTTCAAGGTAAATTGAGGACAAGATGGCTAGGACCCTATGAAATTGAAGAGATATTTGGGAATGGTACAGTCAAACTTAAGCCTATAGATGATTCAACAAGAAAACTACTAGTAAATGGGCATAGGCTTAAACTTTACAAGAAGCCATTATCTAAGGAAGAATTCATACACCACCTTAAGCAACAAGTCGATTTGTAGTGTATCTCTGAACTGCAATCAACAACTATTGAATAATAACTTCTCTCTCATAAAAAAAAGATATTATGCTTCCTTTATTTCATCATGAAGTTTCTATATTTGCAATATTTCTATCTTATTTTCATCAATTTTCAGTCTCAATATTTCAAAAATAGCCCAAAAGGATATTTCTTTAAGAGCTTGTAGGAAAATGACTACCACATGTTGCATAATACCTTGTTTGCTAAATAAAATCTAGGTGTTCTCAATTACTCAACCACCACTAGTGTTTTGAGCAAATTTTCATTGAAATTCAAGCAATATTTTGGTGTTGTAAGATATTCCTAGTCAATCAAGTTTTCTCTTGGACTACGCACATTAGAACATATAAAAACATTGTGAGAATTGGAAAGATTAGTTCATAAGTCACTATTGCCATTGAGTAAAAGGTTTCCCCTGCTTATCCATCTATGCACATGGTCTAGAGTACTAATGAATTGGCAAAAGGACAAGCTCACCCTTCATCCTTGAAAAAAAAAGGAGAAGAATAGTAAGGATAGGATCAAATTCCCATCAAGACTTTGATAGAGTGGTTGGGAATCTGATTCCCCAAAATTATTACTCCACCAAAAAAATAAAAAAAATCCCTTGCTCCTCATCTAATCGAGCAAGTATCCCAAAAGAATCTTCTTGCTTCCTCTAAAAATAAGCAAGAATCCCAAAAAGGCAATAAAAATCCCTTGCTCCTCACAAAATGAGCAAGTATCCCAAGAAAAGTCAAAGAAGGGTAAAAGAGCTTGAATCCCTAGAATTCTTAGTGTCTTGAAAACCATGGGGTGATCCTCATTACAACAATAGGTTGAATGAAACCTGCCTGGAAATAAGGTATCCCTACGCAGTAGCGCTAAGTCTGGACAAGACCTATGGATGCTCACAGATAAGCTAGCTTATTGGCAGAAGTGACCATTGTTTTACTCAATCCTTACTCATAATGGGGAATGAATATTCACTGCACACACAATTGGTCCTTGAGAAGCTTGAAAACATTAGGATGACTTTAACATCATATGGATTTGTGAAATGAATAGATGAAATTGTTTGAAATCACTAGGATGTTTGAGTCTTTGTGAAACAACCCTAGAATATCATAAGCAAGCAAAAGTCAAAAGCAAATTCCTATGAAGGTACCATAGTTCATTTTTATCCTACATAAATGTGGCTTGTATCTCCCAAAACTTTGCATCTCTTAGCAAAAGCCATCAAGATTTCCATTTTTCTAAGTGATTGAAAATATCCCAAGCCTTTGATAGAGATCTATTTTTGTATATATTGATGACTGATATCAAGCTTTATAATTATTTTTCTCTCACTTGGATACTTCTTAATGAAATTCAGGAAGCACAATCACAAAAATAATCATAATAATCCCCCATGAATAAAACTCATTATTATATCATCCACCATAATATAAATAAGACACCCTTCATTTTGTTTTGGCTATATAGCCAAAATTACAGTTTGGGGGGGAGTAAATAAATACATCCGGAGTTCATAATACATTTTGGGGGAAGAATCAGGTAAAAGTATTTTCTTAACCTTAACAACTACAATTTTTGTAGACAACTTCTGTAGATGTCTTCTATAGACAATTTTCGTAGATAGTTTTCATAGATTTATTTCATAGATGTTTTCTGTAGATTTTTTTTGTAGATAGCTAATGTAATAATATTTTGTAAATGCCATCTATATATGGTATTTGTAACACACATCATGAAATATTTCTAAGTGTCAATACTTAAACTAGCCCCAAATATGAGTGACATGTGGCAACCCAAAATATGATAAGATGTGTCAATGCAGAATATAAAAGAAACTTACCAATGATATTTCAAGGGAAGAGAAAAGGTAAATTCATAAATATTTATAAGATTACCCATTGACCACCCTTTGGAATTTGAAGGCTCTTGTATAATATTAAAATTAAAACTCGATATACAATATCAAAGGGCATGTCAAAAGTCTTCCACAAAAATGATGTGTATGATCATGATAATGCCACATAATACAACCTATAAGCAATGATCAATTGAAAGTATATTACATGGATGCCTTCCTTTGAAAAACATGAAAATTGATTACATAAGCCATATCGACTACTAAGGATACATGCACGCAAAGGAAAACAAATACGGCTGCAAACCAATCTTAATAAGTGACACAATGGAAGGAAGGAGTGACATGGCACATATGTGTAAAAGCAATAATTTAAAAAGGAAATTTTTCAGTTGTCGTAAGTGACTAAAGGCACAAGGTATAAAATTATTATAAATATTAATGCCTAACCCTTCCCATGCAATGTGGTGATAAAATTTGCACCAAGAAGGATGTCGACCACCCTAAACCCATCAATGATGATTAACACATGGCTTCATGCAACCAATGATAAACATCACCATGACTAGAAAATATCATATATTGATTAATATTTCATGAAGGATTTCAATGAACAGAAATAAGATTCATGCTCAAACTTTTCCATACTATTTGCAAATGAAGGTGATCACCGAAACATAAGTCTTTACCAGTCAATCAAATGACAGTAGCATGGATCCAAGCCCTAAACCATTGATTAACTTCAAAATGAAGGGCTATGATCAAAAAGGGAAGAATCACGTTAAATATAGAAACTTCCTTAAAACCACCTCCAAAAAAACCCGTAAATTCTTGTTTCAAGATGATATCGATTATTGACACATCGTCACCATGAGCCAATTATGAGAAAAGCCATGGATTAGTATTCATGATCATCGATTAGAATTGAATGGAAGGTTGAGATGGATGCATGAGTAAAACTTCATGCAAAATGAAACAAAAACCTAAAAATCATCTTTTCCTTCCATAGAAGGCCCTGTAAATGTGTCGGAAACACTGCAATTTGAAACAGAGCTGAAACACTATCGAATTTCTTAGTGAAATAAAATTGAAGCCTTAGAATGAATACAAAAGGGGAAAACATTGTAGAAGGATGGGGTTGTGAAGGCAAACATGAGTGAAAAGCAATTTTGAAAACAACGTCGTAGGGTGACAAAAGTTTACCAAAATGAAAGCGACAGGTAAATTTTAAATCATTTCAATTTTATTTTTAGTCATAGAAGACAAGATATTTTAACACCCTAATTATTCTGCTACATATACAACTAGTGTATACTCTTTGGTAGTTTACGCAGAAGGGTAGGATAAATTATAATTACCTCTACCGATGAAAGAAACTTCTAAAAAAATACAAAATTATTTTTACGTTTTGCAAATATTTTCTTTTGAAATGATAAATTTTTATTCTGCAAAAATGTAAAATGGTCTTTGTAAATGAAAAATTTGTGCAGGTCTTTTTAGCTGCTAAAAACAAACTTTGAAACTACCCCCATTAAAATTTTGTCTACCCTTTACCCTAAACCATGCCCCATTCCATGTTCCAAAAGAGAAGTGAACCCCCATCCATGGAAACACAAAACCCCAACGATTTCGTAAAGAAAATATTTCAAAATGTGAGGTGGTGGGATGCCCTCACAAAGTTCCAAGGGCATGACCAAGGGGTTGCAAAACAATTTATCATGAACTGTAACCCTGCAACCATGATCACTCGCATTGGAGATATCCAAATTGCCCTGAATTCTAATGTTATTTTTGAAGTCCTGAGTTTACCTGAAATAGGACTGCCCTATTACAAAAATTCTTCTAAGAGTGTCACCCAATTGGTAGAAAAATTTGGTGAAAAGTGTACCATCATCCGTGACAAGGAGGGATGGATAAAGGGCATTGCTACTTCTACACTTCCTCTTAAGTGGCAGGAAGTTGCCGTCTTAATCATTAATTTTTTCACTCTAGAGGGTCGAATGTCTACCTGTGCAGCCTATCACCTTAGAATGTTGATAAATCTGAAGTTTCCAAATCAGAAAGATTGTATTATCAATTTACCATATTTTTTGCTTCAATCCCTAAAATCTATAGTCGTTCATGTTCAGCCTAAGAATTCTCATGAAGAACCTAAATTTCATTTAATCGCACATCATGGCCTTATCAAATTATTGGTCTTGCAAAAAGCAAATGAAGTTAAAATTTCCTGGGATACAATAGTAGAGGAGTCTAACCTACCGGATTATTCTAAACCCAATAGTGAGTCCCAAGAAAATAGTCCATCTGAGGAGGATCCTGAATCAGAGAGTCAGGAAGAGGAGCCTGAAATCCCAAAATGAAAATGTCGAACCAACACCAAGTCTACTAAATCATCCCAACCTACATAGAAAACTCAGCATAAGAAACCCATTCCTGAAACTCATGACAAAGGAGAAATGTCAGGGCACGAGTCTAATTTACCCACACCTGAGCCAACTATTGAATCTCTATCACATCTTCATATGTAGAATATTGTTTTGTAGATCAAAATTGATAAACTTCAGGAAGATTTCGTAGAGCATTCAAAACTAGTCCAATGAGCTCTTACCCTTTAGATAGACATGATCAAACAAATCTCAGTGGATAGGGTGACGAAACCTGCTGACCCCATCAACCGATCGCCACCTATCGATGCTTCTCCCAATAAAAGTTCCATGATCGATAAGAAACAAAATAAGTCTATCAACTTCAGCAAAATCAACAAGACCATTGACTTTTCCAAGATTCTCGAAGAAGAGAGTTCATTGCCACTTGCCAGTCTGATGCAATAGAATCAACCTCAAGAATCGGGTCCCTCCACCAAAACTAGAACTGCACCAAGAAAATTGGCCCTAAACATCAAGATACCTCCAAAAATTGATGTAGTCATCAATAACATGGTCGCATCTATTGAGAAGCCTCCACCTTCCAAAATGTAGGACACAACATAGGGAGAGGATTCCATTGAGGTAGAGCATATCAAAATAGTTATGGTTGAAACTCCTATCGATGAGCAGAAGGCTAAAGTGTAGGTGCAGAAGGTCAAACATGAATGCAAATTGCCATCAACGTGACCTCCATCATCAAGAATTTCTACCCGATGGACACAAGTTGGATAAACTAAAAAAATTGCTAAAATATTTTCATGATTTTCAGACTTGATATTTGATATTTATATATTATTATTTCTGCAAAATGTTTGAATGTTTCATATCTATAGATATATTTTTTGTGACATATATATATATATATGAGGATGATATTATGGATAGTGTTTGAAATTGCTTGAACAATGCTTAATATTTTATGATTACAGTTTTAGCAGGTTACAGTCATGAAATAATTCTGAAGACTCATTTTTCTTCCTACCAAAAATCATTATGTTATTTTTCTCTTGTAGGAACTGTTATCTAAAAAAGTTGAGAAATATATATTTTTCCAGCAGATGTTTTAATGATTAGATGTTTTGCATTTATTGATGAAATTATTTCTATTACAAGCAACTACAAATCATTATTTTCAGATCTATTTCTGTAATACTTGTGTTGTCATAACAATGATCTTTGGAGACCTAAAATATTTCACTTTCAAACTGCAAAAATTTAATTAGGAACTGTGTGTTGTATCATAATATGTTGGTTTATATTTAGAGTGATTTTTGAGAATGTTCATTTTATTACCTATGATTTTTAGAGCCAAAATCGAATAGACCTATTTGATTGTTTCTGAAAAATAATTGTATTTTCTTGTTTCATGCAATTGTACATTTCTGGAAAAAATGAATATCTCAATTTGTAAAAATCTGGAATATAATATCTGAAATATGTGTAGTGTTTGTGATATTTTATTAAAACCTCATTTTCTCCTTAATGCATGAGGACATGCATACCTCTCAGTTTGGGGGAAAATGATGAGTATTTATTTAGCATGTATTATTTATGATAAATTGTTTAATTTCTACCTTTAAATCATGATTGCAATATATTTTAATGGTTATTTCTGTTTATTCCTATGATTTATCAGTTAAAATGATGGATATGGTTAATCTGACAAATGTATGTATTTCATGCAAAATACACGTAAGTTGTGTATGATTATACAGGAAAGTGTTGAAGAACGTCTTCAGGCATATGATGCAATAGCACAAGCTTCAGATCAGACCCTAGATGTGAGAAGATGGACATAAGGATGATGGATTAAGAAAGCTCTAGACATGGTTACATAATACAGTAGCTGATGACTATTATAGAATACAATAGTTGATGACTGTTACAGAAGATAGTTACTGAAGTATGTTACAAAAGGTAGTTACTGAAGATTGTTATCGAAGAGATATTTTACCAATAGTTACAAAAGAAATTTGACCAAGTCAATTGATCGATGTTGCATGCCACATCAGTGATAGCATGGCATTTTTACACGATAGTACAAAGTATTTCCAGTCAACATGATTAGTTGACTTGTCAAATATTATTCATGAGGATATTATGATTAATAAAGTTGTTGAAAAGTATTTTATAAAGTTGTATAATTAGAATATTGTTAGGTTGTCTAGATTCTGATGCAAGATTGTTATGTCCTTCCCGAGAATAAAGGGGCATATAGTTACGTTGTATATCTTGCAAAATGTTCAAATTAGTATTGTTTTGTTATGTTCGTTCATGTATTGCCACTTGGACCACTTAGGCTATTTATTGAGTCCAAGGAGGATTAGGAAATTGTGTCTGTTTAGAATAATTAGATTATTTTTGTTAAGTACATAGTTGTCGCATTATCAAGTCCACAATGCCACATGGAAAAATACGTGGAAGAGTTATATTCAGAATTGTCCAAGTCATATTATATATTACATAGGAAGACCTTTGAAAAGGTCTAATCATCAATCACCTATCTAATGAAGAAATGTTTGAAGTCTAGCTAATGTCTATACAATTTTTGAGGAAATGCGCCAACATGTACATTTGAACTTCCAGCAATAAAAGCAACACTTTACTTTTTACATATGGTAATTGTATCATTTGTGTTATTTACTGCTTGATTTCTTTTATGTAGTTGTAATTGTAATTTCCCTGCATCCATAGAATATAATAATGTTAGTAGTAAATTATGCATCTTAGTTACTGAGATAAAGTAGTTTAGGGGAGAAAGACTTACACTGTCCTCTAGGAGGTAGGGCCCACTCCTACAGTCAGTCCCTAATCTCTCACCCCTATAATAGGTTAGAAATAGTTAGTACATAAAAATTAACCTTAGAATATAAAATAAATTAAATTGCATTTTCATAAAACATAAAGTAAAAATAGATAATTCAAACTAATTGCACGAGGATCCTCATCAGTAGGTAATTGTTATTAGTTATCCTCATCAATAGATCAAATCATCAATAGGTAAATATCATATTTACTGCATAAATCATAAATTGCACTTTATTTTCATTCCTGCATGATTTAATTTTTGTTCACTATAATCATTATTTTTTTGCACAACCTGAAACTAAAAGAGATCTGAATTAAGCTTAGAATTGATCCCCACGGTACAATCTATACTGGATTCCTACTCTTTAAATCTAACCTTGATTACCCCAGATTGACAAATATTAAATGTAAGCTATTACAGCCGATCATAGAGGTTAAGTATTGGAGTTCTTGATATGGCACATGGATAATATTATCATGTTTCTAACACTTATTACATATTTTTACTTAATCATAGGAGTACTCAATAGAAAGTGAATAATAGCTCATCTAGAGGATTTTCTTGGGGATAGCATTTCTATTGAAGTGGCCACTACATGATCCATCATGGGCTTTTATGATGTCTAAATAGGCTTAATTTTTATTGATGCATCTAATTAGAATGTGATCAAAGGAGTTCTGGTACAAAATGTTGTTGATGATGACATAACAATAGGAACACTACCTCAAACACTTGCATTCATTTCAATTCAAACCTTTGCAGAAGGTGTTGTCCTTAAAAATTCAAAGATATCCTTATACCAATGATTAGGAGGGGAATATGCTTCAATAGCAAATACCTTTAAATGAATTTGACTACATTCTAAAGTAACATACTCCTTAAACTATTGTAGGATGATTGTATCCTACTCATCATCCAAGTTTAGAGGGATAAGGAAAGCGACTATGGCCATAGAATTAGAATGACAATTGCTAGATCCTAAAATGGTGTTAATGGTGATTTTGTCAAAGGTTACAATTATATTATCACTAGTATATTTATAAGGTCTAATATTCTCACATTTTTTTCTAATAGAAAATTTTGACCTAATTGACCAACAACTAAAAATATCCAAATATGGAAAAGGTCCTAACTTTTAAATATAAATATATGAGCAACCCAAAGATAAAGGTCTTGTATTTCATCATATTATTAGTGTAGAATAGCTACAACTTGAAAGATAAAAGGATAAGCTATTTTTGAGGAGTAACATAGATGAATCCTACCCCTACTTCTTTAACCCATTGAGCACCATCAATGTACATGATCCAAGAGTAATGGTTTAACTTTCAATTCAAAGAATGATTCATCTAGAAAATCTACCACTAAAGTATGGTTCACTTGCGAGAGAATAGTTTCTAATTGATTTATTACAACCTAACCTTTCATAGATTTTTGTCTAATGAACTTGAGAATGTACTCATGAAAAAATGATCCTTTTAACAATTTATATTGAGATACATAGTTTAGTCATAAGATATCATAAGGATTTGATCCTTGTAATGACACATGTTTTATTATTGAGAATGTAGTGTAAAAGCTTTCAAAAAGAGCACTATATAAAATAAAATATTTTCTTATGGGTATAAAAAAATTTATAATTAACTAAATTCCTACTATTGTAATAGATGGCTTATTCTCTATGCTAGTTGTCATACTATGCCAACATAGCCCCTAAGATATGGTGCATCAGTGATACATATAATTACAAAAATTTAGATGGATTAGAATATATGAGGATAGGAGAAGCCAAGATATAGGAATTTAGACTGTTAAAATACACTTGAAACTTTGCATCCCATATATATTCAAATATCATTTCTAAAATTTTGGAGGAAAGTTTATACTTGTTAGCTAGTTGGGAGATGAATCTAGTCATAGATTAGAGTTTCCCTTGGAATATCTATATTTAGGTTCATGTTTGAGGGGGTAATATTTATCAATATCTATTTCAATACCATACTAGGATATAATAAATCCCAAAAATTTACCTGATGTAACCCAAAATATACATCTTTGAGGTTTTAGGTGTACCTTGTATTCCCTCAACTATTTGATGATGTGTCTTAAGTCACAAACATGATTCTCCCAATTTAGATACCAATAGAGAATATAGTCAACCTAATATTCCATATTTTCATGCATCATCATGGAATATATACATTATTTCCCTTTGATAAGTTGTTCCTACATTATTTATACCAAAGGGCATAATCTAATAACAAAAGGTTCTCCAAGGGCAGTGAAAATAGTCTTACACTAGTATTTGAGGGTGATTCAAATTTGGTTGTACCACAAGAAACCATCAATTAGAAAATATATTTTGTAACTCATGACACAATTGAAAAGCACTTTGATGTTGGGAATATAGAAGTCATCTTTGGGACATGCTTTTTTGAGAAGTTAGTAAAAAATCTAAAACTACCCTCCTTTTTGGCCATAGGGGAACTATTAGATATTAATTATAATTAATCAATTGATTTGATAAATTTGACATCAAGTAATTTTTTAAGATTCTCTTTGACAAGAAATATGACTCTAGGATGCATTTTTTATAGTTTTTTCTTAACATATTTGGCATCTAGTCTGATGATTAGATGATGGACAACTTAAGAGGTATCGAGTCTTGGCATGCAAACATAGGACTAGGTAAATATGTTAATAAAATATATAAAAGGCTTGATGTATTCTTCACATTAAACTTAGATTAAGACATTCCCTAGCTTGAGGAGTTTGGGATTGTTATGAGTCATATTATTAGTGTTAATGGTTTCCTCAATTAGGATGTGATATTCATTCTCTAATTTATGGGGAGCAAGTAACTCCAAAAATTTTAAGGTCTATGGGATCTAGAGACACTTGAATGAGATTATATGACCATGAAACAATAATATTAAGAATTTGGAGAAAATATCCTCTAAAAAAAATGTTGTTTTGAAGAATATAATTAGAGGGATCATCTTGAGGAGGATTATGAAGAATTTTCTTTGTGTCATAGTATCTTTCATTGATGATAATTGCAAGATAATTTATGGTGAATAAATTCAAATTGGAAAAAATATAAAATCCAAGGGATTAGAAAATATAAGGAGTAAGGGCTCTCCATATTCCTCATCTCAATCAAATCCATTTAAAGAAATATTGTCATCATGAGACTCCCAAAAGAAAATGTTGGATTCACCATCATTGTTTGAAAAAAATAAAGTAGAAAGAGGCTCACTATGGATAGAGACATATCCTATCCCATAGAAACCCATACAATATTCAATCTCTAAGGTATATTTAATGGTATTTTCATAATGGCCTAGTCCTTTACCTTGGTATTCTATATTACAAAGCATCTAATTAGCTATGAGATGTAGGTTGGACAAGTAGCATGAGGCATATTGTCATTTGATTGGGTGAGAATTACTATGATAAATTTTTTCATCATTAGTAGTTCCAACATAACAAAGAAATAACTTCCTATTTGTACCATTTTACCCTTTCTATATGACAAGCCTATAGTTTTGGGAGAAAGTGGGAGATTGAATGGGTCCAAAAGTGGTTAATTATTAAAATTAACTTGATTAACATTTTGAATTTCTGTTTGATTATCATTTTGAACTTCTAATTGGACATTATTGTTTATGTTGGTTTGGTTAGACTTGATCTTATTTTTGAGTGTTAAGTTGATTAGTTTGAGGGATTAAATCTAATAACTTGAATGCAACATTGATAGGAGGTTAAAAGAGGAGGGAGATCAAAAAGAAGTTGAGTAGGATGAATTGAGGGATGGGAAAAGTTAAAATTTCGAATTTTGATATCAACCACTTGAAAATAAACAAAGAATTTGGGGTTAGATGGAATGTGATACATTTTCCCCTTGTATTCATATTAAAATATCAATGAAGAGTAGAAAGTATGATCATCATCACATGGATTTAATGTCTACCAATAAGTATGTTGTAAGTCAATTTGCAACGCATGGCATAAAAAAGGGTGTTGAGAATATAGGGACCAAATTTTAGAGGTAATACTATGGTGCTACAAGCCTTGCACTTTTCATTGACGAATGTCTTAATGACAACATCAGATTTTTTCAAATCTTGTTTACTTAGTCCATAATTTCTAATGAATTTTAGATTGTCAATTTTTATGGTTGAGCCATTATCAACAATAATTTTATTGATAAGCATGTCATCAGTGTATCATGTTAAGTAAAGAGGGAGTTCTCTAACTATATATGTAGATGAACTATCATCAATGTAGAATGATATTATTATGTGATTAACCCCAAGAGACCTTGCCATGTTAGTGAGGTCATCAAGGTTTAAATCTTGAGGCATAACTTGTTTTCTCAAGAGTTTTAGCAACATCTCTTTGTGCATCACAAATGTTATAATAATATTAAGAAGTGATATTTTGGTGGGGTTACTTTTGAGTTGCTAGCAAAGAATGAAAGTACCTTTGTATTTGTTTTAAGATAGTATAATTAATGGTGGTCCTCTAGAGGAAGAAGTGTGTTTAAAATGAAGGACCAAATGGTGTTTGTGCAATTGATTATTATTTTATTTTATTATGATAGCACTAATGGAATAGTATTGAATCACTCCTATAATTTTATTTGGATGTGGGATAGCTCTATATTGGATACTATTTTCTACCTTATGTTTATGATTGGTAAGTGAATCTTATAAGATACCAAGGTCTTGTTTAGAAGAGGAAGGTTGTGATTTGGAGCCACCAAAGACAACTTGACCATCATTTATCAGGTCCTAGATACGATTTATAATGGTACTTATTGGCATCATGGCCATTGACCCAATGAAAGGTGCATTACTTCTTAGGCTATAACCATGGGATATTTTCATTTTAAGATATATGTGCTTAATGGGTGGGATATGTATCAATTTTACTTAAAGAAGATGTTTGAGAAAGTTTGTAGGGATTTTTTCAAGTTGGATAAAATTTCTCTTGGGTTTTTATTGTTGAAAATTTCATATAACAAGTTTTTGAAAGGTTATTGTAATAATCATGTCGTTGACCTAGATAAAGTCAAAAAATCCATTGCCTATAGCATATTTTTTTTTTAAATGGCCTTTTTAGTGGGAGGGAGACTTGTATTTCTCCTTATTTTTTTTTTAATTTCTCCTTTTTGGAAGGGTAATTTATGCCCTCAGCCATATCTGTGGTGTCCTAAAAAAATATGTTAGATGCCTTTAGATATAAATCCAACTACTCATGGAGGTTTCCTATAAGGATGTATAAAATATTTTTGTGGGGAAGCATATTGAGGTCTCCACAAGAAGTTTCACCACCTATCTAAGTATTCTAAAAAAATCTCATCCTTGTATTGTTTCAACTTATAAAGGTCACTAATTATGAACTATTCTTCAATATGAACCAAAAATTGCTAAACAAACATTTTAGGTAGGACATTAAAGAATTTTTAGACATGTCTTGATATCTAGTAATACAATTCCAATGCAAGAACACTAAGGATTTTAGTTTTAAGAAGCAACATCTCATTATGTTAGTACCCCATCCTAACATTACTATATAATATGTTGTAATGTGTATATGGTACTTGGGGCACCTAAAAATATGGGGCCATATGATATAATCATGATAAAATATGTAAATATTTCTTTATTAGAATCATCTAGCTTGAGTGCACACTTGCATATGTAATGGACCCTTGAGTACTAGGGTTAGGGTTAATGGGAGCATTTATAAAGGCAAGGGAATAGATGAAATGCATCAAATATTTTTCATATTGTATTTAATATCTACTTATAAGGAGGTTTATCCCTCAAAGTGCCTAGCAATTCAATATTTTTATTCTATTGATTAATAAAGCTGCTACATTTTCATTTCATATTGCACTATTTCTATTTTTATTTCATTAATTTGGATATTTATTGTAATATTTATGTGTATGTGTTTAATTTAATTATAAGGTTCCTAACAATTGGTATTAGAGAAACTTTTAGGGCCACATTTATACTATAGTCATAACAATTAATGTCTTCTCACCTATTCATATTAGGTATACTTTCTTGTTATTTTTGTTCTTTTTCTAAATACCTTCCAAAAAGTCTAGTTAATTTTTTTCTCTATTTAAGTGTATTAGGTTAGAAATATTGTGTCAAAGGTTTTCAAATATCATAGAGGATCTATCACTACTGGCTAAGCTATATTACCCATAAAGCATCTAGTGAATTTAGGGGTGATAAAAACCTAATACATAGCCCTTAGATAACCCCCATATATAATGAAAAGCTCCCACATACCCTTGAGTATATAGAAAGAGCACCCTAGGATTAGGAGAAACCTTTATCCATAGGAAAATTTTAACTGATTGATTTCTTTGGTGCACCAAAACATAGCATACCAAGAAGTTACTCTTAGAGTATACTTAGAAATGAATAGTATAGCTATGGGTACATTGGAACCCTCTATAGTTATATCTTTGAGATATTGAGTTAGCCACTAATTATGACTAAGGAAGTATATTAGAGATCCCATGAAAGCAAAAACACCTTGGTCTATATTGTCCTTATTCATTGTTTTAGTCATTTATCAACCTTGTATAATGCTAACAAAGACTTGAACATACTCAAGAGACTAAAATCATCATATATTGATGATATAGTAATACTTCTTGATAGCTGTTGGTCACAAATCTGCCACAGGAAAGGATTTTGTGCGTGTACGCACCCTAGACTTGGCCAACATTGAAATGCTGAGAGAAAGAGAAGTCTCCCAGGCCAATCTCCAGAGAGGGCTAGCTCCCAAACTACTCTAAACTGGTTTTGAAGATAAGGATGTAGGAAAGAAATGGGAAAATGCGAAAAGAGAGGGAAATAACAGAAAGGGATGGAAATATGGCCACATGCCAAAGTGTATAATTTGGGGTAGACTAACAACAAGAATTCCACCAAGTTTTATAATAGAATCTAATAAAAGGAAAGCAGCAGAATTAAACTCACACCTTTGTAGAGATAACCCCCAGATCGCATTCCAAAATCTACTCACTAACTAGCAACGTTTGAATCCAGAATGTAGAATTCAAAACTTAATAGCAAGAACATGAGCATAAACAAAAATGACTTTAAAACCAGAAGGAAATCACACACATAAGAATGCTTGCAAAGTTTAGAAGCCAAGTCTCTTCTATTGATGTAGAGAACTTAGAGAGTTTTCTTGCAAAATGTCTAACCTACTTTCTTTTAGATATACATGAATATTTATAGAGGTCTTCCCTCTCTCTTTTGCATCATAGCATTTAAAACATCAAACAGATTTTGAAGAGGCGATCCACAAAATGTGCACTTGAAAGGAGAAACAATCCCCCTTAATCTGCCTCGGAGAAATCACACATTAAATGACCATTATCAGGGCAAGCCGGAAGTTGTTAGGAGATCACGAACAAGAACTTTTAATGTTGGAGGTGTCTTTAATTTTGGTGGCATCGAAAACTGCCTCATGTTCTTCTATCTTGCGCACATCGATAATCAGCAACATTTAATCTTGAAGCTTCTTTGACCACGATCTCAAAATCAGTTGGAGAGATTTTATTTGATCCTTATCTTCTCCTCACGTTCTCCTATGTAGACAGAACTGTATCAGGCCTTTGTTTTGCTTCTGTTGCAAAAATGAGACAGGTCATGAAAATGTGACATGTCATGAAATCGTGACACTTTTACCTTACTGCTTTCTCTTCTTGCCACCAATCGTGAAAATGTGACATGTCATGAAATCGTGACATCTTCTCTCCGTCTGCCTTCTTCGCTGCTCCAAGTCGTGAAAACTCACCATGTCACGAAATCGTGACATCTTCTTCCTGCTGGCTCCTTTGGTTGTTTTAGCCATGAAAACACGACAGGTCACAAAAATGCGACATGTCGCGATATAGCAACATTTTCTTCTATGCTTGCACTTTTCGGCTTTGGACTCCATGAAACCGCAACAGGTCACGAAAACGTGACATGTCACGATATCACGACAACTTCTGTGCTTAGATTTTTTTTGGTATGGACACCATGAAAATGGGACAGGTCATGATTTCGAGACATGTCGTGATATCGCGACAGTTTTCACCTGCTCTTCTTGAACACAAAACTTGTTAAGTGTCTCTACAATGTGTGCATTCTTTTGTATGAACAACAAAAAAACAATGTGGCAAAAATGCCAACAATAGCCTAAAATAAACTATTGGTGAACGTAATTGTATGATATAAGACAATTGGAATCTAGTTAGGGATAGTAATAGACAATATCAGGAAAAATTAAATAGTAACAAGGAAGTTTTTAGAATAGGTAGTTTTTAGGTGATAGTTTAAAAAGGAAGAAAATACCATTTTAAGAAAAGAAAATACCTAGAAAAAAACTAAACAAAAGTATATCGTGCCAAAAAACATTAATTTGAGACCTATTCCATTGCGATTATCTCATCACACTGATCATTTTGGCATATAGCACACATGATATTTTTTTGGGAGTCTAAAGATAATAATTTTAAGGTACAATCCATTTTGATCATCTTTTTGAGTTGATCATTTTTATCTACATCACCTATAAGCATTTTTAGAAGGCCCAATTCATAAAAATATGGTTGTAGGTACTAGAGGTGCACACATGGAAGACACATTAGCTAACATAAGCAAGAAATTGTGTACACTAATGAGCCAAATGAATAAGCTAAAAGAAATCTTGTGTTACTTGTTCCAAAAAACCAAGCAACATAAAATAGGCTAAAGGAAATTAGTTTCTTAGAAGGCATGGATCATGCATATAGATCACTGAGTAATAAGGATTTAAATTCTAAGACAAGCAGTTAAGAGGGAAGACCACATAATAATTTATCCAATAATAGTACATATAAGATGCCCAAATTAGATTTTTAAAAATTTGATGGTCAAGACCTTGAAATTGGTTATGTAGGGCCAAGTAGTATTTTCTCTCCATGAAGTTCCTTAAAGCTTGACTCACAAGTTCTCAAATTTATTACTTCAATGATATTAGTGGAAAACACATACATAGCTAGATCTTTCTTGGGAAGAATGTGTTGAACATTTGCTCACTTAATTCAAACACAATGAGTATGAGGACTTCATAGGAGCCCTCACCATATTGAGTCAAACTATAATGGTCCAATGCTATCAAAAGTAGTTTGAGAAATTGGTAAACCACATTAGGGCCTTAGGTGATGATTTTATCAAATTTTATTTCCTTAGTGGACTAAAGGAATAAATTCAAGCAAAAGTACAAATGTTCAAACCACATACCTTGATAATAGGTTTGGCTAGATTAGTACAAAATAAATCTAGTTCTCAAAGGTGCACAACTAAGTTTGCATAAACTTGACCTCCACCTCCATCGTAGTTTACATAGAATCCTACCCAAAAATATCCCACAATTAAGTGTCTAAATCTAGAAGATATGTAATATTACTGGTAACAAGAACTATGTTATAATTATGATGAGAAATTTTTCCCAAGCCACAATGTGTATAACAAAATTTTGTTTTCTTTATATGGATGAATATTCAACTAAGAATCCTAAAGAATAATAAGAGAACTAAGAGGAAGAGCACAATAATGAGCCCAAAGCACAAGAGGAACCCTATAAAAAACATTTAGTGCACACTCTAGTAGGAATATCTATTACCCAAACCATGAAGGTTATAGGATATTTCAAAGGTCAAATAATAATAATCCTTATTAACTCTGGTAGCATGCACAATTTTGTTTATCTTTGAGTAGCAAAAATGGAAAATTGCTATATAAATTCATATAGTTCCTTTGAAGTCGTGATATCCAATGGAGGAATTGTGTCATGTAATATAAAATGTACAAATATCAAGGTGCATACGGGAGAATATAACCTTAATTCTACTATGTTTACACTTATCTTAGGAGGATGTGATGTTGTATTTGGGACATAGTAGCTTAGAATTTTAGGTCTAGTAATATAGGAATTTTCTGAATTATGGATGAAATTTAGACAATAGGGAATGTAATATACTCTCTAGGGAATGAGTGTAGGTGCTACCAATCTCATTTCATCTCATTCAATGGAGAAGCTTTTGATGAGTGTCATTAATTATCTCATTTTAATCTTATCAAACTAAGGTGGTATCCTAAGGTTGTACGTGTTAGAGGTCTACGGATTGTGTTTTGGGATATGGGCTTACTTAGGTTAAATTTATAAAAATAGGATATTAAAACATCTTTCAATATTCTTAAATAAAACACATTGAATTCCATACTTTTCTAATGAAGGAAATATTAGAATTAACTATAATCTATGTGCTGGGAATAAATTGAATAACAATCCTTACTAAATAGAAGGAAACTAAGCAATAGTAAACTAAAATAAAACAAAATACATTGCTGAAATAAATTATATTTTAGCATAAATCTCAATGTAATAATTAGACTATAGTAGAAACAAAAAATTTCAAGAAAGTAAACTAAATCAGATTAAAAAAATTTAACTAGAACAAATTCAAATTGAAATAAAACTTATTAATCACTCTTAACATAAAGAAATGCCATTTTTTTTAGTAGAATAATTAATAGGAAAAAACTAATGAAGAAAAATTGCAACTATGATATAAGTCCTACTATTCTAGAGAGTGACTCCTTGCTCGTAGGTTTAGCAGGAGGTAGAAGATTCAACAACAAAAACTAATCTATGAAGTTAAAGTCATGCATGCAATATGACAAAATATTTCCAAGTCAAGACATATTTTTAAAGTTAATTCCTTATTCCAAATTCCATTTGACCTTTGCCCCTTAGGCATACATAATTATTTTTAGACAATATTCTAAGTATTTAGCTTGATAATAGGATTTGTTCTAGAAAAATTCTATCCACTAATTTATTAATATTGGCCTACATTTTTCAATTATCCAATGAGATTGCAATAACAAATCTGATTGGATATTATGTACAAATAATTTATTCATTTTAAATAGTAAATCATTCCTCTATGGATTGACTACAACTTATCATTTTCAACATATTTTCTTGCTTTTGATTTGTGCATGCAATTGAGTTTATTCCAACACTACATGAAATTAGCAATTCCAATGCTTTCACTAGTCAACACTTTCAATGTGCAATTAGAAAAATTATTATAATAGTAAGCATGGTCAACTTTAGAATGAATCATGTGGTAAATGACTTGCATTATGCCTTTGAAGAGGGTTTATTGTTACTTAATCATCACATATTGTGCACAACTATTCTAGAGCAAACTCAATGTCTCACTATTCTAATGCATGAGTTAATCAAGTGCATAGTTGGTGCATATATTATTTGGGTGTATAGCTAGCACCTAGATTACTCCGACCCTTCCATTAGTCTAGTACAACAAATCAACATAAAAGGTTCTAGAACAATAATTCACAAGGTATTTTACCACCATTGGTTTGATCATAGAGTCTTGCAAATTTATTAATATAATACAAAAAAATATTTTAGAATAGATAAATAGAACATCCTCTTTTATTTACTATATCCATTGCTAATATCAACATAAATATAGATTAATACTTGGCATATAATTATATTGATTAATAAAAAATAGATTAAAAAAGGTGTTAGGATGCTAAAAATAAAGTACTTTTATAGCTTCATCACTCTTCTCCACTAATTCTAATGCATTTACTCATGAATTTTGCATTTCCAAGGTTGCATTTATGTCTAACTCCTTATTAAGATCATCCTAAAAAAATTCTTCTCTAGAGTGGTATCCTTTATTTCTTTGGATTTGTAGTAACTAATGCCTAAATTGAGACTCTTCTTATGGCCAAGTTTCATGATAGGGTGGGACAAGGGGAAAAATAGTAGGTGGCTAAAATTTAAGTCCTATACATTCATATTTCAATACCAAAATCACCTCTATAATGAGAATTTTCCTTTTGTGGGACCACATTAAATTTTTGGTGAAATTGGCTCCTTCCTTTTCAAACTAACATTTCAACCCACCTTGTCTACATGCAACTCAGGCTTTGTCCAAATTTTCTCTATAGAAGTTCTTAAAATATATCAAGAATGCATTTATTTTATGAATGTACCATTTCTTAATACTTACATTTCCTATTAAAGAGTAGTGTGCACTACTAAGGCCTTTTGGATTGAACTAGTCAGTTTGTAGTAAGGAGCCAATTCCCACTTCATTATTTCTATACTATTGCAATCTTTCTTTCCAATGAATATAACTATAATAGGTAGAAGTAAATTCTCTCAATTGAACATCCTCAACATAGATATAGAGAAGAAACTATACATCATTATAAAGTGCAAACTTATGTAGATAAAATTCACATAATAAATCCTTATACTTTACTAGAATACGTAGAAAAGTTTTAACAAATTTAAATCAAAAGGAAAATTAGAGCAAATTCTCAATTACTACCACCTACAATACTATTATTTTAAAATAAACTATAAATATTGCAAGGTTATCTACATTCAACCAATTTTTTTTTAATATGGTATTTATCCCTCAATTTGGCCTTAAGACTAGTGATTTCCTCAGCCTACATTTTTTCTACTCCTCCAAAATTTTGATTGTCATAAGGTGTTGTTCCAAATAATTATATTGTCTCATCCATATAGAGATACCTATATTATGGTTAGAAATGGTAAGCATACCCTAAGAAATAACAACAATTGGTCTTGGGATTTCCAATGATTCAACCTATGTCCCCCTTTCCACTAGTGGTTCTATATATATTGTCTCCATAATAACCTATTTAATAAATACCATTAGCTTTGTCTTATATGAATCCAATGTGTCATGCCATTCTAGAACTCCTAGTAATATAGTACTTTTCTTCGATACCCATTCTAGCATTCCTTGGTCTATAACCTATTATAATGTATTTCATTCCTATGTTTTTTCTAGTGCGCTGTAATCTAGGAACCATTTTTGTGCTCACTCTAGTGTACATTCTACTTGTGTAGAATTTTATTGAACTTCCATTGATGTTTTTCCTTCCCTTTACAAAAAATATTGTTCTAAGGTAGTAGACCCCAAATTATCTAAAAAAATTAGGGCCAAATGGAGTTTGATCCTACTTTTGAATCTCATGATCATTATTAAGTTTAGAAGCCAACTTCAACAAGATGTCTACTATACCTAAACTAGGACTTTAATTGAAAGGGGTATTTTCCATAGAATTACTTTTTAGATCACCAATTTATTGCAACAATTGAGATATATACCTTTATTTTTCTTGGGTTTTTGATTGGCCCTTGTATATCCACTATTGTTATGACTTAATAATTGTGTTGGCATGTGTAGTGGTCAATTGATACAAAAATTTAACTTCCTTCTTAGAAATATCTATGTTTGGTTCTTCATACAATATTAGAGGCTCCTATGAAAGATTATTTTTAGTAGTGTCCTACTGGTTTGATTAAAAGTCAATATTATCTAATGTGGGCCTCAAATATTCTTCTACTACACCTAAAGAATTATTGTCAATTTATGGTAGCTCTTATGATCCAATAGGAATTTTTAGAGTCTGCTCATCATCATCATCATTAATAACTATATTTTACCTCTTCCACATTCAATTGGTAGATATCTCCAGTGCTTTCTCTAGAGAAGTTGTGGCCTATATTTATTTGTCTCCTTAGTTGGGGTTGCTC
This sequence comes from Wollemia nobilis, assembly GCA_028583015.1. Classification (NCBI taxonomy): domain Eukaryota; kingdom Viridiplantae; phylum Streptophyta; class Pinopsida; order Araucariales; family Araucariaceae; genus Wollemia; species Wollemia nobilis. Next base: position 2,062,468 of record JAQPPZ010002291.1, read on the forward strand.
TTCACTATTGGAGATAATTTTAAGAGGTTCTACTACTTTATTTTGTGTGTTGAATTGCTTTGATGCTTCATCCTTTTGTTTCTTTATTAAACCAAAAGATCACCTTCTGTCATTGATCCTTGGTTTAGATAAATTCATAAATGGAGTAGAAATTCCTATTTATTTAATTTTTATTATAGCCTTGTGTTGCTTCATTTTACTCCTATAATGCTTCCCTCAACTGGTGCAAACTCTTTAGGTACAAGAATGGATTCTTCTGGTACAAATGTAAACTCTAACATAGGGGTTTCCTCATGCACAAGAATTTTTGCCTATGCAAATATTTTCTTCATAACCACAATGGATTATTAAAGAACATAGGCTTATACTGAGAGGGGGGGTGAACAGTATAAGATCAAATTTTACTTTTCTTTCCCAAATAATATTATCCAATATTATCAATGGCAATATCAATAGCAGTAATCAAAGCAATGCATAAATAATAACACACAAGAGAGACACCAATTTAATGTGGTTCACCCAATATGGGCTACTCCATGGAGAAAATATTTCCACTATATTTTCTCAACAAATATCTTGGGAATCAATTCCCTATTACAATGTTTATGGACCTCTATACAAAGGAGACATAAATCCCCTATGATATGATTTTTGGATCTCTTTCCACAGGAGAACTCTTTACCCTTTTATCTAGTTCATGGAACTTGATCTAGGAGAACTCTATCTCCTCAACTAGTTTGTGGATATCTCTCAATAGAAGAAATCTACCTTCACAACTGGTTCATGGATCACCCTCCACAAGAAAACTCTTTCCCCTTGATCTGGTTCTATGGAAACCACTCCACTCTATTCTAGTTTTGTGGATCTCTATCCAAAGGATAACTATTTCCCCTTCTACTCTAGTTGGTGATCTTCTAGAAGACTTTTGCCCCCACTGCTCTAGCTTATGTATCTCTCTCCACATGATACCTATGCCCCCACTACACTGGCTAATGGATATCTATCCACTAGAGACTGCTATATTATTTACTCTATCACCTCCAAAGTTTACTCTCAACTCTATCTCAAACATACACCAAAATCCATCTCAAATATATCCCCAAGACTTAACACAAAGCTTAATCAAATCACCTATGCTTAGATCTACCCCAAGACTTGACACAAAGCTTGAAAAAATAACCAATCAAATATGCTTATATCTTCCCTAAGCCTTAACACAAATCTTGAAAATCAACAATCAAATACTCTCTCAAGTCTTCATAATACTTGCTCAAATATGCCTTCAAGTCTTCTCAAAAGACTTGCTCAAATCTACCTTCAAGTCTTCTCAAAAGACTTGATCAAATTTGTCCTCAAGTCTTCTCAAAAGACTTGCTTCAATCTTCTCACAATATTCTCATAATTTTGTCCTCAAGACTTCTCAAAGACTTACTCAAGTCTATCCTCAATAATTATCAAAGACTTGCTCAAATATATCCTCAATACTTATTAAAGACTTGTTCAAATATGCCCTCAATGCTTCTATCAAAACCTGCTCTAAAACATTCTCAAAATAGCTCACAAGATATGCTCAATCAATTCTCAAATCTTGCACACAATGCTATCAAATGCTTTATCTAATATTCAAAGTAATTCCTTTAAATTGAAGCAGTTTAGACATATTCTATCAAAATTCTTTAACCTCTAGAACATATAGATAATAATATGCACTTGCAAATAGCTCAATATGTTCTACTCAATCATTAAATCTGACACTTTCACAAATCTTATTTCTAATGTTTACACAATTACTTTCAATATCACTCAAGACCAATGCTCAAAAACTTCACACATACGTTCAACCAATAAAGCACAATTGGCTCACAAACCCTAAACAATTATTTTCCAACTTCTTTCAACAAAGAGAAAATGTAGATCTCAACACTTAACTCAAACATTTCCAATAATGCTTATCAAACAATCCTTTTCACTCCACCTTATGTTTCAGAAAAAATCATTCAAAAAAACACCTTAAATGAGGAATGATATGCCCATACCTTTTTGCTTGCTCTTATGGAGATATGCCTTAAAAAATATGTCTCACAAACAATACCTTTTGCAACTATAAAAGGTTAGCACAACACTTCTTTATGAGTTAGCAATCTTTCAACATGTGTGCCCAATTAAATTTCACACCAACACTCTTGGTTTCTCAAACTATAATATCAAATCATAAAATCAAACCCTTCAAAATATTTAGCAAAACTACAAACAATCAAAATATTTCATACACCTTTTAACTCCCTCTTAACTTCTAAACACATTCACAACAAATTTATCAAAAATCCTTATCAAAGTCACTTTTAGAAATATCTCGTTATAATTTTCTTCAAAAATAAATGCATGTAATAATAAAAAAAACTTCCCATATATCTCCCAAATCCAACAATACTCACAATAATCAATTAAACCACATGCACCTAACCTCAACCTTAGAAAGTGCTCACAATAATCAATTAAACCACATGCACCTAACCTCAACCTTAGAAAGTGCTCACAATAATCAATTAAACCACATGCACCTAACCTCAACCTTAGAAAGTGCTCACAATAATCAATTAAACTACATGTGCCTAAACTCAACCTTAGAAAGTGCTCACAATAATCAATTAAACCACATGTGCCTAACCTCAACCTTAGCAATTACCAAACTCAATTAGTTCTTACCAAAAAATATTGTCGTGGAGATATGAACACAGTGTCTGTCACCTGCAAACGCACTAGAACCCCTTTGGCTGCTGCTAGGCCAACCACCCATATAGGTTCAAATACCATAATGTTCTATCTAAGCACTTCTAACTCTTATCATCAAAAAAATGAGAAAAATATTACCACCAGTATTCGAATGTAGGATCTTCCATCCACCAGTGCCTTAGCACCCTATGGGCTACCACTAGGCCAATCGTCCACACAAGGACCAAATACCACAATGCACTATCTAACCACTACTCACCCTTCTTTACTAGCAAAACAAATAAACTACAACTATTGGGAATCAAACACAGGATCTGCTATCCACCAGTGCCTTAACACTTCCAAGCCTGCCACTAGGCCAACCGCGTAGTTGGTTATAGGGGCATACGACCTTATCTCTTTATTCATCCACATTTTTTCTTTTGTTTTTCAAACTAAAAAACTTTCATCCACCTTGCTCATGAGAATTTGCATAAATAATTAACATTAATCACTCACAACATGCATAAAAAAAATATCCTTTGGCCTCCAAACTTTATCATATAAATACCAATTTGTCTCCATGCTAGTACATCAGCGAAGTTCAATAGTTTAAAAATTATTCTTGGTGCCAAACCCATGTAGGTTATAAATCATTATAATATAAATATTATAATTATTTTATAATTAACCTTAGGATTTATCTTAACAAATTTAATATTATAATAATAAATATTATAATATTATTTCCTTTGGGCCTAGGTATTTCCTTCCTTCAAGATATTTAGACAATATTTTGGCCAATATTATGGAGCTTTATACCAAATCTCTTGGGATTAAAATAATTTTTTTTACCATATTTTTATCAATTCCCTTCCAATAATATGAGCTAACTTTTGACATCAATGACAACATAATTACTCAAAATTTCCAAAAAATATCCCCCTTTGTCATTTATGGAAATCCTTTTCTAAAACTTCCTTTTCCAAACCATTTAATTCCAAATCTGCTCCACCTAAGAAATTGCTCTTCCTAACTAAATGCTCTCTGCGTTACTCAAATATCTCCCCCTTTGACATCAATGGAAAAGGGACTCTTTTGGGGCTAAATATAATACTCTTAGCATAGCCCCCTCACCACATCCTCTCTTTGATGCGATTAATTTTGGGATGGGAGTAAAACTACTTCCAGCATTGTTCCTTTCCTTTGTCAACCTTCTTTCTCAACATACCCTTTTGATCCTTTTGAGTGTCCCTATTTCTTATTGTCTCTAGAAACTTTGTTCTACACCACTTGACCTTATGTCCAACATTATTACACTTTTAACACTTAATGTTGTAGTTAATAGAAGGTGCAAATATCTTGAAGTTCCTCCTAGTGAAGCCATACTCCTTTTTGGCATGAACCCTACATTGAATTGTTTGATGCCCAAATTGATTACAAGAGTAGCAATACCCTTGAAATAAATGTCCATATTTGAAGTTATTCTTGGTAACACCATAATCCTTTCCATGATTCCTACTATTCATAGCCCTATGACCAAATCTATTACATGAAAATCATTATCCTTGGAATAAATCTTGCCTTGAACTCATTGGTCTCTTAGTCCTTTCTTCTTTGTAATGATCTTTGTTCCTTTTGTTTCCTTCGTTGGTGAAGCTTCTATTCACATAAGTCTCACTTTCTCCTTCACTCTCTTCCTTTGAAAATTCTCCCTCTTGTGAAGTTGATCTTGGCCCTTTTTATTGTTTCTCATGTCCTTATTCAAAACCAAGTCTTGTTTTGATAGATGAAGGTCTTTGTGCATTGATAATATCATCCAAGGTCTTTGAACTTCTCCCATACCTATGTAGCTTGTCTTTAGACTCTTTTAATTTCATCCTTAGTGAAGCTACCTCATGTTCTAATCTTTCACATTCTAAGACTTTTACCTCTAACTTTTCTTTAAATCTCCTTGTCTTAGTTGTTGAGTTTGTCAAATCTTGTATTAGCTTTCCTTTTTTTCATCACAATATTGAACTTGAGCCTTGAATTTTGAATTATTCTTTCTAAGTTTTTTCAATTCTTTGAGAGAAGCAATAAGTTCTACTTCTATATCTACTACAAATTTCTATTAATTTTATAAATCATTTTCTACTTCTTAGTCTTCAATATAATCTTCATACTTTTTAGATTTATCTTCAACATTAGCACTTCCTTCCTCTTCTATTTCCAAAAATAGAATTTCTTCTTCTTCACTATCTGAGGATATTCTATCATTGTCACTTGAAGCCTTTCTTCCCTTATCAACATAGAAACTCTTCTTTTTCCTTTGAAAGAATTTATTTTCATGCTTTTTTTGACCATACCTATGTTTGTTTTCATACCTAGATGTTTCTGCTTCCTTTTTCTTATGATCCTATTTCTCTTCACTGCTACTACTTCTAGCTTCTAGACAATTAGATGCATAGCGACAAAAATTTCCACAATTGAAACATTTCACTATTTTCATACATTTTTTCTTTCTTGAATCCTTCTTGTTTCTTCTACCATAGTTAACTTCTTCATCATTGATTGATTCACTACTTGATTCTACTTTCTTATCCTTTGTCTTCTTTGATTCTTTGAAGGATGACTCCTTCTTGGAGTTAGGATCCTTTAATATTCTCATCTCATAAGTTGTGAGAATTCCATGTATCTCATACATAGTCAACTTCTCAATATCCTTTATCTCTTCTATATCTAAAACTTTTCCATTATACCTTGTAGGAAGTGACCTTAAAACTTTATGAACAACATCATATTATTCAACTTCAAATCCAAGTCCTCGCATGGTATTAACAATATCATACACATGAAGTAAGTATGCAGTAATGTCTTCCTCTTCTTCCATATTCAAATATTCAAATATTTTCTTGTGATTTTGTATTTTTTCCATCTTGACTTTTTTATTTCCCTCATAGACTTGCTTCAATTTCTCCCAAATCTCTTTTTCTGATTTTCAATGCATAAATTTCACAAATCTGCTTCATGTAATCCACTTAGGATTGTATGTATAGCCTTCTAATTATTTATATGTAATATCTTATCATATTTATCTGTGGGAGGATTAGTTGTAGGTGCGAATCCATCCTCAACTTCTTGTCATATCTCATACCCTTGTGACATCAAGTAAGTACTCATTCTTATGCTCCAAAAAGAATAATTGTTGCCATCAAACAATGATACCTTTTTTGATGAATATCCACTCTGATATTCCATATGTGTTCCTCTAACCTCTTCCTTCAAGTCGTTAAAATCTATCGAAGGAAACCACTCTAATACCAATTGAAGAACATAGGCTTATACTAAGAGGGGGGGGTGAACAATATAAGACCAAATTTTACTTTTCTTTCCCAAATAATATTATCCAATATTATCAATGGCAATATCAATAGCAGTAATCAAAGCAATGTACAAATCATCACACACAAGAGAGACACCAATTTAATGTGGTTCACCCAATTTGGGCTACTCCATGGAGAAACTCTTTCCACTAATTTTCCTCAACAAATCTCTTGGGAGTCAATTACCTATTACAATGTTTATGGACCTTTGTCTAAAGGAGACATCAATCCCCTATGCTATGATTTTTGGATATCTCTCCATAGGATAACTCTTTCCCTTTTCTCTGGTTCATGGAATTTTATCCAATAGAACTCTATCTCCTCAATTGGTTTGTGGATCTATCTCCACAAAATAACTCTATCTTCCTAGCTAGTTCATGGATGACAAGCAAATTTGACAATGTCATGCCCAATTTTGGGGAAAAAGGTGATATCATATTTGGAGCTTATAAAATATTTGTAAATATTTATAAAATTTTATAAAAATACCTCCATTATAATGGGATCAAAAGAGTTTTCCAACAAATATAAAATACCTTCTATTACTTGTGTAAGAATTGATACGTGGAAATACCTAAAAATTAGAAGCACCAATGGCACTTTTGCTAGTCAAAAAATTTTAATTTTACCACAAATATTTGATCCTCAATAGTAATAGAAGTGGTAGCACCATGAGGAAAAAAATTCAAATTTTCTTTGCCATGATGTTTTTTCCTTGTCATTATCAAAACTAATACTATAACAATTTGATTACCTATCACTACCAATTAACTCCAAATCTTATCCTACTAATAGTTTAATCATGTTTTATATAGGAAATAAGATCCTAAAACTATTGGTCTACTCCTATGATTTATAGTTACATATGTCTAACCCCAATTAGACTCTAATAAAGTTTATACAACTCCCAATAAACCCCATCCAACTGCACAGAACTTACCTTCCTCCCTCCACAAAGAAATCCTTTGTGGAATACCCAAGATATGAGGTTTATTTATAAAACCACCCCTTGGTGAGGCCTTTGAGAGATAATATTCCACACACCATCACATTTTCAAAATAATTATATCTTATATCTCTTGAAATACTATTATAATGACATTAGGATTTGAAGCCATCGATGAACCATTTTCTCTAATAGGTGACATCCAATAATAAAGGTCTTGATATGCATTGTTTGTGACACCCTATGAGTCTCTCAACAATATCCCATGAGTATTAATTAATCACCTAATAGATATTTAAGTGGATCCATAAGAATCCTATAGTAATATTTTCACTAGAAAAGGGATAACCTATGGACTAGGATCATGACTTCTAACTGATTTTCTTAAATATTAAATATTTATCTTTGTCTTCTCATTCTAATTTAAATTTCTAACTATTTGGTACTCTTTTACTTTTTGAATTGGATATTATTTCCAGTATTGGAATTAAATTTATCTTATATATAATGGGGTTTGATCCTTTTAAGCAAGAAACCTGATTGGTCATGAACTAAAGGAAAAATTGGAACATCATGAATCTTCTAGTCAGGAGGAGCGAGCGATGGTTTCGGTGATCAAAGACTGAAACCCTGAGAAGCAGGTTTCATAGGAGGAAGAAGCCCGCAATGCTATGATGACAATAGGGTTTGAATAGATTGCAGCTAAAAATGGAGCATCCCACAGTGACATTGAACAGGGGAAAAAACCTCCCGATAAATTGGGCAGACCGAAAAAATCTTATGCAGAATGTTTGCAACAAAATCCTAGACTACCCCCTAGCGGATCGATGAATTTCATTCTGCAATGCAGCGATGTGTTGTGCCCTAAACACCTCATGGAATATTATGCATCTCATGATTCCTTCTCATTAGTGGGAAATTTTGTAGGAGGGCGTACAAACATGGATGTGATTCAGTGGTGGGCTACTTTGAAATGGAAAGCTATGGGAAATTTAGGTCTTTCAACAATGACTAGAGGTTTATTTATGATTTAGCTGAATACCTAGGAGGATGCAGAGTGTATCTTTCTATATGTCCTTTGTTATTTGGAATAAGAAGCCTGTTCCTCAAAAAATAGGAACCAAATTTTGACCCTAACTCTTAGAACATCAATTTCGCTCCCATTTGGGTCTGCCTCCCCAACCTCCCTGCACATTTTTTCTATGAGGATGCTCTCCAAGGTCTAGCTAGGGCTTTTGGAGATTTGGTAGCTATTGACCCAGCTACCCATGCCATAACGTGCCTAACCCAAGCCCACATCTATGTAAATGTGAATCTGGAATTGCAACTTCTATATCACCTCAATCTTATATACGAGGATTTCAGGCGAAGGTAGCCACTATTCTTTGAAAACAAACCTACTTTTTTTCCATATTTTTAGTCATAGGGGCACCTCCATTCTCAATGCCCTAAGTGTAGAAACCCTAATGAAGATTCCCAGCCAAGTGGACGTCCAGAGCTAAGAACCAGTCAGAAGGAAACTAGCAGTCAATGGCAAGCTAGGAGGAATGTGCAGCAGAACTAGCCACTTCAATATCAATCTCAAGATCTCCAAAAGACAAGTTCGTCTTTCACCACTACTAATAAATTTGATTTACTTAAATATTTTGGAACCAATGAGGTCTTTGAACAAGCTAAAATTCCTGTCCCTCCATCCCTGAAACATATCAATTCCTCTCCGAGGTCCCCTGACCCCATGCCCATTCAGAATATTCCATGTTCCCCCTTCAGGAGTAGATCCCCAAGTCCAACAATGTCCCCCAGAGCCCATCACAAAAACCCCTCTAATCACCATTATCCATAGCCTTGTACCCATCCTTTGAAGAGTCTAGATTTTTTACTTCCCTATCCTCCTCTATCGATGTCAATTTTGATAGCGATCAGGCTGCCCCAGAATCCCCTAACCATCGAAGTCCCAAAAAACTCATAGCTTCAGAAGGTACAAAATGGATGTGGGAGTAGACAAAAAGAAAGGTAGGCCTTCCGATGCTAAATGCTGAAATTGGGACACAGTCGAGGATATAGCAAATGGCATGCAGAGAACCTTGTTCCAAGAAAATGTTAGTTCTATCAAGGATGAAAACCAAAGACCCAAACCCCCTACACAACAAGGCAAAGGGGGCAAGAAAACCTCCAAAAGTTCCAAATGAAAGTCCTCTCCTGGAATGCAAGAGGACTGAATGGGGCAGCCAAGCAGAGATTGGCTATAGCCATGCTGAGAGATTACAACCCCACAAATTTTCTCATTTAAGAAACTAAATTGGACAATCAAATTTCATCTAGGATAGCCAAAATCATCAGGAAAAATTGCAATTTTGTCTACTCCCTAGATTTTGGCACTGTAGATGGGCTCCTGTGCCTTTGGAACCCATCCATAGTCGAGGGTAGATTTATTTCTAGTCATGAAAGACTATCTAATATCCTATTTCATGACCTTAGCTCCCAGACTTCTTGGATTATGTCCAACATCTATGCTCCCAATACTGCTTCGAGAAGAATGATGTTGTGGAACACCCTCACCTAGATGAGACAGGCATTTTCCATTCCATGGGTTCTATCAGGGTATTTTAACTCCCCTCTTCAATTCTATGACAAGAAGGGAGGAAATGCAGTTACTAACAGGGATATAAAGGACTTGAGATAGTTTGTTGACAGTAATGCCCTTATGAATGTTCTTATTCAAGGCCTTAGGTTCACTTGGAGTAACAGACAGATGGGAAACAATCTTATCCAAGAGCACCTTGATCGGGTTTTTCTCTCCCAAGAAGCCCTCCCCCTCTTTGGTGATTCTAGTCTATAGGCTCTCTCGAAGATTGGGTTTGATCATAGACTGCTCCTCTTCGAGATTGGTAGCAAGCCTCAGTTCAAGATCCCTTTTCAGTTTGAATCCATGTGGACTCACCACCTAGATCTCAAAAATTGAATAGTAGAATGGTGGTAGGTAAGCTTTCCAAGGACATCCTCTAACCAGTTTATGCAAAAACTCAGATGGGTCAAAGAGAATCTCAAAGTCTAGAATAGAGAAACCTTCCAAAACATCTTTGAAACCAAGCATAACATCAAAACCATATTAGGGCAAATTGAGGATAGTTTTCAAAGATGCTATGGTGATGACAGTATTAGAAGTGAAGAGAGGATACTGCTCTCTGAATACCACAACACCCTAAGTAAGGAAGAAATATTTTGGCACAAAAATTCAAGACAGCTCTGGCTCAGGGAAGGAGACTCCAACTCCAAGTTTTTTCACATATCCACTCTAAGGTGCAAGGGATATAATAGGATTAAAATCCTTACTAAGTAGGATGGGACCCTTATCTCTAATATCCACCACATCAAGGATGAAGCCGTCAGCCACTTTAAAGACCTCCTTGCCTCCCCCCACTTCCTCCCCCATGGCCATGGATTCCCTGCTTGAGAACATTTCTAATACCATTCCCGATGAAACCAATGAGTTCCTCCTTAGCCCCCTATCCCACAAATAAATCCACCAAGCCCTCTTCTCAATGTAGTATGACAAAGCTCCCAAACCTGATGGCTTTTCCCTAAGGTTCTTGCAAACCTTCTGGGACATTGTGGGACCTGAATTGTGCCTGGCCATCTCTGACATGCAGAATTCCAGATCCATCCCCAAATACATTAATTCCACTTTCTTGGTCCTCATCCCCAAGGGGTCCAATTCCTAGTCTCTGTCTGATTATCGACCCATTAGTCTTTGCAATGTAATCTACAAAGTTATGTCTAAAGACTTGGCCAATAGATTCACTAGGATCCTTCCTACCATCATTGACCACTACCAGGGAAGTACTTTCCTTATTTCTGAAACTTGATATGAATAAGGCCTTTGACCAAGTGAATCAAGAATTTCTGTTCAAAATCCTCCTCAAATTTGGTTTCCATGAATCTTGGGTAAATCTAATTTCTAATTGTGTTTCTTCTTCTTGGTTCGCAGTCCTGGTGAATGGGTCATTTTTTGGATATTTTCCTAGCACCAAGGGGCTAAGATAGGGGGACCCTCTTTTCCCCATCCTATTTATCATCCTGGTGGAAAGTCTCAGCATAACCATTAAGAATGCTTGTCACATAAACTTGATTTTTGGTATCAAGGTAGCCTCAAATTTAAATCCCATAACCCACCAACAATTTATGGATGACACCTTGCTAACAACTAAAGCTTCAGTCTATGAATCTAAAAATATCAAGGGTATTCTCAATTTGTATGAGGAAGCAGCTGGGCAAAAGATCAACTACACCAAAAGTAAGCTTTATTTCATAAGCACCCCTGCTAGATGACAGACCAAGATTACGAGCATATTGGGGTGCTCCATTGCTAATTTTCCAACATCTTATCTGGGCCTACCCATGTTCAAGGGGAGGCCTCAACAAAAAATGTGGAACAATGTCACTGACAAGATTCATAAGAAGTTGGCAGGATGGAAGGGGGCCCTACTCTCCAGTGTAGGAAAAGTGACTTTGGTCAATTCAGTCCTATAGAGCATCCCCATATACTTTTTGTTAGTTTTCAAAATCCCTGTTGCGGTAGGAGAAGCTATTGAAAAACTCCAAAAATAGTTCCTGTGGTCGGGTAATGCTAATCACAAGAAGTTTCACTTAGTAGCCTGGAACAAATTCTGCTCTCCTAAAGACATGGGAGGTCTGGGATTATGATGCATAACCATCACAAATCAAGCCCTCCTAGCTAATCAGGCTTGGAAGGTGGTTACAAATGCTAAAACAGAGTGGGTGACCATTGTCAAAATAAAATACCTACAACAACACTCATTCCTTGAAACAAATACCCCTTGCTATGGGTCCCACTTTTGGAAATCCATCAGCCACACTAAGTAGCTGGTTCAACAGGGATCTTGGTGGCAACTAGGAGATGGTAAGACCATCAATTTATGGGAAGATGCATGGGCCAAAAAAGAACCACTCATCAGTGATCCCAACTTAGCCCCCATTAAGCACCTCGATAGGAAGTATGGAGCTCATGTTGCCAATTTCATCACTTCTGACCAAGGATCCCACGGTTGGAAGGTTCAGTTTAGAATGAAGAATGATGTAATTAACAAAGGCCTCACCACTCTCATGGACATCTTCAAGGCTAACTTCATACCCCAGACCCTGAAGGAGGATGAACATTGTTGGAAGGGGTCAAGTGATGGGGAATCCACGATCAAAACTGCTGCCCAGATGCTAGAAAACACTTTTATTGGCACCAAGAAAGATGACATCCAAACACTAGCCAAGAGTGTGTGGCTCAAGTTTTTGATCCCAAAAGTGGCACATTTTTGTTGGCTTGCTGCTCATAACAAAATTCTGACCATTGACAACTTGATTCGTAGAGGAATTATAGTCCCTAATAGGTTCTACCTCTATACTAAATCTTGGGAATCCACACATCTCCTCCTGGACTACCCCTTTGCAGATAATGTGCTATCCATTTTGATCAAAAAATTCTAGGTCTGCTAGACTCGACCCAAGACTATTGCTAAAATGTTCATTCAATGGCCAGGAATTTTCAAAAACTCTAGACTTCGATTCCTATGGAGTTCCATGCTTCACCATGTGGTATGGCAAATTTGGTTGGAATATAATAACTCCATATTCAAAGAGGATACCAAGAATCTAGAAGATGTTGTCAATAGAGCACTATCCCTAGCTATCAAAAATAGTAGTCTGATTCCGTGCGAAGAGGTTCCCAACTATGGATTGTAATCCCTTATTTTTGCTTCCCTTAAGATTCCCACAGACTGTAGAAGAATCCAGAAGATTGGTAACTCTTGAACCCTAGCTAAATGGACCCCTCCCCCACAGGGATGGCTCAAAGTCAACTTTGATGGTGCTTCAAATGGAATTCCAGGGAGAGCTAGGGCAGGAGGTGTCATCAGAGACCATACAGGAAGCATAATCAAAGCATTCTCAAAAAAATTGGGGACCCAAACCAATAATTATGCAGAAGCTAGAGCCCTATGGAGGAGCATCGTGGAAAGTAGAACCTTTCCCAAGCCAATCATCTTTGAAGGCGACTCATCTGTGATTATTGGCCACATTACCAACAACAGCTCAGGGGGGAAGAACATTCAGAATATAATTTAGGAGTGCCAATTACTCCTTAACAACAACCCCCAAAGTCATATCAACCATGTTATCAAGGAATCCAACAAAGTTGCTGACATTCTCGCTAAAAAAGTTGTTAATCAGTAAAACTTGATTGTCTGGGAAGAATATTTACCTCAAGAAGTTATCTCCCTAGTGAATCAGGATGGGGAAAGTTGACTCTCTGTTAATCAGGATGACGCTGCTCGACAAAAAAAGAACAAGAAATCCCAGTAACCTGATAGGAATTCGGATAGACAGGTGGACTGTCTGTTGTATGTCCTTCAATTGTATCTTTTTGTTTTGTGTCCCTTATCTTAAGGGTTGTCTTTCGAATATAAGGTATGTTGTATGTGGTGGAATTGTATTTGGTAAGCTTGTTTTTTGTTGTTGCCAATGGAGGCCTCAGGTGTCTAATTTTGCTACTAATGTAATAGGGACGAGACCCTTCAACCCGTAAAGCAATAAAATATTTTTTACCTACCAAAAAAAAAAGAAACCTGATTGGTCCTTGCTATAACTAGGTAAATTCCTTTGCATTACTTATCTATTTTTCTATCTCTATTTACAAGTTTATTTTTTATTTTTTATAGGTATGGTCAAAAGCATTGTATAGGATGAAATTTTTTGTACAATATGGCCAATGGTGCTTCTACTTGGCACTTTTATCTTGTGCTTCTACATGATATTTATACATAGAACTTTTGCATGGTGCTTTGACTCTAACTTAGAATTAAGTTTTAATTTTTTAATGTTTTTGATTGTTTAGGTCTCATGTATTTAGATCTACTCTATTTGGATTGTTCTATGATTTTTTATTCAATTTTGTAAATACATTTTATAATGGGGGTACTATAGACACCTAATTTTGGTACACCAAATATACAATCACCCTACCAAGCATCCAAAGAAGAAAATTAAGCATTATGATGCAAATTTTTGAGGTTTCTAATTTTCAAAGTAAAATCACCATTTGAAGGTAGAATTTTCATAAATTTTAACGTTTCCACTAAAAATATGAAGTAATTCAACCATCCCCTACATCAGTGGCATGTAATGATAAAATCCATGATATTGTGAGTGCAAAATCATATAAAATTATTATGAGGTATGGAATTCACCCTACCACCTATATAATCTTACTCTTTGATTCTCTACGTCTTTCTAGCCTCATGCCATTAGTGATACCATCCCCAATTGTTTTTCTCCATCTCATATTCAATCCCAAAGTTGCCCTTCTTGGATCTACCTCCCCTTGTCTTCAATATTGAAGTTTGAAATATTACCTTCCCATTACCATCACCATAAATTCACCTTGTCCTTTCCCTAAGGCTACAAGTCCTATAAATTTATGGCTTAGGATTCCTCTATCATGACAATAAGCCTTATGTTAACAACACTCTATGATTTTTCTTGATCATTGCTCTAAATATTGCTTGTTTCTCATCTTGATTCTTGGAGGAATTCATGCTTGGGGTTAAGAAGAAGATTCTACTTACATCTCCTTGGGTTTTTTCATTTCCCTCCTTTTAATTCTTTTGGGTATATATTTTTATTATTCTAAAATTTTATTGGTTAGTCCTTATAGAAATTATCATCACTTTGTCTCTTGTTATTTGATTATAACATCTCTTTAAGCATTTACCCTCATTTTACTTTTTTTTTCTAGTATTCATCGTCATGTATTTTTAGTGTTTCTAGGCCTTCTCCTCATGTAATTGGATTTTTAAATACCATGGAATTGCTTGTATTGTTGGCTTCAACATTTTATCTTTACCTTTTTTCTATTCAACATCTTAGAGCAAAAATGCAACCTCTCCCTTATAAATAGGGATTGTATTGTTGTGATGCTTTAGATAGGTTTAGTTCCATATTAATCCATTCTAGATAGGCTTTGTCCTAGTATTTTTTCAATTAATATTATTACCACCATGTAACTTCAACTTCAAATATGTTTTTCTTTATCCTTTCTTATTTATCCTCTTAGAGTAGAAATGTTTCCTCCCTTTCACAAGTAATGATATCACTGATTGTGACACTTTAATAGCTTTAGAATCATTGTAGTTCACTTTGGATGTGTTCTATTCTAAAATAAGATTAACCATAAACATATTTGCTTTTGTCCCACAAATTTAATACCATGTCAACACTATATCTACACATAGGGAGGAAATGCTACCTCTAAGTCATAGGTAGTGATTAATCCTATCAATTTAGACTAGATAGCAAGACATATATTTTTTGTTACAAACACTTGAAATAGTAAAAGGTGCAATTTAACTACTCTTAGTTATTGGATACTTTGTCACCCAATTTATACTCATAGGAAAATATCATTTCCCATAAGCCTTAGGTAGTGATTTCAAGATTTATGTTCATATAATTTATCATTTTATAATTTTTTTTAATTTTTGAACAACCTGGGGGTTTGAAAATCCAATACAAATATATATATATATATATATATATATATATATATATATATATATATATATATATATTCTCCTAATCTTGGAAAACCACATTAAAATTTAAGCCCATTTCTAGTTTGTTTCTATGTGCAGGTATCGAGTGGAGTTGTTGGTGGTAACTTCTAAGTAGTGACTCTACCAAAAAAATGGTGTTCATTTATAGGAAATAGTTTTGCAATAACCATGGAGCTAGGTATTTTTCTTATTGCATATCTTCATAATTAGGTTTGTTTGCTATTATGCTATACTTCTCACCCTCTATTTTTTCTTAGAATACTAAAAGGGATTGAATAAATGAACTATAGCTTAGTTTTAATATATAAGAGCTTCATTTTATTTTCTAGGAATTGGAAAGTAAGGTGCATTTATTTTGCATTAGGTGACCCCTTTTTGTTTATGTATTCTATCTTGTTGTTAGAGTAAATATTCCATCATTTGGATATTTTACCCTTTCCCTACATTAGGTAGATTTTATTTACTACATGGTAAAAAGTAGCTTGTTACTTTTTACCACTAGTATTTACTTTTACTACTAGGTTAGTTACCTTTTACTATTTACTATTTACCTTTTGGATATTTATCTAAATATCCTAGGTTAGTCGTAGTCAATTTGACTACGTAGTTAGTTGTTAGCATATTACTCTCCTAATGCGCTTTTTGAGCATTATTTGTGCTATTTGGTTAATATTCCTATTTTGTAACTTATATAAGGCTACGACATTCCAAGTCTAGTCTAATGTTGAATTATCAATTTATTTCATTTTAGAGTGAGTTATTCTCACATTGGTATCATTCGCAAGGTTTTCACCTCTGGTTCCTGTGAGCGTAGATAGGGAGAGGAAGCCATCGTTCCACATGGAGAAGGTGAGAGGACCTCTTGTTCCACTGGAGAAGGTGAGAGGACCCATTTTCGTTGCCCAAGGAGATCGTAGGAATTTTCTTTGGAATTGATCACATTCTTCTTAGCATTTCATTTGATTGGAGGGATCACATTTTTTTTAGAATTTCATTTTCTTGGAGGGATCACATTTTTCATTGGCAACCAGCCTAAGAGGGCTGACTCGCCCCACGACAACTTCCCACTATGCACCCCCTCGACCCACCAGAAGGGCTGGTCACCGTCGACCAGAGAGAAACCTCTGGCGATTGGTGACACAACCAATGGGCAGGAGTGCCCTCGGGTCTGCAAGACTCTGACTCTCATCACTAACAGGGGGACACCTTTGTTAGGGGATCTAACACCTACATGATCCTCAATGGCTTGGACTGGTCAGCGAGGGCAGGCGTGCCCTCCACTAGATTTGACAACTGAGAATCTAACATGCAGACCAATCGTGAACTGATACATGAACACCTCTGACGTGATCTTGGGCACATTTCTTGAGGTGCTGATGTGGATAGCTAAAAAGACTAGGTATGATGTGGCACTAACTAGATCGAGATCAGACACATGGAAAACAACCACTAGACGATGACCCAATGAAGATGGACGTGGCACGTGGCGAACTAGCCACGTGTCACTAGACCTAACACATGGCACTAACGAGGTGATTAGCTCACATGTCATTGGACCTGACACATGGCACTGATGAGGTGATCTAGCTAGATTTGTAGCTGATGTGGCATATTCTCGTTGGGTGGCATGCGCAGCAAAAGGGCAGGGTCAAGTTGACTACTCGAAGGCTGTCAACAGAGTAAGGGCGCGTTAGGCCCTTTATACAGCAAAAATGTTGTTGCAGGATGAATGTGGGATTAAATCCCATTTTTTCTCTCGCATGAAGGCTAGATAGCCTTCATATGGAAGGTGGCAACCTTCCATTGCCATCAGGCTAGCTAGCCCGACTGGCAACTGCGGCCAAGTTAAGTCGTTGCCCACCAGAATCGGGTTCGAGTCTCGACGGGGACAAAAGGTAAGATATTTTTTTTAATTTGATCATTATTTAAATTTAAAGTTTTTATTATGTATCTTTTTTAATAATTAAAATATAAATTTATGTTTAAAAAAAAAAAATTGATTTTTTTTTTATATAAAACATTATTTTATTTTTATTATTATTTAGATTATATGATTTAAATTTTTATTTAAATTTTACAAATTAAAGAAAAAAAAAAGTTGTTTTTGCAAATTTAAAATATAAAGAGTGTTTTTGTTTTCTCCACAAAGGGAGATATAAGACAAGGAAGAGCACCTATCTTTTTGCAAATTAGAAAACCCTTAAACTCTTCTCAAAACCTTGTAATTTTGCAACATAAAAGGGGGCCAAAATCAAAGACATTTTTTTTTGCAAAGTTGAGAAGAAATTGAAGACCTTGGGTCCATTAAAACTACATCGTGTGTCGACTAGTTCTAGAAGCCTTTCAAACGCAGGTCACGTGTCGACTTGTCTTGGAAGGGGTGCTCATTTTTTTTTTATTTTGCAAATTAAGGGGGGAAGACAACACTTGTACTTCTTTTGCAAAATTGTAAAACAAAGTAGGAGACATAAAAATATTACTCTTGCACAAATACACATTTTTGTTGCAAAAGTTGGAAATAAGGTGCATTCTCGATTTTACTCGACACCTTCATTTCAAAATTGGCAAAATAGGTGCATTATCGGTTGCATCCGACACCTAAGTGATAATAATTTTGTGGGACTTCTTGTTTGATTATTGCATTTTCCTTTTGCAATTATAAGTCATAGAATCAAGAACACACCATACCCCAAAATTTCACAAATATGTATAACTCAAATTGCACAATTAGAATCCATTTCTAAAAACTTGATATATTCTCCTAAATCAAAACAAAACCCCTAATTCACTCTTATTTGTTTGGCTTAAATTCCTCCAACTTTTCATCCTTTTTGAAGGGTGTTAAGGCATGTGCCATTAAACAGTTGTTTGAGTGAATTAAACCTTTCAATCTCTTATGTGTTTGGCTTAATTTCCTCCACCTGATTATATCTCTTCAAGAGAATCTTCAAGAAGGTGCCATTAAATACCACTTGAGAGTGAAAGAAATATCATCTTAGTGCATTGTAGGACCTTCCTCGTGGCAATAATTAACAAATACTTGAGTTAATCTCAATTTCTAAAAGGTCATAACTATACAGCTTGGAAAACTAAGATGAAAGCCATTTTGACTTTAGAGGACTTGTGGGACTTAGTTGCTAGCACTAGACAATGACCCACAACAACAGGAGTTGATCAAAGAGAATGGGATAAAAAGAACAATTGTCTACTCATGTTAATCCTTCTAGCCACTTCTAATGAGGTACAACCTCACATTAGTGAGGCAAAGAATGGAAAAGATGCATGGGATTCCTTGTCCACTTTTTTTGAAGGAAAGAATCAATCTATGGTTCTCAACCTTCAAACCCAACTTCATACACTGCATATGAAGTCGGGTGAGTCAGTAGAAACCTTCCTCTATAGAACTGTAGAACTGAAGACTAAGCTTAATGCTTTAGGGGCCAAAGTTGAGGATGTCATTTTTACTTCAGTTATCTTGAGAGCCCTTCCTGAATCCTACAAAATTTTGATTACATCCCTTTATGTTTCCTAAAGAACTCTTACCTTTGTGGAGTTATTCAATTTGCTTCAAAATGAGGAAGCTAATCAACTCCAAAGAGATGAAGCATCTAATAGTGCACTTTATTCACACAATAATGTTGAGAAGAAGAAAGAAACCTATAACAAGGGATATCATCCTCAAAAGGTAAGGGAAATAAATCTCAAAAATGGTTTTACTTATATTGTAAGAAAGATAACCATGACACTAATTGGTGTTGGTTCAAAAACAAGAAAAACAAGAAAGACAAAGGCACAACACAAAATCAAAACAAAGGCAACATTGCTAGTTAAGCGTCTACTTCAAATTCTGATTCTGGTTTAGAAAAATCACACAGAGTGCTCATTGCTAAAATAGTATTGTAGAGGGAAAACACATGTTTGTCACATTGGGTAAAGCACCAT
Organism: Wollemia nobilis; assembly: GCA_028583015.1. Taxonomy (NCBI): domain Eukaryota; kingdom Viridiplantae; phylum Streptophyta; class Pinopsida; order Araucariales; family Araucariaceae; genus Wollemia; species Wollemia nobilis. Next base: position 2,082,054 of record JAQPPZ010002291.1, read on the forward strand.
TATCCTCTCTCTTTTTTAGGCTTCATAGAATAGCATAAGTTTTTTTGTTTGGAGTTCTTACAAATAAGGGGTGATTTGTACCTCTTTTAGGCTTCATAAATAGCAAACTCTTAATGTTTGAAGTCCTTGTAATAAAAAGAAGAGACTTTTTATGGTGTAAAATTGCCTAGGAGGCAATGTTTGTAAAAATCCTTCACAAAACTCTTGAGTTACACATATTTTGTAATTAAGGGGGGATATACATTTATTTTCTTCACAAATTTTTGTAAAAATGGAAGAAGACTTATAAGGGTGCATTTTCGACTGCGACTGATACCTTAGTCACACTTCTTTCAAAATTTAAATACAACATGTTTTTGCAACGAGAATGGGGGAACTTATAAGGGTGCATTTTTGGCTACGACAGACACCTTAGAAACCTTATCTTTTGCAAACTCATATTGTAAAATGAATGAATCTCATATGAAGTGATCTACTCTACTACACCTAGCGATTGCAATGGCTGGTTACCCATGCAATTAGGTTGGATGATGTGATTACTATAATGACATTCGTTGGTGTGAAGAAAAATTGAGGAATGACCCATTTTTTTGCTTAGAAGCAGCCAGAGTACTGTAACAGAGCAAGAACTAGCAGATCGACATCTTTTTCACTGTATTGGGGCAGTTATATACTTTATCCAAATATTGTTATATTAGAGGAAATGTATGTATTACCCAAATAATGTAATAAGGGGGGATGTTAGAGTAAATATTCCATCATTTGGATATTTTACCCTTTCCCTACATTAGGTAGATTTTATTTACTACATGGTAAAAAGTAGCTTGTTACTTTTTACCACTAGTATTTACTTTTACTACTAGGTTAGTTACCTTTTACTATTTATTGTTTACCTTTTGGATATTTATCTAAATATCCTAGGTTAGTCGTAGTCAATTTGACTACATAGTTAGCTGTTAGCATATTACTCTCCTAACGTGCTCTGTTAGCGTTATTTGTGCTATTTGGTTAATATTCCTATTTTGTAACTTATATAAGGCTACGACATTCCAAGTCTAGTCTAATTTTGAATTATCAATTTATTTCATTTTAGAGCTAGTTATTCTCACACTTGTGACCTTGCTTGAAAGAAAGAAAATAAAAATATGTAATTTTTATTTCTTATAATTAATAGTTTTCATTAAAAGCAAAAATTCATATAGGTTAGCATTTTGTATGACTATATTTTTGATTAAAGGTATCTTAGTTTATGAATTATTTTGCGATGTATTGAAATTAGTATTCATAATCAAACCTAGGTGCTTGTAAAATAACACGCTAAATTTAGGTTATCACTTCAAACACAATATTTATACATTGAAATTAGGCCTGCGGTTTAGACTAGATCTCTAATCTAGGCATGCCTACATATTTGGTGAACCTACAATGAATACCTCATTGACCTTAACCTTAAACCTATTTGTAGTAAATTTTCACTATGTGTAGAGTCTAGTGATGAGTTTGCACTCAAATCAAAGTTTCATTAGAAAGCTAGTACAAAGGAAACATGGAACCATGACAACCAGATGCTCAAAAGGGATCTTGTGCTAGAGGTCACTACCCAAGCTTGGTAATTAAATTCTTAGAAACTCACAAGTGTCTAAGGATATGTTACCTCCCTTGTGCAAGCAATGATATCAGTGGTTGTGACACTATAATAGATCTAGCATTATTGTAGTTCACTGTGGACGTTCTCTATTCTAACATTACTCATTTAAGCCTAACTATCACCATCATAGATTTTGTCTCACAAATTAAATACCCTATCACCACTAAATTTATGCATAGGGAAGAAATGCTACCTCTAAGTCACAAGTAGTGATTATTCTTGTCAGCTTATCCTAGATAGCAGATTTTAGATATTTTTTCTATAAAATATTGAAATACTAAAAAGTGTAATTTAACTTCTTCTCAGGCATTGGATACTTTATCACCAAGTTTCTAATCATAGAGAATTATCATTGCCTATAAGCCTCAGGTAGTGATTTCAATATTTATGTTCATTTACTTTATCATTTTGTAAAATTTTGGGTTCTAAAAAACCTAGGGGTTTGACAGTCTAGCACATAAAGCTATCTATCCTCCTAAGCTTGAAAAACCACCTTAAAAGTTGATCCCATTTCTAGTTTTTTTTTGTGTGTAGGTATGGAGTGGAATCATCGGTGGAAAATTTTAGGCAATTAATCTACAAAATCATTCATGTTCATTTATAGAAAATATTTTTTCCACAACCACAAAGCTACATATCCTTCTTATTGTCTTTTCCATTTCCTCTTCATAATTAGGTTTGACTTATATTTTTCTATAGTTGTAGCCCTCTATTTTTTCTTATAATACTAAAAGGGATTGAATAAAGGAACTATAGCTTAGGTTTAATATACAAGAGCTTCATTTATTTTATAGATATTGGAACGTAAGGTGCAATTAGTTTGCATTAGGCTACCCATTTTTGTTTGTATATTTTATATTGTTCCCTTTCTTGATATATATATATATATATATATATATATATATATATATATATATATATATATATATATATATATAATTTTAATTTCTTATAATCAAGAGTTTTTATGAAAGCAAAAAAACATATAGGCTAGTATTTTGTATGTCTACATTTTTTATTGATTGCATCTTAGTTTAAGAATTATTCTACAATTTTTTAAAGTTAGTTTTCACAACCAAACCTAGGTGCTTGCAAAATAACACATTAAATTTAGGTTAACACTGTAAACACAATATTTTTACATTGAGAGTGGACCCAAGGATTAGACCAGATCTCTAATCTAGGTATGCTTACATCTTTGGTGAACCTAACATGAATACCTCCTTGATATTAACTTTAAACCTAATTGTAGTTAATTTTCACTATGTGTAGAGTCTAATAATGAGTTTTCACTCAAATTAAAGTTTCATAGGAAAGCTATTACAAAGGCAACATGGCAACATGACAACTAGATACTCAAAAATGAGTCTTGTGGTAAAGGCCACTAACCAAGCTTGGCAACTAAATAATTACAAAATCATAGGTGGATGAGGAAATTTTACCTACCTTGCACAAGTAGTGATATAATTGATCATGATACTTTAATATATTTAGAATCATTGTATTTCACTTTGGATGTGCTCTATTCTAACATTTGATGAGACACCAAATTGTCTCATTATTTTAGCATTGTTATACACATAAGCTACCATTTTTGTCCACATATGATAATATAATACCAAGTATTTTATGTATTATGTATTATAGTATTAATTTTGACATAAAATGATAAGAAATATTGACTTGTTGTTAAGATAGTTTTCTTGCATTTCTACAGTTATATGGTATTAATTTCATAAATCAGTAGGCATAAATAATGCTTTGGAAAAAGGTATATAGAATGCAAGTTTTTGAATATCTAATGTGCTAAGGTGTTTGAATGATTTTATGACCTTAGAAAGCCTTTTGGAATGATGTGACAACCAAAAATCCAAATTTGCACCAAAACAAGACAGTACGACCTGTTAAAACAAAACCTGTAGGTTTTGCTCCAAAACATCTGAGCAACAACCTACAAAATAATATGAAGAGGGTGTTGTATGACTATCTTTGGCAGAATGGAAAATATAAATGAGGATAAAACAAGCACTGGAGATTGACCCAACACTTCAACTCCAATGCAAATGCACATTGCTATTAATCAACTTGATGTTCTAGAGTAGTTGTAGTTTTTTCTACAAAAAAAAAATATGACTTTTTATCAATTTTCAAGAGAGAAAAGTGAGGTGGAATAATAGTAATAAAATTATACCTATTCTAAGGACTTCCTATAGCATATGGATGCCCAAAAGATATGATAACTAGCCATAATAGAATTATGTCCTAATTTTGGATAGAATATATGTTTAACTATAGAACTATAGGAGTCAATAACAGTAGAGTAGTCCTATATGTAAGGAGAATTTAGTATTAACATTGTTGTATACCTCAATTTAAATTTTAATAGAATAGTTTGAATAGGACATTGAGAAGAAGATACAATACTTTGTAGACTCATTCAACATTTGATGTAAGAGTTATTTCAATTAATAAAAGTACAACATTTTTTCTAAATTAGTCTTTTATGTCAATTTAACTTCGCAGTTTAGCTTAGGATTTGGTGAGCTCATCCTTTCTACTAGAACTAAAAGCAAGAAACCACTCTTGGGGTTGGTGGAGGAAACTGTATCATAAAATTACAGGTTTTATTATTGTTTTCATGTCATTTATTCTTGTAGGTTTATAACTACTTTTTCCCTATTTTGTTACCTATTTCACATGTGCATGTTTTTTTATGTTTTGCAGCTAACTAACTTTCATTCCCTTATGTATTTTTATTTTTGTTAAAGACATTATTATTCAGCATTTCTTTACTATTTTTAGCATATGTTTTCTTTTTTAGTTTCCTAGATTATCAACATTCATTTTTAAGACTTTCCATTTTTGTCTTTCGAGTTCAAGAATTTTATTTTCTTTTAATTTCAATTTAGTAAACATAATATAGCAAATTTTCCTTCAGCAAGTTCAATTTCTACAAGTAGTTAGTTTTATTTATGCAAAATTGTGTTAACTAGTTTACTTTCTACAAGGATATTGTGATTCTCTATCTTGATTTAGTAACCTAATACCCTGATTCCCAAGCCACATATCCCTCATTCTCTATCATATATAGCCTTGGATGTCACCCTATATTGATAATAAAGTTAAATTATGATAATTAATGACACCTATCAACATTGCTTATTTAAGCTTAACCATCACCATCCTAGCTTTTATCTCACAAATTGAATCCCCTGTCACCACTACATATACCCATAGGAAAGAGATGCTACCTGTTCACAAGTAGTGATTATTCCTATCAACTTAACCTAGATATAAAGTCTTAGATATTTTTTGTTATAGAAATTTTTAATACTAAATTTTTTTATTTAACTACTTCTCAAGTCTTGGATAAATTGTCACCTAGTTTGTACTCATAACGCAATATCATTGCCCATAAGCCTTAGGTAATGATTTCAATATTTATTTTCATTTACTTTATGATTTTATAAAATTTTGTATTTTTGAATAACCCATAGGTTTAATAGTCCAACACAAAAAGCTATCTATTCTCCTAAGCTTGGCATACCACCTTAGAATTTTATCCCATTTCCAGTTTGTTTTTGTGTGTAGGTATGGAGTGGATCTATTGGTGGTAAATTCTAGGCAACAAATCTACAAAATTTTTGGTGTTCATTACAAGCAATATTTTTACCACAAACACAAAGCTAGGTATTCTTCTTATTGTATTTTCCATTTCCTCTTTATAGTTAGACCTATTGTCTATTTTGTTATACTTTTACCTCTCTATTTGTGCTTAGGATATTAAAATAATTTGAATAAAGGAACTATAGCTTAGGTTTAATATACAAGAACTTAATTTTATTATCTAGAAACTAGAAAGTAAGGTGCATTCATTTTACATCAAGCTACCACTTTTTGTTTGTGCATTTTCTCTTGTACCCTTGCTTGAAAGAAATAATACAAAAATATAAATAATATTAAATTTTTATAATCAATAGTTTTCATTGAGAGAAAAAAGTCATATAGGCTAGTATTTTGTATGCCTACATTTTTTATTAAATGTATATTATTTTATGAAATGTATTGAAGTTAGTTTTCACAACCAAGCCTAGGTGCTTGTAAAAGAACACTCTAAATTTAGGTTAACACTTCAAACACAATATTTATACATTGAAATTAGACTTGAGTATTAGACTAGATATCTAACCTAGGTAATCTTACATATTTTGTGAACCTAACACGAATACCTCCTTGACATTAAATTTAAAACTAATTGTAGTGAAATTTCACTATGTGTAGATTCCAATGATGAGTTTAAACTGAAATAAGAGTTTCATAGGAAAGCTATTACAAAGGTAAATTATACCATAACAATTGGATTCTCAAAAGGGATCTTGTGCTAAATTCCACTACCCAAGCTTGGTAATCAAATAATTATAATCTCATAGGTGGATAAGGAATTGCCTCCCTTGCACAAGTAGTAATATCACTAATCATAAAAATTTAATAGCTTTGGCATCATTATAGTTCACTCTCAATGTGCTCTATTCTAACATTGCTCATTTAATATTAACTATCACTATCCTAGATTTTGTCTCACATATTGAATCCCCTATCACCATTACATATATTCATAGAGAGGAAATGCTACATCTAAGTCAGAAGTAGTGATTATTCATGTCAACTTAGCCTATATGGCAAGTCTTGGATATTTTTGGTTATAAATATTAAAAAAAAAAAAGGTGTAATTTAACTACTTTTCAAGTGTTGGATACTTTGTCACCCAGTTTCTAATCATAGGGTAATATCATTGCCTATAAGCCTCAAGAAATTATTCAATATCTATGTTCATTACTTTATTATTTATTAAAATTCAAGATTTTTGAAAAACCTAGGGGTTTGACAATCCAGCACAAAAAGCTATCTATTCACCTAAGCTTGGCAGACCACTTTAGAATGGATTATTTTATTTTGTAGAACATGGTACTAGTGATGAATTTTTTGGTTGTAGAACCAAGTACTCTCATGGGTGGATTGGTATGGGACAACCATTGGAGTTGAGAGAAGTGTAAAATGAGAAATATTAGATTTTTAGTCTGATAGCCCATAGGGGTAAAACAATCATACAGAAAAATTTGCATGTGTGTATGTGTGATTAAATGTATCATCAAATAATGAGGTTGCTATAAAGGAAAAAGAGCCCTTACCCTTGTGCTTAGGTGGTTGATAACCTTATAGTTATCATGATACCTCTTGCTTAGGGAATAGTAATGTTTGTGCATTATCTATCTTCTTGCTTATTATTGGATGCATCTTAGTTTAGGCAAGGACAACCTTTGGCAAGAGCCCTTGTGTTGCTTAGGCTCTTAATTTATCATTAAGATGCATTAATACTTGTGTTTCAAAATATAGAACTTAATTGGTTAAATATTTGACAAGTAAGGTATTAATAATAATGTTAGCATAATTAATAATTTAAAATAATAAATACTAATTTTAATAATTAATATTAGCATTAGACAAGAGAAATTATTAGTAGTATCAATTAATATAATACTATGAAATGAGTAAATAATTTAATTACTAATACCTTTGCTTAACAATTATTAGTTAATTAATATTGTAGAGTGGAAAAACTTCCCTACTATGTACGATTCTCGATTGGATCCATTGGGAGCTAAGGTGACTACGGGGGTGTGTTATATTCTATACACTCAAGAGCTTAGGGATAGAAGAATTCAACAAGAATGGTTTAAGAACTCACTCCAAGTTCATTGATGGAATGTTCGATGTGTATATTAAGAAAACACCTATGTTTGGCTTTTCTAAAATCTAAGCTATGAAAAATGGAAGAACAATGCAAGCCAAGCAATGATGCAAGAAGACAAGAAGCTAACCCTAGGATGATTCTTGATTTTCAATTATGAACTAACCCTAGGCTTGCAATAAAATAAATAATTTTCTTTTTGGTGAGGGTTTTGAGAGAATGCACAAATAAAATTAACCATAAAATGCAAGCTATATGTTTTTTCTCTTTTGAATGCCTAGAAATAAGTTAAAATATTTTTTATCTTTTTACTTATGATTTAGATCCAAAATAGAAATGGATAAAATCAAACAACAAATAACTTAAGAATTTTACTTAGGGAACTTATCTAATATGGTGGTTGACCTTAGATTTTAACTTGCATTTAGATATATCCAACAAATTTGAATCCTACAAAATAGCTTCACAAAAACCTAGAAAATTTGACCAATGTTTGGGGGTTTGCTTAGGTTGTTGTATATCTGAGCTTAAAGGCACAAAATTCAAGCCCCATTGGTCCCTTTAATTCAAATTTTGAAAGTAAAAATGATCATTTGACCTTTGGAAGCAAATAGAGCAAGATATGATAACATGAAACAATGAACCAAATGCAAAAAAAATAAACACAATGCTAAACTAGTATGCAATAGGAATATTAGGGTTTTGGGGACAAAGAATTACTCCCAAGCTAGTATGATTTAAATGCAAGTGAAACATAATGAAAAATTTAAAACATATCATAATATAAATGAAATAGTGCAAAGTAGATATATGAATCAAAACCCTAGGGTTTAGGGATGAATAGTTGCCCCCAAGTCTATTAAGATTGAATGTGTGCCCTATAAATTATCGGGTGTGGATTTGATAACCAAAGAGAAATTAGAAATAGAAAGAAGAACATGTGAAAATAGCATTTTCACTGAATTTATTCCCTATAATGGGTGGGGCATGGATTCACACAATGAGACTTGAAACAAAAAATCTATATGCAAATTACAATTTAAACATAAAACTAAATAATTTAAAAGCTAGTAATTGTAGAAGAAGCAAGAGCAAAATTAGAACTCTCCTCCTTAAAGAATCCAAGTTTATCATCAAGGCTTATCCAATTTAAAATCATAATAAACACACCAAATATAGAATACCAGAGCATCAAGAACACCATATGAAAAGAATATTGAACAAGAGGTCACTTATATCACTTAAGAATACTTCACACATCAAGATTGCCAACCAGAAAAAATAATCTCCTAAAAAGGGATCCAGATGCAAATATTTATAGAGGAGTTGGAGGACTAAAGAGGTAGGAAAAAAAAATTTACCTTTTCCAAGTTGATGTCACAAAAATTCAGCCCAAAATTTAGACTTTTTTAAATAAAAAGTCCAAATTTACTGGATTCATTCCTTGTAATTTATTAGGAATGAATTTGGTTAAGGTTAGAGAAAAAAAAGTAAAACAAGGAAAATGAGGGTTCAAACTTACACTTAGCAATTTTCCATGTCTATTTTTTGCCCCCTCTTTGGTGCATTTATGGCCTAATAAATGCTTCAAAGAATGATGTAGACACCTATGGGTGAAAAAAAACACAAAAAAGGGGGGTTGGTTTAGAAGAAAAGGGTGGTACAAAAATGGTGTAAGTCCAAAAAATTTTGAAATCTTACACACAAATCGAGGTATTAGGGACATTAATGCGTCTTAGGCCATGGTAACCCTTCAATTTTTGGAAGGAATATTATTGTAGACACCTAAAAGTCACACATAATCACTTGTAGTTGCTTGTAGGTATGCATAGGCACCTATAGGCAAGTGTAGATACTTGTAGGTATGCACAAGCACCTGTAGACATGCGTAGAAACCTGTAGGTATGCATATACACATGTAGACATGCGTAGGTAATCATAGGTAAATCATAGACAATTGTAGTCGCAAAACCTACAAAACTACACTAATCATGCCCAAAACACCTCCTATTCATGAAAGGGACATATTCAAGCCCCTTTAGACCATCTAATTCCTATCCTACACCTAAATAGGGTCCCCATGCGATCATTTCCTCCAAAAACCCTAATTATGGTCATTCTAATTCTATTTTGAAAGTCACTTTTTCACTTAAGTGTACTTTATTGCCTAAACATGTTTAATTAGGGTTAAATCATGATTAGACCTAACTCTATCCTCACACATGTGTGCACCCACTATTTGGTTAGGATATTTCCAAAATATGCCTAACCTGACCTCTAATTAACCTAGGGATTGTCTAATTAGGGTTAACCCTAACCATTGCTCACACATATGTGCACCTAAGATATTTCTTCAGGGCACATGAAGGAATGACTCATATTCCACTTCATCACCCTAACCTCACCATGGTATAACCTAACCCAAATTTTATGCCACCTCACAAAGGAAACCTCATCCCCCTAAACTTGATTGACTCTATAAATGGATGGCATTTTTAACCATGAAAATATCTCTCACCCTTTTGGATAACTTACCAAAACTCAACAAAAATTACTTCAGAACCTTCTCCACCATTTCCACACCTATCAAACATCAAATAATAGAACTTGAAACTCATCCAGATAGAAATTTATAGCAACCTATCAAGAACAACAAGGTTCACACACCATTGTGTGAACCCAAGTAGATGCTTTCACACTGCCATGCAAACCTGGTCTTCAGCAACCCTACAACTACATATTAGGTAGGTATACTTTGTTTATAGTTCTTATAGTATTTCCTCCAATTTTCAACATGTTTTATCACATTTTGAGGTCATTTTTGTTTGTATGAAGATGGGGTCTGATCTATGATAGATCCCAAAATACATTAATCTAATTTTGTAGGTTTAAACAAGTATTAAAGACATCTCCAAGAATCTAACTTATGTGACACATACAAAGAAGCCCACCTACATTGAGGGCATCAAAAAGCATCAATAAGTGCATCTATATTCACATTGAAAGACGAAAATCTTTCTTAAATGAAAACCTGCTTTGTAACCCCATTTTGAAATCAATAAAGAAAGCATTTAGTATATGTTCCACTATTTTTGGAATTGGTGTTCTAATTTTTGAGTGTTACATTGGCACACCCGATGGGACACCCACAAAATCTATTTTAGACTAGTCTTTTTGCTATCTAATTCATCATATGGCTTTATTTTTGGTGTTTTAGGTACTGTAAATCTAGAACAGAGTCTATAAGAGCCTTGAAACACATCTAAAGATTTTGGCTTAGAATTTATAGGCTTCTAAACCCAGTTTTCACACCACCATGCAAACCCTCAATCAGGTTTTCACACACCATAATGTGAACCCTACTAAAAAAATTTAGAACAATCCAAAACTATCGACCTTTGTAAAAGAAATATCATTCAATAACCCAGGAGGTAGGTATTCCTCTTAGAACAACTTATTTTCATTATTATTTTGCAAATAATGTTCTCTTTCAAAGGTATCAATTCACTTTTCAATTCCTTTCAAGAACACATAAATTAGGGTTTTTAATTTCTTTCAAAATACCTAGGTTAGCTTTTCAAATCACTAGTGTAGATTTCAAATTTTCTTTCTAAACATATAGATTAGAATTTTCAAATATCTTTCACAAATCCTTTGGGTAACTTGCATATATCTTTCAAAATCACATTTAGATAAGATTTTTCAGATTTTCTTTCTAAATATCTAGATTAGAATTTTCAAATCTCTTTTACAAATCCTTTGGGTAACTTGCATCTTTCTTTTCAAATCACCAGGATATATTTTAGATTTTCTTTAAAAGCATCTAGATTAGAATTTTAAAATCTCTTTCACAAATCCTTTGGGTAACTTGCATCTTTATTTTCAAATAAATAGTATAGATTTCAAAATTTCTTTCAAAAGCATCTAGATTAAAAATTTCCCATCTCTTTCACAAATATTTTGGGTAAATTTCAGATTTCCTTACAATTCATTTGATTAGATTTCACAATTATTTTTAACACACATAGATAGATTCCAAATTTATTTTTTCATGCACCTCCTCTTTGAGTGCCTTTCAATATTCCTAGAGTATATCTATTTTGTTTTAAAAAAAAATATCTAGGTTTAGTTTCTCTTTTCAAAAAGCATCTAGGTTTAGTTTCTCTTTTCAAAAGGCATATAGGTTTAGTTTCTTTTTTGAAAAGGCATTTAGCTAGTTTTTTTTATTTCACATTATTGGTAGCAAACTCACCACCACATAATCATGTTTCATACATAGTGGTAAGATTGTACTTCATCACAAATCCCCACTCGATACTAATGATGTTGGAATTCATCTCCTTCCATCAGCTCGCCCCCTAGGCACCATAGTAGCCCTCAAGAGTGGTTTTCCAGACTTCATCATTAGAAGATCCCTTACTCTTGAGACTGGTTTTCCAATTTTCATCATTGAAAGGGATCTTTATAGTAGGATAGGATTAGATGCCTTTGTTCACAAGGCTCATATAATTTGTGAATAGGTAACTTTTATTATTGACTAAGCTCACTCGAGAGTGAATCAACCAATTGATTGGGCTAGTAGCATGTCTTAGATAGTACCACCTCTTATTTTAAGAGGAATTGGACTCATTAGTGTATTTCTAGTTCATCTCCTTTAGATATATTTTTACCATACCTTCCATTTATTTTCCACTCTCCTATTGAGATATTTTTATATTCTATACACCCTTGGGTGTTGTAGGAGGCTCTGTGTCGATGAAATTCCATTTTAGAGTATCACATCATTTACAGTGTCATGTCATAGAGCTAGTACTATCATTAAAACACAAAAAATAATCAAAAATTTGTTTTTTCTTTGTTTAGCATTAATTCTAGTTACATTTTTGTATTGCACTCATAAAAACTGGTTTCAGCACATGCACTTACTAGCAGTCCACTTGTTGGCTATTCATAATCTATAACTATTATTTTTCTATCAGATTTACTTTCTAGAGCAAGTTTACACAACACTATGTGAATCAAATGTCTATAGTACAAGTTCATACAACAATGTTCAAATTTTGCTCTAGTGCACAAAAACACACCAAAACTCACAAATTTGCGTAGAATCCTACATAGAACATACTCACAGGTTTCAATTTGCATTTTTGAATAGTTTTAGGCACATAATCATAGTATATATCACCATGTATATGGTTAATCATAGCCAAAAACACAAGCAAGTGCATATAAAGGAGGAGGTCTCTTGTGCTCCCTCCATTCAGTCTAGTACTCCCTCTCCATTCATGAGGAAAACATCCACTCTCACATCTAATATCCTTACTAGTTTTGAGTTGTTTCAAGCATACACCATGACCTAGGGTGAGACATAAATTTCTAGTAATATGATCGCCACATCTTCTGATGAGGATCATCCCCTTATTCCTCATTCACATCCACCTAATACACCATTCACATTTTATTATCATGTTATCTATACCACTCTAGGAGACCCATCTCTGTTCTTCACTGTTGATGAGGAGACTCCACCTACCTCACCTACTTCCACTCATCCTTTCCTCTAGAATCCATCTTATTCCCTTCTTAGCCCTATTTGCTTAATCATCCTAACCCTAAGGCTAAGTTATCTACCCCCACAATAGGGATGCTCTTAGATCCTTAGTATTCCACTCTTGGCACTCAAGTGCTTATAACATAATCAACCTTGTAATAGTCATCATTGCAAAAAATATACACTCCAATCACATCATCCCACCAAAATGTTTTCCAAGCACCACAACAACCACCTTCCCAGCAATCATATTTTCCATATTCTAATTCCACATCAAAACCATAATTCCAATTATAAAAATGCATTTCCCAAAAACATAAACAAATCCCATATTCACAAATCTTTGTGGATACATTCACCACATCTTATTCTCATGGTTCCACCTTTGGTGCTTATACTCCTTCATCATCTCCTCCACCTATGTTCTCCTCTTTCAGGATGTACGATATTCCATATTCCACTCCACTTCTATCTTAATATTCTTCCACATTTTGACTTCCTCCACCTCACCCATTTTAGGCTCTCCATTCCATTCCTCTCTCTGCCTATAATCCACTCTATCCATCTTATAAAGTTAATCCCCCATGTTATTCTGCCCAACTTGAGTTCTCCATTCATCGCTCATCTAGTCCTATGTAGTTACCATATTTTGGCGCATCATCTTGCCATCCAAATTTATCCTCTATACAAATACCACTAACCCCACTACACTATATTGTGTGAAGTGGTTGTTCAAGTTCCATGAAATAAACTTCTATATTCTAATTTGAGTTGAGTTTGAGTTGAGAAATAAATTGAGTTTGTGAATAGAAAATATTGAGTCTCTAACAATTCTCTTTATGCTTCTATAATATTGAGCCGAGTTGAGATTGATTTGATTTGAGTTGAGTTGAGATTGATTTGAGTTGAGATCATTGTGGATCATTGTTTTCATCCATTGAAGAGTGCATTGCCATTCATTGTTGAGTTCATCATTAAGTCTTGCCTTCATAGATTTATGGATGAGATTTGAGTGCTACTTGAGCATGATTGATTGAGCCTTTGAGAAGGCTTTTGGGAAATATTTTTGGATAAATTTAAGAAAAATTTTGTGCATGATTGATTGAGCCTTTGAGAAGGATTTTTGGATATATTTGTAGATATATTCTAGAGTATATTTGAGTAGGTTCTTTGTGAGCTTGCTGGAGAAGATTTTGAGCAAGTTCTTGGTGAGCTTGCTAAAGCAAGATCATTGGATAGCCTACCTAAGAAGATCAGGATTGCCTAGCTGAGCAGATTAGTGGAGTGCCTAGCTGATTAGATGAGTGGATTACCTACTTGAGTAGATCAGGATTGCCTAGCTGAGTAGATCAGTGGAGTGCCTAGCTGAGTAGATCAGTGGATTGCCTAGCTGAGAAGATCAATGGATTACCTTGTTGAGCAGATCAGTGGATTTCCCACCTGAGTAGATTAGTGGATAGCCTATATTTGAGGAGATCAAGGTAATCATTTGTATTGGGATAAGGATCCCTATTTATTTGTGAAATATTATAAGGATATTATCTTATGGACTATCCCACATTGGGGAAACCACGTTAAATCTTGTGTCTCAATTATGTGTGGTGATTTGTGCTCTTTCTTACTATTGTTATCTATGTCATTAATGCACACTACTATATTTGGTAATTGTAATTAAGGACACTAATTGATATTGGTTTGGAAAGAAAGTAAAAAGTGGGTGCTATATTGTTCACCCCCTCTTGGTATAATCTTGTGTTCTTCAATTGGTATCATAATAGGTTCCTTCGAAAAGGCTAACATCTTGAGGGTAGATTCTAAAATAACATAGATGGCTTCATAGAATGGATCATCCACAAGTAAGGCTCCACTGTTTGACGGTAACAATTATGCTTTCTAGAGCATGAGAATGAAGAACTACTTGATATCACAAGGATATGAGGTATGGTAGATGGTTGCAAAATAGTATAAGGTTGAAGGTGATCCCGAGGTAGATAAGACTATCAAAAAATTGGTTGAGATCAATGCAAGGGTAATGAATTGTATTTTGAGTGGGCTACGTGAGATAGATTTTACAAAGGTCATGGTATGTAATTTAGCTAATGAAATGTGGACCAAGTTACAGCATACCTATGAAGGATATTCCAAGGTAAAGTTGGTAAAACTACAAAATCATAAAAATATTTGAGGAATTGAAAATGGAAGACTCTTAAGATATTGCAAAGTTTTTTTACTTTGAGTTGATGAGATTACTAACACCATGAGAGGTCTAGGATTTGAGATGAAAGAACAAGATGTTACTCAAAAGGTTTTGAGATCACTTCCCATGAAGTATGATGCAAAGGTTTCAGCAATAGAAGAAACAATAGATGTCAACAAGCTAACAATGGAAAAACTACAAGGAACTCTCACAACTTATGAGACAAGGATATGTAAGCATCAAGTTTCGATGAAATAAATTGCATTCAAGGATTAAAATAAAGGGAAATATGCAGAGACAGATAGAGATTAAAATAATGATGAGAAAGCTAACTCCATCAAAAGAAAAAAGGACTTAAGAAATTATAGGGATATGAAGAAAGTCAAATGCTACAAGTGTGGAGATTTTGGTCACTATGCAAACAAGTGTCCACATGAAGAAAACAGTGATGATGAAAAACAGGATCACAAAAGAAAAGAAGATGGAAATAATAAGCATGACAAAGATGACAAATACAAGCAAAGCAGGTATGAGAAGAAAAATAGTTTTCATAAGATAAAGAAAACTTTTTACATTGAAGAATAAAGTGATAGCTCAGATCATAGTGATAGAGACAAGTCAGATGATGAAAAGGAAGAACATATATTCCTAGGAATAGAAGGTGAAAGAGAATAGTTCTTTTTGTGTGGTTAAAGAGATCATAGATCAGGATATTGCAATGGCTTCAGTGATAGTGAATATGAGATGACGCATCAAGGAAACATGCATGGTCAAAGAAATCATGAGAGTTTGTTTGCTATAGAAAATTATAATGATCTTAGTGATAGTGAATATGAAGGGTTTTTCTATGGGATAAAATAAGTAGAAGAAGAACATTCACTTCAAACAGAAGAAGTTAAACAAGATAATATTGTAAGAAAGACAGAAGTCTAAGTTGATCTAAAGGAAGACTTCAATGATATCCATGAGCAACTACAAGAGGTTAAGGAGAATATAAAATAAGTGAGATATTCCATACTTGAGAAGTTTGATCCATCACATGACTCAAAAGGTCAAGATATTTTTACTAAGAAGGAAACATGTATTTTAGAGACAATAAATATGGATGCCAATTTGTTATTTGACACAAATGAAGAGAAAGAAGAGGAAGGTTCCAAAGCATCAAAGGTCTCATATTTCAGGTTTGGGGAATCACACTCAAAAGGAAAGAAAGTTCTAAAATATGAAAGCAAGGAAGCACCTAAGATTTATGAAGAAAGTTCCAAAGTTCCTATGGCTCAAAACATCCAGTTTGGATCTTGTTTTGAGATAGGTGAATCAAGTTTAAGAAGAAAGAAATTCTTGAAAAGGAAAGCAAGTAAGAAATTAAGGAAGAGGATTTAGATACTACAAATAAGGTTCAAGGATACAATGCACAAGCCAAATATGATTACAAGGATAATGTTCAAGAAAGGGTCTATGGATCAAAGAAGTTTGATTTTGCTAGAAGGAACTTCAAAGGAAGAAGGTATGGTTTTCAGGGATATTTATTCTTATGCAACATGATTGGTCATAGAGCTTCTCAATGCAAATAAAATGAGCAACATGGTTTTGGTTTTAGAGCTACACAATTCAGAAGTCATGGTCATAATGATTATGAAAACAAAACTTCACAATATAGGGTTTAGGAAAGGAATGGATATGGAAATTATTTTAAGAAAGAATTTAGGATATGGGCACCATCCAAAGGCTACAGTATCAAGTGTTTTAATTACAATAACTTTGGACATATTGCAAAATGGTGTAGGACTCAATTCCAAATAAGTTCAAGGCGAGAAGGTCAAACAGGTTCATGACAAGAAGATCAAGTAACTCATCAAGAAAATGATATCAGAAAAATATGGAAGTAAGTTGATAGAGGAAAGAAAAAATGCAATATGGGAGTAAAAATACTTCCACCCCAAAATTAATCACCTCAAGAGATAAGGTGGTGAGGGGGCTAAGCTTAAGAGTCATATATTTTAGCCCTATAGGTGTCCCTTTTGCCATTGATGTCAAAGGGGGAGATATTTGATTAAGGGGAATAGCATTGACTTAGGGGAAGCAGCCTCCAAAGAGAGCATTGAGTTAGGGGGAGCATCCTCCATAGAGAGTATTGAGTCAGGGGGAGCAGCTTTGATTATCAGAGATGGTTTTTGCAGTGATTATGGTGATTTGCATTAGAGGTGTTGCCATCGATGACAAAGGGGAAGATTATTGGAAATTTGATTTATTTTATGTTGTCATTGATGTCACATGGATCACATTGAGTTTTGGTGGCAAAAGCACTTCATAAATAATCATTTATGATATTTTGGAAAGCATGGATATATACAGGGTTTTTGTGAAAACCAAGGCAGGAAAAATAAAAGGTTTTATTTAAAACCATAGATGGCATATTTGAAATGATTTTTTCTTAAAACCCAAGTTGGATTTTTGTTTCATCAAAAAATGTGCCCCGATGATGGAGATATTTAATTTTAAATATTTAGTTTAAATTTTAAATTATTTAAAATTTAAATTTAAATTTTAAAATTAAAAATAAAAATAATCCTCCGATGTCATCGAATATGAGGAAGAAAACTATATAAAAGGATGCCTAAGGTTTATTAATCCTTAATCTTGCTCTCGGGAATTAATGTGATTGTTGGAAAGCAAAAAGAGCCTGTGTGTTGAATTTGAAGCATGTGCAAAAAAGGCTTGTGAAAGGTTTACAAAATTTTGGGTCTGTTGAAGAAAGGTTCGTGGAGGATAACCAAGTGCGTAGGCACCTTTGGCCTAGTGTTTTATGTGCTATGTATGAAGAAGCAGGTCCTGAGATCGAGTCTCGTTGGGGTGCTTTCTATATTGAAACGCTCGAAGCGCTTTAAAGTTTTCTAAGGGCGCAAAATATTAAGGTACTTATTTTTATTCATGCCCCTTTGAACATGTGAGGGCGTGTGGCCCAACGATGGCTTGGTTGTAGTTAAGGCGCTGAGCAAGGATGCGTCGAGGGATCAAATCCCATCAGGGACAAAGGCAAGTTAATATTTTTTAATATTTTATTTTTCTAAAGTTGCCCTAGGAAAAATAAGGTTTGTGATGTACTTTAGGAAAAAGAGATATTTCTGGTGATTTTCTTTTTGGAAGTATATCATATTATATATCATTGGAAAGATTATTTCGAGGGCTATTTGATTAAATTTCTTAGAGGGAGAAATAAGGTATGTGTAAAGAGATATTTTTGATTTTATAAAGGGGCTCAAAAGTGAAGGTTGCTTTGTTCTTTTTCAAAGGGGATTAATTCTTTCATGAGGGTACATGGTGTATTTTATTGAGTAGGAGTAATAAGGTGTTATTTGGATATTATTGTTGTGCTATTAATCAAGATCTCTAACCCTTATTGAAAGTTGAAAAATAAAGTTTGTTGAGTGTGGCAGATTTAGTGGACAACTAATAAGGCATCAAAAAGGTATGAGCAATATTCTCCATTGAATTTGTTTATGGTGGTTGATTTCTAAAATATCATTGGAGAGAAAAGGATTGATTGTGGTTTCCTTTTTGAAAGTTATTGGTTTAATGATTCAAGGTTTTCTGGTTTGAGAGTTGAGATTAAACCTTATTTTTTAAGCATTTTTGTTGAAGCCCATTGCTTGTACAAAGAACTTGAACTTGAGTTATAGGAGAAACTGAGTATCATTGTTATGTGAGATTTGTGGTTGAGCATTATTGGAAACATTTTGAGTTGATTGATTCATGCTTGAACTAGGGTTTGTGAGAAAAAATTGTTCCTTAAGGTTATTGGTTGAGTGGAGTTGATTGAGCCTAGTCAAGTGATTGTGTGAAGTGATTGTTCAAGTTCCATGAAACAAACTTCTATATTCTGATTTGAGTTGAGTTTGAGTTGAGAAAGAAATTGAGTTTGTGAATAGAACATATTGAGTCTCTAAAAATTATCTTTATGCTTCTATAAGATTGAGCTGAGTTGAGATTGATTTTATTTGAGTTGAGTTGAGATCGTTGTGGATCATTGTTGTCATCTACTGAAGAGTGCATTTCCATTCATTGTTGAGTTCATCATTAAACCTTACCTTCATAGATTTGTGGATGATATTTGAGTGCTACTTGAGCATGATTGATTGAGCCTTTGAGAAGGCTTTTGGGATAGATTTGAGGCAACTTTTGTGCATGATTGATTGAGCCTTTGAGAAGGCTTTTTGGATAGATTTGTGGACAGATTATGGAGCAGATTTGAGCAGGTTTTTTGTGAGCTTGATGGAGCAAATTTTGAGCAAGTTCTTGGTGATCTTACAAAAGAAATATTAGTGGATAGCCTACCTAAGAAGATCAAGATTTCCTAGATAAGAATATCAGTGGAGTGCCTAGCTAAGTAGATTAGTGGATTGCCTACCTGAGCAGATCAATATTGCCTAAATAAGCAGAACAATGGAGTACCTAGCTGAGTAGATCAATGGATTGCCTAGATGAGCAGTTTAGTGGATTACCTTGCTGAGCAGATCAGTGGATAGCCTAGTTTTGAGTAGATCAAAATAATTATTTGTATTGGGATAAGGATCCCTATTTCTTTATGAAATATTATAAGGATATTATCTTGTGGACTGTCCCACATTGGGAAAACCATATTAAATATTATGTCTTAGTTGTGTGTGGTGATTTGTGCTCTTGATTACTATTGCTATCTATGTCATTAATGCACACTGCTATATTTGGTTATTGCAATTAAGGACATTAATTGATATTGGTTTGGAAAGAAAGTAAAAAGTGAGTGCTATACTGTTCACCCCCCTCTCAGTATAAGCTTGTGTTCTTCAAGTCCTAGAGAGGACTTATTGAGCAAATTTGGACAAGTTTTGTGTGAGCTTGTTGAGGAGATTTGGACAAGTTTTATGTGAGCTTGTTGAGTAGATTTGGACAACCTCTATGTGAGATTGTTGAGAATATTTGAGAAGGTTCTGAGTGGACCTATTGAGAAGAGTTATACAGGTTATGTGTGGACCTGTTGAGCAGATTTGGACAAGTTCTAAGTGAACCTATTGAACAGATTTGAGAAGGTTCTAAGTGAACCTATTGAGCAGATTTTAAAAGGTTCTAAGTGAACCTATTGAGAATATTTAAGAAGGATGTGAGTGGACCTATTGAGAAAATTTGTGCTAGATCGAATGAACTATGTTTAGTACAGATTTGAGTGGACTTGTGCTAGATCGACTGGACTATTTTTGGTGAAAGAGTTGAGCAAATTTATGCTAGACAGAATGTACTATGTTTAGTGCAAGATATTGATTAGAGTTGTGCTAGAATGACTGGACTATATTTAGTATAGTATTGAGACAAATATTTGGAAGTGATAGAGAAGAGAGGACAAAGTCTCTAGTGGATAGAGACCCATCAGCCAGGACATTGAGGACATGTCTTCTAAGTGAGAACAAGAGTCTTCAAGTGGAGAAAAATCCATAGTCAATGCAGTGGAGGTAGTGTCTTCTAGAGGATCACTAGCTAGAGCAGAGGAGAAGGAGTTCTCCTGTGGATAGAGATCCATAAACCAGATTTAGGGGATCAACATCTCCTTTGGACTAAGGTCCATAAACATTGTAATAGGGAAAGGATTCCCATGATATTATTTGAGAAATATTTAGAAATATTTTATCCGTGGAGGTAGCCATATTTGGATGAACCACATTAAATTTGTGTCTCTATTGTGTGTGATGATTTGTGCATTGCTTTGGTTATTGCTATTGATATTGCCATTGATTATATTGACTAATACTATTTGGGAAAGAAAAGTAAAAAGTGGTATTAGACTGTTCACCCCCTCCTCTCAGTATAATCTTGTGTTCTTCAATTGGTATCAAAGCCAATTCCATAAAAATAAGTTTAATAGCTTGAAGGAAGATCCTACAAGAACACAAATGGTAAAGAAAGGCAAGAGTAGAAGCATGATACACAAGAATAAAAGAACACCTATGGTCATGAAAGAAAATGAATATGAGTTTAATATTGTTGTTTTGGGAGGACAAATGGAAATAGATTCAAGAGATGAATCAAGTAATGGAGAAATATCTAGATTGATAAAGTTTTGTACCAAATGTGGAAATATAGGTCATCATGCAACTTATTGTTCATAAGAAGGTGAAGAATATTTTGTCTATGGTCAACTCGGTCATGATGCAAGTTATTGCAATGGGTTTGATAGCAGTGAAGATGAATATGATTCTCTTAGATTTGAAGTTCTAAGAAATGAGTCAAAAAAAGGTAACAGGAATAGTTGAAGTATGTATCAAGAAGAAACTCCACTTTAGACAATAGAAGAAATTGAAGAAGAGGAAGATTCATAAAAAGAAAATGAGGAAGCCCCTCTTAAGGAACTTATTGAATTGAAAAGAGAGAATTTAGAATTGAGGGTTCAAATACAAGAAGATGAGAAATGTAAGACAAATATTCTATAGGATATCTCTAACTTGAGAGATAAGGTTGAAAAAGCACAAAGAGTTGAAGAAGGTACGATTAAACAGTCAAAATAAAAAGAGATAGAATGTGAAGGATTATGATTACTCTTTAAGAATTAAAGAGAGAGAACTCAGGATTAATGGTTCAAGCTCAAGAAGATGAGAAAGCAAAAACAAGGTTTTTACAGGAACTCACCAACTTCAAAATCAAAGCTGAAGATACAAGAAAAATTGAAGAAGGTATGGTTAAAAAATTAAAGACAAAAGATCTAGAGTGTTAAATATTAGGGCATGATATAGTTTCACTAAGGATGGAAGTAAAAGGTTATAAGGACAAGCTACACAAGTTTGAGGAAAATTCAAAGACTTTGGATAAGATTATCAATGCACAAAGGTCATCAGTCACCATAACAGGACTTAGTTCTAAAGAAGAACAAGGAAAATAAGAATAAGAAAAAGGAGATTCAGGCTCAAACACTAGAAAAGAAGAAGAGTCAAAATAAGTAAGTAAAAGAGAGAGTGGGACTTCTAAGGAGAATTTGGACAATAGAAAAGTCAACAAGAAAAGGAACAATGCATAAGTAAGGAACAAATGGAACAGGAAACAGGTAGAAAAGACTAAGAGACCAATGGGGTCTAGGCAAGGTTTCTTAAATGGGATATGTTTTTCATGTCACAGGTTTGGGCACATGGCTTCATAGTGCAGAACTCATGAAAGATAGGAATATGGGAAAGGACAATTTTTCTATGGGTATTGCTACTCATGTAATGAGTTTGGTCACAAGGCAATGAATTGCAGGGTTCATGACAGAAGAGGATATGTCTTCACTAGAAGAAATACTAAGATATTTGCACCTCCAAGGAATAATAACATTAAGTGTTATAAGTGAAATAATGATGGTCACACAACAAAATGGTGTAGAGAAAACATTCCAAAAATGGGTATGAACAGGAATAGGAATATCAACAGGAATAGGAACATGAATTGGAATAGGAACATGAACAAGAACATGGATGAGAACAAGAACAAGAATAGGAACATGGATGAGAACAAGAACAAGAACATGGATGAGAAAAGGAATAGGAAAAGGAATAGGAACATGGATGAGAATAGGAGCATGGATGAGAAAAGGAATAGGAACAGGAGCATGAACATAGATGAGAATAGGAAAAAGAACAGGAACATGAATGATGACAGGAACATGGATGATGACTTGGATAGAAATAGTCAAAGGATTTAGAAAACTCAAAAAAGAAGGGAAAATGATAAAGGTAAAGAACAATTTTTTCATGGATTAGAAACATTCCCACCCCAGAATTAACCACCTCATGAGAAGGTGAGGGAGGGGTTAAGCTAAGAGGCTCATTCTTAGCCCCGAACCCCAAAGTTGACCCTTTGTCGTTGATATCAAAGAGGGAGATATTTGTATATTGGAGAGAGATTTGATATGGGGAGAGATTTGATATTTGAGATAGCATTGAGTCAAGGGGAGAAATGTCCTCGGGGGAGCAGAAGAAAAAGAAAGGTCATGTTTCATTAAAAGGATATGGGTTGCCATCAATGACAAAGGGGGAGATTGTTGGATATTTTGAGTCCCTAAGACAAAATTATCATTGATGTCAAGGAGCAACCCTAAGCCGAAATTGTCATTGATGTCAAGAAGAAAACCACCATTGATGCAAAAGTTAGATGATCTCCAGATGGTCAGGTATAAGAGGAGTAATGCAAAAGTTAGATGATCTCCAGATGGTCAGGTATAGTTTAAAAATAAATTGGATGACCCAATAAAATTATAATAATTTGTTAAAATATTAAAAGACCCAAAGGTATCTGCTTGTTGTGGTGCAGTGGTAAATGCCTTGGGTGTTGGTAGAGGCCGACCCAGGTTCCATTCCCCTTGTCTCCATCCTGCAGATATATGGTATAGTTAGGAATGTCCTATGTGTGGTAGAGGTCGACAAGGCTCCATTCCACCTATGCCCAACCTGTTGAAAGTGGCACCTCGAAAGAGGTGTTTTCCACTATAAATTAGTTTTTACCCATGTGTTGTAGGTGAGTTGGAGAGGATAGGGCAATCCTCCAAGGGAGGTCCTAGGTTCAAATCTCCACCCTACCAAAAAGCTGAATTGGGTATCCAAAAATCCAATTGATAATGTTGGTACAGGCAGAGTCAGGTGCGACTCTCGGGTGACTTTGACGGTGTAGAACCCCCTGTTTGTGGTCTCTCAGACCAAGGCGGCACCATAAGGGGTTTTTCGCTTTAAAAAAAAGACCCAAAGGTATGTGATTAAAGTGATTTAATATTTAAATTATTTAAATTTAAGGTTTAAATAATTTAATATTAAATTTTTTAAATTGGGCATCATTTTAATGTAAGTTGGGTGCCAATTTTTAAATCTAAATAAGAGGTACGTTTTTAATTTACTGGAGTGGGCCCTTAAAAGGCATCGATGTGACAACCCTATATAAGCATTCACCGACGTCCTCTTTTATTTTTAAGTTTTCTATGTTAATCGAAGGTGTCGACAATATGTAACTTTTGAATAGCCCTCATCAATGTCATAATTTAAAAGCTCTTATGATATATATATAAGGAGCTCTATGGTTTCGAAAAAAGAGAATTCGATGAACTTCGGATGAAAATAAAGAAACCTCTACGACAATCGGTTTGGCAAGAAAATGAGATGAGACATATAAGGTTTCGAAGACATGTTGAGATGATGTAATGAATTCAGATACCTTGTGAAATACAAGAGCATGACATTCAAAGTTTTGAAGACCCGAAATAGCATTCACTCTGACTGATTTCTGTGACACAGAAGTATACAACGGTTCACTGTTTTCGAGGAGAATCATAAAAAATAGGAATACTTCTTTGTATGGTCTCAAATGAGTACGTAGTGCTGGTGGTAGTTGGTGTTATCTAGCATAGAAAAAGTCTCGAGTTCAAAACCCAAACCTCATAACTTTTGCATGTTTGTTTTTTCTGTTCGTGGCTCTAGACGGTAATAAATATGAGTTGTTGATTGGGAGGAACACTCTCTATTCCAACTGAAATGGTGGCTCACGTGGTTAGAGCACCTGGGATAAAAGCTACAACAATAGAGGTATGCAGTTCGAAATTTTTGGGCGGTTAAATTTTTGTGCAGAGTGAAGAAGGTGCTACAACCTTGTTTTCAATAAGGTATGCTGAAATATTTTAAATATTGGATATGCTCAAATATTTTAAATATTGGATTAGGAATAGAAGAATTATAAAGGGTCTGTGCTATGATATATAAAATATTATATTTAAAGGGGAGTCGAGAGCTATAAGGAATTTGTGTTATTATTTTTTGAAGAGCTGTGAATACTAAGTGTAAAGGAAATTAAGAGAAATAAGGTGATATTTAAATCTTAATTGAAATATTGTTATATTGATATATCAAGGATTTTGGGCATTGATTTTATTTTTGTATAAGGCTTTTTCTATTGAAATAAGACTATGGTGAATGCTATTTTTAAGTTGGAGTGATAAGTTGTAATTTTGATATTATTCTTGTGATATATTTTGTTGAAGAAAAATATTTTCTAACCCTTATTGAGATATACAAATAAGTAATTGTGAATGGCAGATTTGTGAGGACTACTACTCTTCAAGAAAAGGTATGGGAAAAATTATTCTTTGATTGAGTTGGTCGATTGTCTTGATTGAAAATTAAGTTTGGAGTGAAAAGGAATTGATTAGGGTTTCCTTTTCGAAAGTGGTTGGTTTAATGCTTCAAGGTTTTCTGGATTGAGATTTGTGATTAAACCTTGTTTTATTAGCATTGTTGTTGAAGCCATTGGTTGTGTGAAAAAACTGAGTTAGGGTTTGGAAAGATCATGAGTATCATTGTTAGATGAAGAATTTTTTATTAGAATTGTTGTTGAAGTGAGATGTTATGCAAAGAACTTGAACTAGGGTTTGAAAATAACATGAGTATCATTGTTATGTGAGAGTTGTTGAACATTGTTGGAAGCATTTTGAGTTGGTTGATATATGATTGGAATAGGATTTGCAATAAAAGGGTTGATCCTTGAAGTGATTGGTTGAGTTAAGTTGATTGAGCCTAGTCAAGTAGTTGTATGAAGTGGTTGTTCAAGTTCCATAAAATAAACTATTCTATATTCTAATTTGAGTTGATATTGAGTTGTTGAGATTGAGTTTTGAGTATAGAACATATTGAGTTTCTAAAAATTCTCTTTATGCTTCTATGATATTGAGTTGAGAAAGTGATTGTATAGAACATATTGAGTCTCTAAAAATTCTATTTATGCTTCTATGAGATTGAGTTGAGAAAGTGATTGAGTATTGAGTATAGAACATATTGAGTCTTTAACAATTATCTTTATGTTTCTATGAAATTAGACAAGTTATGTGTGGACTTGTTAAGCAGATTTGAGGTAAGTCTTTGAGAAGACTTGTGGACTAATTTTGTGTGAGATTTTGTGGAAGCTTACAATACAAATTTGAGCAAGTCCTAGAGAGGACTTATTGAGCATATTTGAGCAAGTCCTAGAGAGGACTTATTGAGCAGATTTGGATAAGTTCAGTGTGAGCTTGTTGAGCAGGTTTGGACAAGTTATGTGTGAGCTTGTTGAGCAGGTTTGGACAAGTTATGTGTGAGCTTGTTGAGCAGATTTGGACAAGTTCTATGTGAGATTGTTAACAAGATTTGAGAAGGTTCTGAGTGGACTTATTGAGAAGAGTTGTATAGGTTCTGTGTGGACCTTTTGAGTAGATTTGGTTAGGTTCTAAGTGAACCTGTTGAGCAGATTTGAGAAGGTTTTGAGTGAAGCTATTGAGCAAATTTGAGAAGATTCTGAGTGAACCTATTGAGCATATTTTAAAATATTTTGAGTGAACCTATTGAGAATATTTGAGAAGGTTCTGAGTGGACCTATTGAGTATATTTGTGCTAGACCGAATGAACTATATTTAGTATATATTTGAGTGGACTTGTGCTAGACTGACTGGACTATTTTTGGTGCAAGATTTGAGAAAATTTGTTCTAGATCGAATGTATTGTGTTTAGTGTAAGATATTGAGCAAAGTTGTCCTAGACTGAGTGGACTGTGTTTAGTACAATATTGAGATAGAGCTTTAAAGGTGAAAGAGTAGAGAGGATAGAGTCTCCAGTGGATAGAGATCCATCAACTAGGACATTGAGGACAAGTCTTCTAAGTGAGGACAAGAGTCTTCAAGAGGAGAGATATCCATAGTCAGTGCAGTGGAGGCATTTTCTTCTAGAGTATCACCAACCAGAGTATAGGAGAAGGAGTTCTCCTGTGGATAGAGATCCACAAACTAGATTTAGGGGATCAACATCTCCTTTGGACTGAGGTCCATAAACATTGTAATAGGGAAAGGATTCCCATGAGATTATTTGAGAAATATTTTCTCCATGGAGGTAGCCATATTTGGGTGAACCATGTTAAATCTGTGTCTCTATTGTGTGTGATGATTTGTGCATTGCTTTCATTATTGCTATTGATATTGCCATTGATTATATTGATTAATACTATTTGCAAAAGAAAAGTAAAAAGTGATCTTATACTATTCACCTCCCATCTCAATATAAGCTTGTGTTATTCATCTTGTGCAACAAGTACATTTTACATAGCCATAATATTACCATTCACAATAGATTTTTGCTCCACATAAAATTCTCCCATCGGCCTCCACATACCATGTTGTTCAAAAACCACATTCGTAGGAACAATTTTAGTATAATCCTCTCTCACAATGGGAGGAACATCATCTACAGTACCCCATCATTCTTAGTATACCATCATATCATCGTAGTTCATTTCACCCCATAACCTAAACTCCAACTCTTAGATGTTGGATCTCCACACAATTATTTATAGGACCCAAAAACCCACATATAATGAGTTGTACAATGAACCCGTTCATACTTTAGTTCTCATTCTTCCTTACCCCTACCATTTTGAGATTCTAAAGTTTAAAAAATACAAAGATAAATAGGACCCTCAAGAACACATCAATAACTATCACTTCATATGCTACCAACTTCACAATAATGATCCCCTCATATTGCATACCTTCGCTCTCTCACTTGGGGTACAAGCCCTCGATTGGTAGAACATGCTTCCATGCCATAGTCTGTTTACATTTGAATAGTTGGTTAATTCATTTATAGAATATTTCTCCATCAACATCAAGAAGAAGATAAATTTTTTTATGTCTATGCACTATGATAGGCTAATCATGAACCTATCATAGATTTCATTTCTCGATGGAGATCGATCATCCACGATCTAGCTCATAGGCTTCCGTCCACCAATATTGTCACACTATTTTCTAAAATCTATCACAAACACATTTCTAAGACTTTGCAAATTCATCAAAGCTACACATTTGATGAAGCCATTGCTCAAGAAAAGGTCATCAAGGACATCAAGGTCTAATATAGAAAAATTAGACTTTAGCAAAAACCATCTTACACCTCAAACTTCCACTTCAATCGCAATACATCAAATCAATCCTTATTTAAACCACCACAAACAAATTAGGTGGTAACAACCTCTCTGGCCTCTTTTTCAATCTTAAGATCCCCTCCTCCATAAAAATAGATGTTTTAGACTAATACACCTCGTCCTAATAATCCACAACAATCTCACGTGTCTTCATCCTCAACCTCCACAATGCAACTAGACTCCACTTTCTGAACCACTACCAACTCTATTCTAGAGGTTGTATGATGCTAGTCATATCACCTTACCTAATGTTGGACCTATTGACCTGATTCAACCCAAACCTTGTGGGTTAAATGAATAGGCCTTATATTCTTACCACCAACAATATGACCATGATGTAGGGTCTTGTCATTCTTTTCATGGCTTGGTATAGGATCTCATCGATCGGGCCACTATCCAAGTTTTGAACCCCCTCATACCAAAAAATTAAAATCTAAGTATCTATCAGAATCCACTACTAAAACATAGGAGGACCAATCCCCAAGGATCCAAATCCAATCCACAAACCCAATCTAGGTAAGTTAATAGTGTCCACCATGATCCTCCATCACATGGAGTGATTGGCATGATTAACCTTACTACTCATACCCAACATTATCTACCATGCTAGGATGCATCCATCGCTTTGCCTCCACCATCATTCACTTCTCCTCAATCACCTGTAGCATCAAATATTTCACCATACCTACCATGCAATATCATCACTATTCATGGTAGTCTCACTCATCAATTGTGCAACACCTCAACTAGATTAACTATATTTTATATTTTATAGCAATATTACCCTCATTTCAAGGAATTAAATGACATTCTTCACTCAATCAAACTCAAAACCCATGATACAAATGTATTTATGATTTTTTGGGGAAATACCTCACTGCATGCAACCTTCTATTAGCCTCTATGACCATGAGATTACCAAACATGTGTATGAGGAATTTGATCATCCCCTCCATATCCAAACAACCATCAATGACATCACCTACAAACGTGTACTGATTGATACTGGTTACTCCATTAGTATCATCTCTATTGCTACCCTTCATTACCTACACATTCCACCTACTTATTTTGCTACACCATCACTCGACCTTTGTGATTTTGATGGTTCTATGCATCCCATAGTACGTTCCATCATCCTACCCATCCGTGTAGATGTAAGGACCATCTCTACCTTATTCCACATCATTCAAGTTGAAATGAAATATAATACTTTGCTTGGAAGTCCATGGATCCATGACATGCAATACAATCCATCAACCTTGCATCATTACCTCAAATATTTGCATGATAGACTAGTCCATTGTATTCCCATCAACGGTGACCCATTCAAATTTTGCAACATCACAGACCTCCTACCAGCTTCTTCATCATCTTCAACCCAGTTCTTTCCTATTCCTTCACATTGTTAGGTAGAGACATCTACATCCTCTCCACCACCTGCCTCATCCTCACATAACTCACCTAGAACACACACATTCCCCTGCATACATTTCCAATATACCTCCATCCTCTTCAATAGATCCCCCTCCTACATCCATATCCTTTTTTCCACCTTCTTCATGGTCTCCTCCTTCTTAGCCATCTGCTTATGCGGATCCCCTTCTGTGTCCATACCTTTTTCATCATATTTCTCATGGCCTCCTCCTCTTTCCCATCCATATTCCTCTATGGATCCTCCTATCCTTACTACTCCTCATACACCTACCCTTCCATTTTTGTCTTGACCTTGATATTTCACTTCATCTCATAGCACGACTATTTCTTGCCCCACATCATAGTTTCTACATGCGGCTCATCCCATCCCTTCCATTGTAGCTGAATGTCACGATTGGGAACAATGAGCCTCTCACATGGATAGAAAACTATTCCATTATTCTACTGCTACTATCCATGATTCCAAACTTTCATATTCTTCCTTTGATTTAGACTCATCACCTCATTCACCACTACATACATAACCACAAGTATCCATTTTCATGACCAATTCTGGTCCTGGTGAATATTATGTTCATGATGTTTGTGTGCATCCTCTCATTATCCAATCTACCTATAACTTTGGTCACCCTTATACCTTAGTGCTAACCATTGGTACCATCATACCACTTGGTCCACCGAACAATATTACAAACTTCATCTATGCAAGCCTTGATTCATCACTCCTAGTAGTTGTACCCCCACCGCCACAATCTAGCTTTTGTGGTACCTCAGACCATATGTCCAATCCACACTTTGCCTTACACTACCTATGATATTTCCATTGTCATAGCTTTGGGATAGGACATTACAAACATGGCTTGAAGATACCCATTAACCCCTACATTCAAATACCCATAGATAAATTTGGTTTGGGTTATCACCCTATAGTTGTTCACTCACTTGAAGATGAGCTTTAAGATCTCACTCTTCATCCTCTAGGAATTTCTACTTATTTTTATAAGAGGAATTTGACACTGACATCCTTGATGAATTTCCATTCCCTAATTCTACCATCATAATTCCATGTACATTCTTTTAGGAAGCACCGCTCTTTGATGCCATGTTTGCTTACATTATTGATGATATCGTCAATATATTTGTTGCCATTTCTCTCACAAATCCTTGCTTAGATCACACTCCTTCACCTTCCCCTCCATTGCCTATTCATTCATTCATACCTTTGCATAATCATCGGTAGGTCCACCATTCTATAGCTCAACCCCATTCTCCACCCATGGTTCTGTTGTGGTCATTCCACAACTAGCCCCAATATTTGGGGACCCACCTTTTTTTTGTGTTTGGGTGTTTTTGTTTCATTTTGAGTGTCTAGTGAATTGGTTAGGTTCCTCCTTGTTTTTTGTTGTTTTGGTTAATTTTAATGTTTTGGATTAAATCAATTCAAACATTTAAAATTAATTAAATCAAATTTAATATAAAAGAGAAAACAAGTAAAAAAAAAGTTTATATATATATATATATATATTTTATATATGTAAACAAATAAAAAATTTTAAAAGTGAAAATATTATATATATATATATATATATATATATATATATATATATATATATATATATATATATATATATATATATATATATAAGTAAATAAATAAAAATAAAAGTAGTGAATGAAGCCATGGTGCTTCATTCACCACGTTTTAGTTCATTTTTTAAAATAGTTTAAATTTAATGCTTTTTTTTCTTTTTCTTTTTATTTCTTTTTTAAAAATAGTTTAACTTTATGCTTTTAATAATTTATTTTGTTATTTTGTTTTTAATAAAAAAGCTAACTCAAGCTTTTTTGATGCATGTACAGGTAGATGGAAAACGTCAAAATCTTCTTTAAATGTTTTTAGTATATTATTTTATTAGTATTTTTCTTTTCTTTTAAATGTTAAAAATTAATTCAATGAAAGGTTTTGAGAAAAAAATTTGAAAACAATAAAAGGAAAACCAATCAGCAGCCTTGGAAGGAGAAACCAAGGGTTTGGAAACCTGAAACAAATGGTCATGAGAGAAGACTTTAAAAACCAGATGGATGCACAGAAAAAGGGCTGGATCTTTTGGGAATTTTTTCGAAGGAGGAAGGCATAGCGCTGGGTCAATTTTTACCATTTGGATGCCAACTTTGGGCTTTTTTTTTCTACATTGTAATGGAATATTGAATATATTTTTGCAGCAATTAATTGGAAATGTCTCAAATTTTATGCATTTTTTATGGTTAACTTGATTTTGTTTTCAATTTATTGCACCATTTTCCTTTGAATCTCACATTGTATTAGATGTTTATTGCACGAAGTCGGGTCACTCTAATACTGGATTTATGTAGAATACTAATGCTTGCAGGGTCTGTGGAAAAATTCGGGGTTGCAACATTTTTGTTTTTCATTTTGTTTTAATTTTTTAACTTTCTTTTTGCTATTTTTTTTAATTTTCAAATATTAAAAAAAAATAAAATGATAAAAATAATTACATGGCTGTGAAAAAGGATGTAAAATATATCATACGCAACAAATTCAGATTAATTCCGAGATCATTTCAATTTTATTCAAATTTTTGAAAATGGTTGTTTGATGCAGATTTTATAATTTTAGAATTTCATTTTTTCACATCTTGGAGTCAAATCAGATTTCTTCAGCTTCATATTTTTTATTTGCAAGCATAAAATAAACTTTCCTTCATGAAAATTTTAATTTCATCGAAGGGGGTTAATTTTATGGCATTTCATAAGCTATCTTTTTTTGGGACCATTAATGCACCTATCTTTATGAAAATTTCAATTTCATTAAAAAGAGGTGATTTTATATGTTACATTAAAATGCTATTGTTTTAACACATTAAATTATTATTCTTTATGAAAATTATTTCATTAAAGAAATATAATTAAATGATATTTTAAAGCCTATATTTCAAGGCTATAAATTATTATCTCTTTGTGAAAATTGATTTCACCAAAGAGGAATAATTTATTATTCATATCAAAGGCTATCTTTATCTTCATGATAAGAAGCTACATTTAAGGAGCCTATTCATCATTTTGGATTCACATTCATAGATAGATTTTAATCTTTACTTTCATTTTTAAAGAAGGATTTAATGCAAGGTAAGGCTTGATTAAAACCCACTTAATAAGGAATATAAAATCTACCTTAAAATCCTCAAGATAAAAAGAACTAATACACTACTTCATGGTCATATGAGGGCCAATTCACATTTATTTTTTATTTTTGGTTTCATGAACAATCATTAAAGTAGCATGGTAAAATAAACCAACATTACCCCTTGTTTACAGTTACTTGCAATCACTAAGGTGTTCCAAGCATTTAAATTGATATATTTTTATTTGAGATTACTAATACACATATGCAAATGCTAATATAGCAGAGACCTTGGAGAAATTGTTTGTTTAATTTCTTTGCAAGAGAGGGTTTTGGAGATCCAAACCCTAAGGGAGAGTGTAATTTCACAATTGGGTAAAATTAACACTCAACATTTTGGCACTAGAAGGAGGGTCTGAATTGGTTTACTTTATTTTATTTATGTTAAGCAATTCATGAATTGGTATTCATTGATTTAACGCTTTTGGATTGTTCATAACAAGAATAATGTGATTTGATATGATTTTGAAAGTTTTGAATTGCTAAATATTTCAAGTTCATTTGATTAGCATATTTGGTTTCCTCTAACACTCACACTTTGGGAGCTAGGAGGATTTGAGTTAATTTATTTTATTTCCATTTAGATGCTAAATTGTTCATGTTACTTGAAAGATTTATTTACAAAACATTGGTCTTGACTAACGAGTTTTTGTTTCCATATGATTACTTTCATTGATTCTAACATCCTCTATTTTTTATGATGCATTAATGCTAACATGTTGCAAATTTGAGAATGTTCATAAATTTTATGGTTTAATGGATACATATCTCTTGGTTGATGCTAACATGATAATTCATATGTTGTACATTTTATATTGTTAGTCATTTTATGCTTATTTGTAAGAAATATTTATTTGACTAACAAATTGATTTTGAAGTTATTCTTTGAGTTTCACTAATGGCTATAAATACTAGAAAGTGGTATGGGGTGCATGGTAATCCTTTGAACATTAGTGGAGAAGCTCATGACTTGCCCAAGAACATAGATAAACTTTTATCCAAGTTTAAGACAATGGCACAACATTAGCCGAGGAGCACATTTAGTCTTATGTGGATATCCTAGTTAGATGGAATGTTGAACATGAGGATGTGGCATGTAGATTGTTTCCCAGGAGCTTAGTTGAAGTAGCATATGATTGGTACATCAATTTACCCACAGGATCTATTACATCCTGGGCCCAATTGTAAAATGCTTTCATCAATCAATTTAGGTTACTCATTGATCCTGTCATGATTTATCAACAATTTTCTTCTTGCATTAAGAAAACTAATGATCCAGTGAGAAAATTCAACATGAGATTTCAAAAGCTATATGCAAGATTGATTGCTCCCCATACTATTGACAATAGTTGTGCTCTTCAAATATACTTTGGGGCATTGGATCCCTTGCTTTCTATGTTCACTAGGAAAAATACTCTGGTTACTAATCTTGCCTCGGCCTACATGGAAACTATGATTGTAGATCAACAATTAAGTCCACAAGGTTATGGGACGGAGCAATTGTCTATGGTAGGACAACTAGGGGCTTGCAATCAAACCTTGGTGGTAAATCAAGCATGGACACAACAAAATTTGATATCAAATATTTTGCCCCAAAATCAATTTTACCCTACCATACCTACATATGCTCCCACATGTGCTTATATGAGTACTTCTATCCATCCAACTACTCGATAATAGTTAGAGAATCATGGGGTCACTCATGGAGCCATTACAACAAGTTTCCAGGTTTTGTCTGTTGATATCAATCCAACTAATCCTACTACTTCTACCACTCAACCCAAAAAGCTTGTATCAGAAGTAAAAGAGCAAAATAAGGTGGTTAAGAAGTTATGTAGAGATGTGGTTCCATCACAAAAATGAGCACATCAATATATGCATCCAAGTCATCCTAGGAAGAAAATTTATAATGCTAATCTAAATGATATTTCATGTTATGTTCCTTCAGGTGATAGAAGAGACTTTGATGTGACTTACGTTGAAGTAAATGCCTATTTATAATGTCTTGAAGAGCATGAATATTTTGGAGAAGAAATTTTATGGATGGGTAACAAGAAGTTGGAACCAAAATATCAACATTTTGTTTCAGAAAGAAAATATCTAGAATCATTATCCACAAATGAGTATTGGGATGAACAAACCTATGAGTTGTTGCAAATGAAAATTGGAGTGACTATATGGAGCAAGATGTAAAAATTTATCCCCTTATAGAAGCTCCTAAGCCATAAAAAGTGGTTGAAAGTGAACTTGAAAGAGAATCAATAAATGCATTTTAAGACAATAAAATTTCACCACTTATTCTTGAAAGATACTTTGAATGATATTGTTGAAACTGATGGCCAAGAAGATTTACACGTTCCAAATTGTGATAAAATTGAATCATGGGCTACCAATTTGGATTATGATAGCCTCACAAATTTGAATTCAAGAAATAATCCACTTTTAGAAATAATTGAACCATCTAGGAAAGGTGAAGATGAATTGGATGAGAAACATGTTGATGAATCAAAAGATGATGAAGTACTTGAGCGTCACAACTTGGTTTTGGAAGATGATTACTATGATTCTTGGAAGAAATGGGAAGAATATGCTCGCTCTAAATATTCTAATGAAATTTTTGTGTCAATTGATATGCAGGATAATATGAGTGTTTTCTCGCATGAGGATATTATAAATCATGTACAACCTGAGGAAGTTTTGGAAGAAGAATCAGAATCTAATAAAGTTTTGGAAAATGATATAACAATGAATCAAGAAGGAGAATCATTTTATTTGGATTTCTTTGAGGGAAAAGAAATTGAAAATCTTGATCCACTTACTTGTTCTACAATGTCTATGCCATTTCAAAATGGGGAAATTTCAAAACTGAAATGGTTTGGGTTTGATATCACTGATGATCCAATTGAAAATCTCACGTTATCTACAAAAACCCAAGTGATTGATCATAGGGATGTGTTAATTGACCCACCCCTAGATAGACAAGACTTATGGTTTGAAAGTGATGGACATGTTTTTAATTGGGTACCTAATTTTGGTGTCTTTGATAAACAGGTCATGGAGAAATAACAAATGCTACATGATGATGATGATGAGTGCCATGAGGAAAAAGAGGAAGTTTCAAATCCTCTCCAAGTAATGGTAAATGGAAAAGTGCCAAAGGTAAAATATCACCTTTTAGGTTCCACCATTCGAAATGCAAGTGAAGGTTTATCTATTGGATTGATGGATTTAAATACTATCAATGATGAAATGTTATTTGTGGTTGATAAAGAATTTGACTTAATTTCTCCTCACACCACTAATGATATTATTTTATTGAATGAAAATGAAGTTGGTATGCTTGAAGTGTTAAATCAAGTTCATAATCAATTAGTAATGTAATCTAGGATAAAAGCTTATGATGATGCTCATTTAATAAATATCCTAGGTGCTTGCAAATGGTTACATGAATTTGATTGGTCTATAGATTTGAAAAATTATTTGGCTTTAAAATTTGTAGAAATAGGTTCATATTTGCCATATCTCATATATAAAAATGAAAGCTTATTTCTACACCATAAATGGAATTGTGAAATTGACATCTTAAAGATTAAACATGAAAGAATTGAAGATCAATTATTGTATATTTAACTTGAGAACTTGAAACTCCACCATAAGATTATTAATGGAACTAAATAAAATTGGTATGGTGTGAGGGGTAAGATGACGATTGTTGCATTGTTTGGCCTAAAATTATTTTTTTTGGGTTCCTACAAAGTTTAGCATGTGTATCACGTTATATTTCTATTGAAATGTTCTAATCATTTTTGGGATCCTAGAAAGGGATCGTTCAAAATTTGCACCATATTGTACCATATTGTACATTTGTATATATATATATATATATATTTTTTTTTTTTTTTGGTGGTGGCCACAAGGGGTAAACAGACTGTGACCACGAGGGAACTATTACATAACATATCCGCAACATGTGAGGCGAGAGATTTGAACCTGGGCCTCTCAGCAACTAGAGAGGTTTAACTACCCACTTGCTCTCCAACTCCTCTACATGGGCGGATTAGTTTTGGTTTTCATGTTTTGATTTTTGGTTTGGATTTCAATTTGGTTTTGATTTTTGTGTTTTGAGTGGTACCTATTGTTTAAAAAAATGTTTCATGGTTTCTAAATTATGGTATCTGGACAATTTGTGTGTTTCTTTGCTTAGTAGGGGGAGCACCTGATTTGAAAAACTAATGAACCCGAGAAAAGGGGGATGAGTTATTTGGTGATCATGCTCAGTTAGTGGGACTAAAATGGTGGAAAGTAGAACAATTAAAGATTAGCCCAAGATCCACATGGAATCCACACACACATTAAATGGTGTTTCTGAAAGTAAGAAGGATTAATTTGTCTTGATTATGCAATCCTAGGCAAAAATCTAAAATGCTCCACTTTGGCTTTCTGAACTAGTGAGACTCGATGCTTTTGCAAGATTTCATTAGTATAAGTGATGCAATAGAATTTTTGAAGCCTATCATCTAGTTCAAGAAAAATCCACTGGGGCTATAGATGGATGACTGGTTGTGGGGCCCTGGCTAGGCAAAGTTTGATACTTAGAAAGAGAGAAAAAAAGAGAAAAAAAATTAAAAAAAAAAGAAAAAAAGAAAGAAAGAGAAAGTGAGAATGAGCGTTAGAAATCTTGGCATACCTAGGATAGATGGGCTTTGCAAAAGCATTAAGAAAACACACGGGTGAGTTAGATAAACCTCACCGGGGCTATAGATGCCTCACTAGTAGTGCAGCTCTGTCTGTAAAAGTCTTCACTTCGTGAGTTGTACTTCATAGCCTAATGCAAAATAGGATGATGGAATCTGGAGGAATTTTATAAATGCAAAAATAAATCACTTTTACACACACTAAGAAAAGGCAAATGGATTTCTTGTTTTTATGCTTAAGTTATTTACCCTCATCTTCTTGGGACGTTGCTAAATCATTATGTCTCACTAATCTTATGTGTTTTCGTTTCATATTGGGTTCTTGCTGAAATGCTCATGAGCATTTTCCAATAGAGTCGTCATTTGTTGTGGCAATTCCACAACTAGCCCCAATATTTAGGGACCCACCTTTTTTTTGTGTTTGGGTGTTTTTGTTTCATTTTGAGTTTCTAGTGGATTGGTTAGGTTCCTCCTTGTTTTTTGTTGTTTTGGTTAATTTTAATATTTTGGATTAAATCAATTCAAAAATTTAAAAATAATTAAATCAAATTCAATATAAAAGAGAAATCAAGTAAAATAAAAAGAATTAAATTAAATAAATATTTTTGAGTTTAAAAAAAAGTTTATATATTTTATATATATAAACAAATAAAAAAAATTAAAAATTGAAAATATTATATATATATATATATATATATATATATATATATATAAGTAAATAAATAAAAATAAAAGTAAAAAAAATAAAAGTATAAATAAAAAGAAAAGTAGTGAATGAATCCATGGTGCTTCATTCACCACATTTTAGTTCATTTTTTAAAATAGTTTAACTTTATGTTTTTAATATAGTTTATTTTGTTATTTTGTTTTTAATAAAAAAGCTAACTCAAGCTTTTTTTATGCATGTACAAGTAGATGGAAAATTTCAAAAGCTTCTTTAAACATTTTTAGTATATTATTTTATTATTATTTTTCTTTTCTTTGAAATGTTAAAATTTAATTCAACGAAGGGTTTTGAGAAAAAAAAATTGAAAACAAGAAAATGAAAACCAAACAACAACCTTGGAAGGAGAAACCAAGGGTTTGGAAACTTGAAATGAATGGTCATGAGAGAAGACTTTAAAATCCATATGGATGCGCAGAAAAAGGGCTGGATATTTTGGGGATTTTTTTGGAGGAGGAAGGCATACCGTTGGGCCAATTTTCACCATTTAGACATTGGTGATGACCCCACCAATCCTCACATCATTAAACTTGACGCCAGCCTCTCCTTAGAGGAACATACCTCATTTACCTTGTTTATTAAAGAGTACATCAAAGTTTTCACTTGGTCCTACATGGACATGCCTAGACTCGACCCATCATTAGTCATACACAACCTCACACTTGATGGGGATGCCAAGTCCATCAAGAAAAAATTATGATGCATGCATCCCATGATTGCCTTAATGGTTAAATCTAAACTCCAAATGCTTCTCAATGTGGGATTCATACAACCAATTGATTACCTAGAATAGGTATTAAATATTGTCCTGATACCAAAGCCCATTGGAGAGGTTCATGTATGCACTCATTTTTAGGATTTGAACAAAGCTTATCCCAAGAACAACTTCTCATTCCCAAAAATAACTACACTATTTTATTCTATAGTAGGCCATAAAATGATCTCTCTCATGGATGGATTTTATAGCTATAATCATATCAAGATCAACCCTGCTAATCAACAGAAGATATCATTTACAATCCCTTTGGTGAATTTTTGTTATAAGATCATGCTCTTTGGCCTTGAGAAAGCTAGGGATACATACCATCATGCTATGACTTACATATTCCATTACTACATGCACAATATCATGGAATAATACATTGATGAACTCATCACCAAATCAAAATAATTATCATATCATCTCACAGATCTCTATAAGATCTTTGATCGCCTTCTCGAACATAACGTGTTAGTAAAACCAAAGAAGTGTGTCTTTGGTGTCACTTAAGGTAGGATATTGGGGTTCATTATCTTTTAGTGAGGCATTGAATTTAGCCCCAACAAAGTCAAAGCCATCATTGAGATACCTCCTCCCACAAATCTCAAGAAACTACGTAGTTTGTAGGGAAAAATCCAAGTTATTCGTCACTTTATCACCCAATTATATGACAAGTGTAAACCATTTAAACACCTCTTACAAAAAGGGATCACATTTCGATGGAATACTAACTACCAAAAAGCCTTTGAATCAATAAAAACTTATATTACGTTGTCACTAGCTTTATCTCCACCACATCAAAAATTATCATTCTTCTTATACAATTCTGCTATAGGTTTTACAATAGTAATGTTATTGGCTCAAAAAA
This sequence comes from Wollemia nobilis, assembly GCA_028583015.1. Taxonomy (NCBI): domain Eukaryota; kingdom Viridiplantae; phylum Streptophyta; class Pinopsida; order Araucariales; family Araucariaceae; genus Wollemia; species Wollemia nobilis. The sequence goes on from JAQPPZ010002291.1 coordinate 2,121,868, forward strand.
ATGCTCAACCATGAGCAAGCCATATACTATATCATCCATACTTTGGTTAGCTATGAAATATGATACACTTACATGGTGAAGCTATACCTAGTTGTATTCTTTGCTACACAAAAGCTACTCCACTACATGCTCAACCACACAACTTTTATTATCACTCATGATAAACCCTTATGATACATGATGAATAAGAGTTATCATAACTCTCTTACCGCTAAATGGATAATTTTTCTTACTAAATTTGATATTGAAATCATTTCTCAAAAATCCATAAAGGGATAGGTCATCACAAATCAACTTGCTAAGGCTCCATTGCCTTATAGTCAACCACTCCTTATTCAGATTCCTGATGATTCCATCTTTCACATCATCAAAGCGAAAGAATATGTGCAACCAAAAATACCAGTTGATCTAAAACTATTCTTTGATGGCTCCCATTGCACCCATGCTGGGGGTGGTGGAATTGTATTTTCATATCTGATGGAGAACCTATCCCCTTCTCCTTAAATTAGGTTTTACCTGCATGAATAAAAATGTTGAATATGAAGCTCTCATTCTTGGCTTGAAGCAGACACTCTCTATGGACATTAAACACCTTCAAATATTTTGTGATTATCTTATTATCATAAATCAATTCAAAGAACTTTGGCAATGTTGTTTCTAGATACTCCAACTATACAAACAAATTGCTCAGAAACTACTTGCTCAAATTGAGTGGTATGATATCAAGACCACTGTCCACTCTTAAAACCATTTTATGGATACCATGACTTCCCTGGGCTTTTTAGTACCACAAAACCCACTCTCTAACATGATACATGTATCCATCCATACTTTATCCCAATCCACTATTTCACCTTCATCCTCGATCGACGATGATGACATCCATGTCATCCACACTAAACCACATGATCCTTGGTTTTCCTAGATTAAGGATTACATAAAATTAGGCTTTCTCCCTTATGACTTATCACATGTTCACCATCGAGCATTATAAAAAATGGTGATTCATTACACACTACTAGGGGACATCCTCTATCATCGAAGTCATGATGACATCCTTCCATGTTACCTTGAGCCACAAGAAGCTCAATGAGTGGTTCAAGAAACCCATAATGAAACTTGCAGTGGCCACTTCAATGGCATGGCCATTACTAAGCATATTTTACACATGGGCTACTATTGTCCCAAAATGGAACATGATTAATGTGAGAATGTTAAATGATGCATCAAGTGTCAGCAACATGCCAACCTCATGTACTTACCTTTGCAATAAATACAACCCATGTGACCCTTCTCACAATGGGACCTAGATATTCTTGGGAAAATCTTGCTTGTTTCATCCAGTAACCATAAGTTTATTATCACTGCTATCAAGTATTTCAAAAATTGGGTCAAATACATCCCATTCATCCAGACCATAGGATCCAAAATCATGGCATTCATCATTGATCATATCATCTTTGACTTTGAAATTCCCTCATAAATTATTTTTGATAATGGTATGCCATTCAAAAATAAAATTATCCATTCATTATGCACTAAGTTCAACATTCATTATAGCTTCTCTATTCCACACTACCCTCATGGTAATGGCCAAGTAGATGCTACTAACAAAACCATCTATGCTATCCTTCATAAAATAGTTGTAGAATCTCATAGCAATTGGCATAATCAAATACCATTGGTCTTGTGGGCCTGTCACGACCCACCTTGGAGAAAATCTATTAATATGATATTGTATTATGATAATCAGATTTGTAATGCTTAATGTATTTTCATTATATTGGTTTTTATCAAGAGAAAATTATGTTGTGTGCATTTACTGATTGTAGGAAGGGATATTATCATAGGTGGAAGATTTTACCACCAAGAGATGAAAAAGGAAATTATGACAAAGACAACTCATTAGGTAAAGCTCTTATCTCAAGCATAACTAGCTACCTCCCTGAGGGCGGTGTACTTGAGTCTAACTCTGAAAAGTCCCACCCAATCAAAGGAAAAATGATGACGAGAGATATTGAGCACATTCATAGAGTGCTTGTATGTCATTTATATAGTTGGTTGCAAAAAATAATTTTCATAAAAGAACTTTACATTAGAAATGCATATTTACTAATGATGGACATTTTTAATATTTTGCAATATATTTTATGCATATAATTTAAGCATTATCTAGAGTAGAGATTAATTTATTTGAGCATAATTATTTAATTTGATTGAACCCATTTTTGAAAATAATTAGGTGGTTTGTCTTTTATGGACCTGTCCAAATTTCATTGGACCAAAAAAATGAAAAGACTACCTTATAAATAAAATATTACAACCTTCCTACACATGGAAAATTTTGTATGGTTGTACTAAGGTACGAGACTCTCCTCTTATCCTTAATAGTCCTAATTCTGAGCACTCATGCTCTCAATAGTATTAATGTTCTTAGGTTAGGATACATAGGACATATAACCAACCTATACCTTATCTCTAGGGAATCCCTCTTTGCATTAAAATATTATATTCTGAAGAAACTTGCATGTGAAGAGAAAAGAAAGAAAAATAATAAAATAATGTGGAACATCTTCCTATGGAAGAAAGAAAATATTATAAAAATCCATGAGGGGTTGAAAGAAGGGGGTATGCTATGCTATGATATGAAAAGTTTAGAAGAAGGCTAGGTGAGAGGGACTTGTCAACATATTGTTTAGTGGCTTTACAGGTGTTCCAGGTGTGGAAGTTTCCATACTCCCTTATTGCTTGCTTTATGTATGCTCTTTATTTGCTTTGAAGATGACATAATTTGAGTTTACGGATTTCACTTTACTCGATGCATTATGGTGATTTTTGTTACAATGCCTTTATATTAAGTTATGAAGACAATTTTCTTTGCCATCCCATAAATCCTTAAAAAAAAGGGTCATTATAAAGAGTCCATGTTAACTTTAATAGGCTTCATACTCTTGGTATAGCCTATATAATAAAAGAGAATTCTGTGTAAGTGGATCATACTTGTCAACTTCTAGGCTTTCAAGCCCCCTTGACTTCATTAAAAGTCAATTACTATCTTGTTTATTTCTCTTACGAAAGCCTTGTATGATAATCTCTTTAATGTAATCTTATGGCAATATCGTTACACCTCAACTCGTTATTACTGTTGAACATTACTTTCACACTTTAGGGATGAAATAAACTAGTATTTCAAGCATCAAGCGATAACTTGTAACACCTACACTCAACCCTATCGATCACAATATGCATTACAGATCGATTCAATTTGTCTATTTTTATTAGCATGATATATGTGGGAGGCTTGAATCATTATGGTATGGTTTCCTTCATGATAGGTATCGCGTTCCCAGACGCGTACTGGCCATAAGAGTCCTGAAATTACTCTAAGGACAATATCCATGTTGTAGAAGGTATAGCATAGTAAATACTGATAGGGAGAACCATGATTCCTACTCGTCCTCCTATTGATTAGGAGTCCAATATGTAGAGTGCTATCCTAATTTTCCTATGTGATCACGTTGTGTCACATTGAATTACGTATGATCAATCATTGGACCACATAGTAACTATTGTACCTTATAATATTTGCATATTCCCTAAAGGGTCTATAATATTATGTGTTAAATTTATTGTGTGCATCCTATAAGATTATTGGATGGGTTGCAAGATGTCTTGGATTTGTTTTTGTTAGATTTGGATATGATTTTCATTCCCTAAAACCAGTAGCATTCATTTTATTATTGAGTTTTCGAAGGCCGAATCCCAGAGTGGTTAATGATCTAAATGAATACGTAGAGGCAATCAGAGTCCCACTACTACATCGTAAACACTTACTTTTGGGTCTATGGATGATTAACCAAGGTAGTAAATGATGGATACTAAGTCAATTTATGTTATTTTGGCTTGGAATACCGTCGAATCTCTTAATACAAGGAAAGCTATAGTCACATGAGGTTTAGTTTAGTTGGTAAACTATTAAATAATCTAAGATGAAATAAGGAAGTGTTTTAAGTTCAACATACTTTAGTTTATGGTAATGCAGGAGGAACCCGTGAGTCTACCTTTAATGAGATATAGATTAAACTTTGGAAGTGCGATGACGGTTTCGAGATTCATTTTGTATTTATCTGATAAACAATTCCAAATGTATTTTTGTTCCACTCAAATACCCCTTCTGTTGTCCAAAAGTGAATTCTATCATAACCTGTTCTATTACCAGCTAATTTTATGTTGAAAATTCATTCCACTTTACTCAATGCCATGCTTGTGAATATAAACCCATTCATAGGTTTTTGAGGTGCCAGAGAGCCTTCCATCACTAGCATGGATAGAAGTAAGCTATATCCATACATGTTGCTTAAATCAGTATTGACATACGACCATCACCTATGCAGTCTTGGTAGTGTATAGATATAAGTAAATATCTTACCTTTATCGAGAATGCTCCTGCACGATGTAAATCAATAATTTTGTGTGTGGAGTTTGAATTATTAAAATTTTTGTTCATGGTCGATAATTTATGATGTATAGTTATGAGTATTAAAGGTATGAGAGCTTACTACAAGTGTATAGAGGATAATGATTTCCTATACCTTTAGAATGGAAAATGACTCCCATGCAGAGATTATTACTATCATGTATTGGTAGAAGTTCTAATTTAAGTAGATCATATATCTTGTGTAGGAGCCATTATTGGGGTTACTTGAATAATCAATTAGTATTGCATATGTTGAATGGTTGTATATGGCATGCCATAGAAAAGTGGAAGTTGTGCACTTATGCTTTGAAAATTACTAAGTGATCATACTAGCTCTTTTTGTAAGCCTTAAATTTATATAATTTAGATTTTGATTAAGGAAATCTATGCCAATTTAAATATTAAGTATGGTAATAAGGTGAAGTGCAGGAACTAAATATTGTAGTGCATCTTTAATTCTAATAGGTGAAATCTCTTTCTTTGTAATGGCTTTTATATATGAAATAACAAAGAAATCAAGTTATAGACATTAGAGTAGAATGAATCTCCTAGTTTGGAAAATTGATCAAAATTGTGGCAAGTTACCTTTGGTTTGAAAATTAGCATAAATACTAGAACATGAATTTATCTTAAGATATATGTCGAGTTTTAAAATGAGGTGAACTAGTTAAAGGAATGTTATGAAACTTTTTAGGTTAAAGAGGATGGATTGGTGTCCATTCTTTCGGAGGAGGTATAAGACTCTTCCTATGTTTGGCGATAATCCCAATAATTTATGATGGGGTTATAGATTGATCCTTATTGTGAAATACATGAAATATTAATGGTTTACTATTCCATGCATGCTTATTTCATTGTATGTAATATAAATTTAACAATATGTGTTGCATGAGTACATGAGCATGGTTTGCTTGTGTTGCATTGGCATACTTGCATTTGAGTTGTCCTAATACCTTACAAATTCATCTCTCTCACATCATGAAGATGTGAGCAAGTCAGAGGAAAATGAGTCAATCATTGAAGATGATTATACTGTTGATTATTTTGTATAAGCATGCTTTGAGATGTTCTTATTGTAATATTGTATGGCTGAATCTAACAAGTCAAGTTATGTAATATTTGATATATTTCTCTTACTAAGCTTATGTATTTTGTAAGGAAGAATTTAGTTGATGTATTCATATCAAATAGATGGTAGATGATGTATGATGTTGGATAATATGGTCAAATGGAAGTATTTTGTGTAAATCTTGTTAGAAATTGTAAATAAATGTTAATGATCATTTCTATAAAAAGAGTTTACTTGTATGATTGTTTATTTCTTGTTATGACATTATATGTGCAAATCGTGAGCTATTTTTTTGGTGGTCTAGAAGTAACACTTAACATGGACTGTAGTGGTAGAGAGAAACATTCTACACCACTATATAACAAAACCAAAGACATAAAATATATGGAATTAACCCACCACCAACACTACCAACACTTTGATGATAATAAAATATTATAATAACTCTTAAGAAGATTAACCCATATTGTATGTAAGTTCCCATAATGAAAATAGACTAATGATTTCTCCTAAAAAACTAGCCTTTGTTGGTAGTATGGAGATATGGAGAAAGATAGTCCTTTGGTGAGGATTTTTCTCCTATGTGGTTGATACAACCACTATGACGTCCTCTTTCCATCTAGCAAGTGTATTACGAGGACATGGCAAATGCACTTGTTATACATCTACCATTATGGGATGGTGAGATGGTATAGTAAGGGTTGGTGCTTCTACTTGCAATTGGCTTAAAAATAATTGTAGAAGTTGGTACCTCTATTTATATAGTCTATTGCAAATTGGACCAATTACTTATTTTTTTGTAAATCATGTCTTAGAACATTATTATACCTTAACTTATCGAAGGGTGTTCAATAGGGAGCTCAAGAAAATACATATATATATATATATATATATATATATATATATATATATATATATATATATATATATAAAATTAATGGTTGTTATAGTTGGTATCAGAGCTTAGGCTAACTAATAGATTTTAGATAAATATAGGTTAGTGAAAATATTTGGGGTATGGTTCAAAACATGAACTCCCTATCTCTTGAAGATACATACTTGTTAAGGATTAGGTTAGTTATTGAGATCACTGGTGCTCAAGTTCTTTTCTCCCATGAGTAGATCCACAATCATTCAAAAAGTGGAAGAGCTAGGTGAACCCCCCTGTATGGGTTTTGAGCGGTGTACCTTAGACTCTTTTGGAAAACTACTCAGCATTTGTGTCTTATGACTTACTTATCCCTTATTTCAAGTGTGTATGATTTTCAACCAGAGTTAGAGGAAGAAAACTAGGGAATAAACCTAGCAATAATAAACTAGTTGGAAAAACTATTCTAGTCATCTAGTATTTTGACTTTGAAAGAGTAAATATTAATATAACTCTCTACTCCTAGGTTACCATGGCAACTAGATTGAGAGGCAAGAATAAAATGACCTCACAACAAGCTATCACTGAAACTCCTAAAGCCATACAGATGGGTGAAAGTTTTAGAAACTTGAATAAATAAGTAGAGAATCTTGCTGCTATCATTTCTGTTATACAATACCAGATTCAATAGATTTTGCAAGCCATAAGTTCTTAGCATAACCCCAAAAACAACCAAGAGATAAAAGTTCTATATGATGATTATAGGGAGGATGAAGATCTTGAAGAAAGTGCAAATAAGATCCATACAAATAAATAAATTGGCAATGACATGAAATATATTAAAGTGACTAAGTTCACTAGAAAAGGGGGTGAAACTACAACTGAAGCATGGATAGAAGAACGAGAACTTCATTTCACCATAAGATACTATTCCTCTACCACTAAAATGACATTTGCGCTTTCTCATTTGGGAGAAAGAGGAGTTAACTTGTGGAATGTCTATAGTAAATACCTTGATGTCTCCCCTAATAAGTTGAAGTGGGAAGTCTTTGTGGAAGCCTTTAAGGACAAGTTCCTTACAAAGAAATTTTATATGAATAGGTATAAGGAGTTATTCTCATTTTAAGAAGGCTCACTCTTAGTGGAGGATTATTATGAGCAATTTATTTACCATCTCAAAATATGAATAATGAAATGAAAATAGAAAAGTTTGTACAAGGACTGAATCTTGGAATTAGAGATAGTGTAAACATGCATGTTTAGAAAACTATGCAAAAATCCTATGATAGGGCTCGAAGAGTGGAGGCTAATTAGGCTACTAAGGAAGCCCAAAACAATCCCTCAAAGTGGACACACAAAGGACACAAATTTTAGAAGAAGAGAAAGTGGGATAATGGGCAAAATCATAAAAATAAAGGAAATTCAAAGTTTGGTAAGCATAGTAATGGTGGCAAGAAATATTTCAAGAAATAATTTTGCTACAAGAATAATAACAGGGACTTCCAGACTCCTAAATATCCAGCTCCACTATGAGTAGTAGACACCAGGAAGCGGGATCAGGAGGGAAACTCAAATCCAAAGATAAGATGCTTTGATTGTGGATGTCCACATTATGCTATAAACTACCCAAAGCATACCAACACCAACACAGATAGGCCGAATCACAAGATCTATGTAGTGACAAAAATATAAGACTTGGATGGTCAGGCACCTCCTCTACTTCTGAATGGTAAATTTTTTGATAGAGATGTTAAAATCCTAATAGATAGTGGAGCTACATATAGTTTTATTTCTAGTAATCTATCAAGGGATATACCCGAAAAGCCAAGATCTTTGGCACAAGAGTGGAGAGTTGAGTATGGGTCAAGATAGACTTACCAAGTTAACCAATTTTTTCCCTCAATTCAAATTACCTTACCTAATGGCTTTACTAGGTGGCATCTATATGTAGCACCCTTACATGTATTTGATATCATCTTGGGAATATATTGGTTGAAGGCTCATGAAGCCTTGGTAAACTTCTATGAAAAATAGATTGAGTTTACTAATGAAAAGAAGGAAATGCAAAGAATGTATAGTGAAGCAAGAGAATTCCAACCCAAGTTAATTTTAGCTATGCAATTGAAGAAGACCATTAAAAAATGAGTAATGGTTTATGCAATGAAAATCAAAGAAATAGAGGAGATTCCAAGGGAATAAATTTTTAACAAATTTCCACTTTTACAAAAATATCATGATGTTATCATTGATGAAATACCTGGTTTACCACTAAAATGTGAATTTGATTTCACCATAGAACTATTGCTAGGAATAGAGCCTATCCATAGAGCTCCTTATAGAATGAATCCCATCAAGATGCAAGAAGTTGAAAGTGCAACTTCAAGAGTTGCTTGATAAGGGATGAATAAAACCAAGTGTATCACCTTGGGGATCACCCATATTATTTGTTAAGAAGAAATATGGATCATTGAGGCTTTACATAGATTATATAATGTTGAAAAAGGCAACATTCAAAAACAGATATCCATTGCCAAGGATTGAAGATCTATTTGATCAGTTGAAAAGTGCTTCAATTTTTACCAAAATTGATTTAAATTCAGGATATCATTAATTAAGAATCCGAGATGAAGGCACACAAAACCACATTCAAGACTAGATATGGTCACTATGAATTCATTGTCTTACCATTCGGTTTGACCAATGTACCAACAACTTTCATGAATTTGATGAACAGTGTGTTCAAGAATTAGCTGGATCATTTTGTGTTGATATTATTGGATGATATTTTGGTTTATCCTAGTAACCAATAAGATCATGATAAGAATTTAAGGATAGTATTAGAGTTGTTAAGAAAAAATAATCTCTATGGTAACTTGTCTAAATGTGAGTTTTATGTTTCCCAAGTGCATTATTTGGGACACATAATATCAACATATGGTATTGTTGTAGACCCAAAGAAAATAGAAGCTATTTTGAGTTGGCCACCTCCAACTAATGTGACAAAAGTTAGAAGCTTCATGGGATTATAAGGTTATTATAGGATATTTGTGAAATATTACTCCAAAACTGCTTATCCTATAACCAACCTTCAAAGAAAATGGAAGGAGTTCAAGTGGACTAACAAATGTGAAGCAACATTTAATATACTTAAACAAAAACTTACTACAGCTCCTATTCTAAATATACTAGATTCATCTGGAAAATTTTTAGTTTGCACTGATGCTTCATTAGAAGGACTTGAAGGAGTCTTATCTCAAGATAACTTTGTGGTAGCATATGAGTCTATGAAACTAAAAAATCATGAAGTCAATTATGCTACTCATGACCTAGAGCTTGTTGTAGTTGTACATGCCTTGAAGATTTGATGACATTATCTGGTGGGTAAACCATTTGAGTTAAGAACTGATAACCAAAGCTTAAGATATATCTTCACTAAACCATTATTAAATGCTATCCAAAGATATGGATAGAATTTTCAGTCGAATATGACTTTGGTATTGAGTATATCAAAGAGAAAGAGAACAAGGTTACCGATGCTTTAAGTAGAAGAAGACATATAGCAACATTTACTCGTAGTCATGTAGATCTTATGGATTGAGTCAGAAGTTCTAGAATCTAGAGTGTAGTGAAATACAGATTAAAATAGAATAACATTTGAATGAGAATCCATATTATAGCATAAAGGATGGATTTGTATGATATTCACACAATGACACTGAGAGGGGGGGGTGAATCAGTGTAACTATTAATATTAATATCTACAGCATTTAAAAATGAAGCAAAGAGAACTTGAAAACCAAAAAAGCAAATTGAACAATAGAGCACACCACAACACTCAATATACCGAGGTTCACCAATTTGGCTACTCCTCAAAAATGACCGCTTGGACTCCAATCCAAATCCAGTCTTTGCAAAATACCAATTTTACAAACACTTTACCAGCATCTACTAGAAGGAGCACCAACCCCTTAGTTTTCTGCTGCAACAGATAGGAGCACCAACCCCTAGTACCAAGCACCAACTTGGACTGCAATTCTGAGCAATTTAAAATGACATAAACATGTCTTCACTTATTACATGATCCTGACTGGTCTGCAATTAAACAAACTCTGCACACTCTCATGGCTCTGCTAATTTCTCTCTTGGCTCTCTTCTAACCCTCTTTTCATAGTAATTTCCCTCTAACAGTAGCAACCCTATTCTCTGCACGACTGTCCTTTTATAACCCCTTTTTCTCATCGAGACTTTTCGTCTTCTATAACTTTTCAATCCTGCATGCAGTCGAATGACATTCTCGAGCTGTTCGAATTCTTTTCTCCTCTTCATAAGCGGCTGTTCGAATCCTTGCAAATACGGTTGTTCGAATGTTGCAAATACGTCTTTTTGAAAGCTTTTCCGATCCTTCATATTTGGCTGTTCAAATTCTGCAAATACGGATTTTTGAAAGCTTTTCCGATCCTTCATATTTGGTTGTTCAAATTCTGCAAATACGGCTTTTCGAATGCTGCAAATACGTCTTTTTGAAAGCTTTTCCGATCCTTCATATTTGATTCTTCGAATGCTTTTCAATCATATAGTTGTTCTAGTGCATGTCTAACACCTGTCAATGTGTAACTGCAGATCTGACATCAGTTACTTTTTACGTAACTGGCTGCATGATTTTCATGTATGCTTTTTTCGACACATGTCATCTTGCATGCTCCTTCGGCTTTTACCCGCCCAACTATTACCTGTCGCGAAATCGTGACATTTCTGCCCAGTTGACTTTTTCTGGGCTGTTGACCACGAAATACTAACTTGTCGCGATATCGCGACACATTTTGTAGCCGTACGCCTTCATGCCCTTGCTGTCATGAAATCGTGACCATTTTGGCTTTTGAAAGCTTTTCCTCTGTTCATGTCACGAAATCGTGACACTTCAAACTTTTGCTAACGTCATCCTTAATGTTGTGAAATCGTGACACTTCAAACTTTTTCTGACGTCATCCTTAATGTTGTCACGAAATCACGATGCTTCCGGCTTCCTGATGCTTCTCTTGCAACTTGTCACGAAATCGTGACACTTTCAGCTTTTGCTGACGTCATCCTCAATTGTGTCGCGAAATCGCGAAGCTTCCAGCTTCCTAAGGTCTCTTTTGCAACTTGTCACGATATCGCGACACTTTCAATTTTGCTGACGTCATCCTCAGCTTTGTCACGAAATCATGACATTTTTGGCTTTCGTACAATCCTTGCTTCATGCAGTAGCAAAATTGGAACATGTCGCGAAATCGCGACGTTCTTCGCTTCCGTACAACTCTTGCTCCATGCACTAGCGAAAACAAGACATGTAGCGAAATCGCTACAACTTTGTTGCCTTGCATTTTGACTTGTAGCGAAATCGCTACACCTTTGTTTCCATACATTTTGTCATGCAGCGAAATCGCTACACCTTTGTTTCCATGCATTTTGTCATGCAACAAAATCGCTACACCTTTTTCACCTTGTTGCTTCCACTCCGATCCTGTCGTGAAATCGTGACACTTTTCATTGCCTGCGCCTTTACCCGACACATGTCACAAAATCGCGACAATTTTGCTTGCACCTTCTCTCTCCTCGGCCATGTCACGAAATCGTGACAATTTGGCATGCATTTTCTCTCTCCTCGGCCATGTCACGAAATCGCGACAATTTGGCATGCATTTTCTCTCTCCTCGGCCATGTCGCGAAATCGTGACAATTTGGCATGCATTTTCTCTCTCCTCGACCATGTCGCGAAATCGCGACAATTTGGCATGCATTTTCTCTCTCCTTGGCCATGTCGCAAAATCGTGACATTTTTCTTTCTGCCTTCGGACCTCTCAACCTGTCGCGATATCGCGACAATTTTCTTACTTGTCTTTTTCTGCAAATTTTTGAATCTGGGTCACTTTTGTTTTCCTGCAAATTCACTGTACTTGATCTGACTGACTTCGAATTCTTGTCCATTGCTTCAATCGCATCAATTTCTGTCTGTGTTGACAACAATGACAATACTTTTGCTGCACCTTGTTCAACAATCTCCCCCTTTGGAATTGTTGGCAACACTTATGCACTCTCCTCGTAATTCTTCTCCCCCTTTGACAATAATACCAAAGGGCTGCTGCAGACTCCCCCTGAGTCTATGCACACCACTCGCAGACAAATGTTGTTATAGTTGGCAAAAATCATGAATATAAGAAAAACTATAAGTATAGGCATAAATGCACCCCCGAAGAATGTGATCCCAAATGATAGTCGGTTCTTGGGAATTGTGACCACTCCCAACTTATTTCGAAGGTACTCAAAAACATCCTTGGGCAATGGTTTTGTGAATATATCAGCTACTTGCTCTGTAGTTGGAACAAAATCCAATTTGACCTCTCCTTCAGCAACTTTATCCTTCAAGAAATGATACCGAATTGCAATATGTTTGGTTCTTGAATGCATAACCGGATTCTTGGATATGTTGATAGCACTAGTGTTATCACATTTAATTGAAATTGGCTCTTTGAAATGAATACCAAGATCTTTCAACGTTTTTCTCATCCATAATATCTGTGTATAGCATGTTGTTGCTGCAATGTATTCTCGCCTCCGCAGTGGATAGAGAGATCGATTCTTGTTTCTTGTCGTGCCATGCTACCAACTTGTCTCCAAGATAAAATGCTCCTCCACCGGTACTCTTTCTGTCATCAATACATCCTCGCCCAATCTGCATCGAATATGCAATCAAAGTGAAATCTTTACCTTTTGGGTACCACAACCCATAATCCATAGTACCCTTGAGGTACCCGAAGATCCTCTTTACAATCGCCACATGAGTTTCTTTGGGACTAGCCTCGAAATCTTGCAACCATGCATACCGCTTGTAATATATCTCGGTCTAGTGGTCATTAAATACAAAGCAGCTTCCAATCATTGACCCGTACATAGTTTGATCTACATCTGGAGATTTATCATCCTTGCTCAACTTGCGACTCGTTGTCATGGGAGTGCTAACAGGTTTACTATCTTCCATTGTGAACTTTTTCAAGCATTTCTTTTACATATTTAACTTGAGAAATAAAAATGCCCTTTTCATTTTGATTGACCTACAATCCTAGGAAATAAGAAAGTTCACCAATCATAGACATCTCAAATTCTTTCTTCATTTTAGTTGATATGTCTTTGCAATATTCATCCATGTTGCCGCCAAATATTATATCATCTACATAAACAACAAGAACAATAAGATGCCCCTTCTCTCGTTTTGACATATAAATTGTTGTCCACCAAACCTTTCTTGAACCCTTGTTTAATAAGATAGTTATCCAACCTTGCATACCATGCTCCGGGTGCTTGTTTCAAACCATATAATGCTTTCTTTAACCTCGCAAACAAATTCCGGATTGTCACCAAGTTGGAAGCCATCCGGCCGTTCAATGTAAACCTCTTCTTCCAGCTTTTCCATTCGGAAATGCTGATTTTACATCCATTTGATATACTTTGAAATTTTTATGGACTCGCTAAAGCCGTAAACATTCTCGATTGCCTCTAATCCGGCTACCGGTGCAAAGGTTTCCTCAAAATCAATGCCTTCAACTCCGAGCATAGCCTTTGCTGCACCAATCTTGCCTTATTTCTCGACAACCTGTCCATCTTCATTTAACTTATTTCAAAAAATCCATTTAGTGCCAATTATGTTTTTATTTGTCGGCCATGGTACTAATTCCCAGGTATTGTTTTTCTCAATCTGATCTAGTTCTTCATTAATTGCCTTCATCCAACTTTCATCCGTGCTTGCTTCAGCAACATTTTTAGGTTCAATGCTAGATAACAGAGAATAGTTCCGCACTCGCCGCTCTTCTTGTCCGAATACCATCTCGTGGGATCCCCAATAATCTGCTCACCGGGATGATTTTTCTCGCCGCTTGCCTCGTTTTAAATTTCCTGTTTTCTCCTTCTTCCGAGTCACTTTTACAACATCTCGGATCAATTTTTTGATTCTCATCTATTTCCTTTTCATCATCACCTTCAATGACTTCTTCATAAATAGGGTAGTTTTCTTGATAAGTAATTTCTTGTTCTCTACCTTCATCAACTTTCACATCAGGACTCTCAACAATTTTCTTTAGCCTCTTGTTGTAACATGTGTAGGCTTTGCTTTTTGTTGAGTAACCAAGAAAGATACCTTCATCAGCTCTATCTTCAAATTTACCGAGATTATCTTCAATCCGTTTGATGTAGCACTTGCTGCCAAATACTTTGAAATGTCTTGTTGTTGCCTTTCTCATCGAACCACAACTCATAAGGTGTTTTGCTTTCATGTGGTCTTAGCATGCACCTGTTTTGAATGTAAACCGTAGTATGTACCGCCTCTTTCCAAAATCTGTCGCCTATTTTGTTCTCACCAGACATTGTCCGTGCCATTTCCTGCACTCGTCCTATTCTTCCTTTCTACAACACCATTTTGCTGAGGTGTCCTAGCTGCTGAAAACTGTCTTCTTATCCCATATTTTTGACAAGTATTCTGCAAATTCTTCTGAAATAAACTCTCCTCCTCTGTCTGATCTTAAGCATTTAATCCTTTTTCCAGTTTGATTTTCAACCTATTTTTTAAAAATCTTAAACATCTCAAAGGCATCTGATTTAAGCTTTAAAAAGAATATCCATGTCATCCTGGAGTAATCATCTATTAACAGCATAAAGTATTTGTCACCATTTATGCTTTGTGTTCTCATGGGTCCACACAAATCAGTATGAATTATCTCCAAAGGTTTGTTGGTGAAGTATTCCTTTGATTTAAAAGTGGATCTGGTTTGCTTCCCTTTTTGACATGAAGCACATATGCTATTTACTGGTTTGCCAATGGTTGGTATATCTCTTATTGCCCTTTTTGAACTTATTTTTGCCAGATTGTCAAAACTAATATGACCGAGCCTCTTGTGCCACAACCAATTTTCATCTTCCCGTCCAATCAAGCATGTTCCTTCTACAGCTTTCGAGAGAGTATATAGATTACCGTAAGTCCTAGATCCAGATAGCTATCAACTTCCCACCGTGTGCTTTTCTCACTTCATAGCCCCGCTTCTTAAAAATGACTTCATGACCTCTCGTCACGTATTTGACTTACACTCAACAAGTTATGCTTCAGACCAATCACAAACAAGACTTCTTTTGATTTTATCTTTCCATCACCGATCTTGACTGATCCCTTTTCAACAATCTTTGCTCCATCATTATTTCCAAATTTCACAGAACCACCTTCATAATTCTGTAAATTCTCAAATTTTTGCTTGTCACCCGTCATGTGACTGGAGCATCCACTGTCAAGTATCCATGGTGCAGATTTGTCTTGTGCTTTAAAAGCAATCTGAACAATCAAAGATTCCTTTTCTTTCCATTCTGGTTTGATGACAGATTTGGCTACTTGTTTTGCCTTTGTCCTTTCATTAGCATGTGCCTGTTTTTCAAGAAATTTCTTGTTTTGTTTCAACCCACTTGGTTGAGATTTTCTACTCTGATAATTATTTGATGCAAAAGTGCTTCTACAGCTTTCTAGCAATATGTCCAAAATTATGACAATTATAACATTCAACTGCATAATTCATTAAAGGAGAAAAAGCATTTCTGCTGGTGAAATTCCTTTGAGATACATTATGCCTGCAATCTGAAATCTTATGGCCATAAGCATTGCATTTAAAACAATAACCAAAAAAGGAATGATTAAACCTGGGTGTAGGTCTTTGCCAGTTTGAAGTAGGAGCCATGAATCTTCTCCTTCTTGGATGTGTGACTTTTGTGAATCCATCTTTGTCAATACTCTTCTTGAATCTGGCATTATTGCTTTCTTTGGCATGATTTGTTTTTTCTAGGTCAACCCTGATCTTTTCTTCTTTCTTTATGGGTTCTACATTCAAGGCCTTTGAACCATTTGATGATTCTCCTTCATCGAAGCCTAAACCAAATTTGATGCCGAAAGGCCTTTGGTTATTTAACATTTTATCCAACTTTACAATACTTTCTTCAAACTTATGAAAACAACTCAATTTTCTATTCATCTCCTCTAGCTGCATTCTTAACTTAACAATGTCTTCCTCTAGCTTGCTGCATTCAACTGTCTTTATAGTTAATTGTTCATCAAGAACTTCAGACATTTTTTTGAATTCCTCTCGTCTCGTATTTTTAAACTGTTTATTATGTCGGTGGCATCCTCTAGTTTTCTTGAAAACTTTTTGTTCTTTTTCCTTTCTACACTCAACTCTTCAAGTGCAACAACCAATTCTCCTTCCGTATAAACTTCAGCCTCATCTTTAAAGCTTTCATCACCTTCCTGATTTTCTTCCGTTCTTTCCTCTTCAAGTGCCATGAACAGAGCTTCCCCTATTTCTTCTTCAGAATCTTCACCTGAGCTTTCTTCAGAAGAGCTGACATTCTTGGATATGAAGCTTTTCTTCTTGAAGTTGTTCTTTCTAAAATTTTGTTTCTTCTTCCAATCACCTTTTTCCTGGAGTGACCCTTCACCATTTTTGGTTTTATCATGCATTGGGCATTTGGCTGCAAAATGACCGACTCCTCCACAATTGAAGCACTTGAATGGTAGCTTTCCTCTATATTTTCCTTTTCCCTTTGTGAGTTTTCGAACAAAATTTGCTTCTTGTTTCATCCAGTGTCTCTTCATCCTCAGATTCATGTTCAGTTTTTATATTCTTATGTGCTTTAAAAGTAGCTTCTCTGTCTATAGGCTTAGTTTGTCCTATTCTCATTTCATATGCAGTCAAGGAACCATGCAGCTCATCCATGCTAAAATTGTTTAGATCTTTTGCCTCTTCTATTGCAGAAACTTTGGAGTTAAATATTTTGTGAAGGGTTCTGAGAACCTTTTTTACAACAACCGCATCATCCATTTCTTCACCGAGTCCTCTGATTGCATTGATGATTCCATTTACTCTCAGCATATAGGCCTCTATGTTCTCATCTTCCTTCATTTGTAATGCTTCGAACTGAGCTCGATGAGTTTGCAGCTTGGCTTCCTTGATCTTGTTGTCTCCTTCATGGATGCTCTTCAGTTTATCCCACATGTCTTTTGCCGATTTGTAGCTCATGACTCTTATCAATTCACTGTCTACAAGTCCACACATTATGGCATTCTTAGCTTTGGAGTTGTTTTCAAAATTTTTCTTCTCAGCAGTATTTGTTGGAGGAGTAGTGGGTGCTCGTGTATCCACTATCTACGTAATCCCAAATGTCATATCCCAATGCACTCGGATATGTTTGCATCCCGAGTTTCTAAAAAGTGTAATTAGTTCCATCAAACAAGGGAGCTTTGTTGGATGAGAATCCTTCATCGCTTGCCATTGTTTCTTCCAAGATCACCTTAGCTGATTAAACTTGTTCAAGGAACCTTGCTCTGATACCAATTGATATTCACACAATGACACTGAGAGGGGGGGGTGAATCAGTGTAACTATTAATATTAATATCTACAACATTTAAAAATGAAGCAAAGAGAACTTGAAAACCAGAAAAGCAAATTGAACAATAGAGCACACCACAACACTCAATATACCGAGGTTCACCAATTTGGCTACTCCTCAAAAATGACTGCTTGGACTCCAATCCAAATCCAGCCTTTGCAAAATACCAATTTTACAAACACTTTACCAAGATCTACTGGAAGGAGCACCAACCCCTTAGTTTTCTCCTGCAACAGATAGGAGCACCAACCCCTAGTACCAAGCACCAACTTGGACTGCAATTCTGAGAAATTTAAAATGACATAAACATGTCTTCACTTATTACACGATCCTGACTGGTCCGTAATTAAACAAACTCTGCACACTCTCACAGCTCTGCTAATTTCTCTCTTGGCTCTCTTCTAACCCTCTTTTCATAGCAATTTCCCTCTAACAGCAGCAACCCTATTCTCTGCACGACTGTCCTTTTATAACCCCTTTTTCTCATCGAGACTTTTTGTCTTCTATAACTTTTCAATCCTGCATGCAGTCGAATGACATTCTCGAGCTGTTCGAATTCTTTTCTCCTCTTCATAAGCGGCTGTTCGAATCCTTGCAAATACGGCTGTTCGAATGCTGCAAATACGTCTTTTTGAAAGCTTTTTCGATCCTTCATATTTGGCTGTTCGAATTCTGCAAATACGGCTTTTTGAAAGCTTTTTCGATCCTTCATATTTGGCTGTTCGAATTTTGCAAATACGGCTTTTCGAATGCTGCAAATACGTCTTTTTGAAAGCTTTTCCGATCCTTCATATTTGATTCTTCGAATGCTTTTCAATCGTGCATATACAGCTGTTCTAGTGCATGTCTAACACCTGTCAATGTGTAACTGTAGATCTGACATCAGTTACTTTTTACGTAACTGGCTGCATGATTTTCCTGTATGCTTTTTTTGACACGTGTCATCTTGCATGCTCCTTCGGCTTTTACCCGCCCAACTGTTACCTGTCGCGAAATCGTGACATTTCTGCCCAGTTGACTTTTTCTGGGCTGTTGACCGCGAAATACTAACTTGTCGCGATATCGCGACACATTTTGTAGCCGTACGCCTTCATGCCCTTGCTGTCACGAAATCGTGACCATTTTGGCTTTTGAAAGCTTTTCCTCTGTTCATGTCACGAAATCGTGACACTTCAAACTTTTGCTGACGTCATCCTTAATGTTGTCGCGAAATCGTGACACTTCAAACTTTTGCTGATGTCATCCTTAATGTTGTCACGAAATCGTGACGCTTCCGGCTTCCTGATGCTTCTCTTGCAACTTGTCATGAAATCGTGACACTTTCAGCTTTTGCTGACGTCATCCTCATCGTTGTCGTGAAATCACGACGCTTCCAGCTTTCCAAGGTCTCTTCTTTCAACTTGTCGCGAAATCGTGACACTTTCAATTTTGCTGATGTCATCCTCATCTTTGTCGCGAAATCATGACGTTTCTGGCTTCCGTACAATCCTTGCTTCATGTAGTAGCGAAATTGGAACATGTCGCGAAATTGGAACATGTCACGAAATCGCGACGTTCTTCGCTTTCGTACAACTCTTGCTCCATGCACTAGCGAAAACAAGACATGTAGCGAAATCGCTACAACTTTGTTGCCTTGCATTTTGACTTGTAGCGAAATCGCTACACCTTTGTTTCCATACATTTTGTCATGCAACGAAATCGCTACACCTTTGTTTCCATGCATTTTGTCATGCAGACAAATCGCTACACCTTTTTCACCTTGTTGCTTCCACTTCGATCCTGTCGCGAAATCGTGACACTTTTCATTGCCTGCGCCTTTACCCGACACATGTCGTGAAATCATGACAATTTTGCTTGCACCTTCTCTCTCCTCGGCCATGTCGCGAAATCGCGACAATTTGGCATGCATTTTCTCTCTCCTCGGCCATGTCACGAAATCACGACAATTTGGCATGCATTTTCTCTCCTCGGCCATGTCACGAAATCGTGACAATTTGGCATGCATTTTCTCTCTCCTCGGCCATGTCACGAAATCGTGACAATTTGGCATGCATTTTCTCTCTCCTCGGCCATGTCGCGAAATCGCGACAATTTGGCATGCATTTTCTCTCTCCTCGGCCATGTCGCGAAATCGCGACAATTTGGCATGCATTTTCTCTCTCCTTGGCCATGTCGCGAAATCGCGACATTTTTCTTTCTGCCTTCGGACCTCTCAACCTGTCGCGATATCGCGACAGAAAACATGTCGCGATATCGCGACAGTTTTCCTTACTTGTCTTTTTCTGCAAATTTCTGAATCTGGGTCACTTTTGTTTTCCTGCAAATTCACTGTACTTGATCTGACTGACTTCAGAATTCTTGTCCATTGCTTCAACTGCATCAATTTCTGTCTGTGTTGACAACAATGACAATACTTTTGCTGCACCTTGTTCAACATTGTATGCTTTAAGGAATGTGTAGTTATCCCTAAGATGGGTGATCTAAGAAGATTGATTATGAGAGAAGCTCATAACTCACCCTAATACACTCATCCTGGAGGAGCTAAGATGAAAGAAAATATGAAAAAGACCTTCTATTGGTCTGACATGAAGAAATACATCATCGATTTTATGGCATGATGTTTACAGTGTCAAAAGGTAAAATTCAAACACCAACATCCAGTAAGAAAGTTATTTTCTCATCACATCCCTACTCAAAAATGACAGGTTATTTCAATGGAATTCATTGTCAGGTTGTATAAAACAAAATATCAGTATGATGTAATTTTTGTGGTAATAGATAAAATCACTAAGGTTGTACACTTCATAGTAGGTAGTACTATAGATGATGTTGTAGTTGTTGCCAATAGGTTTTCTAAGGAAATTTTTAGGTTATGTGGATTTCTCGAGATGATATTCTCAGATAGGGACTCTAGGTTTACTTCTAAGTTATGGTAGGTTCTCCATTGTGCAGTTGACACCACCATGAATATTAGTTTTGTGTATCATCTAGAAATGGATGGACAAACAAAAAGGGTAAACCAAGTTATAGAAGATATGATATGCATGTATTACATGGACTAGAAGTCTCATTGGGAGGACTATTTGTATCTGGTTGAGTTTTCTTATAATTATAGCTATCATTCTTCTTTGAAAATGGCCCCTTTCAAAGCCTTGTATGGCAGATGATGCAGAACACCATTATCATGGGATAATCTCAAGTATCGGGTTGTCATTTGACCAAAAATGGTTAAAATCATGGAGGAGGAACTAGCACTGATCCAAAAAAGGTTCAAGGAAGCCTCAGATAGATAAAAGAGTTATGTAGATTTGAAAATAACTCCTAGAGAATTATTTGTGGGTGATAGGGTATTTTTTAGAGTGAAACCTAAAAAGAGTGCAATTAAATAGACCAAATTGGATCCTAGGTTTGTGGGACTATTTGAGATTATGGAAAAGATAAGTCTTGTAGCCTACCGGCTTGAATTACCACCTAACCTATCAAATATCCATAACACTTTTCATGTATCCCTACTTAGGAGATATATTACCGATCCTAATCATGTGTTAGATGTTAATAACTTGCATATGGCAGATCCAACAACCTTTGAGGTGAAACTGGTGAATATATTGGAATTTCATTCCAAGACTATGAGGAAAAGAAACATTGAGCAATGCAAGGTCCAGTGGGACCAATATTCTGAGAAGAATTCCACTTGGGAAAATGTGGAGGACATAAAAATACATTTTCCTTTTTTATTTGATGATGTTATTTGATGATGCTATGTAATAATATAGGTTGAACCATTTACCACTTATGAAGTGGAAGACTATGCAAACATTATGATGTAATGATTGTTACGTAATATTGTAGAAAACATAGAGGACTGTGTTTATTCTAAGGGAGGAGTATGTCATGATCTACCTTGGAGGAACTCTATTAATATGATATTTGTATTATGATAAGCTGATTTGTAATGCTTAATGTATTTGCATTGTATTGGTTTTTGTCAAGGAAAAATGATATTGTGCGCATTGAATTATTGTAGGAATGAGTACTCTCATAGGTGGAATATTTAACACCGAGATATGAAAAAGTGAAATTATGACAAAGACAACTCATCAGGTAAAGCTCTTATCTCGACCATAACTAGCTACCTCCCTGAGGGCGGTGCACTTGAGTCTAACTCTGAAAAGTCCTACCCAATCAAAGGAAAAATGAGGATGAGATATATTGAGCACATTCATAGAGTGCTTTTATGTAATTTATATAGTTGGTTGCAAAAATTAATTTGCATAAAAGAAATTTACATTAGAAATGCATATTTACTGATGATGGACATTTTTAATATTTTGAAATATATTTTATGCATATAATTTAAGCATTCTCTAGAGTAGAGATTAATTGATTTGAGCATAATTATTTAATTTGATTGACCCCATTTTTGAAAATAATTAGGTGGTTTGTATTTTATGGACCTGTCCAAATTTCATTGGACCAAAAAAATGAAAAGACTACCTTATAAATAAAATATTACAGCCTTCCTACACATGGCAAATTTGGAATGGTTGTACTAAGGGACGAGACTCTCCTCTTATCCTTAATAGTCCTAAATATGAGCACCCATGCTCTCAATAGTATTAATGATCTTAGGTTGGGAGACAAAGGATATATAACCAACCGACACCTCATATCTAGGGAATCTCTCTTTGCATTAAAATATTATATTCTGAAGAAACTTGCATGTGATGAGAAAAGAAAGAAAAATAATAAAATAATGTGGAGTATCTTCCTGGGGAAGAAATAAAATATTATAAAAAGCCATGAGGGGTTGAAATAAGGAGGTATGCTATGCTATGCTATTCAAAGTATAGAATAAGGCTAGGCAAGAGAGACTTGTCAAGATATTGTTTAGTGGCTTTACAGGTGTTCCAGGAGTGGAAGTTTCCCTACTCCCTTATTGCTTTCTTTATGTATGCTCTTTCTTTGCTTTGAAGATGAAATAATTTGAGTTTACAAGTTTCACTTTACTCGATGCATTATGGTGATTTTTGTTGCAATGCCTTTATATTAAGTTATGAAGACAATTTTAGTTGCCATCCTGTGAATCCTTAAAAAAAAGGGTCATTATAAAGAGTCCATGTTAAATTAATAGGCTTCATAATCTTAGTATAGCCTGTATAATAAATGAGAATCCTATGTAAATGGAGTATACTTGTCGACTTCTAGGCTTTCAAACCCCCTTGATTTCATTAAAAGTCAATTACTATCTTGTTTCTTTCTCTTATGAAAGCCTTGTATGATAATCTCTATAATGTGATCTTATGGCAATATCGTTACACCTCAAATCGTTATTGCTATTGAACATTACTTTCACACTTTAGGGATGAAATCAACCAGTATTTCAAGAATCAAGCGATAACCTATAACACCTGCACTCAACCCTGTCGATCACAATCTGCATTATAGATTGATTCATTTTGCCTATTTTTATCAGCATGATCTATGTGGGAGGCTTGAATAATTCTTGTATAGTTTCCTTCATGATAGATATCACATTCCCAAACACATACTGGCCATAAGAGTCCTAAAATTACTCTAAGGCCAATATCCAAGTTGTAGCAGGTATAGCATAGTAAATACTGCTAGGGAGAACTATGATTCCTACTCATCCTCCTAATGATTAGGAGTCCAATATGTGGAGTGCTATGCTAATTTTCTTATGCGATCACGCTATGTCACATTGAATTACATATTATCAATCATTGGTGCCCACACAGTAACTGTGGTACCTTATAATACTTGCATATTCCATAAAGGGTCTATAATATTACGAATTAAAGTGACTACGTGCATCCTATAAGATTATTGGATGGGTTGCAATATGCCTTGGATTTGTTTTTGTTATATTTGGATATGCTTTGAATTCCCTAAAACTAGTAGTATTCATTTTTTTATTGAGTCACTGAAGGTCAAATCTCAGAGTGGATAATAATCTAAACAAATGCATAAAGGCAATCAGAGTCCCACTGTTTCACCATAAACCCTTAATTCTAGGTCTATGGCTAATTAACCGAAGTAGTAAATGGTGGATACTAAGTCAGTTTATGTTAGTTTGGCTTGGAATACCACCGAATCTCTTAATATGAGGTAGAATATCATCATAGGAGGTTTAGTTTAGTCGGTAAAATATTAAATGATCTAATATGAACTAAGGAAGTGTTATAAGTTCAACATACTTTAGTTTATGGTAATGCAGGAGGAACCTGTGAGTCTACCTTTAATGGGCTATAGATTAAACTTTGGAAGTGTGATGACGGTTTCGGGATTCATTTTGTATTTATCCAACAAACAATTCCAACTATATTTTTGTTCCACTCAAATGCCCCTTCTGTTGTTCAATAGTGAATTCTATCATAACTTGTTCTATTACCAACTAATTTTATGTTAGAAATTCATTCCACTTTACTCAATGCCATGCTTGTGAATAGAAAGCCATCCATAGGTTGTTGAGGTGCCAGAGAGCCTTCCATTACTAGCATGGATAGACGTAAGATATATCCATATCTGTTGCTTAAATCAATATTGACATACATCCATTAACTATGCAATATCAGTAGTGTATAGATATAAGTGAATACCTTCCCTTTGTTGAGAATACTCTGCAATGATGTAAATCCATAATTTTGTGTGTGGAATTCGAATGATTAACAAGTTTGTTCATGGTCAATTATTTTTGATGTATAGTTATAATTTATTAAAAGTATGAGGACTTACTACAAGTGTATAGAGGATAACAATTTCCTATGCCTTTAGAATGCATAATGACTCCCATGCAAAGATTATTACTATCATGTATTGGTAGAGGGACTAATTTAAGTAGATCATATATCTTGTGTAGGAGCCATTATTGGAGTTACTTGAATAATCAATTAGTATTTCATATGTCGAATGGTTGTATATGGTATGCCATAGAAAAGTGGAAGTTGTGCACTTATGCTTTGAAAATTACTAAGTGATCATAATAGCTCTCTTTGTAAGCCTTAAATTTATATAGTTCAAATTTTTATTAAGGAAATCTGTCAATTTAAATATTAAGTATGGTAATAAGGTGAAGTGTAGGAATTAAAGGTTATAGTGCATCTTTAATTCTAAGAAGTGAAATATCTTTCTTTTTAATGACTTTTAGATATGAAATAATAAAGGAATAAAATTATAGACATTAGAGTAGAATGAATCTCCTAGTTTGGAAAATTTATTGAAATTGTGGCAAGTTACCTTTGGTTTGAAAATTAGCATAAATACTAGAACATGAATTTATATTAAAATTTATGTCAAGTTTTGCAAATGAGGTAAACTAGTCAAAGGAATGTTATGAAAATTTTTAGGTTAAAGAGGATGGATTGATGTCCATTCTTTCGGAGGAGGTATAAGACTCTTCCTATGTTTGGTGATAATCCCAATAATTTATGATGGGGTTAAAGATTGATTCTTATTGTGAAATACATGAAATACGAATGGTTTACTATTCCATGCATGCTGATTTCATTGTATATAATATAAATTTAACAATATTGGTTGCATGAGTGCATGAGCATGGTTTTCTTGTGTTGCATTGGTATACTTGCATTTGAGTTGTCTTGATACCTTACAAACTCATATCTCTCATATCATGAAGATGCGAGCAAGTCAAAGGAGAACCAATCAAGCATTGAATATGATTATACTATTTATTATTTTGTATAAGCATGCTTTGAGATGTTCTTATTGTAATATTGTATGGCTTGAATTAAGAAGCCAAGTTATGTAATATTTGATGTATTTCTCGTACTAATATTATGTATTTTGTAAGTAAGACTTTAGTTGATGTATTCATCTCAAATAGATGGTTTATGATGTATGATGTTGGGGATTATGGTCAAATGGAAGTATTTTGTGTAAATATTGTTAGCAATTGTAAATGAACATTAATGATCATTTTTGTAAATAGAGATTACTTGTATGATTGTTTATTTCTTGTTATGGCATTATATGTGCAAATCGTGAGCTATTTATTTTGGTGGTCTAGAAGTAACACTTAATATGGACTATAGTGGTAGAGAGAAACATTCTAAACCACTATATAACCAAACCAAAGACACAAAACATATGGAATTAAACCCACCACCAACACTACCAACACCTCGATGATAAGAAAATATTTTAATAATTCTTTAGATGATTAACCCATATTGTATGTAAGTTCCCATAATGAACAATAGACTAATGGTTTCTCCTAAAACAATAGCCTTTGTTGGTTGTATGGAGATATGGAGAAAGATAGTCCTTTGGTGAGGATTTTTCTCCTATGTGGTTGATACAACCACTATGACGTCCTCTTGCCATCTAGCAATTGTATTATGAGGACATGGCCAATGCACTTGTTATACATCTACCATTATGGGATTGTGGGATGGTATAGTAGGGGTTGGTGCTTCTACTTGCAATTGGCTTAAAAATAATTTTAGAAGTTGGTACTTCTATTTATATAGTCTATTGCAAATTGGACTACTTACTTCTTGTTGGGTAAATCATGTCTTAGAACATTATTATACCTTAACTTATCGAAGGGTGTTCAATAGGGAGCTCAGGATATATATATATATATAACTAGTTGATGAGTAGTGACAATTAATGGTTGTTATAGTTGGTATCAGAGCTTAGGCTAACTGATAGATTTTAGATAAATATAGTTTAGTGAAAAGATTTGGGGCATGGTTCAAAACATGAGCTCCCTAAATATTGAAGATACATACTTGTTAAGGATTAGGTCAGTTATTGAGATCACTGGTGTCTGAGTTCCTTTCTCCCACGAGTAGATCCACAATAGTTCAAAAAGTGGAAGAGCTAGGCAAACCCCCTTGTATGAATTTGGAGCAGTGTACCTTAGAATATTTTGGAAAAATTCTTAGCATATGTGTCTTATGACTTACTTATTCCTTATTTCAAGTGTGTATGATTTTCAACTAGAGTTAAAGGAAGAAAACTAGGGAATAAACCTAGAAATTATAAACTAGTCTGAAGAACTATTCTAGTCATCTAGTATTTTGATTGTGAAAGAGTAAATATTAATATAACTCTCTACTAACAGGTTACCATAGCAACTATATTGAGATGCAAGAAGAAAATGACCTCGCAAAAATCTATCATTGAAACTCCTAAAGCCAGACAGATGGGTGCAAGTTCTGGAAACTTGAATAAAGAAGTAGAGAACCTTGCTGCTATCGTTTCTATTATACAAGACCAGATTCAATAGATTTTGCAAGCCATATGTTCTTAGCATAATTCCAAAAAAAACTAGGAGACATAAGTACTAGATGATGATGATAGAGAGGATGAATATCCTAAAGAATGTGCAAATAGGATCCGTACAAAGAAAGAAATTGGTAATGACCTAAAATATATTAAAGTGACTAAGTTCACTAGAAAAGGAGGCGAAACTATGGTTGAAGCATGGATAGAAGAACTAGAAATTTATTTCACCATAAGACACTATTCCTCTACCACTAAAATGACATTTTCGCTTTCTCACCTGGGATAAAGAGGAGTTGACTGGTGGAATATCTATAGTAAAGACGTTGATGTCTCCCCTAATAAGTTGAAGTGGAAAGTATTTGTGGTAGCCTTTAAGGATAGGTTCCTTACAAAGCAATTTTATCTGAATAGGTATAAGGAGTTCTTATCATTTCAAAAAGGCTCACTCTTTGTGGAGGGATATTATGAGAAATTTATAAAACTCCTTAAGTATGTACCATATCAAAATATGAACAATGAAATGAAAATAGAAATGTTTGTACAAGGACTGAAGCCTAGAATTAGAAATAGTGTAAACATTCATGTTTAAAAAACTATGCAAAAAGCATATGATAGAGATCGAAGAGCGGAGGCTAATCAGGATACTAAGGAAGCCCAAAACAATCCCTCAAAGTGGACACACAAATGATAAAAAATTTAGAAGAAGAGAAAATGGGTTAATGGGAAAAATCAAAAGAATAAAGGAAATTCAAAATTTGGGAAGCATAGTAATGGTGGCAAGAAATATTTCAAGAAAAAATTCTGCAACAAGAATAATAACAAGGACTTTGAGACTCCTAAATAGCCAGCTTCACTACGAGCAATAGACACCAAGAAGCAGGTTCAAGAGAGAAAATCAAATCTAAATATAATATGCTTTGATTGTGGAGGTACACATTATGCTATCAACTACCCAAAGCATGCCAGCACCAACATAGATAGGCTGAATCACAAGATATATGTAGTGACAACAACACAAGAATTGGATGGTCAGGCACCTCCTCTACTTATGAATGGTAAATTTTTTTATAGAGAAGTTAAAATCCTAATAGATAGTGGAGCTACATATAGTTTTATTTCTAGTAATATATCAAGGGATATACCCAAAAATCCAGGATCTTTGGCACAAGGGTGTAGAGTTGAGTATGGGTAAGGATAGACTTACCAAGTTAACCAATGTTTTCCCTCAACTCAAATTACCTTACCTAATGGCTTTACTAGGTGGAATCTATATGCAGCACCCGTACATGCATTAGATATCATCTTGGGAATAAATTTGTTGAAGGCCCATGAAGCCTTGGTAAACTTCTATGAAAAATGGATTGATTTTACTAATGAAAACAAGGAAAGATAAAGAATGTATACTGAAGCAAGAGAATTCCAACCCAAGTTAATTTTAGCTATGCAATTGAAGAAGACCATTAAAGAAGGAGGAATGGTTTATGGAATGAAAATCAAAGAAATAGAGGAGATTCCAAGGGAAGAAATTTTTAACAAATTTCCACTTTTACAAAAATATCAAGATGTTTTCGTTGATGAAATACCTGGTTTACCACCCAAACATGAATTTGATTTCACCATATAACTATTGCTAGGAATAAAGCCTATCTATAGATCTCCTTATATAATGAATCCCATCAAGATGAAAGAATTGAAAGTGCAACTTCAAGAGTTGCTTGACAATGGATTAATAAAACCAAGTGTATCACCTTAGGGAGTACCCATATTATTTGTCAATAAGAAATATGGATCATTGAGGCTTTGTATAAATTATAGAATGTTGAACAAGGCGATAGTCAAAAATAGATATCCATTGCCAAGGAATGAAGATGTATTTGATCAATTGAAAAGTGCTTCAATTTTTACCAAAATTGATTTAAATTCAGGATACCATCAATTAAGAATCCGAGATGAAGACACACACAAAACAACATTCAAGACTAGATATGGTCACTATGAATTCACAGTCTTACCATTCGGTTTGACCAATGCGCCAGCAACTTTAATGAATTTGATGAACAGTGTATTCAGGAATCAGATGGATCAGTTTGTGTTGATATTATTGGATGATTTTTTGGTTTATTATCATAACCAAGAAGAGCATGATAAACATTTAAGGATAGTATTAGAGTTGTTAAGGAAAAATCAGCTCTATGGGAACTTGTCTAAATGTGAGTTTTATGTTTTCCAAGTGCATTATTTAGGACATATAATATCAGCAGATGGTATTGTTGTAGACCCTAAGAAAATAAAAGCTATTTTGAGTTGGCCACCTCCAACTAATGTGACAAAAGTTAGAAGATTCATGGGATTATCAGATTATTACAGTAGATTTGTGAAAGATTACTCCAAAACTGCTTATCCTATAACCAACCTTCAAAGAAAAGGGAAGGAGTTCAAGTGGACTCACAAATGTGAAGCAACATTTAATCTGCTTAAACAAAAAATTACCACAAATCCTATTATGAAGATACCAGATCCATCTAGAAATTTTTTAGTTTGCACTAATGCTTCATTAGAAGGACTTGGAGGAGTCTTATCTCAAGATAACTTTGTGGTAGCATATGAGTCTAGGAAACTCAAAAACCATGAAGTCAATTATGCTACTCATGACCTAGAGCTTACTGTAGTTGTACATGCCTTGAAAATTTGGTGACATTATCTGGTGGGTAAACCATTTGAGTTAAGAACTGATAACCAGAGCTTAAGATATATCTTCACTCAACCATTGTTAAATTCTAGGCAAAGAACATGGATATAATTTTTAGCCGAATATGACTTTGGTATTGAGTATATCAAAGGGAAAGAGAACAAGGTTTTCGATGCTTTAAGTAGAAGAAGAAATATAGTAGCATTGACTTGTAGTCATGTAGATCTTATGGATCGAGTCAGAAGAATGCAATGCTAGGATCCAAAGTGTAGTGAAATATGGATCAAATAGAACAAAATTTGAATGAGAATCCAGATTATAGCATAAAGGATGGATTTTTATGCTTTAAGGAATGTGTGTTTATCCCTAAAATGGGTGATCTAAGAATATTGATTATGTGAGAAGCGCATAACTCGCCTTACTCCACTCATCGTGGAGGAGCTAAGATGAGAGAAAATATGAAAAAAAACTTATATTGGTCTGGCATGAAGAAATACATCACTGATTTTATGGCACGATGTTTACAGTGTCAAAAGATAAAAGCAAAACATCAACTTCCAGCAGGAAAGTTGTTTTCTCATCACATCCCTACTCAAAAATGGCAGGTGGTTTCAATGGACTTCATTTTTAGGTTGCCTAAAACAAAATATTAGCATGATGCAATTTTTGTGGTAGTAGATAAACTCACTAAGGTTGCACACTTCATAACAGGTAGTACTACAGATGATGATGTAGTTGTTGTCAATAGATTTTATAAGGAAAATTTTAGGTTATATGGATTTCTCGAGATGGTAATCTCAGATAGGGACTCTAGGTTTACTTCTGAGTTCTGGTAGGCTCTCCATAATGCAGTTGGCACCACCTTGAATATTATTTTTGTGTATCATATAGAAATTTTTGGACAAACAAAAAGGGTAAACCAAGTTCTCGAAGATATGCTACACATGTATTACATGGACCAGAAGTCTCTTTGGGAAAACTATTTGTATCTGGTTGAGTTTGCTTATAATAATAGCTATCATTATTATTTTAAAATGGCACCTTTTGAAGCCTTGTATGGCAGATGATGCATAACACCATTATCATGGGACAATCCTGAGGATCGGGTTGTCATTGGACCAAAAATGGTTAAAATCATGGAGGAGGAACTAGAACTAATCCTACAAAGGCTCAAGGAAGACTCAAATAGATAGAAGAGTTATGTAGATTTGAAAATAAATCCTAGAGAATTCTCTGTGGGTGACAAGATGTTTTTGAGATTGAAACCTAAAAAGAGTGCAATTAAATCAACCAAATTGGATCCTAGGTTTGTGGGACCATTTGAGACTGTGGAAAAGATAAGTCATGTAGCCTACCGGATTGACTTACCAACTAACCTATCAAAGATCCATAACACTTTTCATGTATCCCTACTTAGGAGATATATTGCTGATCCTAATCATGTGTTATATGTTTCTAAATTTCAGATGGCAGATCCAACAACCTTTGAGGTAAAACTAGTGAAGATCTTGGAATTCCATTCCAAGACTATGAAGAAAAGAAACATTGAGCAATGCAAGGTCTAGTGAGACCAATATTATGAGAAGAATTCCACTTGGGAAAAATTGGAGGACATAAAAATATATTTTCCTTATTTATTTGATGATGTTATTTGATGATGCTATGTAATAATACAGGTTGAACCATTTACCACTTATGAAGTGGAAGACTATGCAAAATTTATGATGTAATGTCTGTTATGTAATATTGTAGAAAACATAGAGGATTGTTTTTATTCTAAGGAGGGTAGTATGTCATGATCCACCTTGGAGGAACTCTATTAATATGGTATTTGTATTATGATAAGCTGATTTATAATGCTTAATGTATTTTCATTATATTGGATTTTGTCAAGAGAAAATGATGTTGTGTATATTGACTAATTGCAGGAATGGGTATTCTCATAGGTGAAAGATTTACCACTGAGAGATGAAAAAGGGAAATGATGACAAAGACAACTCATCAGGTAAAGCTCTTATCTTGACCATCACTAGTTACCTCCCTGAGGGCGGTGCACTTGAGTCTAACTCTGAAAAGTCCCTCCCAATCAAAGGAAAAATGGTTATGAGATATATTGAGCACATTCATAGAATTCTTGTATGCCATTTATATAGTTGGTTGCAAAAAATAAATTGCATAAAATAATTTTACATTAGAAATGCATATTTTTTTTTGGTATAAGGTAGAGGTGGTTATAAGGTCCACAAACCTTTTACAAAGTCAAAATGGTCTGGTTCTAGCATCAAGCCCATATAATAAAAATACAAAATGGATCTTTCTAAGACCCACATTAAGCCATACTTAGAGACCATAGTCCTATACTTGTTGCTTGACTATTTAGGATAAAACAAAAACCAAACAACACCTAGCACTTACTAATACCACTAGGTTGTTGTACTGTACACTTGTCACCTCCCAGGCCCCAGCAAATGGGATGCCTTTTCTGCCTAATTCCATCTATCGGATTACTCGTCATCAATCCCTCTGATCTCCTGATGCTCTAACAGGTTTGATCTTAGCTCTTCTCTAGAAGCCAACACCAATAGTTCTTGAGGAAGTTATCCTTCCAAATTTGCATCTCCCCAACGAAAACTGCAATATTTGCCATTAGATCCGCCGCCTGGTTCCCTTATCTGAAGGTGTGTTGGATTCGGGCATTAACCAAATGAGATTTATGAATCTTTGCTTCTAGGATAAGCTCCAAGATGGTCCAACTGGGGTCTTTATCCTCCTTAATTGCCTTGATTATATTAAGCGAATCCCCTTCAAAGATAACTTCCTTATAACCCTCAAGTCTGGAAATTCTCATTGCCTGCATGAAGGCTCGGGCTTCTGCAAAATGATTTGTTTGAGTTCCCAATGGCTCTACAAAGGCAAGGACCACTTTTCCTTCCTCATTTCTCAGAACTCCTCCTACTCCTGTAGCCCCCGGATTTCCTTTAGCTGCCCTGTCAAAATTAAACTTAACCCACTTTTGTGTGGGGGTATCCACTTGACACCATCCCGTGGGTTGGTTGTAATGTCTAGGTCCGGAAGTTCCTCTCCCCGCTTCCGTAAAATCCTCCTTTCCCTTAGAGACATGGTCTCATTTTTGAAGAAGAAAGTTTTCCAGTTTTCTTTCAAAGCTCTGATTATTTTATTACCACATAACCTGGGATCTTTCTTACGTCCTTTAAATACTCTATTATTTCACTCATTCCATATTCCCCATAAAAAAGGGGGTAAGCTGAGCTTCCAGAGCCAAGTCAAAAGTTTTGCCTAGAAGGGGGAAGCCCACTATATGCAAAAGGTAGAAATGCTATTTGGACAGACCCAATCTATATGAAATTTGGACAGGATCATTTGGAAGACTGTACAAGAAAATTCACAAGTTAGAAATATATGACTTACAGATTATATCGCTTTCTCACACAAGATACATCGATTGATGAATTGGAAACCTCTCCTTTGCAGATTATCTATTTTCAAAATCTTATTTTGAATTGCCAACCAAAAGAAGACAGTTATTTTTGGGGTTAAATTATTTAACCAAATAATAGAAGTCGGAGTCCAGCCATTGAATCCTGAGTGGATTAACTTATAGGCAGTTTTTACTGAATAGATCCCACTTGTAGTTTTGCCTCAAATCGCCTTGTCTCTTCCTTCCCCAGGAATGATCGAGAACACCCTTAAAGCATCATTGAGTTTGGTTAGGGCCATATTCTCTTGCTCTGACAGATTATGAACTATGATTTTCTTCCAAGAGGAAGTTTCCTGTGCTACAACAATAAAATCCCCTACTTTTCCTCCCATTTCCTCTGAAAGTTTATGTTGGAGGACCTGAAGGTCTAAGTTATCTTTCAGAGGGGCCTCTTCCAACCAAGGGTCTTGCCAAAAGTCCACTTGTCTTCCATTATAAATTCTCCATCTGATGCCTTTCCTGACTACCTCCCGACATTCGAGCAAACAATTCTAGAAATAGGATCCTCTAGGGAGATTATCAGCTTTCAGGAAGTCCTGATTATTTTTGATATATTTTTCCTTAAGAAGTTTTACCCATCCCAATTTATCATTATTGATAAATATCCATACCTATTTTCCAATCAGAGCTTGATTCATTTCTTTCATTCTCTTTAGCCCCAGGCCCCCCTGATCCTTGCTTGCACACACCTGATTCCATGCCACAAACGAAATTCTCTTTCTCTCCTCTGAATCTGACCATAAGAAGTTGCATTGAATTTGCTCCAATGTAGCTCGGACCTTTGTAGGCATTCTAAATAGAGACATGTAGTAAATTGGAATGCTCTGTAAAGTAGTTTGAACTAATAAGGCTTTTCCTGTAGATCTGAGAAGGCTGCCTTTCCACCCTGCTAAATTTTTGGAGATCCTGTCAATGACTGAGTTCCACAATGTAGCCTTCATTCTTCCTTCGAACATAGGCATGCCTAGATAAGTTGCTGGAAGAATCTCATTTCCACAACCGAAGAGGTTAGCTATTCTTTCCTCCCTCCCACCAGGCGTGTTAAAGAAATAGTTGCTACTCTTCTTATAGTTTATGTACTGTCCTGCTTCTGTCTCATACTTGGTTAGAATTCTCTTCAGCTTCCTAGCCTGAGGCACCGAGGCTTTGGACACAATTATTGTATCATCCACAAACTATTGGTGAGACACTGGTTCTGTTGTTGAGGCTGGTTTGGAACCTTCCAAATGACCATCTACCACCGTTGCTGAAATGTTCCTACCCAATGCTTCCGCTAAAATAATAAACAAGTATGGAGACAAAGGATCTCCTTGTTGCAACCCCATTTCACTCTTAAAGTAACCGGAGGGTGACCCATTCACCATGAAAAAAAATCTTGTAGTAGAGATACAACTAAAAATCAACTTAATCCACTGGGGACAGAAACCAAACTTACCCAAAATCTTGGTGAGGAACCGCCATGAGACCCGGTCATAGGCTTTATTCATATCAAGCTTTAGTAACATACCTGCTTCCTTACTAGCCACCACTGAATGAATAACCTCATGAATTGTGATGATACCATCCAGTATTTGTTGCCCTTTCACAAAGCCTCCTTAGTTCATATCAATGATGAAAGGAAGGATAACCTTCAGCCTATTGGCGATTGTTTTTGTGAGAATCTTCATCAGAGTGTTACATAAACTGATAGGGTGAAAACTGGAAAATTCCATTGCTCCCACTAGTTTAGGGATGAGGACTAAAAATGTAGCATTAACTCCTTCCGGGATTTCCATGTCCTTTTGAGCCTCAATTATAGCTTCCACTACATCATTGCCTAGGATATCCCAAAACTTCTAGAAGAAAGTTGCAGGGAAGCCATCCGGTCCTGGGGAGCTGTTACCATCCATGTCAAAAACCACCTTCTTGATTTCCTCCTTTGTGAAAGGACTAAGTAATAATCCATTAATATTCTCAATTACGAGGGGTGGAATGGCTGCCAACAGAGAGCCCTCTTCTTCAATAGTCAGATTTACATCTTCTAGCAATGATTTAAAGTACTCAACCGCTTCCCTCCTTATGTCTTCCATATCTTTGGTGTTAGACCCATCGGCCATCTTGATCTCCTTAATTTTGTTAGTACTCCTATGGTGAAGAGTAGAGACATGGAAGAACTTTGTATTTTTGTCACCCTCATTTAACCAACACAGTCTAGATTTCTGCCTCCAAAAGGTTTCTTCAAATCCTAGCATCGTGTGGTATTCGGCTAACAGCTCCCTCTCCTAGTTTCTCAGATCCTCTGTAAGCTGCTCTGACTTTAGCTTCTCCTGTAGTTCATTGATCTTGTCTTTTAGTTCTGCATTTTTAACAAAAATATTGCCAAAGGAAGTTTTGTTCCACTCTCTAATGTTAGCCTTCACATTCCTTAGTTTACATGCCACTTGGGCCAGT
Source organism: Wollemia nobilis (assembly GCA_028583015.1). NCBI lineage: Eukaryota > Viridiplantae > Streptophyta > Pinopsida > Araucariales > Araucariaceae > Wollemia > Wollemia nobilis. Next base: position 2,157,629 of record JAQPPZ010002291.1, read on the forward strand.
TTCGAACCATTATACTTTTTGTCCCACCATTGGGCAACCAGATCCTTGAGATCCTGATGTTGGAACCACATAAGTTCGAATCGAAAGGGTCTGATGTATCTTTTCTTAGAGTCCTCCCCTGTTTCCCATAGAATTGGGTTGTGATCAGACCCGATTCTTGGGAGTGTCGTTAATGAAGAGTCCCCAAACCTCTCTAGGCATTCTTGAGAAAGAAGAAACCTATCTAATATGATCTAAATTTGGTTTTCCTTCAATATTTTGTTAGACCATGTATAGGAGAATCTATGTAGGTCCACATCCATCAGCTCATGTTGCTCAACAAAATCTCTAAACTCATAGATATCAGCAGTTATTCTTTGAGAGCCCCCCAATTTATCTGCAGGATTAAGGTAGCAATTGAAATCCCTCGCCACAATCCAAGGGTAGTTTGGGACCGTCTCCCTCAATTCAGCTAGCTAACTCCAAAGAACCCTTCTCAGTCCTTGTCTAACTGGAGCATATACATTCGTTAAGATCCACTCTTCATCCATGGTTTTATCCACACATAAGAGACAAATAAACCAACTAGACATCAGAATCACTCTACTATCAATCACATTCTTGTTCCACATAACCAACAACCTTCCTGCTGTTCCAGTGGACTCTTGGCCTACTACTTCAGCTTCTCGCCAAGTCCTATTCTTAAAAGGAATAACTCTACTCTCCTCCATTTTAGTTTCTTGCAATAAAATCATATCCGGTTTGTGTTCTTGTCTAAGAGCATACAAAGCTCTTATTTTTGCAGGATTACTCCCATGAATATTCCATGAAAGAATCTTCATTTATGGGCTTTGTATCCTCGAGCCTTTTCCCCAAAGAACAATACTTCTTGAGTGCCATTAGCCACTCCTCGCTCTGCTTCTTTCTGCCTTAATGCAACATTGCTAGGTTTCCCTCTTCCTACCAAACCATATCCCCATACATCCGATCTAGGATGGGGTTCGTTGGGATTCACTTGGCTTCTAGTAACCATCTTGGATAGGTCAATCTTGGTATTTGGGGTAACAATCTGGCTTTCCAGGTTAACTGGTCTTTCTGACAGTGGAGATGATTCTGTGCTCTTAGCTTCTTGATTAGTAGATTCTTTTTTCCCCGCTTTGGGGTTACACCGATCTTGGTGGTTCACCTCTTCCTCCCGAGTATCCTTGCCTGTATTATTAGTTTCCTGCTCCTTCCTTTGATTTTTCTCCTCTAAATCCTTCTCTTGAGTCTCCTCTACCTCAGATTCCACTTCTTGGCTATCCATCTGATCTCCCTTCAGATGATTTAATGCATCAAAACTGTTCTCCATTGGGATGTTGATCTCCTTGGAATTTATTCTCATAAATTCCTTTGCAGTACAAGGGACCACTTCCACCGACCCTCCATAGGCCTCCCGTATTACCCAATCAAACTTACTTGCCCCAGGGCAAAGATCTATGGGGTTATTTCCTTTGTGATTTGGCTCTGAGGCTTGCTGTATCATCTTAGGAGCAGGATGAGCTTGAGGGTTCCCATCAAAGGGACCAGCTCACTTATGAGAGGGTTTCGGGGCATAGGTATTTTTGGGAGGAGGGTTATAACATTGCCTCTTGCTTACAATAGGGTGAACAGGGTCTTTGATATTTGGATTTCGAGCTCCACATCCTTGAGGCCCATGTTGGGTAGGAATGGAGATCTACGGGGGAGGGATATTATTCTAGGTTTGAGGAGCAGTATTTTGGAGTGGGGGCTGGTTCTTGGAAATGCAGTGGATACCCTGGTGTCCTACATTCCCTCAAAAACTACACTTAAAAGACATATTTTCATATCCAAAGACCTGAGTATAAAGGCCAAACATAGATGAAAATATAATGTATTTAGGGATCTCTTTACTCAGGTCTGCCAACACACACATGCGAGTAGAAAGGAGTATTGATTTGCTCAAGGTTGCAAGATCAATAGCTATTAGTTCTCCAATCTCTGTAGCTATCCCAGCCAAGATTTGTTCATTCTAGAAAATCAAAGGTAATCTCGGCATCTTAACCCAAATAGGAGCCAAATACAGCACCTGAGTCTGGGGGTTGAAATCGGGGGACCAACGCTTCAGATACAAGCCCCTTTTCCAAAAAAACCAAGGACCTCCTTGGAGAGTCCTTTCCATGTCCTATTCACATTGAAATGTCACCAAAAGAAAACTCTTGGGTAAAGCCTTAATCATCATACTGGGCCTTGGCTGTCATTTTTGGATGGCCCATCTCCTTATGACTTCCAAGTCTGGTCTCACCCCCATAAATTTAGCCACCAGAGATGTTATGACCTCCATAGCCACATGCTGAGCTAAGGTATCCGGAACGTGCAACCTACCATTGACAGATTTTAGATTAAAATAAGAGTCAGATAATTTTTTCTTACCGCAAAGAGCATTAAGATATGAAGGTCTCCAGTTGTCAGGTTTCTCTTTGTCTCCTTCCTAGGTCTTCCTTTGATCCTGACGCACAGAGTCCTGTTCCCCCTCAAAGATATCTTCAACCGCATCTGCCCAATGCCCTTGGACCGATTCCAATAGAACTTCCTTGTCCACATCCTTCGCCTAGGGGCCTACTATCACACCAGAGCCCCCACCTATTGCGTCTGTTGATCTGCCCTCTGAAGCCCCACACCTAGGGTTTGTTGCCCCTAGACCTCCCGCTCCTCCTCCTTGCTGCTCCATCCGTCACAACTTGCTGCCTCCAAAATCTACCATTTTATTTTTTATTTTTTATTTTTTAAGGCCAAAATATTTGCGGTCGCTACAGTTCACGGGCTGCTACGAAATTAATGTTTATTTCAACAAATAAAAACTTGCGTAAAATTATTAGAAATGCATATTTACTGATGATGGATATTTTTAATATTTTGAAATATATTTGATGCATATAATTTAAGAATTCTCTAGAGTGGAGATTTATTGATTTGAGAATAATTATTTAATTTGATTGACCCCATTTTTGAAAATAATTAGGTGGTTTATCTTTTATGGACGTAGTCAAATTTCATTGGATGAAAAAAAATAAAAGACTACCTTATAAATAAAATATTATAGCATTCCTACACATGGTAAATTTGGGATGGTTGTACTAAGGGACAAGACTCTTCTCTTATCCTTAATATTCCTAAATATGAGCACCCATGATATCAATAGTATTAATGCTTTTAGGTTGGGAGACATAGGATATATAACCAACCTACACCTTATCTCTAGGGAATATCTCTTTGCATTAAAATATTATATTATGAACAAACTTGCATGTGATGAGAAAAGAAAGAAAAATAATAAAATAATGTGGAAAATATTCCTGGGGAAGAAAGCAAATATTATAAAAATCCATGAGGGGTTGAAATAAGGGGGTATGCTATGCTATGCTATGCTATTCTAAGTTTAGAAGAAGGCTAGGCGAGAGGGACTTGTCAATATATTGTTTGGTGGATTTACGGGTGTTCCAAGTGTGAAAATTTCCCTACTCCCTTATTGCTTGCTTTGTGTATGCTCTTTCTTTGCTTTGACGATGAAATAATTTGAGTTTATGGATTTCACTTTACTCGATGCATTATGGTGATTTTTGTTGCAATGCCTTTATATTAAGTTATGAAGTCAATTTCCTTTGTCATCCCACGAATCCTAAAAAACAAAAGGGGTCATTATAAAGAGTCCATGTTAAATTTAATAGGCTTCATACTCTTAGTATAGCCTATATAATAAAAGAGAATCATGTGTAAGTGGATCATACTTATCGACTTCTAGGCTTTCAAGCCCCCCTTGACTTCATTAAAAGTCAATTACTGTCTTGTTTCTTTCTCTTACGAAAGCCTTGTATGATAATCTCTATAATGTGATCTTATGGCAATATCATTACACATCAACTTGTTATTACTACTAAACATTACTTTCACACTTTAGGGATGAAATAAACCAGTATTTCGAGCATCAAGTGATAACCTGTAACACTTGCAATCAACCTATCGAACACAATATGCATTACTGATCGATTCAATTTGCCTATTTTTATTGGCATGATCTATGTGGGAGGCTTGAATCATTATGGCTTAGTTTCATTCATGATAGATATCGCATTCCTAGAAGCATACTGGCCATAAGAGTCATGAAATTACTCTAAGGCCAATATCCATGTTGTAGCAGGTATAGTATAGTAAATACTATTGGGTAGAACCACGATTCCTACTCATACTCCTCTTGATTAGGAGTCCAATATGTGGAGTGCTATCCTAATTTTCTTGCGTGGTCATGTTGTGTCACATTGAATTGCGTATGATCAATCATTGGAACCCACGCAGTAACTATGGTACCTTATATTATTTGCATATTCCCTGAAGGGTCTGTAATATTAATTGTTAAAGTGACTGTGTGCATCCTATAATATTATTTTATGGGTTGCAATATGCCTTGGATTTATTTTCATTAGATTTGGATATGATTTGCATTCCCTAAAACCAGTAGCATTCATTTTGATATTGAGTCACCGAAGGCCGAATCCCAGAGTGGTTAATAATTTAAACGAATGCTTAGATGCAATCAAAGTCCCACTACTACACCATAAACCCTTACTTCCAGGTCTGTGGTTGATTAACAAAGGTAGTAAATGGTGGATACTAAGTAAGTTTATGTTAGTTTGGCTTGGAATACCGTTGAATCACTTAATGTGAGGTAGGCTATAGTCACAAGAGGTTTAGTTTAGTCGGTAAACTATTAAATGATCTAATATGAACTAAGGAAGTGTTATAAGTTCAACATACTTTAGTTTATGGTAACACAAGAGGAATCCATGAGTCTACCTTTAATGGGCTATAGATTAAAATTTGGAAGTGTGATGATGGTTTCAGGATTTATTTCAAATTTATCCGATAAACAATTCCAACTGTATTTTCATTCCACTCAAATACCCCTTTCATTGTCCAATAGTGAATTCTATCATAACCTGTTCTATTACCAGCTAAATTTATGTTGGAAATTCATTCCACTTTAATCAATGCCATGGTTGTGACTAGAAATCCGTCCATAGGTTGTTCAGGCACCAGAGAGCCTTCCATCACTAGTAGTGTATTGATATAAGTGAATACCTTACCTTTGTCAAGAATGCTCCACCATTATGTAAATACGTAATTTTGTGTGTGGAATTTGAATGATTAACAAGTTTGTTAATGGTCAATAATTTATGATCTATTAAAGGTATGAGGGTTTACTACAAGTGTATAGAGGATAACAATTTTCTATGCCTTTAGAATACATAATGACTCCCATGTAGAGATTATTACTATCATGTATTGGTAGAGGGGCTAATTTAAGTAGATCATATATCTTGTGTAGGAGTCATTATTGGGGTTACTTGAATAATCAATTAGTATTGCATATGTTGAATGGTTGTATATGGCATGCCATAGAAAAGTGGAAGTTGTGCACTTATGCTTTGAAAATTACTAAGTGATCATACTAGATCTTTTTGTAAGCCTTAAATTTATATAGTTCAGATTTTGATTAAGGAAATCTATTTCAATTTAAATATTAAGTATGGTAATAAGGTGAAGTGTAGGAATTAAAGGTTATAGTGCATATTTCATTCTAAGAAGTGAAATCTCTTTATTTTTAATGGCTTTTATATTTGAAATAATAAAGAAATCAAGTTATAGACATTAGAGTAGAATGAATCTCCTAGTTTGGAAAATTGATTGAAATTATGGCAAGTTACCTTTGGTTTGAAAATTAGCATAAATACTAGAACATGAATTTATCTTAAGATTTATGTCAAGTTTTTAAAATGAGGTAAACTAGTTAAAGGAATGTTATGAAACTTTTTAGGTTAAAGAGGATGGATTGGTGTCCATTCTTTCGAAGGAGGTATAAGACTCTTACTATGTTTGGTGATAATCCCAATAATTGATTATGGGGTTATAGATTGATCCTTATTATGAAATACATGAAATACGAATGGTTTACTATTCCATGCATGCTGATTTCATTGTATGTAATATACATTTAACAATATGTGTTGCATGAGTGCATAAGCATGGTTTGCTTGTGTTGCATTGACATACTTGCATTCGATTTGTCCTGATCCCTTACAAACTCATCTCTCTCACATCATGAAGATGCGAGCAAGTAAGAGGAGAACTAGTCAAGCATTGAAGATGATTATACTATTGATTATTTTGTATAAGCATGCTTTGAGATGTTCTTATTGTAATATTGTATGGCTGAAATTAAGAAGCCAAGTTATGTAATATTTGATGCATTTCTATTACTAAGCTTATGTATTTTGTAAGGAAGACTTTAGTTGATGTATTCATCTCAAATAGATGGTAGATGATCTATGATGTTGGGGAATATGGTAAAATGGAAGTATTTTGTGTAAATATTGTTAGAAATTGCAAATGAATGATAATGATCATTTTTGTAAATAGAGATTACTTGTATGATTGTTAATTTCTTGTTATGGCATTATATGTGCAAATCGTGAGCTATTGTTTTTGGTGGTCTAGAAGTAACACTTAATATGGACTGTAGTGGTAGAGAGAAACATTCTACACCACTATATAACCAAACCAAAGACACAAAACATATGGAATTAAACCCACCACCAACACTGCCAACACCTTGATGATAAAAAAATGTTATAATAACGCTTAAGATGATTAACCCATGTTGTATGTAAGTTACCATAATGAATAATAGAAAAATGGTTTCTCCTAAAACACTAGCCTTTGTTGGTAGTATGGAGATATGGAGAAATATAGTCCTTTGGTGAGGATTGTTCTCCTATGTGGTTGATACAACCACTATGACGTCCTCTTGCCATCTAGCAAGTGTATTACGAGGACATGGCAAATGCACTTGTTATACATCTACCATTATGGGATGGTGAGATGATATAGTAGGGTTTGGTGCTTCTACTTGCAATTGGATTAAAAATAATTTTAGAAGTTGGTGCTTCTATTTATATAGTCTATTGTAAATTGGACTACTTACTTATTGTTGGGTAAATCATGTCTTAGAATATTATTATACCTTAACTTATCGAAGGGTGTTCAATAGGGATCTCGGGAAAAACAATATATATATATATATATATATATATATATATATATATATATATATATAAATAAAACTAGTGGACGAGTAGTGAAAATTAATGGTTGTTACAAGGCCTATCGAACAAGTATGCTTACACCAACTAGGGCAATGACCTTCTCTCTTGTCTATGGTACTAAGGCTATCATACCTCTTGAGCTCAAGATACCCTCCTTGCAAATCTCCATGCAAGTCTTTATCAATGACAATACTACTCATCTAGCTAGACTCCATCAACTAACCCTTCTTGATGAGCATCGCATCCACACTATAAAACACACACTTGTTTACCAAGACTATCTTCATCATGCCTACAATAGCAAGGTACACCAACATGAATTCCAAATGGATGACTTGGTTCTTAAAGAGAACCAGTAGATCACTAACCAACCCACCACCTATGAGACAAATTAATTCCCAATTGGCTAGGTCCTTACATTATCACACACAAATTTAGTTTTAGGACCTATCAATTGGCTAATCTTGAAGGACTTGTAGAACCCAAATCAATCAACATCATTCATTTACTCAAATTCAATGCCTAGTTGTCTTAGGTACAAATCACTATTCATTATACATACTATCATCATCATGTTTTATATATATCAGCTCACTAATACACTCATGATCCACATTACACCAAACACACACTTTGCACTTTTTGTTACTCAACATAGGCACTTTTAATTTATATGTCATTCTTATGTTGTATATCTCTTTTTTTCTGCAAGTTCACTATCACCGATTGCACCACATTCACTAGGACACCTCACACTAGAACTACATCATAGGCATGCCTTAGGTCCATCATGCAAGACTTTTTTATGCTCCTCCCTGGACCAATCACCCTGAACAAACATATGGAACCACCTAATTCTATTAATGTTCACCATTTATCTTTCTCTTCCCATTTAGACCATGATGCTCCACTCCAACCTCATTCACCCAATCATAGAGATTCACCCATTTCTCCTCACTTCGATGATATTTAGGACTCTCTCTCCTCATTTGTGGATATGGAAGAATATTTCCACTCCTTGTATCCTCACACAAGGGACCCATATTCTCCCATCTTAGTTGATGAAAAATACCCCTACTTATCAACTTCTTTAACTCAATGCCCTTATGTTATCTCCTTTCCCCCAAAAAGAAGACCCCACATGCTTTCTCCCACTCCTTGAGGTTACCTCCACCCCTAACCATTGGGATGCCACCTTAATATTAGGCCATTCACTAGAACCTATCTCAAACCATACCTTCATATACATACCCCTCTCGACCATGTCGATCTCTATTGCCATCACAAGATCCACCTATTCTTTGGATTCCTTTGGTCCCATTCCATGATACTCACCTTTAGACTCTACCACCACTGCATCACCACTATCCATCTACACATCCTTCACCTCATCCATCCCCGTATCTACATCCATATCCTAAATCTCACATTCCATTGAGATCTCGTTCCCCTCCCACCTCAACACCATACCCTCCACCCATAGATGTACAATACATTCTCACTCAACTCAATAACATTGAGCTACACATCAGCCATTATTGATGCCATTCACCTATGTGCCATTATAGTATAGATTTTACCTCCCTATCCTCCTCCATGCATACCTCTCATCCCCGTACGCAACCTCCACTAGAAAAAATGTCAACCGAACACCCACCTATATTTATCCTACCTCCATTACACTCATCCCCACCCATGCCTATAATTTAAAAGAATTTATCCCACACATTCCACAAACTACTTCATGTAGGACTCCTCATTTTATCTAAGATCATACCAATCAATCCACTTCACCCAAAATTAAGAGGATACAATGAACACTGGTTCTATTTCTACCATTTTCAACCAGAGTATGACATCAATAAGTGTCACATATTTGAATACCTCATCCATGATATGGTGGATGGGAAAGCTTCCCTACCCTTTGAGCATACCATCTCTTTTACTCAATTTTGAAGTATCCCACCTCCTCCCTTACCTTGCCCCACATCATCATGTGTATCATTCACGTCCACACCCCATTACTTCTAGTAGCTACCTAGCCACACTACATATCAGGACCCTAGTCATGTCCCCACTACTCTTAGTCATTTATGATACGAACTTCATCATTCCCCACATCCTTAGTTCCACTTATTGTCTCTTTCTTTATCCTACTCCCTCCATCCTCTTTCTTCTTAGTCTACCATGTTGTATGGTCACACTTCAAGTGACTACATACCTGCGCTAAATTTATCTTATCCATCCTCCTTCTTATTTTCTTCTTCCTCCTTTATTTGTCTTCCTTCACATCTCTTCATCTACTTTCTTCAATTTTACTTTCTCCACCATATATTTTGCTTGTTGCTCTTATCAATATAGGCAATCATGTGCATTCTCCTTCTTGCATTCATATATTCCACTTTCTACACCTTACATAGACTTTTCCATTTAGCAAATAGTTTCCCCTACTCATCCTACAATTTTCATGATCAAAATATGACCAAGGGATAAACAAAGGGACAAGAATAAGCAAAAAATAGAAAATACGTAAAAAACAAAATTCAACTCCCATAAAAAAAAGAAAAGAAAAAAAAGTACCAAAAAAAGAGAATCAAATGGAAGAGGGCTAGAAAACAAAACGAAAAGCCTCCAAGAGTAATACCAATATTCTTGAGTCCCTTTGGTCCTTCAGTTTAACATAACATCACGGGGTGATTTTTATTGCTAGCAATAGGCTCCAAGAGCCAGCCAACCAGTGGAATGGTCTTACAAGTGGCAACACATCTATCACATTAACAACATTCTTTTGTACAGATCACTGTGCACTTATGGATGAGCTAGCTATTTTGTCTAAGTTTACAACAGGTTAGTCCTACCTCCCTTAAAATGGATAAATGAACATCACTCATCGTACACACTAGTCCCTAATATAATTTAATTAAGTTAGGTTAGTTATGGGTTATGGTTGAACCTTGCTCAGTTTCTCATGAGGTTTGATTGCTACAACTATGATAGCCAACTTTACTGCAAAACTCTCCTTTGCCATCCCACATATTTGAGATAATGGAATAGATCATAGTACCACTGGTTTTGCAATAATACAAGTGCTTCCTCTACGCATTTCCTCATACACATACATACATCACATCCATAATATGCATATTAGTGATTGTAGTTAACCCCATGCATTCTCTACTCTACATCCTATAGGATTCATCCATCTACATTGCATCATGTTTGATTACTCCTATTCTACATTACCATCATACTCCTACATGCATACATATTTTTCCACCATACATTCACCTACCATATCTTACGTTATATATAAAAATAATCCTAAGTTATGCATTCATCCACATAAAATCATAACACATGTAAATAAAGCATTAAATATAAACATATATGTCTATATATATATATATCATGTCATCAATGCCCTTGAGCTACAAAATAGAGTATATATATCATACATCTATGGTTAGCATCCCTAGCCACCGCCTCTCTATACAACACTAAACAAAAATATTATCCCTACTATCCACTAGGAGTCTCGTTGCTCTCCTCCTATGCCATCATTGTCACCTCTAACCTTAGCTCCTATGCATCTCTACTCAACTCTGGGGTAGCTCCCACCACCTATGATGCTATTAGCTCTACCATCGTACTCAATATTGAGACTCCTCCCATCACCTATGAGGCCACTGGTGTTGCCATACTTATATCTATTGGCATTATAGATGGAGCACTCTATTGAATTTGTTATGAGCATGTATGTGTTTGATATCGCAACCTCACCCTTGCCTATGACCTTGTGTACTTTGGGAGTGCATGACCATACAATGCAATGCAATCTCGCATCGTACCCTCATCGATGTCTCCCATGCATACCTATCTAATAATTCTATATTTACTTGTCGTAAAAACTCCACCTCACCCCTAAGGCCTATTGCCTCAACCATGGCCTGCTCATCCACTATCCTAGCATGATTTTCTTCCTCCTATACCTACTAATATATCTCTATCTCCTAGTGTAGGTGTGCTACCTATACCTCATGTGCAACTTGCATAGTGTCAGTATCAACCTATGCTTATTGCACACTCTCCTATAGTACCACAATCTCTAACCTCACTCTCTCCTATGAGGCCATGATATCTTGTACCTAGCATTGTAGTTCTCTGACACACTCCATGTGGCTCACCTTCTCCACTACCAATTGTGCCCTCACCCCATATCTCTTTGTGGTCAACTCACCCACATCCCTCATCGATGCTTCTAGAATCTACTCTACTCTCCACCACTCCTCTACCAACCTCCCCTATCAATAGTTCAATCTATATCCATATCACTCAATCTCCCCTCCATATGCTACACTCTCTCCTGTAGTATATCTAGATTATCATAGAAATCTATTACATCTTAAATATCAAAATTCACATATGGCATTCATCCCTCATCCTCCTCATTCATCGTTGCTACCCCATCTAATGGCTGGTTCTCACCACCATCCCATCACTCTGGTGACCCAAACTTAGGAGACCCTACTATATAATTTGGTGTTGATCCTCCCTCCTCCTCCATCATCACAACCTCATCTAATTCTTGACCTCTGTAAAATGAAATACCACATCACCCTGCCAAATAGGATGAAATTCACCTATTTTTTATATCACCCCACTACCCATCGCCCTTGGTGGATCCTCCCCAACTACTCCTCATTACCGTCCCATACAACCCCACCCTTCTAGGGCTTCCATTAGATATGCTTAGGTCGTAAATCACCTAGCATCCCTCTCCAAAATAGGCCATCCCTATCATGTCCCTTCATCCTCTTCTCCATATCAATACATCATCTTAAGGCATAGGGTAAGAAGTCTCCCATAAGTGCATGCACCTTGTAAGGCAATAATGAGGGTTTCTCCATCTTGATATGCTCCCAAACCCAACGGGCTCACATTCAAGCTTGAATACCTTACCCTCACCACCTTGTACAACTCTATATACACATGTGCTAATAATGTGGGCAACCACACAAACACCACCTCATGCTCCACCATATCATACAATATGCCCATCATATTCTATGGGAATTTCACCCCTAAACTATCTGATAGAGTATAGCTTGCTATCATGAGCATCACCATACAATGGTAGTTAGATAACATCTCATTTTACCAGTAATGCTTATAGTCTACTCCCTTCTCATGATGCACCTCTCTCCACCTATCACCAAATTTTTTTTGCATTATATCATTCCATGTACCATGTCCTACCACTCTCACTATCATGTCACTTATCAGTAATTTATATATTCTATATATATCCTCTAGTGTTATCGTCATCTCCCCTATTGGGATATGGAAGGTGTTCTTATTTGGGTCTTACCTCTCACATAATTCTCATATATATACCATGTTGGTATGCACAATCTACATCTCCTACAGACCCTTAATCCACACATCACCCATCCTCTTCTATCCACTTATCCCCTAGGGTATCTCTCAAAGTTTGCACACAATACCGTGGCTCAATCTTCTTCACCTATTTTCAATCCAACACATCACATGAATTTCTCATAATTTTTGCATGTATATAAATTTATTATCATTGTTACATACAAATATTCATCACATACACACATCATTCATCATATATCATGCATCACACATTAAAAAAATTGGTTTGCATGTGTGAACCTGGTTTGCACACTACTATGTAAACCTTGCAAGGAGGGCATTTTTGGATACCTATTATTGCATTTCATGGTAAATTTTTTCTCAAAACTTAAAAATAGAACATCCAATGCATTCAAAACACTTATTCAACCTCACAAGCATACACTTAGAGGAATGCATTCACATGACTTTCCAAAACATCACAAAATAGAAAACAAACAACTTTTCTAGATACCCATTTTGGCCTTTCACAATGGAAATTCACTTATATTTCACAAACAACACACCATTCACGCAACAAAACAAAGTCAACCCTCATACACATACCACATGCCACACGATTCAAACATTACAACCCAACAATAAAAAAAACAAACAATATTTTTGGATACCCATTTGACCCTTTTCACACTTTGTGCACACATTTCAATCAAACACATGCACTCATTCATTCACCCTCAAACATGCGCTTTCATACTTTTCACAGATTTATGTAAATATTTTTTTTTGTATTTCATGCAGTTACTAGTAGTGTACAATTCCCACCACTCATGATCCCACATCCTCCCACCATCTCAGCCCTGGCTTGATATTTTGGTAATTCTCCGCTTCACAAATTCTCTCTCACTCCTTTCCTCTCAAATTCACACAACACAAATGATGCTCGCATGCACAAAAAGGGGTTTTATTCCTTCGAATTTGTAGGTTTGCACACTACCATGCAAACCTAGTTCACACACTAGCATGCAAATTTGGTTTGCACACTACTATACGAACCAACCCTCACCACACCATCTTCACTTTTTTTCTAATTTTTTTCAAAATTCTCTTCAATTTCCATCATTATTTTCCCCATGTTTCCACTTTTTATCACCATAATTTTTTATCAATTGACTCATTTCCTCACTTGAGAGGGTATTCATACAAACATCCACTTTGCACATGATCAAACAACCACACATCCAATAACGAGTATTAAATATGTCTAAGAAATGTTTTTCTGAATATTATCTCAACATAAATTCCATCCCAATCAAACATTTGTTAAATTACAAGAGCCATGCACTAAATGGACACGTCTTGATTCTATTATTTATAGTGGCCCTGACCACATACTGAATGATGCACCTGATATGCCCTCACCACTCATATCTAATGGTTTGAAAAAAGTCTTAATGCGCTCATAAATCAATCAAAAGCAAAAATTTGAAAAGACATGTTCTATTTGCAACTGGACCATCTTGCATTGATCACAAGAACAAAGTATTTTTAAGTTTCTCCCAAAAGCACCTAGTATGATATTGCAAAATTTTGTACTAAATTGACAAATAACCTATTTCAACATCATGTTTCTTTTGAATCATTTTCATTCATTCATCCAAAAATTATTCATAATTCTAATCACCTCATCATTTTATTTTATCATATTTTTGTACTAAACCATGTTTTACACATCATAGTACAAAAAGGGGAAAATGTAGACACCTAAAAGTTGCACATAATCTCTCATAGTCACTTGTAGGCATGCATAGGAACCTGTAGGTATGTGTAGACATTGTAGGTATGTGTAGACACATGTAGGCATGCATAGACACATGTAGGCATGCATAGACACCTGTAGGCATGCATATATGATCATAGGTAAATTGTAATAAATCATAGTTGCAGAACCTACAAAACTACACTAATCATGTCCAAAACATCTCATATTCATGAAAGGGCCACCTAAAAACCCCTTTAGGCCATCTAAGACCTCTCCTACACCTAATTAGGATCGCCATGTGACCATTTCCTTCAAAAACCCTAATTATGGTAATTCTAATTCTATTTTGAAAGTTATTTTTAAACTTAAGTGTGTTTTATTGCCTAAACATGTTTAATTAGGGTTAAATCAATATTAACCTTAATTATATCCTCACACATGTGTGCAACCACTATTTGGTTATGATATCTTCAAAAATATGCCTAACATAACCTCCAACTAACCTAGGGATTGTCTAATCAGGGTTAACCCTAACCATTGCTCACACATGTGTGCACCTAGGATATTTCTTCAAGGCACATGAAGGGATGACTCATATTCCATTTCATCACCCTAAGCTCACCATGGTATAACCTAAACTAGAGTTTAGGCCACATCACAAAGAACACCTTAGCCTCTCTAGCCTTGGCCCACTCTATAAATGATGGCCATTTTCACCATGAAACTCTCTCACCCTTTTGGCTAACGTACAAAAACTCTACATAAATTACTTCAAGACCTTCTCTTCCATTTCTACACCTATCAAACATCAAAGAACAATACCTAAATCTCATTTGGATAGAAATTTACAACAATCAATCAATAATATCAAGGTTCACACACCATCGTGTGAAGCCAAGTAGAGGTTCGTACACCACCATGCAAACCTGGTCTACAACAACCCTGCAACTATAGATCAGGTAGGTATACTCTATTTATAGTTCTTACGATATTTACTCTAGTTTTTAGCATATTTCATCATATTTTAAGGTCATTTTTGTCTGTATGAACATGAGGTCTGATCTATGATAGGTATCCAAACACATTAACCTATTTTTATAGGTTTAAACAAGTATTAAAGACATCTCTAGGCATTTAACTGGTGGCACACATACAAAGAAACCCACCTACCTTGAGGGCACCAAAAAAAATCAGCAAGTGCATCTACATTAACATTGAAAGAGGGAAATATTTCTTAAATTAAAGCCTACTTTGTAACGCCATTTTGAAATAAATAAAGAAAGCATTTAACATATATTCCATTAGTTTTGGAATTGATGTTCTACCTTTTGTGTTACAATTATATTCCAAAGGAAACTCTAGATATAGAATAATACAAAGTGAAAAACAAGGAAATAAGGTAAAATAAGAGACACCAGAAGGAAGAAAGAGGAGAGAGAAATAGAAGAAAAATACTAAAATGTACAAAGGGGTGAACCTAATTCATTTTCACTACACAAAAAGAAAAAGAAAAAGAGCTTTAGATAAAATAGAAGAATGGCACTTCCCACACACTGAGAAAATATTATGAGGGGTAAGGCTAGCACAATAGTGCAACAAACATGGTAAAGACCAAGACCCAAATTTAGATTAGGACTTACTTGCATGTTTTAAAAATTTTAAGTATTTTTAGAAATTTTTAGCAAAATTTATTGTGCAAGTTGCCTTGGCATAGATTTGATGGTCACTCATGGATCTGGACAATGTTGGTAGGGACTAAATATATACCCCATGTCGTACATGATATGGATTCATAAATCTATGCCCTAGAGGATATGGAGTGTGGATTCAAAAGAAAAGAAATAAAATTAAAGAGAGAGAGAGATAAAAAGAAAAGAAGAACAAGAAATTGAATGGTAAGATTGCTCTTTATTTTGGTGATGTGATATATATATATTGATGAAATTAATGATTTTATTTTTTTATTTTTACTATAGCATGATATTGTCAAGATTAGGAAGTGGCAGTCTATTACCATAGATAAAGCACTACAATATATCAAATGAGCAAAGAGAGACACAATATGGGTAGTGGGGCTACTGCACTTGGTAAAGATACCCCAGATGGAGGCTAGAAAAGGTGGTATATAGAGTCATCCATATTCCAATTATTGATAGGAGATATGTCCATCACACTGGAGGATGTGTGGTAATGTAGAAGATCCCCATTAGGGGGAGGATATTTTATAGGATATAGGTGCCATAGGAAATAGCACAAAGATTGATGGGTGACCCCATCACATGAGATTTGCAAGAGTGGATTTCATTTTTATGACATATTGTGATGACATAGGATTGGGGAACTGATAACCATGCTCTATGAAGTGGTGGTATGATTTATAGTTTGCCATACTTATTGACAACACCTATCATGGGTATTAGTAGGAATAGTAGAAAACATGCAAGACCATCAGATGAGGTTTGCATGGGGCCCATATGTGCTAGCTTGTTTGTATAAGATATTGTATAATGCCATGTGAAAATGACACATAGGACTAGTATGCATGATGTTGCTTTAGGTGTGGTTCTAGGAGCACATAGCCATCAGGAGGCTAGATGCACTACTAGGGCCATTACTTGACCTAGAATGACCAACAGGATATAGGTGGCCTGGAGACTATGAGCGTACATAAAGGGCATACACATGTATTCTGCCATTAGGGAGATAGGTGGTATATGAGCTATGGGATCACTATATCATATGGTATTTATGGTTTCTACACCTTGTATGGGTTAAGGATGCAAAGGAACTAGCTTAGGTTAGGAGGGTTCGATGGGTCACCACGAAGAAGGGTGAGTTGGAGCTTTACTAGTTTGACCGAGTACGATGATATTTTAGGATTATTTAGGAGATACCAAACCTCAGAGACTACTAGTTTGGGAGGGTGAGGATGGATCCATTAGGGGTGGAAGGGGACCCTACTGTGGCTAGGTTTATGAATGAGGGTCTAGATGATCCCCTCTACCTCGATCCTAGAGTGGATGATGTTGAAGTAGCCCTCAAATATATGAGATGGTAAAAGGATAATACACCCTTGAGGATATCCCTATAGGTTTTAGTGTAGAGTCGCCAAGTCATGGGTTGGTAGGTGCAACTAGCATTCTGAGAGGTTAATCAATGCATTACAGAGAAATGATAGAGGGGGCCAAATCATCCTAGGTAGATGACGGTATAGGTTAGGATAAATATGGTAATGACCATGAGGAAAACCATAACTCTCTTTGGATTAGAGGTAGGGGGACTATGGGAGTTTCCCCCATGATGACGTAGGTAGGACCTAGAAGGACCATAGGTTAGGGAAACCCAACAATGGAAGTAGAGCAATTACCAGTAAGGATAACCACTATATAAGGGAAAATGGGCACCCTTCATGCACAACTAGGCTAGACCATGGTAGAGCAAGACACAATGAGAGCTGAGGCAAAATACCTTAGGGGGTAGGTGGGCTAGCTAGAGTAGGAGTTATTATGGGCTTGAATAGAGGGGATGGTCATCATTATAAGCAACCAACCAATCGAGGGGATCTACCTTCTATAGGAGAATCTACAAAGGATAGAGGAGAGGTTGGAGGTGTCAGTATGGAGGAAGACCTATTGTTACACTTGTACAACATAACCCAATCTATACTAGGAATCCAATTGAAATTTTGGTTTTAATTGTAAATTTTGTTTGCATCAAGATTTTAAATTTTGCTTACATCATTTTTTAGAATTGCTTACATCAAGGTGTCAAAATTGCTTGCATAGAGCATTTTGAAATTGATTGCATTGAACATTTTGAATTTTTTCTTTTCAATGGCATTATTTTATATTGAATATTTTAGAAAATTTAGTTTTAATGGTTTATCCTAAGGTTCAAGATATTAATTTCAATTTTAAGGTTCTCTAAATTTCATCATCTTCCCCTAAATTTACTACAAAATTTAAATTGCCATAGCTTTTGATTGAAAACTTTTTTTGAGGTGATTTAAATCCTGGTAGAAATATCTCAAGATTATATTTACAGTGGTACTAGATTTACAAAATTTTAGACATGATTTATTTCCCAAAAATAGCAATTTCTCGTTACACCTCATGAACTTATAAATGCAATATATCATGATACACAAAGAATTTTTAAGTTTTATCAATAGATTTGGATACCCATTTGGCTCATTTAGATGCATGTACACTTTTAAATTTTACCATAATTTTGCATCACATGAAATTCACTTTCAGGCAATTCAAATTTATTTCCAAGTATTGAAAACCATTATTATAAAATGATAAAATACTTTGTAAGCCATCAAAATGTAACACAAATTAAGCCTAAGTCTTTGAAATCAACATATAATGTTGAAAGAAAAATTTGCTAAGTGTGAGCAATGACTATAAAATAGGAAATATCAAACCTTGATGGAGTCCAAAAATCCCATAACTCAGCAAGGTTGGAAGGAATATCAAAAAATTCAGAGGCCATCAAATCCCAAACGAGTTCCAAAATCCCATCATGAAGATGTGCAAAGATAGGTTGTGTTGTGCTTGGCAAAAAAGTGGGTCACTACCGCACTCTGGATGGGTCCTAAATGTTTTTCAACTTTGTCAAATATTTTGGTCCATGTTGGAGCCCGATAGCATCCCAAAACCCCATCACATAGTAGCTTGGATAAATGGGTCCAAGTCAGAACCCAGTAGCATCGTGAAACCCCATCACTCAGAAACCTTGAAGGAAAAAAAATTGCCTAAGTACTCTCATTGCCATAAATCGGGGACATTGGCAAAAATAAATGTGGTCCTGAAACTCTATCACTTGACAAAGTTTGAATAAATTAAGATTGGCTAAGTATTTAAAGTGTTAAACTTTTGGGGAGGACAATTTCAATGAAGAAACTTAAAACCTCTAACAATGAGAAAATGAAGTCCAACCATGAAATTTTATATCCAATAATTGAAGGCCACCCGATTTGATGCCCTAAATACTAAGCAATGTTGTAATACACAAAATCATGATCAAAATTCCTGAAAATGATGTGATGCCTCTAATCTTGAAAACCCTAAAATAAATAAAAAATTAAAATTTAAAAACCTTAGAAAAAACTAAAAATTAAAAAAAAAACTTAGGAAAATTAAAAAATAAATTAATAATAATAATATTAATATTCTAACCTTTGCTTTTTTTAAAAAATTACAAAAAACTTATCGTGGCTACATTAAATATGGTAAAAATAATTATGGATATGGAACTTCAATGCAAATTGGGCAAGTACAATCATGAAAAGATGGAAGATGTGGGAAAACAATGATACACCTACATTTTATAGAATGAAGAATCTATGAGGTGTGGTGGTTCTAAAATTCTTGAGCATCATGTAAATTGGAAATTAATGAAGTCTGGTAGTTGCAGGGCTCACTGCAAATGAATAATTTATGAGGCATAGCCAAAGTAGCACACATTTAATGAGGCATGGTTGCAATATGGAGGGAAATTTAATTTCAATAGGTCCATCTTGGAAGTAGATGGCAATTAATTTCAAAATGTAATGCTAGGTGAAGACAAAAAATTGTAAAAATAGTGGCTCACTAGCTGGTTACAAGGGTTAAAAACCATCTATTAGTTGTGCATATTTTAGTTTTTCCTTTCTTCTTTCTCTTGGTAGTCGAATAGTAATTTTGAACCAAGTGGCTATTGCTTTCTGAGCTCTGTTCTTGCAATCCATCAAAGTGGACAAATATGAAACAATGTATTTAATGACTATCTTTTAATATAAAGGCTTTTGGAATTTTTTGTATTCAATCTACACATGTTGATGGTGGTTGCACTTAGTCCATTTCATAGTCTGTTATTCCTCTAAATATTACACCATCCTAAACCTTTGGATGTGTAAATACTGGTTGGGTTGGGATTGGTTTAATTTGGATTTGTTGCTTTACCAAATCAGAGCTGGAGTTTAGGGCAGTATCAACTTGTTTTATTTTATTTTCTCTTACCCTTTAACTTTTAACTTTTATTTGAAGATTATTTAGATTATAAGTAGAACTACTTTCATACATATAAGCATTTTAAATTTTTAGCATTGTACCAAGAAATTTATATGTTTTAGACATAACCAGCAAACACCCCTTAAAGTTATCAATAACCTTTGAGTATATCCACATTGGCCAAGACCTGGCATACCCAAACCATGGGGAAAAATAGTTTTTCTTTCAATAGGAAACATATATCTTTTCCAAGTACGTTGGCATTCCCTTGACATTATATCATTTGCATGCTCAACAAGACTAGTGCTAGAAGGAGGGTCCATGAAAACTATACTTTTTATTGGTTCATTTTCTACATCACACATCTTGACTATTAAAGATAGATCCTAAGGTCATTATAACAAGGTCTAACTCATCTATCTAAGGAGTTGAGTTTCTTGGTCTTTCTTCATATATAAAATCCAAATTTGATAAAGGTAAACTAAGTGTCCATTTGACTTCTATTATTTCTCTAGAGGCTGCTACCCTTCATGTTGATCAATTTGTCTCTTCCCAAAGACCACCAATGGTAGGCCTCATTCTTTGGTTAGTGGAAAGCAGTCTTTTGAACATACCAGGACCTGCACATGATATGCCATTTTTTTTTTAAAAGTATCTTCCTTGTTATAGACATGATGGAACAAGATTAGTTGAAGAGAATATACAAGCATACAAATATGCCTTAATTCATTTAAAAATCGAACATGAAGATGTGGATTGTAGGATGTTTTCACATACTTTGTATGAGTTTACTTATAATTGGTACATTAGCTTATTTTTAGTCTCCATAACTACTTGGGTTTAGTTAGAAGTAACTTTTATTAGCCATTTCAGATTGCCTATTGATCCAACTATAATTTATCATCAATTCATTTCTGCTCATAGAGATCTCAGTGAACCCTTGAGACAATTCAACACTAGGTTCCATAAATTATACACCAGGTTGATGAAACATTACACACCCATCGTTGAAGCAACCATACAAATGTATCTTATAGCTTCAGATACATTAACTTCTATGCTTGTAAGGAGATCCCCATAGATCACAACTTTGTCCATGGTATATAATGAAGCTTTAAATATTGACCAACAACTAATACCTCAAGGTTTTGGTCTGGGTTAATTTTCTTTAGTTGAACAATTGAGAGGTTATAATAAAATACTATTAATAAATCAAGCTCTTACACAACACCTTACCATGCTAAATGCATTTCCAGGAGCCATGTATCCAAACTAGAATCAACCATTTAATCTGGCCCCCTTGAATCAAATGATTCCTAATGTAAGCAATCAATAGGCCATTCCAACATATTTAAATAATTAATTGACCACAAACAATATTCTTAATCACACCCCTCCTACAAATAATCAATCAACCTTGATTTTTTTAATAAATTTGCACTTGTGAATAATGTAATAGGTCAACCACGACCAAGATAACCTAATAATTCAAATTATAGGTTTGAAAATATACAAAGTATGGTTCAAAAATTGAGCAATGACATGCTTCAACTACAAAGGCAAGTTCCTCAAAACCCACCTATAAATAATAACACCTAGAATAGGAACTTTGGCTTTTAGAGGACCAATCATTGTGGAATACTCATCCAAATAAAGCAGGGGTTCCAAATCCTATTGGAAACCAAAACCAACCAAATAACAACCCAAATAATTTAGTGAATTTGGTAGATATTTCTTTGCGTGGTTGGTGTAGGGTCCATTCCATATCTCAACATGCTGAAACTAATTGTCCAAAATTTAAAACTGCATTAGATATTATCCAAAAAGATATGGAAAATCTAGAATTAGTGCCCACTAATGAGAATTTTGGAAATCAATTTAATCAGAATGTAGGGACAACTCTAGTTTTAGAGACTTGTGAATTCTCAGGAGTGGATGAAGATGAATTAGATAAACACTTAGAAGATGAGATGCAAGCTTACCGATAGTTTCAAAGAGGCAACAATTATATACTTTAGAGTAAAGGAAAAGTCCCAGTGACTTCTTCTACACCTGCTAACAAAAACTCCATCCCAACTGATGAGCAAGCCAACAAAAACCCAATACCATCCAAAGGTCCTACAACATCTACTCCACCAAAATCCAATATGTCATTCTCGTAGGTACAAAAAAATCTAGAGCAAAACAAGTCTAGATATAATATCATTAAATACCTTAAGAGAACCATGGCAAATATTTTCTATTTGAGGTAGGTCAATTAAATGACCAAGAATATTTATCGATCAAAATGCTCTATGGTCAAAGTAATAAAGAATTGAAAAAAATAATTGATGCTTAGTTGGTAGTACACAAAGAGAAGGTAAAATCCCTTTCTTTTCTTTTGACCATTATAATTGCTAGTAAAAACTTATTGTCTTGTCTATTTAGGTGATTTTGGCAACATGATGCCATATGCAATCAGCAAAAAAATGGGAATGATTCCCGTTCCCTCAAACAAGAAGGTTGTTTAACTAGATAAGACAAAGATGAATGTGGTTGGGGTGTTGAACCAAATCCATATACTATTAGCTTCTGAACCTCAGATACAACAATTCATTTATATCTAGATGGTGGATATCCTAGATGCATATGGGATGTGGCTTAGTCATTATTAGTCAAGAACATTAAATGGTTATATGGTAACTGATTTATCACATATGTGACTTCCCTAGTGTGGCATAGCCAATCAGATATAGGTAGAAAGAGAGCCAAGGCTGAAAGAACTAATTATAGAGTACAACAATGTTAATGAGATTTTGTACACTAAGCCAAAATTAGGAGTCTACATTTTAGTAGTGGAAACCAAGCCCAAAGAGAATAATCTAATAGCAGAGACCCAACCAAGCAAACAAAAAAACAAAATTTCAGTTGTGGACTCTCAATTTTTTTTTTTAACATGGTGGAATCGGTAGCCGCCACGAATTAGGGTAGGTTGTCCAGCTTTTATGTCCACCATAGTATTATGCACTGTCCACCTTGAAAGCCACCTCACAGATCTTTGAGTAGTATGCCCCTATAACCACCATGCCACAATAATTTTAAACCTTTTACGCTGTTGAAAGCACCAGGAAAGGGACAAGCGTTTAGTCTGGCGAGGCCCGAGATTTTAACCTTGGTCCTTTGCCCCCTTTATGGGGTTTGGATGTGGACTCTCAATTTTGATGGGTCAAAATGAAAACATTACAATGGTGCTAGAATTGAATTGGTTAATACCAAAGGCAAATCATATATTGTGGCTTATCAATTTTAATTCCCCTGCACCTACAATGCTATAGAATATGAGGAATTTATTCATGGGTTGTAGTTTGCTATCAAGAAAGGAGTTAAATGCATAAAATTCCTAGGGGATTCTAAATTTGTGATCAAGAAAGTACGAAATAACTATGTTTTCCATGATAAACATCTCTAAAATTACCATAGTTGTGTTTGGGACTTAATCAAAGAATTTGATGCCTTCAAAATACAAACCATTTCATGTAAAAGGAATCACACTGCAGATTCCTTGGCAATAGTAGCAAGCACCCTAGAACCAATTATCCATTCCAAGATAAAGCAGTTCTTAGTAGAGCTGGTTGTCACTCCCTTTATACCAAAAAACATCCAAAAGTTTTAGGTATTTGAAGATGATAGGCATGTAGTTGATTTTATCTCTAAATATGGCATATTTGAAGCTCAGAACATATATGAGGAAGATAAAAATTATACAAAGCTAGAAGAAGAGGGTGAATTAAATTTAAAAACAAACACCATTCCTAAAGGTATGGTCTCTTTGGAAAGACTACTTGATATGGATTACTATGATTTAAAGCAACAAACTACTCAATTTGAGAAGGTATCATATGAAGCTTATAATTTAGGAAATATTAAGAACCCCCAAAATATTTTCTTGGTAAAATTTTGTACTAAAGAAAAAATGTAAGGAATAAACCAAGCATTAAAATATTATCAAGATGTCATAGCATGGACCTATGAATATTTGAAGATGTATAACACATCTATCATTACCCATATCTTTCCATGGAAGCCAATTACAAAATATTTTCATCAAATGCAGAGACTAGTGAATCCTTTATTGGAGTCCCTCATTCTCAAAGAAATACAAAAAATATTGGTAGACTGCATTATCTTTTCGGTAATACATTCTACTTGGGTTGCAAATTTGGTACCTATCCGTAAGAAGAATGGAAAAATATGCTTGTGTGTATATTTTAGAAATCTTAAATAGGGCATTTGTGAAGGATAATTATGCCCTCCCTTCCCTAGATAAAATACTACAAATGGTGAATGGCTCTCAGATGATGTCTTTCCTAAATAATTACTATAGGTATAATAAAGTAATGGTAGACCCCTAGGATAGGATTAAAACTATGTCTACTACCATGTGGGGAACCTTTGCATATAGGAGGATTTCATTTGGTCTAATCAATGTAGGAGCAACATTCCAAAGGGATATGGACACTGCTTTCAAGGACCTCATTGGGAAATGCATGGTGATTTATATGGATGATCTTCCTATTTTCTAATATGCGTATAAACCATGTGGACGACTTGGAGAAGGTGCTACAAAGGTGTAGAGAGAATTGAATTTCATTGAATCCAAAAAAGTGCATTTTTTGAGTTATAAAAGGAAACCTGTTGGGGTATTTTATTTCTAAAGTTGGTATTTCTATTGACCCGGATAGGGTTGAAGCAATTCAAAAATTTTCCCTTACCAAGAGTAAAAAGGACTTGAAGTATTTATTTGGCAAGATTAGTTTTGTGAGAAAGTTTATTTTTGGTTTTGCAAATATAGTCCAGCCTCTAAATGCAATGCTAAAAAAGGATGCCAAGATTGTATGGATTGGAGAAGCACAAGATACTTTTCAAGAAACTAAAAGGGCAATCACGAATGCTCCTGTATTAATTAGTCCAAATTACACTCAATAATTTTATATTTATTCATTTGCATTTGAACACTCCATCGCTAGTATTTTAACCAAGAATAAAGGCACTAATGACGAGAGACCAATAGATTTTGTAAGATCATTGTTTAAAGGTGCTTGACTCAAATATTCAACTATTGATAAACATACCTTTTCTTTGATCAATATTGTAAAGAAATTTTGACATTACATCCAACATAGCATAGTGTTTGCGATAGTGCCAGGTATAACAGTGAAAATGGTGTTGATGTAGAATGAGTTCGGTGAATCTAGGGGAAAGTGGATATCTATCTTGCAAGATTTTGATCCGAAAATTCAGCCTATGAGAGTTATTAGAGGATAGGGATTGAACAAAGTACTAGAAAAATTTGTTATGGGGATTAGTATTGTATTGCATTTAATATTGACACGGATCATGTATTGCATTTAATATTGACACGAATCATGCATATTAAATACCTCCTTGTAAAGGCAAACATGCCTATAAATATATTTTTGTTGAATGCAATTAACATTTTTCATTGTGCCATTCTTGTGTTCACCTCTTGAGTGTTCTTCCCACATCATTGGTATTAAATCTAGGTGTAAGGGTTTTTGAAAATTATCCTCTTCATGAGACTAGATTGGTTAAAAAAGGAATGAGAAATACAACCCTTGGATCTTGATGGGTGAATGCTCTTTCCCTAGTGTGAACACTTTCGAGCACTCCTTTTTTTGAAAACTTGTAGTTGGGGTCCCTCTGAATCTTGACCCTTAGCTAGTTGGGATCCCTCTAACTCTCGACCCTCAGCTCACACTGCAGTGCAGTATTTTTGATTTTTTTGGGTCTAATATATATTTATTTTTATAGTTTCTAGCACAATTGATGTCAATCTACCCACTATTTGCTTTTCATAGGTGTTGTTATCCACATCTCTTCTCGGCCTATGTACTTGATTCTATTCATAGCTAGGGTCCCTCCGATGCTCGACCATCAGCTCACACTATTATGTAGTATTTCCAATTTAGCTCAACTTGATCTACATTATTTATAGTTTACATGTTTGACACCATTATGCCAAACCTTGAGCTTTCGCTCAATGAGGTCTCTCACTAAATTTGGGATCTCCTTGCAAAAATCCAATAGATCTAAGCTAAAATTCTTCTTACTATGACTATTGCTGATAAAAATCTTCTTATTGTTAAAGCACGCCAACTAAGAGATCTCCCTGTTGAAATTCAGTAGATCCAAGTTGCTAGACTCACCAAAATAGTTGTTGCTACTGATGTTCCTACTGTGAAAGAAGATATTGTTCAAATAAATTTTTAAGGAAAACTTGTTCGACTTTTAGACTATGCTTCTCATAATATTGTTTTTTCTACTATTGATCTCCTGGAAGAAGAACATGCCAAAATTTTTCAACATCTTAGTGATGAAGAAAAAAAAAAACATTTTTCCACCACAATCATTAATTTTTTTGGACAACGAAGCTCTGGCCATTGTTGCTACTCTCGATGCATCTCTTGTTCGGTCTCTCAATCTGTGTTTTTAGCACTATTTTCAAGATTCCACTGATCTGTTATTTTTTGACAAGATTCCACAGTGTCAAGATCCTTCCCCATGGCACTCATTTGTATTTCTTGCATTCCAATAATGGATTTCTATTTTCAGCACCAACTGCCCATTTTCAAGCTCCATTTCCATCGTTTTGGCCACTAGTTTTTATTGGGTTTTCAATCTACCTCCCCTAGCTTGTGCACCCCCATGGCCTCCCCCTCTCACCTCGTGTTGGTTTCTAGCCAATATCACCGGTCAAACATGCCTGCCACTTGCCACTTTTTTGTGTTGCCATAAAATTAGTTGTTGTCATTCCACAATAGTCGTTGCTCCCTTTCCCTTGGAGAAATTTTTAAATTAAATTAAATTAAATTAAATTAAATTTAAAATTAAAATATTTAATATCGCACATATTTTTAAATACCATAATTATGCGTTAAATTAAATATTCTCCATTGATCGTTGCCCATTCACATCATCCATAAACCCATAATTAAATTAAATTAAAATTTTATTTTATTTTATTTAATCCATCACTTTTGTCTCCATTGATCGTTGCCCATTCACATCATCCATAAATCCATAATTAAATTAAATTTAATTTAATTTAATCCAATCATCCATAAACCCATAATTAAATTAAATTAAATTTAATTTAATTTAATTTAATCCATAACTTTTGTCGTTGATTTTCACACCCCGTGTTGACCATTACCCTTAGCTTTTCATATTTCCTATTGCCTCGGCTTTCACTCCATTGCACTTAATTTCCACACTGATATTTTTTCGCCACATCACTTGTTCTTTTCTCTTGTTGAATCGAGGGACTCTTCAGCCATCCGCCAACATAGCAATGTTTACAATTGTTGGAAAGGTTATTCTGAGACCGACTTAGTGCCAGCATCTATTTTTTGTTTTTTGAAGACTTGCTCCAGTTCATCATTGGTATTTTTCTTTTTGTACAAGAGTGCATTTTTTGTTGTACCCAACACTCCTTTACTTTTCCTCTTTCTCTTCCACACTTGTATGCATTGGGGATAAATGCTTCTTCAATGGGGAGGAAGGATGAGGATTAGTATTGTATTGCATTTAATATTGACATGGATCATGTATTGCATTTAATATTGAAATGGATCTTGCATATTAAATGCCTCAGTTTAAAGGAATACATGCCTATAAATATATATATTTTAATGTAATTAACAATTTTTATCATACCATTCTCATGTTCGCCTCTTGAGTGGTACCAGATTTCATGCCAACAATATTCTATGGGGGAAATCACAAATGATGAGTGGTACTGGGGTATTTTTTATTATTTATTGAATGGAGTATGCCCTGGTCACTTGAATTCCACACAAAGGAGAGCACTACATATCAAGAGTGCAAATTTTATGATTAAAGCAAGCATTTTATATCAAAAAATAATGAGAAAGTCTACTTGAGGTGTTTAAACAAGCAAGAAGTTGTTGAGGTTCTCAAAGACTTTCAAATCATGTATGAAACTGGGCATGGCTATGGGAATACTATAGTGAACCAAATACGAAGAACTAAGTATTACTAGCCCCACATATTTAAATATGCACATGCACATGTTCGATCATGTCATATTTGTTATACTATAGCTCATTGAGAGAGGAATTCTCCCATGCCTCTACAACCAGTAATTTAAGCTCATCCATTTGCACAATGGGGATTATACTTTGTTGGTATCATTAATATTAACTCATTAGCCAACCATAAGTTCATATTTATTTCCATTGACTATTGCACACATTGGACAAAGGCTCAAACATTCAAAAACTACACAACTAAAGTCATGATAAATTTCATTAAAGATAAAACTGATTGAACCTAAGTCCCTTCAAGTTGATGCTCTTGTGGAGGTATTTTTGAGGATTCACCATTTTATTCATAAATTTAACGACCATGATCCAACCTTATCCAAAGAGTTCACCTCCTCCTAGGATAAAAATTGTGTGATACTTTGAGGGCTCACATTTAAGGTTAGTGCTCAGTTGTTGGTTGAGGTGATCAGATTACTCAACAAAAATGATGTTGTGCACATGGAAAAGCATTCCTTAAATATAGAACTCTTCCACTTCAAGAAAAAAGGAAATATTTGGCTTAGGATAAAGGTGGTATTGTCAGAAAGACACTCCTAGAGCCATGGAATAGGGTGATGGTCCCAATTATGGAGTACTTCACCATTGATGAGACCAGTTCACCACTCAAGAGATTTCATATGGTATTCCTAAACTGCATGCATATGATCAAAGAGATCAACATTCCTAAGTACCTCTTAAAATCATTTTAGCTCTCAGTCTAGAACATTAGGGATGGCTGATGTACCTATCAAAATACTAGGGCCTTCACCTCATTATTTATCACCATATTATTTAGAAGGAGGCTAATAAGGTGACATTGGCCATTGTTTGTGGTCCAGTAGACAATAATTCTAATTTAGCTCTTAGCAATGATAACTCTATGAATAGCTTCGTAGGTGTAGCCAAAGGTAGAATTAACCCTACCAACACTTCATCCTCAGCCAAGTCAAACTCATGTCATCGTTCATCTAAGAGAAAGGACTTTGGAGGGAAGCATAAAATTGCTACTGCTGACCATGCTAAAACCACTCTAGAAAAGACTCCTATGAGGCTTAAGAAAGTCAATACCAAAGATGATCCTGATCGACTATGTTCTTTGAGTACTAACAAGGCCTAGAAGAAAACCAGATCTGATTCTTGGGCTTCCATGGAGGAACTCCTAAGCTCTGCTTTGACTATAATCCTTTGGGATGGTAAGATGCTCAACACCATAAGACACCTAGGATTCAAAGGATGATCTCTATGCTGATACAGCTAAGTAAGATCATCCTAAAGAATAATTGGTCTTCATTGGTAGTGATATTTTTATTAGAGTGGTGTTCCTTACTCTTTATTTCATTGGGTTGTTCCTCCCCTATTCTCCCCTTGGTTTGCTATTTTGTTGAGGCTATCTCCAAGGAGATGGCCTCATTTTGGTTTGTTGAGGTCATCTCTAGTGAGATGATATCCTTTTGGTCTAAATTCTTGTAGTTTTATTTGTTCCTTTGTAAAAGGTTTGGGATACCTTTCAAACCCCATTTTTTTAAATCTATAAAAAAAAAATCATTGCAGATAACATTGTGATTAGGTTTTGCGATGACATGTGCTCTAGTATGTGATAATAGCCGTATTTTCTCTTCTTTACAATTTTCTAAATAGGCTTATTATAACAAGGTAACTCTAAAATTTTCTTCTAATTATTATCCTTAAGGAAATAGAGTAGCAGAATCAACTAATAAAAAATTGTTAGAAATAATTAAAAAAAAATAGACAAAAATCCTAGGGATTGGCATAATAAAATAAAATATGCATTATGATCAGAAATAAAAAGGATCAAGTCTTCATTAGACACATATCCCTATCATCTATTTTATGGTTAGTATCCTATCTTTCCCACCAACCTCAAGATCCTTACCTTACAATTCATGAAAGACCACTTAGAAATAGATGACAAGGTAGAAGCTAGGCTATTGAATTTGATGAGTTTGGATGAAAAAATGGAAGAAGCACTACAAAATTTTAGTAAGCATCAAGAAATGGTAAAATGATGGTTTGATAAGAGGGCCAAAATAAAAGCCTTTAGAATTGTTGATCTAGTGCTATTGAGGGATAAGGCCCATAAAAGGAAAAGAAACCATAGAAAATTTGACATCCTATGGCTAGGTCCCTTCCAAATATTTGAGATTCTAGGAGAGAATACTTTTGGGTTAAAAATTCTAACTGGAGAAAATGTCCCATTACCAATAAATGGGTAATTTCTCAAACATTATTTTAGTGCCTGAGAATATTCTGGTCCTATCTCGTAAATAGTTTTGTATATAGTAGTGGATTTGTGTTTTTTTGCTAGTTTTGTTTTTTATTTTTTTGTTTTTGGTATATTTATGCTAGTTTCACTTTGTTTTTGTTTTCAATTTTGTATTATTTTGTGCTCTTCATTAGTTTGATCTAAATCATCCGAGTGCAACCAACTTGTGGTTGCTCTAAGTTGAAAAGTATTTCTATGTAGTTTAGGGGGATATCAGGTCCACACTGAATTCAATGAAGCTAAATTTGGTTTAATCAACTATTTAATGCTTATTTACTATTTGGGACAAAACATATAAATTTAAAAATAATATGAAATAATGTTGTAGTTTCACACTGAAAACACTTTAAGAAAAATTTCAAATCAAAAGGAATGAAACCATTATGGTTTGATTTTTTTAAGAAAGAGTCATTCAAGTGTTTGCCCTTATATTTTCCATAGTGGTCCCCAACCCAAAAGCAAAACACAGGGCTTATGATATTTCTTGGTATTCAAAAAAAAAGGAAAAGAGAAAAGGTTCAAGTGCTTGGGTGATTTAGACAATCTCTATCGGGGTTATGAATATTTTACTGGTAGTAGAGCAAGGTCTAGAGTGGGATCAATGATAACTCCATCGGGGATATAAATGCCAAGTTGGTAATGGAGCAATGCTTGGTAATTGGTAATTTGTCTACCTATGTGATAAAGCTCATAATTAATAGACCAATGTTTGATTATGGGTAAACTAACCTAATTTTTTAAACTGTGGTGGCAAATTTTAAATAATTATGGAATAAAATGAATTCACATGCACACAACCTTGTTAAAAAAAATTGGAGAATTGTTTTTAGATAAAATTTCCTAACTCTCGCCCTAGTGTTACAAAAATTTATTATCATTCACCAATATGCAAAAATATAAAATCGTTCATCCACAAATTATTATCCATAATAAAAATCCACAAATGAGAGAGAGATAGAAAATACCCTTAAGGTAGGGAAACACCAATAATAATCCTTATGAAAGGAATAACTCCACAAGATCTCCCAAGATGAGAGAGCCACTCAGGGAGAGCAAAGTCCCATAACCCACTTCATGGGCAAAGACAATTACATAAGAGTCATCTCCATTATGATTACAATGACAAATATCTCTTATTTATATATCCATCTTCTTATTCTACTTTAGGAAGCCTACTACTAATATAATATTATGTTATAATATAATATATTATTATAATACAATCAACCTAGGGTTATGTGTGGCCCATGCCAATCCCTATACAATATAATAATATATCCCCAAATATCTATTCCTAGGTACCCTAACATGCCACCCTTCTTAAAAATGTTTCATCCTTGAAACATATGAAGAAATAAGATAATATGATTTGCTAAGCAATGTTAGCAATTGGTACCAATATCGATCATCCATCCATCCAGGTGAAACACATTGATGTTGGTATATCATTTTATTCCTTTTGTATCCAAATCTGCTTTGTTGGCTCCACACTTTTGCTACTATATTTTGATAACTTGAATGATGGGTCCACTTATTCCTTGATGCTGATGAACCACTCTAAAAAAATAGGATCACTATGTTTTCTCTACCAAACACTACCATAGTTGTTGCCCTTCTGATTCCATGTAGAACCATAATATCGCTACCTTGAACCATGCCTCCTATATTTTTCTACTCATGGTGGTGCGGATGGCGATGTGGTGCAACCTTTACTTGATGTTATACCTTCTTTGACTTCTCAACATTTGGCTCCATTGTTTTAAATTCTTCTACACATTTGTATTTCATGTTCTCTTTTTTTGGTGTGTCCTTGTGCACTTCTATAAAAGCTTCCTTGAAATCTATTATTGTTATTTCCATGTACTTAGTTACTACTACTTATTCCATGGGCTCTGTTGATGCTATTGCCTTCTTGGATTTTGTTTCAGGTTCTTTAATTTATTTCTCTACAACCACTTCTTGATTTTCCTTGGATCCTTTCTCCTTAACCTGAGAAATATACTGCAATTTTATCTTATTTTTCATGTACCATAACTTCATAAACTTCTTTTGCACATTAACGTTAATAGTACACAAAGAATCTAACCAAGGATAACCAAGAATATTATCCTCATAATCCATATAAATAACATGAAAATATGAATGTAAAACATATTTATCAATGGTGATCTTCAATTTTTCAAAAACCTAAACATTCTCACCCTCAATATGTGTGTCTTTAATTTTTTTTCTTGAACTTGCAACCTCTTAGCAAAGACAATATTATTAAAATTATATTTGCTACTTGGGTTAATGGAAATAATAACCTATTCTTTTTTTCCCTGAACCTGCAAAATAGAACTTTTAGATGAGTTTAAACATTTTTTATCCTTCTCTTTCTTTTGAAAATACAAATATGTGGCTTCATTCTTCTCACTATTTTCCTTAATATTTTCTTCTTTCTCCTTTTTGAATAATTTTATTTATTTATTATAATATTTATTTTGTTTCTTGAAAACTTTCCATTCTTTTTTCATTTCATTTTGCTAATTTTGAATCCCTTGTACTTTATTTTCAAGGTCTTTGATGTCATCCATTAGGTTATATATCATTGTATTCCTTCCTTCAAGATCTCTCTTACAATCTAACTTTATTTATAATTGAATAGGTACCCATGTGCTCAAGAATGTCGATTCAATTTGATCCCAAGTGCACAAGAATTTACCCCTAGAAAAGTTTTCTACCCATTATAAAGCTTCCCCCATAAAAAAATATGAAAGCAAAGGTTGAACATGTTTTCATTTAATTGAGATTTTACTATTTTCAACCACTTTCTCACATCAATATCATTTTATCCATTAAACTTTTGGAGTGCCCTAGCTGATGCCCTAGTGCAAACTAGGGATTTATAAAAATATATATCATGCCCTAATGTAAACTAGGGTTTTATAAAATTAAATATCTTTCCCTTGAATTGAAGTTAAAATTCCACATAAACAACTAGATCTACAATTTTTCTTCCAAATAAAATAAATTACAATTGATTTTCTTACCCAAACTAAACAAATTTTATCTTTCAAAAAAATTACGAATTGAAAATTCATCACTGCCCTTGTTCTAGAAGTCTAAATTCAGAAGGTCATATCTCTCTCAATACTTCTCAAATTCCTTTCTATGACCACTCATTTTAAGCTCTTCAAATTATGCATAAGCTTATACAAGAATCATCTAAATCGGATAAACTTTCGTAAAGATATGGCTCCTAAAATATGAGATATTTTTCCAAAAAAATATACAAATTTTGTCACTATATTTATTCCATATGACTGATTTTAAAAGGTCATATCTCCCTCAATACTACTTGGATTCCTTCATATGACCACTTATTTTAGATCTCTTCAAATTCTACACAACCTGATCCAAGAATCACTTGAATCAGATAAAAATTTGTAGAGATATGGCTCCTGAAAGATGAGACATTTAAAAAAAAAACAAATTGTCCTAATTATGTAATTTCACACAAAAATTCCCACTTTACCAAAATCGTTGCTTTGATACCACCTGTTACAAAACTTTATTATCATTAACATAAGTCATTCAAAAATATGCGGAAATATCAAATCATTCATCCACAAATAATTATCCACAATAACAATCCACAAATGAGAGAGAGATAGATAATACTCTTAAGGTAGGAAAACACCAATAATAATCCTTAAGGAAGAAACAACTCCACAATATCTCCTGATATGAGAGATCCACTCAAGGAGGGCAAAGTCCAATAAGCCACTTCGTGGGCAAATACGATTACATAAGAGTCATCTCCATGATGATTACAAGGACAAATATCTCTTCTTTATATATCCATCTTCTTATTCTACTTTGGGGAGTCTACTACTAATATAATATTATATTATAATATAATATAATATTATAATACAATCAACCTTAGGTTATGTGTGGCCCATGCCAAACCTTATACAATATAATAATATATCCACAAATATCTATTCCTAGGTACCCTAACATATGCCCTAGACAGACTCATGGAGCATAAAAAATTTGGAATTTAGAGTTATCAATTAACCTAGTGCCTCAAGTATGAATTTGCATAGAGTTGGTATAGGTGATATAAGAAAAATATGAATCTATGATAACGAGTTTTAGGATCCCACAATGTACTGAAGATACTTTCTATATAAGGTAGGGAGTCATAAGGAACATGCTAAAATTCATTTATGATTTGACTATGTGAATCACTTATAACCCTAGGATTCAAAAAGTGTTTTACTATATTCAATATACAACCAGTGTTGAACCAATTTAATATAGATATCTAGATGGTAATATCAAGGATAATTGTATTCCTAGTGGAGAAGATTGACCAAAATATATAAAGAGCATATAACATTTTTGGATGCTATATAAACCTATTTAGAGAACTCCCAAATGATTGATTATGCCATGTATATTTTAGATCAAATGGTGAAAGTAACTTGTAAAGATAACTTCTTTAAAAATTCAATTTTAGGAGATGGATAAATAGAATCAATAATTGATACCTAGTAGGATTCTTAACATTTTTATGAATAAAATTATATCCTAGGTGATGATATCATAAGCACTGTGATTGACGAGGAAAAGAGCCAAGCTGATCAAGTAGATGTAACTCAAATCTATGAGAAGATAAATCCAACCTATGATAAACTACTAGATCTACCTAATAGGAGATACATAGGACCTTGAAATAATGTAATTACTAGATGATAGTGAGTGTAAGAAGTTGGAGGTATTACTACCACAAAAGACTAGATGTGCAGAACCAACAAATTTGATACTTTTATCATGAAGTCATAGTTTTTGTAGACTCCATGCCCAAAGATGAAGGCAAGATTTAGGATCTTACACCAATCGAGCTTTAAATCCCATGAAGTCACCATAAATTTTTACCTCGGCATTACCTTATAAAAAATTCAAATTTTTAAAGAGAATGCAATAACATAGATTAGGTAGTAGATGCATCTTAAAATTCTCAAAATTTGTTTGTGTGGACAAGGACGAAATTTCTTTTAAAAACTAGTTGATTTGCTCCAAATGCTAGTTCACTGGCTAAAAAGGGTCAATTTGATAGAGGGAGTAATTAATTATACAAAAGTGGTTAACTTGATTGTAAATGCAAGCAATTCACTTGTAAAATATGAGTATTTCACATGCCAAACCAAAGAAAATCATTTGGATGATCACAATGATAGATTGAAGGCACATATCCTAACATGAATATCCTAATAAGTGATATTTTAGCATCTAGTGGTGCACTACGATATTTTAGAAGTCTAGTCTACCTGTAAGAGGTATAATTGGAGGCATGTAATATTTGTTGATGCAACATTTTTCTAAAGTTACCCCTAAATATTTACTTTTACTAGGAGTAATATTTCTCACTATAGGTAACTCAAGCCTGAACATTTACTATAGCTAGGGTCCTAGCACCTTGATTGTATTCATATTTTGGCCACGAGAATTCAAAGTCGCAATCTATGAAACCCACATTGTCCTTTGAACTCATGAGATTGTAGAAAAATGGTAATTTATTAGGCATTCCATTAGTATCACTATCTTTTTAGTTTGTCAAGTACATAGCAGTTATGGTATGACCCTTCTAGCCCTTCTTGTCATTCACTTATCTTTTTAATTATCTAATGAATGGGTATGACTTCTCATATATTGATTTATCACACACTTTCCTTACTGTTATAAAAAGTCATATTTGATTAAATCCCTCACACTTTTAGAGAATTATATTAAATTTTATTTCTTTGCTTTTCTTTTATACATTTTTCTTTCTACATTTTATTTTCATGCATGTTTTTTTATTATTATATTATAGGAATCGGTAACTCATTACAATTTTCTATGCCTCTTCATGGGTTTGAATCTCGCTCCTTATCGCCACTATAACCTCGAATTGCATTGGGTAAACTTTTTACGTAGCCAACTATGCTCACATGACACACCCACTGGTACTACGGGGCTTGAGGGATTGAAATCCTGGTCTCCATACTCCTACAAAAGTGTTTTAACCATTGAACCAAGCCCTTAGACCCTTATTTTCATGCATGCTAGTTTAGATTAGTGTTAGAGTTTATCGGGATAATTCCTTGATTTAATAGTTTTTAATTTTCTTCTAACCTTAAACATAAGAAACCAATATGAGCATTCAAGAGTTGATTGAATAATATTTTAGATAAAATTATTCACCATTCTTTCTTATACCATTTTCAAGGATTAGAAGTGGTCAAATGAATAGGGGATGGTTTTCTTCTTTGCTAGAGCTTGGTATAGGTATATATTTTCATTCATATCTTTTTTTTTTTTTTGTGTGGAAAACATCCCAAAAGGGATGCCACTTTCGGGTAAGACCCAAGGAGGCAGGGGTATCCATTCCGCAAAAAACGTCCAGGACTCGGACCTGGCCTCCCACCTTTGACATACTCAAGGAGCAAACAAACACACAAAACCAACTTAAAAATAAGTAAATAACAATAGAAATAATAAAATAAAATAAAAAACATGCTCATTGAGTGTGTCAAAAACATATAATTTCATTCATATCATTATCCCTAAGGATTAATGATAAAAATGATGTAAACTAGCTAATTAAGCTTGGATAGACTTGAGTATGTTAATATGGAAGTCTAGATTAGATTCTTCTACCATATTATTAGCCTATATAATTCTTGATCATAAGTTTCTTTCAAAGAGAAACCTTGCCAAAGTTAAAAATCATTTTTATTGGATGTAGAATTATAGTAGATTCAATGTATTAAAAAACATTATGAATTACAGAATGACTAGGATAATTTGGAACTTCATTGTCTCAAATATTTCATGAAAAGTTAACTTGAAAATACGCTTTATTGGATTTTTGTAATAATTTTTATATGATATCAAAAACCTTACATTAAAATTTATCTTCAAGTGTTTTTTTAATTTACCAATTGCTATAATTAATTTTGTATTATATACTTGTCACTTGATATTATTAATATCTAACTTTACTAAAAGATCAATTTTAAGATTGTTACTTTTTTGAGGAGTATGTAGTTGTGGCAACAAAAAATATGAATACAAAATAGTATACTAATATTCAGATCTAGTTAGGGAATACAAATAAACAAAAATGCTATAAAAGGTATAATATGTTAGCTATCAATCATTTGAAAAAGAATAACCTCTAAGTCTCTAAATGATTGAAGAGTAAGTTGTAGATTTTAATTAGTGCCTTGACCTCCTTGCCCTAAATATGCAAAGAGGGAAAAGACTAAATTGAATATCCCTAATTATTCATGATCAAGTTTTATCTTAATTTTTATGAATCATTAGTGTTGGGTATTGTTTCTAGTGTAACGACACTTTGATGTTTAATGGAACAATTGTTTGACAAATTTGTAGGAAGTTTTATATGTTTATTTTCCAAAATATCCAATATATTTTTGTTTTAAATATTTCACAAGGGTTAAGACACATAATTTTAAATAAAATCCACTAAACTATTTTACAAACAAATATCTTATCTATAGGTTGTGTATTCTTCCAACTTTAAAGATAGTAGAATCTACAAACCTAATGTCTATGATAACAACCTCAATGTTATCCAAAGACATAAATTAAATAGTCTCTAAATCACCACAGACTTATAATTCAAATTCACTTTACATTCATTATATAACAAAGTGAATGAGAATGGTTTAATCCAAATTTTGTAGTGTAGATGTTTTGTAATACTAAATTTGTGAATCATTATCATTTTACCTAAGAATAGTTACAACATGAAAATATTCTCTCACAAATAAATGAATAAATAATAATATGCAATACATGCTTTTATTATTGGTGCATACAAAAAAATAATAATAATAAACACTGCACTATACATGCTTCTATTATTGATAAATAATAAAAAAGAATAATGCTTTGAAATAAAATATGTGTTATATAGTTTAAGACTACATTATAAAATAAACATAAAATATTTGGTATACTTACTAAATGAATGAATTTAAAAATATAAAAATTAGTTATCTTTTTCTAGGTTCGTTAATCCCATCAAGCATAGAAGCTTATATGTTTATCCAATAAATACATAATCTCTCAAGTGAGTTATCTTTATAACATTTTAATCTAAATCTTAAGTCTTTATTAAAAAATTAAATAGAATTTAAGAATGTTTACATATTATTTATATATATATATATATATATATTTATATTTATATTTATATTTATATTTATTGATATGGGTTTTAGGGCAAGTGGTTACTAGTCATATTTTTTACCCCAATAACCAAGGTTTCATTTTATAAGTGAACCTTATATTTTATCAAATGACATTAGTTCAAATGAATAGATTCTTTGACATTCAAGGATGAAACCCAAATTTAAATATTAACAAGTTGTTAGATAATATCCAAATTATTGTAATACCATGATAATGATAGATGAAAACAAATTGAAAAAGTATATATTTCTTATAGAATTATAAATCAAAGTTTATTTTTATTTTTACAAATGGAACCTCTATAAACCCTAGCTCAGTAAGAGGAAGTGATGGTTGAGGGAATCGATCTGGAGTAGCCCACTAGTAAGCACTAGCTGCTACTACTTGCCTATCCCTTATGGGTTTAAAATTTTTAGGATAAAGTATGATTTTTTTTTTTTTTTTAAATAAAACTAAGGCATTGAGCATCCAACGAGGCAGTCCACTAACAAGCACTTACCAACCAGTCTATTCTTTTTTTATTTAAAATTTTAGAACGAAGTACGGGTTTTTTTAAAAGAATCCTAGTCTCTTGTATTAGGGTTTAAAATTAGATCTTCTATATAAAAACCAAAAAAAAACATATCATCCCTCATGAGATAATCAAAGCAAAATTGATTACAAACATAAATACCTTTAAAGATAAATATCTTTTAAAGTAATCAAATCTTGTGTCTATTACAAATTTATGAAAATTAAACAATGCTCATATTTGGCTAGTGAGGAAAACATAATATTCCTAAAATTACTACTTAATCTCCTTAAGTAATTCATATATGATTATTGCTATTATTTGAAATGCATTATAATTGCAATCCTTTTTAAAAATTGCTCAGAGTTTTTGAAGTGAGACCATATTTATTATAAACTATTAAAAGTAAAATAAACATCATTATAATCAACCCACAATCTAAATATTTTCTAAGCATTTATCAAGGAATAAAGATCAAAATCTATTACAGTTTACTAAGTGAAAGGAAGTATGTAAAACTTGTATAAACCTTCCAATATCTTTAGAACAGTCTCTCTTTCGAGTGGAATAACCCAAAGTGAGAAACAAATCCAATTTCATAACTAGATTAAAATTCGAACGAGTCCAAACATATACAATTATATATTTATAAACGATAACAATTATGTTATGTTTCTACAGAGTGCAATTGTTTCAGCATAGAATTATGTTCTAAAAGAATACTCAGTCTCTCTCTCTAAATCTAAGGAGATGCAGAGAAATTCAAAGTAACAGCAAAAAGCTGCCTGGATGTGTCAAACCCATCCTTAAATGGTAAACGTGAACACATTACCGTGGATTTATCCTCAAAATCGAAATATATCAATCTCATAACACTGTGGAAGCTACATACTATCCAAATCCCATCGCTGTTGCTGCCACCACAACACAACAAATGCCTGACATCGCAGAGTGATTGCAGTATCTGTTCATACCCTGGAGATGACATTATCTCGTCACGAATCTTCCACCTCGGAGATGAAGAACAACTGCCCTCATCATACTCAAGAAAAATATATGATTTTCTTCTACAGTTCACCAGAACCTTTATCATGCAACTCTTGCACCGAAGAATTTGGTTAAAATAGCATTCCCTCCAAAAGTGATTAGGAAATGAAGGATCTACTTCTGGCACAATTACTCTCATCGAGTTCTCAACACCATTGAGGTTGTAGGAAGCACAGGATGGCCCATTATTAGAAAAGCAATATACCCTTTCCTTGAACACTATTACATGTGGAAATTGCTGTAAGTCCACACTGTTATCTGGAACTCTGATATCCCATGATCCCTGCACTGAATTGTATATGCAAATATGTAACTTGTTACGAGTAAAATTACCAATCACAAATAACTGATATGTGTTGGCTCTGGAATCAACCTTGATGTCAAAAACTACTTCTCTGTTGTAAATATAATAGAAGAGTGAATATCCTCTGTAGAGAGTTATGTCTGGGAGTTGACTAGATTGCATGGTTAAAGGATTCCAGATTTGAAGCATTCTACTATGCCTGCTGGTAAAAACTAAAATGCCATTTCCTGCAACTCTGAGGTCCCAATTGTAAAAATCCCTGAATTTGTTGTGGAACCATTGTTGTTGGTTGATGTCGAAGAGTGAAAGGATGCCATCAGCATACAGGATAACGCATCTCTGCACCTTGTACTGGTCCCAAAGATTGTGGAATGCTCTAGAAGAGGAAATCATGTTATGCCACTCAGGACTCACATATTTTACTTGCATAAGTAGGTCTTGGAGGGGCACTCTGCACAGTATTTCTTGTATAAGATCCACAGGAAGAGATTGAATGAAACGTTTATCTTCTTCTTCACCTTGGCGATAACTCTTTCTAAGGGTTCTCTTTTGATTCTTCATGACTGAGATATTTCAGCGGAGTAACTATAAATACGTTAAAATTTTGTTTTGTCCTGCACCAACAACAACGATAATGAAACTAAAGTATATAAAGCAGAGTTAGAACTAAAGAACTAATATAGTGAACAATTTTCATAAAGAACGAAAGATGCATAAGTTGTTATAAAGAACTAAGGTGGTTAAGGATTGGATAGTCTACGGACAAATAGTATATCATATAATTAAAAGAAGTATGAAATGGCATTCTATGCAAGGTCTAACTCATGCTTCTTTTTGAAAAGAAAATATATATACATATATTTTAAAATTGAAATATTGATTAATTAAACAAAAAATTAATTGGAGTGGATTTTCATTACACAAGTAATCTAGTCAATCCTTTTTATGTATAAATTTAGTAGATATATTAATCAAAATTATAATCATATTATAGAATATACAAGAGAAATAAATTAATTACAATTATAGTAATATTATAACATATTTTAGAATATACAATACAAAATAAGAATTAATAGTTGAGAAAAAGATCAACAGTAAGACACATAACTATGATTTCAAAATAAAAATGTTAGCAAATTAAATACAAAAATGTGTAACTTATATTAAATTTATAATTCTATTTTTGTTATTAGATAACATACATTATAAAATCTTTGAATTAAAAAAAAATATTCAAAATATAAATTGTAGTTATAAATTATTTTTTGAATGTCAACATTACTTAGCTCAAATTATACAACTTTTTTTTATAAGTAAATAAATTGCATTAAAGTGGGTTTTGAAAGGAATCCCAAAACCTTGAAACAAAACCAACATTATGGAATGCTGAGGAGAGGAAAACGAAGAACAGAGAGGTAACCAGCCTGCAAGACAAACGCCAAAAGGAATGCCAACCAGCCAAACACAAATAAAAGTCCCTAAAAAATATAGCCCAAGGTACATTTGTAGTCACATCCTCAGATGCATGAAAAGATATCACCTAAGCAATGTCCTTGCTACCATCTTTCTCTACTTTGTTCACCACATCCTTCCCCACTTCCTTGGCCACCTTAAGTTCATTGAAACTGTGTGTTATGGGGAATGAATGCTTTAGTCATATTGATCACATGGGATATTCCTTGGGAAGGTCATTGACCCAAGTGATTAAACCATTGATATTGGTCCCTTGATTTGCCAATGAATCCAACGCCTTGTTCGCTTCTCTGAAAGCGTGTTGGATAGTGGGTTCCTATTGATGAGAGATGAGTTTCCTAGCTTCTTCAATGCATCCTTTAACCTTCCATGAGGGATTTTTGTTATTCCTCAAGTAGTTGATGATGTTAAGAGAGTCACCTTCGATTATCAGTCTATTGGAATTATGCTTGATTAAAGACAACCCTTTCCATAGGGCTCTAGCCTCAGTGAAATCATTGGATTGAAATCCAAGATACTCTCTGTAGGCTAAAATGACATTCCCATTATGGTTTTTGATGATTACTCCAGCTCCAGATCTTCTTGGGTTACCTTTGGTAGCTCCATCAAAGTTCAACTTGATCCAGCCTATCCAAGGAGGGATCCACTTGGTGTTAATTATGACATTGGGAAGGGTAGAGGGCAGGGAATCCTGTAGGTGAACATTCAAGGAAGAAAGTAAGGAGGATTTGAACTTGGAGCAGTGACTATGGTGGAGGGGGTGAGCTAGGCATTTTATTTGGTGCAGGATATAATTTTATTAGTTATAGAGGAAGAGTCCTTGCAGACACTAGAAAAAACTCTATTGTTTCTTTTGAGCCAAATTTTCTAAATAAAATAGTGAAGGTAGAATTTCCAAATGGAAGTAAGGTGGTAATTGTGGAAAGGTGAAGGCAGAATTATACAACTTTCAATATGAAGTGTATAACTAAATAAGTGTATTCTTAAAAAAATTATACACTTATAGTTTATATATAAATATCAAAACCACTAGAAATTCCTTTTGAAAGAGGGTCTAAGTTGATCTATTTGTTAATTTTTAAATGAAATATATAACAAATATATGATGACTTTACTATCTTGAATTCAATCCCATATATAAACATCATCAAAAAGCTTATATCAAGATAAATGTCAAATAAAGAGCATCATACACTTATAGTTTAAGTATAAATATCAAAACCATTGGAAAATACTTTTGAAAGAGGGTCTAAGTTGATCTATTTGTTAATTTTGAAATGAAATATATAACAATTGTATGATGACTTTACTACCTTGGATTCAATCCCATATATAAACATCATCAAAAGGTATATATCAAGGTAAATGTCAAACAAAGAGCAGAAATGTTGATGGTCAATTAAGGACTATATCACATCATCTACAAAATAAGATAGAAAAATGAAGGGACCAAAGGAGAAATCAGAGAAAATCAACTAAGATAGCATTTATTGATTGATAATATTATAGTTTGTAGTTTCATAAACTATTTAACAATCTAATATTTTTAAGCAATTATATAAATGAGATAGTATAATATTTGTTGACTGATTATATTGCATTTTGTAGTTTCATAGGCAATTTAACAATCTAATATATCTTAATTATCTTTATGAATTAATCTCAACCATATTATATCATCACCATGTTATCATGGTATTTCCACTTGCTATCCCTTGCTCCATAAGTTTTAAACCATTATTAACACAATGCCTAAGTATCTTCTCATAGAAATAATTTATGCTAATTTAAGAAATAAGAAGAATTTAATAAAAGCCCTAATCCACAAAAATACTTTATTTTGAGAAACGAGAATAAAATCCTTCATCCAGGTTTCATAAATAATTTAATTTACATTTATGAAACTAAATGAACATACTTGCATTGATTTTAATAAGAATAAATTGTAATTGTTGAAGCAATAAAACCTCCAATCCCTTGATACATT
Organism: Wollemia nobilis; assembly: GCA_028583015.1. Classification (NCBI taxonomy): domain Eukaryota; kingdom Viridiplantae; phylum Streptophyta; class Pinopsida; order Araucariales; family Araucariaceae; genus Wollemia; species Wollemia nobilis. Next base: position 2,201,875 of record JAQPPZ010002291.1, read on the forward strand.
GTCCAGAAATCACATCAAATGATGCTTGAATCTCTTTTGATAAAAAAAATACTTAACCCTAATTCAAAATACAAGAAAAAGATCCTTCACAATGATTTAAAAAATTAATTTGTTTAACCCTTAAAAAACTTATAAAACAAAAACAAAGTAAACACAATATTATCTATCATCACTACATACTTGTAGATTTTGCAGACATTAAATTTAATACAAATAGCTTGTATTTGTTGAAGCATTAGAATACTTGATCCCTCAATCCATAGAGTTAAACCATACTAAAGCAATATCTTTTACTAGCGGACAAGCTAATAAATTTTGAAACCCTAAGGTTGGGAGAGTGTGAGAATCTAAAAGACAACAATAAATTGCAAGGAAGACTTAGAATCTTTGATCCCTCAATCTATAGTCTTAAATCATACTAAAACAATACCTTTTACTAGTAGACAAGCTATTCTATTTTGAAACCCTAATGGTGGGAGAGTGCACAGAACCTAAAAGAAAAAATATAAAGTGCAACGAGCCTCATAACAAAGCATATATTAATTAAGATGTAAAATTATAAGTAAAGGTAGTAGACTGACCTGTTTTTATAGAGTGTTTACCATTTCAATCTCGATCCTCCCCCTCACTTGGAGTAGAGGTATAGTAGTAGCTTTCTAGATTTGAAACTATGTCCATAAGGATAAAATAATGGAGACGTTGTTGTTGATCCCCTGTATAACAAAAAAAAAAAAAGAGGTCCTCTTTTTGGTGGTGCAAGGATACTATTTATATGTAAATGGAGATTGAATCATCCCTCACATATTAAATTAAATAAAATTAATCACTTATTAAATAATTACGAGGATGCTCTAATGTTCATAATTTTCCTTTTTTTAAGTATGATGCAAAGTACAACTAGAGGCACAATGAGGTCCACCATCCTCGTGATTCAAACTTGGATCTCCTTGATGAGAGCCCAAAGATATACCAACTCGGGTTTCCTTGTAGGTTAAATATTGATAGTTTTCAAGGTGCAATGCACTATGACACTGTATCTTGCTAGTTGTAGATCTTTGTAAGGTATGAGTCAAACATGATCTCCTTGAAGAGAGCATAAAGACATACCAACTCAAATGTTGTGATATAGATAATATTCATGGTTTTCAAGGCGCATTGCACTATGACATTATGTCTTGTTAGTTATAAATATTTATAAGAAATCATGTTCATACCACCATTTTTATAATATTTTAGAACTTGTTTTCATAGATTCATATTACATATTAAATAATTAAAATTGACCACATATTAAATAATTATGACCATTAATTAGGATGCTATGATGTTGATAGTTTTCAAGGTGCATTACACCGTGGTATTATGCCTATAAAAACTTTGTAAGCCATAATATCTAGTTTCATTTTGACAACCCATCATACACTTTATAATTATCATTATATAGCTTAAACTTAACTTCAAAATTGTTTTCATAAAATCATCCTAAGTTTAATATTTATTATATAATATAACATTTAAAAAATTAAAAATAAAACTAATTTTTAATGCCCCTAAGTAAAAATGTCAATGAACTATACAGGTCAAAAGTTATACGTTTTTTATTCAATTCCTCAGTCCACACAACTTCCTACTTAAAATATACACATCCACAAATAAGTTAAAATCTACTTGTACACTTATGAAAATCTTAATCATTCATATATTTCATTAACCCTTGTTTTCATTGCCTTGCATACATTTTCTCTTTATATAACTGGTTAAGGGTTTAATTATATTAAATATATGTAATTTTACTCTAAAATAGTGCCAGCGTAATGGTAAAGGCTTGGGGCACCGGCTGTCTCAGGTTCCAATCCAGTTGTGGTAACAAATAGATGGATGTATACGTACCAAAATATATATATATATATAGATATAATATCTATCCTTATAAATAGGATAATAAAACTGTAATTTAACCCAACAACAATCATTTAAATACAAAATAATAATAATAAATATATATTTTAATTATTTAGATCTCATATTTATAGTTCCTCGTGTCAAATGTCATATAGAATAACCACTACTTTTATGTCATTGTTTATTGTTTATCAAGTGGTAATTAGTCATGCTTGTTTTCGGATAAAATGCGTGTTACACATTTATATTACATTCATATAGTTGGGATAACCAATTGTGAGGAGAGGAGGCTTTCGAGAGTGATGACGAATGCGTCTTCCGATTTTTTTCGTCCAGGCAAGGTTTGTTGCGGTGACAGCGAAAATCCAAGGGCCAGTAGAGGTGTTTCTTCCGCACGATTTGGATGAGTGTTGAGGGGCATAGTCATGACGATACGGGACGAGGAGGTAGACGAGCCTAAGTCTGTGTGTGGTGTAGAGGCGAGTGGCCCGCCTTCGAGCACGAGACCTAATTTGTTGATCGAGGAGTCGGGTGTTTTGTATGACATCACCAACAATCTCGGGAGCACTAATGGAACCAGGGTTTCAACCTCAAGCGGAGGCCATGGGGAAAAAATATCGTTTGCAGAGCTGCTCCAGAACAAGCAAAAATCGAAACCTAACCCTGTCTTCGAATTCATCACATAGGGTTGTGATGTCATATGCCCCAAAAGCCTCATGGAAGATTTCGAATCACGCGATTCTTACTCCCTGGTAGGGAAGTTCATAGGAGGTCGACCAGATATGGATTTGATCCGCAGATGGGCAACGACCAAATGGAAAATAAGGGGAAATATGGAACTGTCGGCCATGACCCGAGGATTTTTCATGATTCAACTCAATTCAGCAGAGGACACAGAACACATTTTATCCGGGGGACCGTGGTTTTTCGATAGAAGAAGTCTATTTTTAAAAAATGGCAGCCAAATTTTGACCCAAATTCCTAGAATATCAATTTTGCTCTGCTCTGGGTGAGGCTCCCAAATCTCCCAGCCCATTTCTTCTATGAAGACGCTTTGTGAGGGTTAGCTAAAGCCATTGGGGATCTTGTGGCCATCGACCCAGCCACCCGAGCGAGAATGTGATTAACCCAGGCATGCATCTGCGTCAATGTAAACTTGGAAAGTCATCTCTCGGAGCACCTAAACCTCATCTATGGAGACTTCAAATGGAGGCAACCATTGATCTACGAAAACAAACAAACATTCTGCCCTGAATGCCAGACCCAAGGTCATTTGTAGTCCCAATGTCCCAAGACCCGAACCAAGAGCGTGGACAACCAGGCCGAGGACCTCCAGAAGCAGACTTACAAACGAGTCCCAGAAAAATGTGCTTCGAGCACCGGACATCAAGCCACAATGCGGGTGAACTTTCCTCCTCCAAAGGCAAGTGATTTTGTTACTATTGCTAATAAATTTGATGCGCTTAAAGATTTTGGTATTTTTGAAGATGTTGAGGAGGGTGAAATCCCTATTGATTCAAACCTAGACCCTAATCCTGATCATGCCCAATGCCCTAGACCCGGGTCTTCCCAGACCCACAGGGTTGTCTCTTAGTCAAACCAACCACCCAGCTCCCCCCTGCAGCTCACCCCTGATATTCCCTACCCATGCGCCCACCCCTCAGGGTTCTCCTCCCCCGAAGTCCAGATCTCCAGCCTCCCCCACTTTTTACGATCTTGTGGACTCTGATAGCGAAGACCTAGATCAACCTTCCCCCGAGAAATAGAGTCCCAAAAAAACTCGTAGCTTCAGTAAATCTCATATGGATGTAGGCGGAGAAAGGAAAAAAGGTAGACCATTAGAAGCAAATAGAAGAATCAGGGACACTGTAGAAGACATAGTGAATGGAACTTAGAAAACCCTTTTCTAGGAGATCAAGGAAGAAGCCCAGAGAACCAAACCCCCTACGCAGCAAGGAAAGGGGGGCAAAAAAATCCCCAAAAGTTCTAAATGAGAGTCCTCTCTTGGAATGCAAGAGGACTAAATGGGGTAACCAAGCAGAGAGTGGTTGCAGCCATGAGAAGAGAACATAACCCAACTATTTTTTTCATTCAAGAAACTAAACTCAATGATCAATGGTCACCCAGGGTGGAAAAAAATATCTGGAAAAATTGTGAGTGCATTCATTCCCCGGTGTCCGGTATAGCTGGAGGTATGTTATGCATGTGGAACCCCACTATAGTGAAATGCAACTTCATTTAAGGGTAGGAAAGACTGAGTAATATTCTTTTTCAGGATCTCAGCTCCCAGGTTTCTTGGGTAATGACTAATGTCTACGCCCCAAATTCCCCTCAGGGTAGAATAGCTCTATGGAACCTGCTCATGCGGATGAGGCAAGCCTTTGATGGAATTCCTTGGGTTTTAGCAGGGGATTTCAACTCTCCTCTATACGGTTCTGATAAAAGGGGAGGAACCATGCTTTCCCACAGGGACACAAATGATCTCAAACATTTCATAGATTCTAATGCCCTCATGGACATTCAACTTCAAGGCTCTCTTTTCACATGGAGCAACAGGAGGAAAGGAAGCAATCTTATTCAAGAGCCCCTTGATCATGTGTTTTTATCCCAGGAAGCCCTCCTCATTTTTGGGGATGCTATATTAATAGGTCTAACCACAACCCTCTATTGATGGAAATGGGCACCAAATCCCAGTTCAAAACCCCTTTCATATTTGAGTCCATGTGGACCCAACATCCCGACCTCCGTGATCAGATTGCGCTTTGGTGGAAGAGGAAATTCCCAGGGTCAACCACCAACCAATTCATGCAGAAACTCGGATTCATCAAGAGTAATCTGAGGATCTAGAATAAGACAACTTTTGGGAATATTTTCGAAGCAAAGAATAAGGTCAAGTCTAGAATCATCCAGATTGAGGACAATTTCCAGAAGGGTACAGGCAATGACCAACTCTTTCTTGAAGAACAACAACTGTTGGCTGACTATCACAACATCATAAGCAAGGAGGAAACTTTTTAGCGATAAAAATCCTGCCAGTTGTGGCTCAAGGATGGGGACTCCAATACGAAGTTCTTCCATATATCCACTTTAAGGCATAGGGGTTCAATCAGGATAAAAAATTTGGCCAAGCAATATGGGTCTGTCACCTCAGACATCCTTCAGATCAGGGAAGAAGCAGTGCGTCACTTCAGAAACCTCCTTGCCTCCTCCCCGACCCAGTCCTAGAATGCCATGGAGACCCTTCTAGACAACATTCCCCCCATCATTTCCCAAGAATCCAACCTTTTCCTCCTTAGCCCTTTGTCCCATAAAGAAATCTGCCAAGCTCTCTTCTCCATGAACCCAGACAAAGCCCCTGGGCCTAACGGTTTCCCTTCTAGATTTTTCCAAACCTATTGGGACATAGTTGACTCTGATCTATGTAATTCTATCAGGGAAATTCAGTCTACCAAAACCTTCCCCGGAGATGTCAATTCCACTTTCTTGGATTTGATCCCTAAAGGTGAGAATCCCTAGTCCCTCTCAGACTACCGTCCCATTAGCCTATGTAATGTCACCTATAAAATCCTCTCTAAGGCCTTGGCTAACCAACTGACTAGCATTCTCCCCTCTATCATCGACCCCTGCCAAGGCAGCACTGTCAAAGGCCGCAATATCCTTGATGGAGTAATTACCATCCACGAGCTGATTCATTCTGCCCACATTTCCAAATATGTTGCCCTCTTCCTCAAGCTAGACATGAACAAAGCTTTTGATAGAGTCAACAAGGAATTTCTTACCCAAATCCTTCTCAGGTTTGGCTTCCATGAATCTTGGGTAAATATTATTTATAAGTGCATTTCATCCTCTTGGTTTTCAGTGATGGTGAATGGGTCTACTGTTGGGTACTTCCCTAGCCTTAGGGGTCTCAGATAGGGTGATCCGTTGTCCCTAATTCTTTTAGGAAGAGCTATCAAGAAGGCGTGCTTTGACAACTTAATTTTAGGCATCAAGGTTGCCACTGGTCTCATGTCGTCTACCCACCAAAAATTTGTGGATGATACCCTGTTGGCCACCAAAGCAGCAGTTTTTGATGCCAAAGGTATCAAAACCATTCTCAACCTCTACGAAGAGGCAGCTGGGCAGAAATTCAACTATGTAAAAAGCAAGTTGTTTTTCATCAATACCCCCCCAAGAGACAACACAAGATCACTCGTATTTTGGGTTGTTCCATCGTAGACTTCCTGACCACCTATTTGGGTTTACCCATGTTTAAAGGAAGACCCCTCAAAGACATGTGGAGGAATGTCACCGACAAGATTCATAAAAGGCTTTCAGGATGGAAAGGTGCTCTCCTTTCCAGTGCTGGGAAGGCAACCCTGGTCAAGGCTATGTTGCAGAGCATTCCCACATTTTTCTTGTCTGTCTTCAAAATCCTAGCGGTAGTGGGTGAAACCATTGAAAAAATTCAGAAGAAGTTTTTATGGTCGGGGAGTGACAATCAGGAGAAGTTCCATTTGGTGGCCTGGGACAAGGTCTGCTCCCCCAAGGACTAGGGAGGCCTAGGGATGAGGCACATCAATGTCTCTAATTTAGCCCTTCTGGCTAAGCAAGCTTGGAAGGTCATCACCAATGCTAATCTCGAATGGGTGGATATAGTCAAGAGAAAATATCTCCAGCAGCAATATTTCCTCCAGATGGACATCCCTCACAATTGTTCTCACTTTTGGAAGTCCATAACCCTCACCCAAAATCTCTTGCATTAGGGTTCCTGGTGGTAGCTGGGAGATGACAAAGATATCAACTTCTTGGAAGATGCCTAGGCCAGAAAATACCCCCTCATAAAAGATCATAGGTTGGCTGTAATAAAACACCTGACAGATAACAAGTATGGGACTCACGTAGCAGACTTCATCACCTCTAACCAAGGTGTCAAAATATGGAAGAATGTGCAGTTCAGACTCAGGAACGAATCTATCATCAACGCAGTGATAGAGATCCAAGCGATCATGAGGGCAAATTTTATCCCCCAATCCTAGATCAAAGATCAGCACTGCTAGAAAGGTACGGTTGAGGGTAATTTTTCTATCAAATTCGCAGCCTAGTTCATTGAGAGTAGTACCAAGGAAGTCAACCTTAACAATGGTCAAATTTTAGCAAGAATTTTATGGCTTAAAGCTCTAATCCCTAAGGTCGCTCACTTCTGCTGGTTGGCTGCTCATAATAAGCTCCTTACTACGGACAATATGATGCATAGGGGAGTCATTGTCCCTAACAGGTGTTACCTGTGTGAGCAAGCTTGGGAGTCTACCCAACACATTCTCATGGATTGTCCTTTCACAAGCAACATGTTTTCCTTGGTGGTCAACAAATTGCAGGTTTTCTGGATAAGGCCATGAACGGTTAAGGACATGTTTTTCCAATGGCCTGATACCTTCAAGAACCCGATATTGAACTTTCTGTGGAAGTCTATGGTCCATCACACTACCTAGAAAAATCTGGCTGGAACGCAACAAGAGGATTTTTAGTGAAGACTACAGGGATCATGAAGCAGTTGCATCAAGAGCCCTAATTTTTGCAACAAAAAATAGTAGCCTCATTCCTTGCCCAAAAATTCCCCAAGACGGAATAGAAGGCCACATGTTTAGGGTCCTCAAGATTCCCCAAGACTATTGCAAAGTCAAAGAGCCTCACAAGGACAGGTTTACAACCAAATGGATCCCTCCCCCTCAAGGATGGCTGAAGGCTACTTTTTACGGTGCCTCCAAAGGCAATCCGAGCAAGGCAAGAGCAGGAAGGGTGGTTAGGGATCACAACGGAATCATCATACGAGCTTTTGCCAAAAATCTGGGTACCCAGACCAACAACTATGCCGAAGCTAGAGCTCTCTGGCGATGCATCACCATATGCAAATCCATGAATAACCCCATCATATTTGAAGGTGATTCAGAAGTTATTATGGGACTGGTTCAAAATAATTCCAAGGGTGGGAAAAACATCCAGAACATTGTCCAAGAGTGTCAAAAAGACTTCATCGACAAGAAGCAGAACTATATCAATCATGTCTATAGAGAGGCTAACCAGGTGGCCGATGCTCTAGCCAATAAGGCCATCCTTCAAACTTCCTTAATGGTTTGGGAAAATAGTTTCCCATGCGAGATCACCAAAAAAGCCAAATATGATGTAGGGAATTGTGTTAGAACGTAGCCCTGGCTACGCGAGCAATGATATTTCCTCAATACCAAGGAGGGGCAAACCCAACCCTCAACAACATATTAGCTCCTCAAAAAATAGTGGTTGTAGCCACCCTAACGGTGTCTCTTTAACACCAAAGGGTCTTAGTGCCAATAACAGTGGTTCTTACCACCATGTTAATGATTTCTCGCTCATGAGAGTGTTTATCAACACTGGTGCAGACTTCGAGGCTAGCGCAGACTCTGTTACCTCCCCCTTTCGCTTGTGTGTTCTGAGGTGATGGTATGGTCTTCTGTGTCTCTATCGAAAACCAGATTTGTAGCACTCCACAACCTCTTTTTTTGCCAAGACCATTACCTCTAGTGTGAGTTGTGTTCATGCCTAGTTTTTTGGCCTCAAGCTGTTGTTTCGGATTCCCTCATCCATGACCCATATTTTTTGGGAGTTTTGCTTCGCTCTCTTTGCTTTTTTTGTGTGCTTTTCATCGGTAACCCTTTTTCACTCTGTCTATTTTCCTATCAGTCCCATTACCGGCACCAAGAACCCCTTCAGCTCCATGGCCATTGTCGAACCAGCTTCCTTGCATATCGACCCTAACACTGTTGCCCTTCTTGATTCCAAGAACTTCGTGAAGTTCTTTAGAATGTTCGAAGGAGTGGATGATGAGGTAACAAAGGATTTCTTGGAGACCTGGAATGATGGCAAGGTGTGAATCCACGGTCTTCGATTTGTGGTAAGTCCTCAATCCATTGCCCAAGTCTCTGGTCTTAGGTTTTTTGGTAGAATTATCCACAGGGATGGGCACAATTTCAAGGAGGAGATCGATCAGTTCCCCGATAGGGGGAGCGAGTTAGTCTGGGAGAAAAAGGGCATAGTTAGGTCATCCCTCCCTCGGCCATGGGATATGATGATTGTCCCCATCCTTAAGTACATTTCTATAGACAATCTCGATAAGCCTCTAAGTGCTTACAATCTAGCTTTTGTTAACCATTTGTGTGATGTCCGCCCCATCAATGTCCTAGAGTTTCTCTTTCGGTCCATCACCATTTCTATCAACAAATACAGAAGGAGCCAGACCTCGAAGCCCCCCTACCACCAAGGCCTGTTTCTTGTTCTCTACAAGCATACCCGAAACTCCCACCCCTCTGGCAGCATCAGTTCCATCAACCCTTCCCCCAGGAGGCAGCAAGGTTTATCTTCACCCAATTCTCCCAGTCATGCCAGCTTGCCCACCGCCCAGCCTCAGGAAGACCGCCAGTCTCCGTTGCCTGCTTCCCCCCTCTCAGGCTAATGATGTCATTCCCCAGGACAAGGGTGCTCCCCCTGTGGAAGATCTACCCTACTCAAGTCATCAAGTTCCCATTGTTGATGAGAAGCTCAAGATGGGCAAGAGGCTTTAGCCCAATCAGAAGGCAGCCATACCCCCTAGTAAAGAAGGGCATATATCGACATCAACTCAAAGCGGTAATTTCTCATTCCAGGACCTCACCAGCGATGATGATGAGTCCTAGGAGGATATCCATTAGGAAGCTTAAGGGGAGCAACATTCAGATCCTTAGGATGCCAGCCAAAAGGATCGAGTCAACGAATTCCCCATCCAAGATATGTTGTGTATTGTGGCCCTGGACCGCATCAACGAGGTAATTGGCCATTTCTAGACGGTGGTCAATGTTCAACATGAAGGGAATAATCTTATGAGCAGTGCCATTGAGGAGCTCAAAATAATCCCTGCTATTCTGAAAACTCTCCTGTCTGGCGAAGATAGTACCAGAAATGAAGAGCGGTAAATCCTAAAAGACTGGGAACTAAGGTGTCTGGATCATGATCTGCATGGGCTTGGTGGTCCTAGTTTTTTGGATTTTGTTTATGTGGTTGATATTGTATGAGGTCGAAAAGACTCCTGTGTTGTTTTTTTGTGTTAGTTTTTGGTACGATTTTGTTTGTTGGCGTATCCATACCCCTTGGGTATTGGGTTGTGTCTTCCCTAATAGGGATAATCCATATGTACAAAGGGGTAGGGCCCTCCAACCCATAAAGTAAATAAAATTACTTCTACCTACCAAAAAAAATATTCATATAGTTGGTAATTGTTCATATTTATATGCCAGGAAAATTATCTTAAAACCAAAATAAAATAATAAAATAAGAATAAAAATACTTTGATATTAGTATTACACACTTTAAATTATTATTTTTTATATATTTTATTATTAGTTAATGCATAGGTCCTTGTGTCCATGTATGCTCTAATCCCACAATAATGGTTATCAATTTTAAATCATGGCATATTACCATATTATTAAATAAATTATATTGTTAAAGATTAAATAAGGTGAGAGCTTTGAATATCTTGTTAAAGGAATATGAAAGAGTATTATGACAAAAATTTAATAGGACAAAATCCAAAATTTATTTCCTAAGACCTTATGTAGAATGAAAGTAGGGTTATACAGGTTACTTCAAAAGGAGGTAAATTTACCAGCAACTTATCTAGAGATGTTCTTATTTGAGGAAAGAATGAGGATAGAATTATGGAATCCAAATATAAGTTCAAAATACACTTTTGACATAGAAAGCTATATGGTTATTATTATTTTTTAATAATACTTCTTATACACATTCACCATGGGTATTGAACACGGATCACATCACTGATAATGCAATTAATTATATCAGTCATACAAGTCATTCTAACATATTACATGTATTTATATACCATGCCAAAATCAAAATAAAAAAGTTTAATATATATTATATAGTAATTTTTGTGGTCATGATTACATGATAAAAGGAATTCATTTTCCTTTGGTGAAATGGAGCAATATGTGTGATTATAAAACTAGGGAAGGTCTTGATTTAAGAGTTCTTATGGATGCAAACTTAGCTCTTAGAGGGAAAGTAATTTGGATATTGTACAAAGAGAGTCAAAGACAATGGGAAAGAACTATTCTAATTATGATGAGCCCAAAAACTCAAACTTAATATTGATTGTATTCTCACTACCAAATGGTTCAACACTATGGAATGGTTTTAAAAATCAATTGATCTAGTGATTAAAGGTCTAAAATGAGTGGTGGAAACTAGAGAAAAAAATTCTATTTGTATGGATACTTGGTGTGATAAAAAACCACTCAATCTAGATCTAATTTTGAAACCATTGATGATATTAGTTCAATATGAATATGGTGATAAGGATTCAAACATTGTGTACAAGTATCGAGAAGGAATATAAAAATGAAATGAAAATTTGTTTACAAGTATATAAGACATTGATGCTAAGAGGAAGTTGAGTAGAAATATAACAATTGTTATTATTCCAAGGGGAGCCAAGTATAAGTTGATTTGGGAGTTGAATAGCTCAAAAGAATACACAATAAGAAGTGGATATTACGTAAAGTACCAATAAAATAGGAATATACGGAGAGATATTTGGGATAGCCCAAGTAGTCCTAAAGTCAAAATTTATTTTGGCTAGTAGGTCATAAAATAATTTTATCCTAGTATAACCTTATGAAAAAGGGTTTTATGGCCCCTCACAATGTGTTCTTTATAAAAAGGAGGAGGATAGTATAGACCATCTCTGCGAACACTAATCAATAGTCTAGAAACTATGGTAATGCATTCTTAATATGTTTGGTAAATACATGGTGACAAATGGTAAAATCAAATAATGGATAAATCAATGGCATAACACTTCTAAAAAGTGAGGCTTTACAAACAATCTATGATATATCAAAATATGCAATACTTTGGACTATATGGATAGAAAGGAATAGAAGATTCTTTAAAGGAAACAAAATCAATTTAGAGGTAATCTCTCATCCCTAAGATTACCTTCTTTACTTGGACAACCATTCAAGAAAAAATCCTCACTACTGACAACCTGCTTAAAAAATGTTACTTTTTTCCTAATAGATGTTATCTTTGCCTAGCTGATTGGGAATCCCCTCACCACCTCTTCATTTCTTGTACTTTTTCTTCCACCATCCTCAAAAATATCCTCCAAAATTTCCATATCCTTTGGGTTAGACCTTGCTCTATTTCTTAGCTCTTTCTTCAGTGGCCCAACCCTTTTCATAATCCTTGCCTCAAATTCCTCTAGAAAATCTATCTTCATTATTTTGTGGCAAATATGGCTCGAAAGAAATCATAAATTTTTTTGTTGATAAAATGTGGAATCCTGGCCATATTGCATAAAAAATTCTAAATTTTTCTATTGAAAATGTCATCCTAATTCCTCTCTCTAACCATCCTACTTCTAGCTTTGAGGCCTCCTTGAGTAGATATTTGAATTTACCTATTGTGGAAAACCTCTCCCAACCTACCCCTAATATTATGACCCAGTCCTCTTGGATCCCCGCACAAGGTTGGTTTAAATTAAATTTTGAAGGGGTTACCAAGGGTAAATTTGGTAAAGCAGGTGCTGGTGGTGTTCTAAGAGACCATAGAGAAAATTCCATCCTTGCTTTTGTAGAACCCCTATGAATCTAGTTTAATCAAGTGGTAAAATCCAGAGCTATGTGGAGAGGCTTGCTTCTTGCAAAATATTATCCTAGAAGGCTCATGTTTGAAGGAGATTCTCTTAATACCATAAACTACTTGAAGAACAAAAAAAATCCTGCTTGGAGGATCAAGGATTGTATAGAGGAAGCTATAATTCTAAGCCAAATCCAACAAGATATTATCTTCCAATATGCATTCAGGGAAAGCAACAAGGTTGCTGACAAACTCGATAATTTTGGTGTCAATACCACAAGCATGAAGGTGTCGACAAGTAGCTTACTACAGGAAATTATTGACCCCATGGAACAAGACATTGAATTTTAACTAGTGATGCCACCATGTTGTAAAAATTTTAAGAAGCCAAGAAACCAAGAAAATTAAGTTGGAGTCACCAGAGAAACCAAAGGGAGTCAAATCCTCAATTCAATTGAAAAACCTATTGAATCAGAAGGAAACCTTGGTCATTGAATTTGAGAAGGAAGATAATGATGCTCATAACCGATGTCTGAATTAGTATATTATTAATTCCATCACCAACTGCATTTATCAATTCAGAGACCTATGTAATGCCTTGAATCTTCTATTCTTCAACAAAAAGTTTTTTAAGGATGGAGGTAAGGATACTGTCATGGATATTGCTAAGGACGCTGACAGGGACCATGCTTTATCTTGGAAGAAATTATATTTGAAATGATTATTGTGCAAGTAGATAGAACTCATTTCCACCTGTATGTTACCCATTTTTTAGCCATATCAATTTTCATGTTGTCCTCAATGATGAACATATATGAATAGTCATTCAGTGTCATTTCTCCTTGGATTTTCTAGACCTAAGGGACCATCTTCATAGTGTGCGTATCCATAGCATCCGGATCAAAAGTCACCTTCTTCACTATCTTAGTCGGGGCTTGCGTATCCTTTCACTTATATATTTTCAACCATCACAAGAAAATCTATCATGCTCGGTTGATATTCTCTTATATGGGGTGCTTCGATAGAAGCTCTATTTTTGAATCCAATGGCTCCTATGATGTAAAATTTAGAGAAAATATGAAGAAAGTCTATTGAGAGTTTGACTAATAGAGGGAGTAAAAATAGGAGGTACTAGAGTTTAACTTACCCTTGGACGGGCTTGCATACTTATAGCAATAATGGGGTTGATAGGGGTGGAATATGGAATGGATTATAATGGAAGGGAAAATAGATTAGGGGTGGATGCAAATGAACTGAAAGATAGAGAAATGGAAGGAATGGAAGAAGCGAGAGGAGCATTGGTGACCTACAACTATGAAATGGAGAAGGGAGTAGAAGAGGTAGGTACAAAAAATGGAAGTGAAGTGGAAGTAGACACTACAAGATGAGAGGTAGTGGTCACCAGATGCTTATTATTGAGAGAAGAAGAAAGAAAATGTGTACCTTTAGGCTTAGACACTATTTGAACCTATGACAAAGGCTACTACACTATTGGATATTTCTCTTCCTCATATTTTACTACCTCTACTTCAATATCTACCAACTTTACCATTTGGTTTGGCTATCTTTGTTGAGCCAAAGAGGGTGCCTCCCTAAAACCAATCTACCCAATCGTAAGTGAAGAAAGAGGGTTTTCACAAGGAGCAGAAACTACACTACTTCTGGGCTTCTTTACAATATTAGGGAAAGAAAACCTTGTACCTGTTATCCTTTTTCTAAGTGAAAGTTATTCTTCAGGTGGTAGGTGTTCCTCTTTTTCTTCAACTGGATCCTCTTCAACCAATGAATTCTCTTCTCTTGTCATGGCCTCTTCATTGTCAGTACTTTGAATACTTTGAGGCACCAGGTCAGAAAAAGATATGGGATGGTACTTATCACAATGCTCATCATTAATTTGCAAAAATAATTCATCTATAGCCAATGGGTAAGCTAACCTAGGCTTCCTTCAGTGAACCCTCATGATCCACCAGTTGGTGATCTTCTCATTAGACAATTCGAGCAATTTATCTTTCATTTGATCAAATAAATATTTAAGAGGAACCTATTACAGATGATTTGCAAGATCATACTCGATTTCCACTTCATAGAAATCATGCCAAGGAGGGAGTGACATCATCTTTTCAATATGCCACTCAAGGTCACATCCCTTGGGATTGTTCCTCTGCTACAAGATATCTTCTTTAGAGCAATGATAAAAATTACTAGCCTTGATAAACTTCCCAAAAATGCCCAAAGGGTTATATCACCATCGTTGGGGAAGCTCAATTAACCCATGTTCGTATAATATTTTGGTAATCAACTTGTTCTGCTCGCATTGAGTCACTTCAATGTCACCAAAGTGAAAGGGCATGACGCACATGGCTGGATTTCTCCTACCTGACCCATATGTGTCATTGGTAAAGTCACTATGTCAGGCTACTTCCAATGCAAATAGATGCTCCATGGTAAAATACGACAAAAGAAAAGGCTTACCAGAGAAACCAAAAATTCTAATGATAACTCCTTATGTTAGCAAAAATATGTCACCTTTCTCTTTTTCAACAATCTCCTCCTTCATTGCTTTCAACACTCTATCACATATGCCATAAATGAGTTCAAGGGTGGGTCCCAAAAACATTCGATTAAAATTATAGTAGGATTCCTTCTTCAATAAATTTTGGGTCCATGAATAAACCAACAATATTCTTCCTACTTCATCTATTTTCTTCACTGCTACAAAGGCAAAATGATGATGCATATAATAAAATAAGTACCAAACTAGAAAATAACAATGCTTGAAGGAGATGTCTTCTCCACATTGCACCTTCTCCATATGAGTGTGCATCCTTCGAGCTAAAAAATCTGCCCAATCAAAGAAAATTGGATTTGTGTTCGCCTTCATGGCAGTTGGGGCATAAAACTCAACCTATGAAATGCATTGTGCAAGTGACACTTGCCACTTATATACTATGGAGTCTGTGGACAGTCTAATAATCCATGCCAACATCGAATATAGGTATGGGCTCTTAAAATATTTTAGTGGCTTTGGTAAAGTTGGAATTTCTCCAAACTAAGGTATTTTAGTAATTGATTCTCCATTTACTACCACATGGGTATTGTAGACTGGTATCTTTCCTTCTACTCTTCAAGATTGAGCTTCTTAAAAAATGACATAAGGAGGTCTCACACCACAAGGGAAATCTTCTCTGATAGAGTTGGCTGAAATACTGAACAACCTATCTCTATTGGTGTTTCGAATAGCTCTTGTAGAAGAGTCATAAATATGAGCAATTTCCCACACCAACTTTGGACATGCATGCACCAACGTACAAAGATACCATGAAACATGAGAATAAAATGTCATGGTGCATGAAATTTTTGCGAGTACCTTCTGAAGAGCAAATTTGATATCTTATCGTAATTTTTCCATGCCTTTGTTCGTGATCTCACAATCATTGATTTCTACAAGTCGATCATAATAAGGCACCAGTTCTTCTTCTTCATCCTTTTTGGATTTTCACTGCTTCTTTCCTATGTCAACCTTATTCTGGTTCTTTTCTTTCTTGGCTTTTGTGGTCTTCTTTGCCATCTTCTTCCTTATTTCTTTACGAGACAACAAGTAATTCTATAACTTCGAGCAACAACTTAGAAAATAGGAGCTTTACAATTTTCTTTATTTATTCAACTAAAATGTTCACCCTTTTATAGCTTTCCGACCACACCTACTAGATTTAATGCATGCGATGCACATGCAAAATTTGAAACAAACCATTCACCTAGGTTCTCGGGCACATCACGTTCTTCTATGATTCATAACAGTTTTACCACATATCTTTCTCGAGCATCGTGATTTACCATTTTTTCTCTCTTGAAGCACACAACCTGTCACCAATGACCAACCTCGAAAATCATGATCACCTTGATTTTCACCTTGAACTATGTGATCAGAGATTTTTTGGAATGAAATCATGTTTTTGCTGATTTTGAGCATCGAAAATACTCTATGATGATTTCGCTGCTGAAAATAGTCTTCCATGCATCTAGGAGTTTTGTTGCCGAAAAAGCAAAGCATGCAAGCAAAAAGCACTTTCACCAACTTGGGCACCAAAAATACCTTTCGATGGTTTTGCTATCAAAAATAGTCATGGCTTATCTTTCATGCACCGAAAAAGCAAAACATGAAACATGCATGCGAAAAGAAATGTTTTCGGGTGAAATTGCTTTTGCTTTTCGTAAGGTGTTTTTGGCTCCACGAATGGAAAGAAGGCATGAAAATGATTTTTGTTGGCAAAAATGGTTTTGCCAGTGAAAATGCCTTTCCTTAGCAAAAATATTTTTCACTAGTGAAAGTACTTGCCTCTTTTTTTGAATCAAATTGGCAAACTATGTACATATTTACATATGTTCCCAAATTTCTTACTAATAATAGGCCTTCAGATGAAGACCATTAACTGGAATTGGAAAAACATGACCTCCCATGTCCTATAGGTAGTATGAATTGACTTGATTAATGCTAGAAATCTGAAAGGGGCCTTCCCATATTACCTCAAATTTATGATGATTTCTTGGCTTGGCTTTATTTTCATTCCATTTCAACACAAGATCACCAACACTAAAAGCTTTGTCTGAAGTTTTCTTACTGAACCAGTTCTTAGTCACCTGGATATGCTTCATGAATGTAGTATATGCTTTCTCTCTTTCCTCTTCCAACTACAAGAGCTGAGACAACCTTGTACTCATAGGATCAAACTCCCCCTCTTCACTGTCAAGCAAGTGCAAGGACTGGAGCACCGACAACTCTATATGGATAGGCAAAACCACTTCTTTTCCATACACCAAAGAGTATGGATATGTTTTGATAGACTTATTAATTGAGATGTGATCAGCCCATAGAGCTTGATTCAGGAGCAAATGCCAACTCCGCTTGTTATCTTCTAGAGTTCTTTTCAAAATCCTTAGCAAATTTTTATTTGTCGACTCAGCCAATCCATTTCCCTATGGGTAATAGTTGGATGAAGTCTTCAAATATATTATGTACTTGCTTGCAAATTCATTAATTTTAGCTCCAATGAATGGAGTCCCATTATCTATCACAATGGCATCTGGTACACCAAAGCACATTATCAACCCCTCTAGGAAAGAAATGATAACTTCTTGATCTACTTTCTTAGTTGGCACTGCTTCTGCCCATCGGGTGAAATAGTCAGTGGCTATTAAGATATATTTATGCCCAATAGATGAATTAGGGTCAATAACCCCAATAAAATCTAAGCCCCATTGTTGAAACGATGCTTCTACTTGAATTGGGTGAAGCGGCAAGGAAGCATTTCTGCTTTGGCCAACATATCTTTGGCATTTATCACAACTTTGGCTAACCTTGAATGCATAAAAAAAGAGATTAGGCCAATAATAACCCACCTTTATGATTTTTAGAGCCATGGGTCTACCTGCATAATGTCCTCCTGATAATCCAGAATGGAATTCTTCCAGGATCTTCTATTTCTCTGACTCTTTGACACATCTCAGAAGCACTCCATCAATGTTCTTGTAGAATAGCTCATTTGTCAACATGACATATCTATAGGCTTGCAGACTAAACCTTCTTCTTTGTGAAGCATTAATATGAGAGGGACACATTCCTGTATTGAAGTATTCGACAAGGTCTTCTATCCAATATCGGTTAATTACGGGCTGATTAGCAAGATTACTTTCTTGCACTGGACCTTCAAACTAGCATACTATTATTTTAGAAGTAGCACTCCTCGCAAGCTCTTGACACAGTGCTCAGCCATGAACCAACTTGGTCGGTCGAATCTTGATATCATATTCTTGGATCTTGGAGACCCAACCAACTCTCTTATCTCCAAGTTCTCCCTGGATAATGAAACTTTGAACATTAGGATGTACAACATGAACTATCATTTTGCTCTGTGAAATAAAATATCAAAACTTCTTTAGATATTTCATCACTACATACACTTGCTTCTCAATGAAGTTATATTTTTCTTCATGTGGTTGAATCACTTGACTTAGGAATGCAATAGGCCATTCATTTCCATCTTCTCCCTTCTATGTAAGGATAGCCACATAAATTTCTTGCTCACCAACAACATAAAGGATGAAATCCTTAGAATAATCAAGATTCACCAAGATGGGAGCCTGAGCAATCCTCTCCTTAATCTCTCTAAATGCTTCTTTTCTTTTCTCCATCCATTTGAACTCAACATTATTTTTCAGGAGTTTAGTCATTGGCTTCACCACTTGAGCAAAGTCTACAATAAACTTCCTAACGAAGTTGATTTGGCGAAGAAATATTGTAAAATTTTCTTGTTAGCTAGTAATGGGAGCTTTAAGAGAGCTTCAGCTCTAGCTAGATCAACAACTAACCCTTTCTCAAAAATCACATGGCCCAAGAGCTTTCCTTATTTTACCACGAATATGGACTTCTTCGGATTGATGGATACCCCAAATTCTTGGTACTTCTCAAATACTTATCGTAAATGTAAACCATGTTCCTCCCTTTTATGGGAGAAAACTATCATATCATCCAAATAAATGATAATGATTCAGTTCAGTAACTCATCGAAAGCCAGGTCCATTGCTCTCTAAAAGGTTGCTCCGATGTTTGAGAGACCGAAAGGCATTCACTGGTAAGCAAATGTTCCCCACTTTGTGGTGAATGTCATTTTGTATTGGTCTTCATCTTTGACCCAAATTTGATTATATCCGAAGAATCCATCAAGCAGAGAAAATATTTGCACTCCTGCAACCACATGAAGGATCTGATCTATCTGTGGCAAAGGATAATGATCCTTTAGAGAGGCCTAATTAATATTTTGGAAATCAACGCATAAGCGAATATCTTTATTCTTCTTCCACATAAGGACCAAATTTTCTACCCAGGAAGAGTGCTTGATAGGATAAATGATCTTCACTTCGAGCATCTTCAAGAGTTCTACCTTCATTAGGGTCTCAATTTTGGGGTTGATTGGCCTCTACTTTTGTCTAAAATGTTTTACTCCTTCCTGCAGTTCAATTGTATGTTGGATAATATTCTTGTCGTACCCTTTGAGGTCTTGATAACTCCAGGTGATAATGTTTGGGAATTCTTGGTATAGTTCCTTGATTTGCTCGAGTTCTTTAGGTGTGCAATTAGTTCCAACCTTGATTGATTTTTTAGGTTCTAACTACAACTCTTTGTACTCCTTTTCATCCACCTTGATCTTATGCTTTATTTTTCTATCATTTTTATCAAAGAGACTTTCGAGCAAAATCAATCCTTTCGGGATGTGATTATTTTTCAACTGGATCAATCCCTCAAGTTATTCTTCATCAAATGTTCTCCCTTCAATACTACTAGCTTCATTTATCAGGAAGTTCACAATTTGCTCATCATTCTCGAACACTTGCCAATGAATATCCTTATCAAGAACTGAAGGCATGTAAACAAGCTTCACAGTCTTTGGTTTTTGCATCATGTGTTCAGCTAGGGAAAACCTAGCACCAATGGATGCCAAGAGATCGGTATGCTTATTTTATTCCCGTGAAATCGCTTGGACATTTAATATCGTGTAGGATTCAAAAAGGTCCCAAAATTTGTTGTGATATACCTTCAAATAGTGTTTTTTGGAGACACACTTGTTAGTCACTTGATTGACAATTAGCTCTAAATCTCCAAAAATCTAGAGTTGTTTGATCCCGATTTTCTCTACTTTCTTCAAACCTAAGCACAATGCTTCATACTCAACAATGTTATTTGTACAAATCCATGTTAGTCAATATGAATATATCTTCTATCTACCATAAGGGAAGATGAGGACAATCCCTACTCCGATGCCATTTTTACATCTTGCACCATCGAAGAAGAGTTTCCACAATTGATCTGAGATAGGATCTCCATCATTGGATACCTTCACTTCCACATTTTTAGGCTTGGTAATGGCATAGCAACCAATCTCAATTTTAATCATTGCATTGAAGTCATTCATGGAGAATTCATCTTCTGTACGAAGTTCACCCAGAGCTTCTTCCATTAAATCTAACTCTTCCATCTCTTCAATCATCAAGTTAGTAGAATCCATGCGCTTTTCTTCATCCTCGATCCTTTCTATATGAAAGGTGGAAGGTTTCTCATTGTAGATCTGAATTATTTTCCCTTTGAAAGGAATTTCCAGATGGGAATAATCTAGAGAAATATAGCCTCCCATCTTGGTAGTGAATTCTCTTGAGAGGCACATACTAAAGTATGGTTCCAAATCAACCACAACCACCTCTTGGATCATAGTGATTTGAGGTATTTTATGCAACACAATTGGGATATATTTAATAACACCCACTATTTTCATAGGGGTTCCATCCAACTACAAAACTCCTAAGCTGCTTTTGGTATACTCCATGCCCATGATCTCGCAAACCACTTTTGGCATGATAGTCGTTGCAACACCAAAGTCAATCATGTAGTTATGCACAATCCAACCCTCCATCCTGAGAGATAAGTAAAATGGTGGTGGTCTATTATTTCTAGTAGCCGAAGTTGTAAGCATTTGAGCTAACACAGTTTGAGTAGGATTTTTCTTTTTACCTTTAACAGACTTCAGAGATTCTTGCAACAAATCAACCTATCCAAGCAATTGCAAAGCATCATAGAGACTAACCTTGGTAGGAATTTTCTTTAATTCTTCAACAATATTGTACATGGATGAACTGGATTCTCTTCCTTCATTAGCAGCCTCATACTTGCTTTGATATTACTATGTGGCTTCCACCCTCTAATGCTTGGTCAAAGATGAGTATTTAAGGTGTTCTTTTGCCTATTCCTTCGTCTCAACTTGCATTTGTGAAGTTGACACCTTTTCTTGAGAGATTATTTCTTTTGCTTGAGTGGGCAAGAGATATTTTAAGAGAACAGGTTCTTTCGACTTAGGCACTGAGCCAGGTGCCTTCACCTGTGCTTGTCCCTTTTCATTCTGCACCTTCAACTCAGTAGGTATCTTTAGTGGCTCCATCTCAGTTGGGTCCACTATGATCAATTTTTTTCCAACTCTCATGAGAACTAAAACTTGTTCTATGGAAGGGATCATAAAGTTATGATCAACTTCTCTAATCATGTTGATCTAATCACCAGAAGAGCTATCTGCCAATGTTTGTACATAGTTCAGATGAACCATGCAAGTTTCTTCACCATGCAAATCATTGCAGGTAGAACACCAATAATTTTTGTCTGATGGATAAGCTTATTTATTTATCAACATGGTTGCATTCCTTTCAAGAATATTGTTGGTCGAAGCTACTTGCTCTCTAGTGATTGGTGGAGGTTGAAATATCCTAGGTTGGAAACTTCTCTCAACTTCTCTTTTCTTCAAGGCTGTGATCTCATTTGTCATCGTTCTCATTGTTGATTGCATCTCTTGCAACATATTCATTTGAGGATCAGGATTTGAGGGTGTTAGAGGAGATGGTAATGGTAGTGGTACTAGTGGAGACAGCAATGCTGGGAATGGAACTAGAGTGGATAGTTGTGGAATGGAAGGGGTAGGCAATTACGGGATAGAAACTATCAAGGTTTGAGAGGAACTAGGATTCCATGAAGAAATTGGATACATGGGGGACATTGGTAAATACTGAGAAGATGCATTGGGATATAAATGTTGTGGGAGATCAAGAAATATCGACATCATCATTTTTGGTGGGAGCTTACCAATAGCAATTAAATCAGCTTCAACCTTTTGCGCTTGGGAGTACAAGGTCAAAAATGTATCAACATTGGACTGACGGATGGCCATGCTAATGTCAGAATTAAAGGCCCAGAGATAATAAAATGTAGCTTGTTCGGGAGTCGACCGGAGACTTTCAGGGAATATTTTACCAAGTTCGAGCGAACCTAACATTGAAGTCAATGATTTCCTCCTATGGATACCTCTAAATATTAGTGAATTGATGCAATAGAGAAAAATGATCCGCTTGTTCATTGAAGCCTTTTATCATTAAATCAACCAACTGGTCCCATGTGGTAATAGTGGCAGGTGGTAAGGATCGATACCAATAAAGCATCTTCCCTTTGAGAGAGAGCATGAACAATATGACCATGACATCTTCATCTATGATGCTATGAATAGTTTCCAAAGAAGCCACGTCTTGAACATGCTCATAAGTTTTTTTTCCTCGTACCATCGTAAGTAGGAAAAACCTTTAATGCTACTATCGGGATCGAATTATGAGCTTGCAGATTCAAATATCCGGAATGATTCCATGCTAGAAACTATCGTGGTGGATTTTGAGCCATTTGGATCGGAGAATTTTCTCGGGGAGGAAAGCTAGTGGTAGTGCTAGAGGGACTTGAAGGAATGGAAAACACACCAACTACCTGTGAAGATATTACAATTGATGGGATAGTCGAAGTGATTAATCTAGGATGCTCTCCCAAGACTTGGGTGTCAAGCTCAAAAAACTCAATAGGATTTTCTAAATTTTTGGCCTTCGATCTTGTGATCATGAAGTAAAGCTTTCACCAACTTCATGTTCGGAGGCTTTTGGGTAAAACTGAGTTGCCATATGTTCTAATAAAACAACAAAAGATGAACATCAAATATTAATACTGCTTAAGGTGGACCTTTCGTGTCCCATCGAGCATGCCAAAAACTATTGGTCAAGAGTCTGCCCTAGGATAAAATGTATGTATGCACCCTAGACCCAGCCAACATTGAAAGGCTGAAGGAAAGAAATGTCCTTCAGGCCAATCTCTAGAGGGTGGTTCCCTTGCTACTCTAAAACTGGTATAAATATTAGGAAAAGAAATTAACAAAAAGGAAGGGAAATATGGTTGTAAGTCGAAGAGATAATGCAGGGATGAACTAACAACAAGATTAAAAACCCAGTTTAAACTAACAACATTCAATAGAAGGATAGAACAGAAACTGAACTTAGATCATATTATAAAGCATGACTTCCAATAACATTCCAACATTCATTCCCATTGAAAAACTAAATCTAGACTCAAAATTTAATCCACCAATGATGATATAAATCTAATAGAAATGCAAAGCAAAAAGTATAAACATACATAAAATGATTAGGAACTTAGAGCCAAATAGTCCTTGAATCAAAGCAAATGTTTAAACTGTGAGAGTTTCACAAGCAAATGTCCATCCTCTTTTTACATCAAGTTTCCTAGTATTTATAGAGGATTTCACCTCCAAAATTGAATGATCATTAAATAAAATGATGGCAAGTCAAATATTGGTCAGCAGTAATTTTCTCCTTAGTAGCAGCAACAAACCAATCCGGTGGTACATTGGGAAGCAACGAGCAATTTCAGATAGATGGCGGTACCTCAAAAATGAGCATTCACCATAGTGGATGACGCCTCGAAATCAACAAGATCACACCAGAGTCAAGAGCGAAGCATGTTAATAAATGGATAGCATTTAATTTCGATAATCCTTTGGTTACAATAATTTTAGAAACATTAACTCCTTTGCCCCAAAAATTGAATTTGTCGGCCTTGAAATTCCCCCAAAATGATCTTTGCTCAAAGCGCCATCGAAAATGACTTTCGCTTGGAGGAAATGGCAAAAATTAATTTTGCCAAGGCGAGGCCCAAAATGGACCTTCGCTAGGATGTTCGCTTGAAACGTGCTTTCATCAACGTTTTCACTCGAAATGAGCTTTCGCTAGGATTTTTTCCTGAAACGAGCTTTCATTGGGATTTTTGTTCGAAAATGAATTTTTCTAAAATTTTTACTTGAAAATGAATTTCACTAAGATTTTTACCCAAAAATGAATTTCACTGAGCGAAACTCATTGCACACTTGGGAAAAATTTTAAATCCAATTTTAGTGTGGCAAAAATGCCAACAAGCTGTTACACCATTAGTGTTGGGTATTGTTGCTAGTGTAATGACACTTTGATGTTTAATGGACCAATTGTTGGACAATTTAGTAGGAAGTTTTATATGTTTATTTTCCAACATATCCAATATATTTTTATTTTAAATATTTCACAAGGATTATGACACGTAATTTTAAATAAAATCCATTAAAATATTTTACAAACAAACATCTTATCTATAGGTTGTGTGTTCTTCCAACTTTAAAGATAGTAAAATTTGCAAACCTAATGTCTATGATAACAACATCAATATTATTCAAAGACATAATTTAAATAGTCCCTAAATCACCATAGACTTATAATTCAAATTCACTTTACATTAATTATATTAGTTTGATCACAACATAGAAACATAGAATGATGTATGAATCACCAAGTTCCTAAAATAGAAAACTCATTTTCAGTCAATTTCAAATTAAAATATCAACTTGTTAATAATTTTTTTTCATCTTTATACATTAGGTAACAAAGTGAATGGGAATGGTTTAAACAAATTTTTATAGTGTAAATGTTTTGTAATACTAAATTTGTGAATCATTATTTACAACATGAAAATATTCTCTCACAAATAAATGAATAAATAATAATGTACAATATATGCTTCTATTAATAGTTACAACATGAAAATATTCTCTCACATATAAATGAATAAATAAAAGTGTACAATACATGCTTCTATTATTGATATGTATTAAAAAAAAAAAAATGCTTTCAAAAAATGTGTTATATAGTTTAAGACTACATTATAAGATAAACATAAAACATTTGGCATACTTGAAATAATTGAATGTTTGAAAATATAAAAATTAGTTATATTTTTCTATAAACTAGGTTGGCTAATCCCATCAAGCATAGAAGCTTATATGTATACCCAATTAATATTTAATCCCTCAAGTGGGTTGTCTTTATAGCATTTTAATCTAAACCTTAAGTCCCTTAAAAAAAAATTAAATTAAATTTAAGAATTTTTATATTATAATTTTTTTTTTTTTTACCGATTCCACCACCATGTAAATTCAAATAACCCCTTGCCCTAAAATTCATATCCAAATATATATATATATATATATTTGGATATGGATTTTAGGGCAAGGGGTTACTAATATTTTTTACACCAATAACGAGGGTTTCATTTTTATAGGTGAACCTTATATTTTATTAAATGAGATTAGTTCAACCCAATAGATTCTTTAACATTCAAATAAAAAACCTAAATTTAAATCTTGGTAAGTTGTTAGACAATATCCAATTTTTTTTAATATTGAACATCGTATACAAATATGTATAAATATCAGTGCAAGCAAACACAAGAGAAATCGACCTCACAATCACATGGATGATAATAACTAGCCAACTGCCATTACACCAAATGTCATTCGGCAAATATCCAAATTATTCTAATACCATGATGATAGATGAAAACAAATTAAAAAAGTATATATTTCTTATAAAATCATAAATCAAAGTTTATTTTTATTTTTTGAACCTCTATAAACCCTAGCCTATTAAGAAGAAGCCATAGTTGAGGTAATCAATCTCGAGTAGCCCACTAGCATGCTATTACCAGTTTATTCCTTTTGGATTTAAAATTTTTTAGGGTAAAGCATAGGTTTTTTGAAAAATAGAACTGGGGCACTCAACTAATCCACATTACCAATCGGTATATTCTTTTTTGGGTTTAAAATTTTAGGGTAAAACATGGGATTTTTTAAAGAATCCTAGTATCTTGTATTAGGGTTTCAACTTAAATATTCTATATAAAACCCAAAAAAACATACCATCCCTCACGAGATAATCAGAGCAAAATTTATTACAAACATAAATAGTAATAAAATCTTGTTTCTATCACAAATTTATGGAAATTAAACAATTCTCATATTTGGCTCCTTATGAAATATGATATTTCTAAAATTACTACTTAATTTACTTAAGTAATTGCAAAGGGTTTTGAAGTGAGACCATATTTATTATAAAATACTAAAAAGTAACATAAATATCATTATAATCAACCCACAATAAATGCAATCAATAATCTAAATATTTACTAAACATTTATCAAGGGAAAAAAATCAAAATCTATTACAGTTTACGAAGTGAAAGGGCACTATGTAAAACAGTCTCTCTATGGAGTGGAATTTTGAGAGTGAGAAACAATTACAGTTACATAAATAGATTAAAATCCAAATGAGTTTAAACATAATATAATATATAAATGTATTTTTTGGTAAATGAAAATACTTAGATTTTTAAATGGATCTCAAAAACAATTACATGAGAAAAAAAAACAGTAACAGGAAATAAAGCACATCCACACAGGAATTAAATAACCAAACACGATAACCAAATGCACAGTGACTCAAACCATGCAAATTATCAATATCAATTATGTCCTTGATGCAAGTTATGTTTCAGCATAGAATTACGTTCTAAATGAATACTCAGTTTATCTCTCTAAATCTAAGGAGATACAGAAAAATTTAAAGTAATAATAAAAAGTTGTCTGGATGTGTTGCACCTTTCCTTAAATGGTAAATATGAACATATTACTGAGGATTTATCTTCAAAATCAAAATCCCATCGATGTTGTTGCCACCACAACACAACAAATAACTGATATTGCAGAGTGATTGTAGTATCTGTTCATATATTAGAGATGACATTATCTCGTCAAGGATCTTCCACCTCAGATATGAAGAATAATTTATCTCATCATACTCAAGAAAATTATATGATTTTCTTCTATGGTTCACCAAAACCTTTATCATGTAATTCTTGCACCCAAGAATTTGGTTAAAATAGCATTCCCTCTAAAAGTGATTAGGAAATGAAGGATCTACTTCTGGTACAATTACTCTCATCGAGTTCTCAACACCATTGAGGTTGTAGGAATCATAGGATGGTAGAAAATTAAACCATATTTGACACCTTCTGACAAGATTGATCTTTTGCACCATTCGTCGGATCTTGATTTATTACCGGTTGTTCTCGATTAACTGCAATGGTGTGAGAAGTCATCTAATGTTGTATTTTGTATTGAAATCATGTCAAAAAAGTTGATGGAGCTTTCCCGCTCCTTCCATAAGAACCTAGCTATATATTTCTTTCAGGGTTCTATTTTTACGGGTTGGATAAAATCAGAGCAAAGGAGAAGAAGATAGAACGTAGCAACATGGAGGGTAGAGTGGCAGTAGTGGAGTAGAGAAGTGCAACAGAAGCACATAGGTTATCCTGCAAATTAATTCAGTTGCAGATGAAAGTGGATGTATTTCCAATATAATTTTTTGTGGATGTATTTCCAAAGCTAAGTAATATAAATACATATTTTTCATGTATTTTTTTTTATGTGTAATATTTGGTTGTTGTTAAAATCAACTTTGCAAATTATGGTTCTATTTGTTTATTTTTTAGGCTCCATTTTGCTCAAATACTATTTGCTATACTTTGTAGTTTAGAACCTCCTACATTCCACTCTAGTCCTTTGTTATAAATCATGGCAATTATTATTCATCTAGTGACTTACCCCCCGGACTTATCATGTACTAAATTTTTGTGGGACTCCTCCACTCCGAGATATATTTTATTTCACTAATTTTTGTATGTTAAAGCCAACGTATTGTAAATTCACTGAAGTCTAAGTAGTGATGCCTACTGTTTGAAACATATATGTGATCCATTGTCTTCCTCCACACACCAATATGATCCTCACCTATTTTTAAATAGTGTGTGCATAGCCCTATCAAATTTTGCTCTCATCTCTTTGATTTAAACAACGATTTCCTATTTCGATCCCATCCTTTTGTTTTACTAGCAGATTTCTATTACGATTTAGATTCAAAATAGAAGTGATGTCAACAATATAAAATAATGGTCCAATGTTTTTCTTGGCATACCACCAAGTGGATCTTCTTCTTTCGTTAGATCAAAGCGTGAGCCATTCTAGAATTGATAAAACCTTTGTTTTGAGTGAAAGTAATTATGCACCTGTTCCCTTGTATTAAGCGATGGATTGCAAAATATAACTTGTGATCCGGATTGAAGTGAGCGTGATTCCACTTCCACTCATATGTTAAAGTTTTCTAATTGGTATCAGATCTTGAGCCTTCTTGTGGATGTTAAGAAGCAATGGCTTCTAGTAGTAACTCGTTGTAGTTGCAGATCCTAAGGTTCAATAGTAAAAATTATGATTAGTGGAGCATCCAGATAAAAATTCTCTTTAGGTGTTAGGAGCTATGGTATTTGGTGGAGAGTGGTTACCAAGAACCCATGGATGCAACAACATTAATCGCTCTCTCCCAAGTGGATTCAGAATTGTTAAAGCAGAATCAAAAGAAAGACCAGAAGGCATTATTTTATATAATGCAAGCGGTTGAAGAGTTCATCTTCCTGAGGATTGTAGTAGCAACAAAAGCAAAGAAAGTATGGGAAATTTTAGCCAATTATTACCAGGGCACCAACAAAGTAAAGTTGTTGAAACTGTAGATGCTAATAAGGGAGTTTGAAAATCTACATATGAGTGAATTAGAGTCCATGAGCAACTTCTTCACCCAAAAAAAGGATGTCATCAACCAGATGAGGTTGAATGGGGAGAATGTGGAGAACTATAGGATAGTGGAAAAGATACTGAGGAGCCTACTAGCAAAGTTTGACTCAGTAGTATAATAGAATAATTGAGGGATTTGACAACCCTCTCTATAGATGAGCTCATGGGTTCTCTGCAAACACATGAGCAAAGGTTGATTCGGTCATCTCAGTCCTCGTTGGAACAAGCACTCAAGATGCAGGTCTCATTTCAAGATAGCAGCAGAAGATATGAATCCCACCAAGACGCATCATGTTCTCAAGTAGGAATAGGATAGAGCAATCGAGGCAAGCATGTAAGAGGTAATAAGCGAGGTGGACGATCAAATTCCAATGATGGATAGAATAGTTGTAACTTCCATCAAGCAGGATGAAGAGACAATGGTATAAATCAACAAGATGGATCTAATAAGAGGTTTGACAAATCCAAGATCCTGTGTTGTTACTGCAAGAAATTTGACCGCTATAGCTATGAGTACAGAAATAAGATGGCCAAAGATAACAAAAAACAAGCCCACTACACAAATTAAGTTGGAAATTTAGAGTGTAGATATGGATGTGGAAATATGTTGCTAACTTGTATTACTGAGGAGGAGAGCTAGAAGAACACCTAGTATCTAGATAGTGGTGCAACAACCACATGTCTGGGAACATAGAGATGTTCTCACAGTTGGATGAAATAGTCCAATCCGAAGTGAATATGGAGAACAATAGCAAGGAACCTATCAATGGGAAAAGAAAAATCATCATCCACACCAGACAAGGTGAAAGAAAGAAAATATAAGATGTGTATTATATGTCCGGGTTGAAACATAACTTGTTGAGCATTGTTCAACTTTTTTATAAGGGGCACACTATTTAATTTAAATATGGAGCTTGTACCATCAGAGACAAAGAGCATGGGCAAATTGCAATGATATCCATGACAAAGAACAAAATATTTTCCTTACAAATTCAAAATGAATTGCTAGTATCATTGACTATAGTGGTGAAGGATTCTACCTGGTTGTGGCATCTTAGGTTTGATCACTTGAGTTTTAGTGGCCTAAACTTGCTATACAAGAAGCAAATGGTTAAGGTTGTACCCCTCATAGAGCAACTGAATCAATTTTGTGAAGGTTGTTTGGTCGACAAGAATCATAGGGATGCATTTCCTATAGGGCAATCTTGGAGAGCTTCACAATCATTGGAGTTGGTACACTCAGATATTTGCAGTCCAATACAAACCAACACATTTGCTGGTAATAAATGTTTTTTGACTTTCATTGATAATTTTAGTCGAAAGACATGGGTTTATCCCATCAAGAAAAAGTTAGAGGAATTCAAAAAAATTAAGGAGTTTAGGGATCTAGTTGAGAAATAGAGCGGGTATTATGTGAAGACTCTCAGAACAGATGGAGGAGGTGAGTACATCTCCAACAAATTTTATAACTTTTGTAAATAGAATGGAATTCAAAGATAATTCATAGCCTGATATACACCGCAACAGAATGGTGTTGTAGAGAAGAATAACAGAACCATAATGGATATGGCACGGAGTATGCTAAAGGTAAAGAATTTGCCACATATGTTCTAGGTAGAAGCTATATGTTGTGCAGTTTATCTACTGAATAGATTTCCCACAAAAATTGTGAAGGTTAAAATTTCTCAAGAAGCTTGGAACAACCAGAAGCCAAGTGTGGCTCACTTAAGATTTTTTGGGTGCATAGCATATGCACACATTCCATATGAGAAGAGAAATAAGTTGGATGACAATGCAGAGAAATGCATCTTTGTTGGGTACAGTAAAGAGTCAAAATATTACAGGCTACATAACCTTGTGATAAAGAATCTAATCATCAGTCATTATGTGAAATTCTTAGAGGATGAAGCATGGAACTGGAAGTCAAATACTAGCTAGCAAGAGCCAACAATTATTGAATTTGGGGATTTTTAGGGAGATATAGTGCAATCACCTATAGCCTCAAGAAGTAATAGTGGTGCCTACAGTAGCACAACCTCATCATCCTTATCACCTCCACTTGCAACAAGGATCTCCAATTTGAAGATACCAACAAATACAAGGAGCCTGCAAGATATTTATGAGGTAACCAGAATTGAAACTGATGAAGAACATTCTTATTTTTCTTTATTTTCTAAGTGTGATCCAATTACATTTGAATAAGCAATTCAAAATATAAATTGGGTAAAGGCCATGGATGATGAGATAGAGGCCATAGAGAAAAATTAGACCTAGAAATTAATGGATCTTCCAACAGGTAAGAAGACCATTGGGGTCAAATGGGTGTATAAAACTAAGTTTAATACCCAAGGTGAAGTAGACAGGCATAAGGTCAAATTTTTGGTAAAAGGCTATAAGCAGAAGTTAGGGATTGACTATCATGAAGTTTATGCACCTATAGTGAGACTTGACACAGTTAGAATGATTCTGACATTGGTAGATCAGAAAGGCTGGAATGTTTACTAGATGGATGTCAATTATGCCTTCCTAAATGGATTATTGGAAGAAGAGGTCTATATAGACTAGCCACCTGGTTATGAACTAGAAGGGCAAGAATACAAGGTCCTAAAAATGAATAAAGTTCTAAATGGGTTGAAGCAAGCACCTAGAGCTGGGTATAGCTGAATTGATTCTTACTTTTAGGAGAATGGGTTCATCGAAAGCCCATATGAGCACACTCTGTATATTAATACAAATGTATAGGGGGATATGATAATTGTTTGCTTGTATATATATGATCTGATATATACTGGTAACAATGATATGTTGTTTTAGAATTTTAGAACCATGAAGGAGTTCAAGATGATGTACTTAGAGCTAATGAAGTATTTTCTAGGCATTTAAGTTGATCAATCTACTGATGGCATATTCATCTCTTAGGGCATCTATGCAAGAGATGTCCTGAATTGGTTTAATATGGAGGACAACAAACCTACCATCATGCTGGTTCCAACAGTTCTGAAACTGAGCAAAAATGATAACAACAAAAATGTTGATACAACTCTCTATGTTAGTTGGAATCCTAATGTATTTGACTGCAACTAGGCCAGAATTAATGTTTATAATGAGTTTAATTAGTAAGTTTATGGAGTCACCCAAGGACACTCATTGGAAACCAGACAAAAAGATTTTGTGGTATGTTAATGGAACCAGAAACCATGGAATCCATTATACCATAAAATACTAGCTTGAATTGGTTGGCTACACAGATAGCAACTAGGATGATAGTATTGGTGATAGGAAGATCACTTCTGGTTATGCATTTCATCTTGGATCTAGAGTAGTTTCATCTTGGATCTGGAGTAGTTTCATGGATCTTGGATCTGGAGTAGTTTCAATATTTTTCCTCAAGCCTTAACTCAAAGCTTGACTTAATCACAAATCAACTCAGTTGGATCTTTCCCAAACCTTAAATCAAGTTTGAAACAAATCAATTAATCAAATATACTCTCAAGTCTTCTCAAAGACTTATCTTAAATATGTTTTGTAAGCTTCCACAAAAGCTCACACTAATATATCCACAAGTCCTCTCTAGAACTTGTCCAAATATGCTCAACAAGTCCTCACTAGAACTTGTCCAACTCTACTCTCAATCTGTATTGTAAAGCTCACACAAATCTATCCACAAGTCCTCTCTAGAACTTGTCCAAATCTGCTCAACAAGTCCTCACTAGAACTTTTCCAATCTCATAGAAACACAAAGAGAATTGTTGGAGACTCAATATGTTTCATATTCATCACAATGCTAAATCACTTTCAATCACTCTTTTAAAAACATATAGAGAATTTTTAGAGACTCAATATTCTTCACACTCATAACAATGCTCAATAAATTTCAATAACTCTTTAGAAACATATAGAGAATTGTTAGAGACTCAATATGCTTCAATGCTCAATCACTTTCACTCACTTTTTTAGAAAAATATAGAGAATTGTTAGAGACTCAATATGCTTCAATGCTCAATAACTTTCACTCACTCATAATAATGCTCAATCACTTTCAGTGCTCAATCACTTTCACCTCAATGCTCAATCACTTTCACTCACTCTTTTAGAAACATATAGAGAATTATTAGAGACTCAATATGCTTCGCGCTCACAAACTATCAATCACTTTCAATATTTATTTTATTACAAAAACATATAGAGAATTTTTAGAGACTCAATATGCTTCACATTCACCTACACTCAACCTCTCTCTCAAATCAATTCAATATATAGAACAATTTGTTTCATAGAACTTGAGCTATCACTTCACACATCCACTTGACTAGTCTCAACCAACTCTACTCAATCAATCACTCATTAAAATAATCCTTGCTCACAAATCCTAGTCCAAACATTTGAACACTCACTAAAATGTTTCCAACAATGCTTATCAACCAATATCACATAACAATGATACTCATGTTCTTTGCAAATCCTAGTTCAAGTTCTTCACTCAACTTAATCACTTCAACAACAATGCTTATAAAACAAGGTTTTATCAACAAATCTCAATTCCAAAAAATCTTGAAGCATTAATTAAGAACACATTCAACAAAGCTTAACCAAACAATCATTTTCACTCCAAATTTTCATTCATGACGTTCAACAATCACTCACTAGGAAGAATATGGCCATACCTTTTGTTGGATGTAAAGGTACCTTTAGAAAAAACTTGTCTTAATCACAATTTCCTTCTTTCCAATTCCAATGGTTAGACACAACAATATCACTTCAACACTTTCTCAAAAATATTCCTTAGACACAAAATAATCACAACTCAATTTATGCCTTATTAACTCCCTTTTTAAATCAACATACACAAATCATACATGAAAATGATAATTCCTTGAATACACCTTATAAACTCCTTACTTAAAATAATATACAACACTTCACAAACACCTTACAACTCTTTCCAACCATTAAAGAAAATGATATCAAAATTTAATTTGCATAACCCTTATAACTCCCCATGCAACCTTATAAACCAAATATAATGCAAAAATTAATTTTTAATTTTTCAACAACCACTTCTGAAATTTCCAGTGCCTAAATTCCAATGCATACCTTGCTTTCCCCAAAAAGGGGTTTCGACGTGATTCGATCCACTGTCTCCCTAAGGCCTAAAAACCTTAGTGCTTGGGAGCCCACCGTGTGGGCTATAGTCCCCACATGAAGGAAAAAACACTTCCTCCACCTTATGTCTCATGCACCTTTTAACTTCTTCAAAGTCCACTGCTCTCTCCACTTCATTGTAGCACGCGTCGCAAGTAATTCACATTAATTTTTGAACAAAGGTATGGTAAGTTCTAAGGTGGGTGGATCCCCCTTTTTATACATGATTTTATTTTTCTCCCACATTGACGCTTTTAGTAATTCGAATTAAAATTTGAATTATTATTTTAACCCACCATTGGGTTAAAACATTAACATAAATTAACTTTATAACTAATATTAAAACTAATTAATAATTAATTTACATAACATATGTTAAGTAAATTAAATTATAAATTAATTTATAGTAAAAATTATATTAATTAATTTATAATTAATTTAAAACATCATTTTATAATAATAAAAAAATATTATAATATTATTTACTTGGGAATCTTCTTTTGCACTTTGGTCCACATCTGATCTCCTGAAACCGGGCTATCTTTTGCACATATTGAAGAACCTGATGTAGACACCAAAATCCAGCCACTTGCAAGTCATCTATACCTTCCTGTCATCCGCGTGTCGGTCATCCACCTTCCCGCCATTATTTGGCCCAAATCCACACTTTCCCGCCATTATTTGGCCCAATTTCACCTTTCCCGCCATTTTTCATCCCCAAATTTATTTAAATTAATATTTATATATATATTTTAATATTTTAATATTTTAATATATATATTTAAATAATAGTTTAAGTGATTTAATCTGAGCCGTCCATCCTTCATTTAATCTCATCCATCCATCCATCTTAATCCATTTCACAACCAAGATTTATTCTCTATCCTTGGATCCACTTTAATCTTAGCCACACGTTCAAAGTGTCGTTAAAACCCTAAAGTGTGCCCTAAGAGTGGATTATAAATTGAGTCACTTTGATGGCTCAAACCCTATGTCTTTTGCTACTTCTATCTCCTATGCGTTATCTCTGATTCTAATTCTTCTACTGCTATTTCCTCTCTTCTGCTACCCTTTCGCCGCATCCATCGCCGCTTTCATCGTCGCTTTCGCCGCCATTCCTTCTGCAGCATTCTGCAGAATCTCCCATTCCTGTCGCAAGTTCCCGCGGGCGTTTACCCTTTCACCAAGTGCCCACGGGCGTTTACCAAGTGCCCACGGGCGTTTACCAAGTGCCCACGGGTGTTTACCCACAGCCACAGACTCAGACCGGCGTCTGAAACCTTAATCTAGAAGCACGCGGGCGTTCGGCGAGTGCACCAGGGCGCCTTCCGTAGCCTATTCTGACAACAACATTACTTCCAGGTGTCGCCTGGTCTAGCTGCGTTAACAGAGAATAGGTATAAATTAGTTTAAAGCAAGTAACCGTATTTTATGTATTAATCTGTTATTGATTTCTTGCATTCCATTTTTATAGGGTTTTAGATTGTTTTCGAGGGCTCACGCAGTGGAGCCCTCTCATTAATTTCTAACTCCTTGATAGTGTTAATGTGTGCAGGTTTTTGATAACAGATCCAGTTTATTGATGGCAGCTGATTAAGCTGGAGTGGTCCAAGCAAGGGATACGAAAAAGCCCACTCACTCTGTTGGGATTGAAGATACGTTCTTCGAAAGTGCCACCATTTGTGCCAGCTAGGGTTTTAGAGAACCCGAGCATAACTTGTAACTGTGTATCACAAATAAAGGGTTACAGGCCCAGTTGTATTCAAAAAGGAGTTTTTAAACTCCATCGATTAATAGAAATCGTTTGTTTTTGTGCAACTATTTTGTACTCTGTCATTGTGATTTTATTTCTGTTTGGCGTGTATTTTTAATCTACAAATGGCGATCACGGTGGGACCCCCTAGGGTTTCATATTTTTAATACTTGCTTTACTAATCTGTTCTTGTTTTCTGTTTCATTTTGCAGGTTCCAAAAATTGCGAAATTCACTGTTCCAGCGAACTAGGGTTTCTGAGCTTGCAGAAAACGTAGCAGACGCAGAGGGGCGTCTGGAAGTCCAATACGAAATGCAGAGGTGCGTTTCAGCCTGTGCAAACACCCGTGGGCATTTGAAGTCAGTTTTACAAAAAAGCGTAGGCTTCCAAGTAAGTGCTGTACTTTTTACGTTTTTGGTTTTTCTGCAATATTTTGTTTCTTTTTCAGATCATTACTTTAAAATGAACAAAAACTAAGTAATCTAAAAAAGAACAATTATTTTTAATTACATTTTTTTTGTTCTTTGCATTGCATTATTGATTGTTGATTACATTAAAAAAAAAAAAAAATTTGCATACCTAGCTGCATATTAGAATAGCTACGAATTATTTGTTTTAATTATCTAAGTAGGACTATTGATTGGATGTCAATAGTACTCCTGCCATTGGGTGATTCCGGGCAGAGAAGTGGACGAACCTTCCGGTTGCTCCTTTGATATCTGATATTGGTAGGCAGGGGGTTTTAAATGGTGTACTCCAATTCTTCAGAGGAAATGACATGTTTTCAGTAGCCTCTTGCTTAGATCATTAGAAATTTTGATTTATAGCCTTGTATGTACACATTAGATAACTAAAACATTTAAAAAAAAAAAAAATTCATTGCATTTTCATATTGCATTTAAAACAGTAATATCTGGATTTCATCACCGGGTATTGCTTGAAGTTTAGTGACGGTGGAATTCATCTCCATCCATTAAACTTCTCGCCTTAGACACCATAGGTCACCCCCGAGAAAACTTGCTGGATTTCATCACCAGTAAGAATCTTGTTGTCCTTTCCTAGCCATAGTTTTTACCTTTTTTTTTTGAATAATTCAAGATTAGATCACATGCAAAACTCATAAACCGGACACTTAAAATTTACTGCAGATTAAGATCAGAAAATAATTAATTAACCGCAGGTAAGACATATTGGTTGAAACCTAGGTTGTGACTGTTTTCTGATAATTTTTGTAGTGTAAATTTATCATTCTAGTTTTGCATTCTTCTTTTCTGAATTTGTTTAGATTTATTGCTCTATGGTCTTAACAAGGAATCAATCTAAAATGTTAAATCTAAATAATCAAATGGGAAATTCACAGAACATCCCCACCACCAACATGGCCACTTATCCTAGTGAATTTCAGGCAGGTTCGCCTGTAGGTCTTTCACGTCCTTCTACCGTCTATCACATGGCCATGCCCATGGAGGAAGACAATTCCTGTCATATTACCCACATTGATATGGCCCAAGTGCAAAATCACTTAAGAGATGGCATCGGTTATGTCCTTGAGCCAATCCAAGATTCCCCTATGCAAGATTCTCATTTTTCAGCAGGATATTGCATCAACCATACCCGCTGGTTTCACTCAGGTCTACACTAACCCTTTTTTGAGGCTAATGTGGTATCTTTTCAGCCGGCTTCATCTCCAACATCTTCTCGGATGCTCAATTGTCCTCCTTTGGAGACAAATTTAGTGTCTTCCCGACCACCTTCTCCTCCATGTACCCGGTTGTACACCAATTCTCTTTATGAAGTTGGTGGAAACTCTTCTAGCCATAACCAATTTCAACCCTCTTCTTCCCAAACCATTTATGGTTTCACCCTACTTGGGACACAGTCTACTGTTCCTTCCGAGGTATCGCCTACTTCAGCCACCTTCATTGCTCCCTCATCGTGCGGTCCCCGTGACTACCATGGCAGCCTGCCCTCCCAACTTCATCGCCCCTGCTATGCAGTCTTCTGTGACTACCATGGCAGCCTGCCCTCCACCTTCATCCAATCATCCCACCTCCCTTGGGTTAGAGATTAATAAGGTTAGGGAGTATCTCGACAAATTTATTTTGCAACAACAGCAACAAAATGCCCAACCACCTGTCGTAGTAAAACCTACACCCCAACCAATTTCTACCCATCCAGATTTTATTAGCTCAGGCCCCACACTGGTACTCCCAATCTTCGGTGGTGTCCATTCCTACCCCACCTTTCTCCCAACCTAGTCCAGTTCATCATCTACCCCAATCACCTTCTTTCCGGTATCATCCATACCAACAACCTGTCCATTCCACACCGCCTAATTTAGGCAATTTCATCCCATCTCATCAATTTTCCACTCCTCCATTGCATCATCATAATCATCAAATGAGTCAAAATTTTCATGAAGATTCTCGACTCCATGCTATGCAATAATAGATTGACAACCTTATGCTTAACGCGCCTGGCTCATTTAGTCAGAAACCTACGCTGAGGTCATTGATCAATCAACCAATTCATCCTTCGATACCTTCACCATCATATCCGACTGATTTCACATTACCGAAGTTTGACAAATTTCGAGGAACTGAGGATCCTCATGAACATGTGAGCTCATTCATGCATGCTTGCTTTAGAATCCAAAATAATGATGCTCTTATGCTTATAACTTTTCCTCAGACATTAGGAGGAGATGCTGTATGATGGTATAATCATTTAGCTCACCATAGCATTTATGCTTACGAGCAATTGATTAATCTATTTTTAGAACGATTCTCCCTAAATGTACAAAAGAGAGTCTCATTAGCTGACTTATACAAGCTCAAGCAACATGACGATGAGACTGTTTATGACTTTGGAAATCGTTGGAGGGCTATCATTAATAAACTACCATTCTACCTACCAATGGAGGAGTTAACCAAAATGTTCACCCAGAGTTGTCTGAAACCTATCTCCTGGTTACTCCAATTACAACAATACAGGACTTTTGAAGAGGCTTTGGCCCAAGCAAGTATCATAGAAGACATTAAAGTCCAAGAGGGTGTTTTAAAACCCCGTAGAAAAGAATGGCAACAAAAGGGCCAACAACGAAATAATAATTATGGCCAAAACAAACAAGCACATGCTAGTACAACCTCAAATGTTAACCAAGTTAATCAAGTGGTGGCGAGCCAGCCCGTAATGGCTCAACAACAACAAATAATGCAAAGTCAACCGCAACCAATTGCTTATCATGTGGTACTCGCCCCTCCTCAACCAGCTCACAATACTGGGCCAACCATGGAAACTCGACCTTGGCAAACAAATCGTCCCAAGCGACAGTTCACACCTTTAGATGAACCATATGCGGTCATATTCAACAAGTTATATAGCACAAATCAGTTAACTTTACCTGAGTTTAAACCTTTAGACCCATCTAGAAGGGGAAAGTATTACAAGGAGTACCTATTTTGTCCTTATCATAGGCAAAATGGGCACGATATCAATAATTGTACAGATTTCAAACATGTGATCCAAGATCTTATTGAGATTGGAGCCATTAAATTGGATAGCCCCTTAGCCCAAAAAAATCAAAATCTTGGTGTATTTCAAACACCCCTTCCACATCGGGAGGAAGCTCCAACAACTTCAGGGGGAGTAACTCAGATAACTCCTCCTAATCAAGTCAACCATATACAACAATACCAAGGTTTTGTGGGTACTATTAATGTAGTAACCCGAGGTCAAAGGGCGAACCAACAAAATCAGGCTGAACCACAGCCACCTGTACAAACCCCCAGTCCACCTCAGGTAACAGTGACCCAACGACGTGCTAGTACTTCTCAACAACCGCTAAATCATTCTACTCAACGCCAACGACCCATCATGTCATTGAGTAGCTGGTTAACTACCAGTTTAAAAATGGCTTCTGCTAAGTTATCGATCTATGACCTCATTCAACAATCTCCTCCGCATAGAGAGGCATTAATGGAAATATTAAAGTCAATCGAGCTTCCAACTCAAGATACTAATGCCTTCAACAACTTTGTGGGAAGTATTCAAACATGCATGGAGTCCTCCATCACTTTCTATGATTTTGAAATCAAACCTATGTCAACAGAAAGTATAGATCCTCCACTACATATCATGGCCAAAATCGATAACAAGCCATTCAAGAGAGTCTTAATTGACACCAGTTCCTCAATCAATATCATTACAACATCGGCGTTGAGTCATCTAAGGCTGTCGCCATCCCTTATCACAAAGTCGACTTTTACTCTTAAAGCATTCAATGATGCTTTATCTTCCACGATTGGCACGGTTATCTTGCCCATTGAGGTAGGGGCCCGAACTTTGCATACCTTGTTTCACATCTTGGAAGGGTCCATGGCATACAATGTATTGCTTGGACAGCCTTGGCTTAGGGAGATGAGATGTGTCCCTTCTATATCGCATCAATGTCCGAAGTATGTATATGAGGGACAGGTTCATTGTGTACCTGCTGACACTGAACCCTTCAAACATTGCAACTATGTCTCAAATCCTTATGAGATTTTGTTGCCATCCACTCATCTTTTCTTGACCCCATCTACTTCTTCTATACCATCTTCTTCTAGAGCTCCCATTCCTGAGGAGCTACCCATCATATCGCAACCATATTCCTCTTCCGCTATTCCATCTCATTCACCACTTTCTTCATCAACTAATCTTTCTTCTTCTTCATCAGTGACCACATGCACATGTGGCCATGACCAATCATCTCTTTCCACGTCATTACCCCCTTCTTCTACACCTTCTTCAACATCACCTATTATTCCTCCATCTTCCCAACCATCACCAGCTTATGTTTCACAAGTTAGTGAAGCATCAACCCAACCAAATCCTTCCAATTCTTCTATCCCACATCATTCTATTCCATCATTTAGTCCATCTCCCTCCCAAGTCAAGGTCCATCTCACTGATGCAGGTATTGGTGAGTATGCCATCCAAGATGTCCACATCACACCGTTCAATGTGCAAACAGTTAAAGATTTTGGTCGTCCACATGACCAACATTTATCCATTGGATCGGTTTATAACATGGGTTCTATGCCAAATTCCATTAATTTTGTATATGGTGGAATAGAGTCATCTTCTAGTCCTACCACCATACTAGAACCTAAGCATCCAGTCCCTGCTAATATCGAAAGGATAGAGGGTTTTCCCTCTCGCTATTTCCACAGACATAATTGGTAGCAATTTGGTCTAGGTCGATACGAGCAAGGGGTAACTGAATGCATCGATATGCCATACCAGAGACCCACTGAGTGTTTTGGTTTGGGCTACCAACCACTTCCATCCCTTTCTTCTTTTGAACGAGCTTTTCAAAGCATTAATCTTAATTCAGAAGAAGAAATCCTCCACCCCGATGAATCCGAAGATGAAGTCTATGAAGAATTTGACGTCATGTCAAATGCTGATGAATCTGAAGAAGAGTCGGCACCCATTGTTCCCCTCACTAAACAAGACGAGTTTTATCTCCAATTGTTTCCTCTCCAAGAGGCCATCTTTCGCTTGCTTCTTCCACAAGAACGAGGTGAACCACCCCCTCTGCCACATCCATAAGCCATAATCCAAACTTGTATTATATGTATATACTAAAATAGTGGTTTTCACTAATACCAAAAAAAAAAATAATCAGAAAATTCAAAAAAAAAAGAAAAACAAAAACAAAAAATCAAAATATATAAAAATACTTTATTGCTTTATGTATGTGTGTAAGAGTGGTTTTCACCACTACAAAAAAAAAAAAAAAACTCAAACCAAAAAAAAAAAAAAAAAAAAACTGAAAAACTATGTTGTTTTGCACTTCAGGTCTTCCGAGGTCTTCACCGGTTTTCCCTTCCATTCCGCCATTCTTTCTTTCATAATTTGACAATGAATTTTGAGGACTTATTCACCTCGCTCCATAATCCATATGATCCGGATAAGCCAATCCCGATCAATCAAAGCTTGATTGACATGGATCGTATTTCATCCCCTCCATCTATTTCAGAGTTCATCCTTTTCAAGAAATTGTTAAGGGCTTCCGCCAACTACATTCTTCCTTCACCTCCACATTCACCTTCATCTTCTAAGCCAGAGGTCTTCACATTCACCTTCATCTTCATCTTCTAAGACATAGACGAGAGCAAGGCACAGGAGCTTGATGAAATTTTAGATGACATAAATCTGATCCCTACTCCCCATCAGCTTGAGGAAGGTTCCCACATGTCTATTGAAGAAACTATCGATGTAGACCTTAGTTCAGACCAAGATGGCACCCAAATTGTGAAACTGGCTAAAAGTCTATCATCAGAGGAACAAGAGCAAATGATTGCTCTACTCAAGCGGAAGAAGGAGATATTTGCATGGTCTTACAAAGACATGCCAGGCCTAGACCCTAATTTGGTTGTCCATAACCTCACCTTACAAAAAGATGCTAAACCTGTCAAACAGAAACTTAGGAAAATGCATCCTATTGTGGCCCTCCTAGTTAAATCGGAGATTCAGAAACTTCTGGATGTTAAATTTGTCATCCCGATTGATTATCCTAAGTGGCTTTCTAACATGGTACCTGCACTGGTCATGAAATTCTTTCGTTCATGGATGGATTTTCAGGATACAACCAGATTCGAATAAACCCTGAAGATCAACACAAAACAGCATTTACTACACCTTGGGGAACTTTTTGTTATAGGGTGATGCCCTTTGGCCTTAAGAACGCAGGTGCAACCTATCAACGAGCCATGACTTATATTTTCCACGATTATATGCATAAGATTATCGAAGATTATGTGGATGATTTATTGGCAAAATCTAAAACTCGACAAGAGCATTTTGATGTATTGGAAAAAGTTTTTGATAGACTTCTAGAGCATAAAGTAAGGTTGAACCCTAAGAAATGTGTCTTTGGTGTTACCTCAGGCAAACTCCTAGGTTTTATTATCTCTAAACGAGGTATTGAGGTGGACACAAACAAAGTCAAAGCCATTATGGAAATGTGTCCCCCAACTAATTTGAAGGAATTGCGTAGTTTGCAAGGAAAGATTAATTCAATCCATCGCTTTATTGTGCAACTTTCTGATAAGTGTAGGCCATTTTGCAACCTACTACAAAAGGGGGTACAATTTTCATGGACAGATGAGTGTCAGAAAGCCTTTGATGACATCAAGCAGTACTTAGCGTCTCCGCCAGTCTTAGCTCCGCCTCGTCGAGATCCCTTCCTTGTGAATTTCTTTGCAGGAATTTATCTTAGATGAACTTTGGCATTGTAAGCACATTTCAATCGGTCTTGAGGGCATTCTACGCATAGTTTGAATTTTATATGTACATATATACATGGCTTGTACAACAAAAAAAAAACAAATAAAATAAAAAGAATTTGCATTTCATTATTAGTTGCATACATCTCATTCAAAAACATTGCATTTCATGTGCATACATCTCATTGAAAACCATACCATTTCATTTTCAGCCATAGTTGCATATCATGTTAGAGACCATTCTATATTTTGGATATAAAATTTGGTCAAGCAAAAGTCATGTTGCCTTAATTAGGGGCACCTTCATAAAATCCATCAAGCCGAATTGTCATTCGTACACCCATTTTCCATTTGCACATATTTACATTGCCAAAATGTTTTCAGTCACTTAGCCATTTCTAGTGTTTTAAGCAAACTTCGAAATGCATGTTAAAATTCTCTAGGGCCATATCACAAATGACACTAAATAAAATCTTGAGTATTGGGAAATGATTTCAAAAGCAGTCTTGAACCTATCACATTTTCACATCTTAAAAAACATCTTGTGTCAAAGAGAGATAACACCATCCTTGGGTTGGGCCTTGAAGTAAAAAGGGTAATCCTCGTTTGTCCTATCATGCAAACATAGTCCATAAAATAGTGGTTCTTACAACTATCACAAGAAACCACAAAATATAAATATAAACATAGTAGTAAGGATAGGGTAAAATTCTCATCATACTTCGGTTGAGAATCCGATTCCCCAAAGCTCTAAGGAAATGAACATTTTTCACACACCACTGATCCCAAATAAGTTGTAAGGATCGTACTACTTGTCCAACTGGACGGATAGGTAGTCATCCCCAAGGCTTACAAAGGTCAAAAACAACATGGACTATGGAGTTAACCTTCACCGGGGCTATAGACGCTTGACTGGCAGTGGAGTATACTC
Source organism: Wollemia nobilis (assembly GCA_028583015.1). Classification (NCBI taxonomy): domain Eukaryota; kingdom Viridiplantae; phylum Streptophyta; class Pinopsida; order Araucariales; family Araucariaceae; genus Wollemia; species Wollemia nobilis. Next base: position 2,245,932 of record JAQPPZ010002291.1, read on the forward strand.
ATTGCATGGCGACATGTCTCTCCTCAAAGAGAGACCTCTGAATGCTCATACGGACAAACTAGCTTTGGGGTCTTCTCCATAACAGGGTTACTTAATTTATGCAAGATGAGGTTAATGAACACACTTGCACACACACAAGTTTTTGATTGCCTAGAGTCACTACCATGCTTCTGATTTGGTTAATGAACTCGCATGCACACACATTTGGTCCTAGTTGAATTAGGCAGTATTAGTAAGTTTGTTTGATACCACTAGCATGTTTGAGTCTTTGTAAAATAATCTTCCTCCATATCTTCTTCCATATCATCCTCCATATCTTCTTCCATATTCATGTCATTCCATACGTCATCCATTCACAAGCCACCAAGTTTGGTGCCCCTGATTAAACAATTATGATAACAGTTGGCTAAATCTAACTATCTAAAAATATGAGTGCTTCTTAGTGCATATTTCATTTACTTAGTCTTGCATTAATCATCCATAGATTTGTATTTTATATACTTAGTCTCCCATTAATCATCTATAAGTTTGCATTCCATTCCATCACATATGCATCAAAAACATTAAAACATATCAAAACATGCATCACAAAAACATAGGCATTCACACAAAAGAGAGTAAAACACCAAATAAATAAAAGCCATGTATATATATATATATATGTATAAAGGACAAACTGTACGAGGAATGCCAAAAGGCTACAATATACAATAGAGCACCAAGGCTCATAAAGAGTGCATCTAAGCACTAAGCTAACCATCAAAAGAGGATCCCTATGACCTAGTAGGAGCCCTAGACCTAGTGGTGTGCCTAGACTCACTATGCCTAGAGACAGAGGAGGATGGAGGATCAGGCAACACAATGTGATGCCTAAATAATGTGTCCTCCAGAGCCTCAATATAACGAGTCCTAGACCTAAGTCTAGATATGTCTATCCCGTGTCGTCGCTCTCGCTCCGCTAGCTCGCTCGGAGTCTCGTCACCCTCGTCATCCTGGGGCACCCTAGTCGCTCCATCCAAGTCTGCCTGCATCTGGGCCATCCTCTCCTCCTAAATAGCTATCAGGGCATCCCAATCTGTAACCTTTTGCTCCAACCGAGCTATCCTCTCATCTCGGACAGCTATCATAGCATCGCGCTCTGCTATCTGCTGCTGCAGCTACGCCAGATCATCCTTGTGCCCGCTAGGGGGTACTTCCCTAGTCTCTCCCACGACCTCTCCTAGGCCCTCAAAATAATCCTCCTCGTCATCTCCACTCCCCGATGCCTGTCGCACCATCTTCCCCTTTCGCCTTCGACTGTCAAATCGAAGGCGGGGACCCTCCCTGCGCTTGGGAACCTCTACAGTTCCCTCGTCCTCTCCAGCTCCAACAGCCACCAATGGTGGCTCCCACCTCGGCTCTGTGGCCATCCATGCTGCATACTCAGCTATTACCCCAACGTCATCCACGTCGAGGATCTCCATGTCCTCATTGTCCTCTGTCGCCTCCCTCCACGGCTCGACACATGGCAAATCACCCTCTGATCTGTGCCTCCGGTAGCGCACTAGCTCACCGGGGACATCCTGTCTCAATCCGACCTGGCGGAGCACTCGAGACATCTGTATGTACTTCGCCTCGTTGTGGCCCTGACCCACTACCCATCTAGCCTGTCGCATCTGTCTCAGATGCTCTCCATCACCGATCCACCTCGCCTCCCGCCAAGGCCTCCAAATGACTTGGGCATCTGTCAAGTCTGCCCATAAACTCCTATACCATTGCCCCGATCTCACGGGGTGGCTCGACTGTCTCTCCTCCGCCATTGGCCATCTCCTACCATAAGCCTGGCTCATGTCCCAGTAAGCACATGGTAACCCCTCCGATCGGGCCACTCTGAAGTGCTCCCAGCCCTAGTACTAGAGAACCAAACTACAGCCTAGGCCCTTTCGGCCCCGTCTTCGAACCTCATACAACTCCCGGTACACCTGCACCAATAAAGCGGGCGCCCAGGCATACACTACCCTATTAGTGAGCATCTCGCTCACTACACCCATCAAGTTCCATGGAAACCTGCACTCGGTGCTGTTCGGGGCCACAATGTTGGCCAATACGAACATCATCAGAGCCTCCACCGCTACCAACTCCTTGGACGTATACATGGCCAAGTAAGGAATCCCCCCGCTCTTCGTCTGGATCTCCCTCCAGTCATCCCCAAACAACTTGGCCATCTCCATGGCCCTATCTCGTCCAACCTCCACCCGCGCCCCCTCCACGGGCACCTTGAGGATGTGGTATACATCCTCAAGCGTCACCGTCATCTCTCCAGTCGGGAGCTGGAACGTCCCCCGATCTGGATCCCACCTCTCGGCCAAAGCCGAGAGGTACCCCTCATCCGCCCGAACTACCTCCAACCGGGCTGCCTCCGCTAGCCCTACTGCTTCCAATATCTCCTAGTATTCCTGGGACAATGACCTCCTCATCCCCGAAATGATAGGGGAGAATCGGTGTCGTGCCTCTAACACCCTAAGCTGCAAAACAACAAAACAAAAATTGGTTACAATTTTTTTCCAAAAAAAAAAAAAAAAAAAAAACTGCAAAAAAAAAAAAAAAAAAAAACAAATAAAAGTACTTGCTTAAATAAACAAATACCTCAGCTGGCTGCACTGGCGCGTCCGCTCCCATCTCCTCCATAGCTCCCGCGTGCTTCACTCTCCCACACAACCTTTCACTTCACTTCACTTCATTCCACTCCCTCAGACGCACTTCTCTCAAGCTCGAACGCACAAATGAGCGAAATTCTCGCTGAAACTGTTTAAATAGCTGGTTTTGGCACCCTAAAACGTAGTGGGGCATTTCATGGCGCTCTCAGACGTAGTGGGGCATTTCATGATGCATTCAAACACCGGCGGGCGTTTCTGCCACCTCCAAATGCATACCGACGTTTGGTGTCAGTATTGAATAAAAGAACAAAACTTACAAAATTGAAGCTTACCTCCTCCAAATTTCATCAAATTGCATCCATCCATTATTCTTATCATAATAAAACATTTTGTGAATGTTACAACAGTTTTGGACACAAATTTTGTCATTTCGCTCAAAAAGCGCATCATTCATCATTGATTTACAAATTGGGTTAAAAACATTCAAAACCTTCACAAAATTAACAACATTCATCAATTCTTCTGATCTATCGTCAATTTCATTCATTCTTCTTTCATCATGCATATTTTTTCCAAATTAAATTAAAGTAAACCTCGTATCTAGTGGTATATTCTATCACCTTGGCGATTGCAGCGATTTGCATCCATGCAATTCGGTAAGAGGATTAAACCACCATAAGGACACTTACCATTTATCATCATCAATTATTTCACCGTTTGAAAATTGGAAATCAATTTTGGGTATCCTACTTTTCAAGTGACCTCATACCAAGATCAATTTGCTCAAACAGCTGTCATTGATGGCCTAGTTCATGGGGCCTTAAACGTGGACAATCTTCAATATCATCATTATTTTGAGTCTTGCTAGAGATTAAGGCTACCTAGGTTGATTGGTTCCGACCCGAGGAATTATCCATACAGTCACTAGGAGCATCTCTGAAGTTCTGGAATCTTTCATATTGCATCTCTGCATATCAATGGCACCAACAAGGCAATTTCATCAACAATATGGATTCACCCACAGGAGTTGGGGCATCCGTTATCAATTTTTAATTTTTCTAATAGTAAAATTCATCTTACATGATCATGGAATTTAAAATTTGGCAAAAATCCCTTTCTAACCGTTGGGGTAGAAAACGGTTCATCTTTCACATCACTCATATCGTCTTCAATCATATTATTTTCTGGTTTGTACACCAACCCCTTTTCTGTTGGGACATAAACAGATGGTTCATACACCAACCCCTTTTTCACCGTTGGGGCAAAAACGGTTCATTTTCTTCCGAATTTCTTCCAATTGGCTCGTGAGAACCATTCTCGCTCGCCAATTGAGGGGGTAAGCCGATAAATTTTAAATATTCTTTTATTCTTTGGTCTTCAAAGTTGTGCTTTAGTCTTGAGAGAGAGTTGCGTCTGATCCAGATTTTCAGTGTCCTAAGTTTTTGTGCTGCATTGTGTCTTCACACAAAGCAGCTCAAAAAGGGGCATCTCGTAGACACCAAAATCCAGCCACTTGCAAGTCATCTATACCTTCCTCGTCACCACGTGTCGGTCATCCACCTTCCCGCCATTATTTGGCCCAAATCCACACTTTCCCGCCATTATTTGGCCCAATTTCACCTTTCCCGCCATTTTTCATCCCCAAATTTATTTAAATTAATATTTATATATATATATATATATATATATTTTAATATTTTAATATATATATTTAAATAATAGTTTAAGTGATTTAATCTGAGCCGTCCATCCTTCATTTAATCTCATCCGTCCATCCATCTTAATCCATTTCACAACCAAGATTTATTCTCTATCCTTGGATCCACTTTAATCTTAGCCACACGTTCAAAGTGTCGTTAAAACCCTAAAGTGTGCCCTAAGAGTAGATTATAAATTGAGTCACTTTGATGGCTCAAACCCTATGTCTTTTGCTACTTCTATCTCCTATGCGTTATCTCTGATTCTAATTCTTCTACTGCTATTTCCTCTCTTTCGCTACCCTTTCGCCGCATCCATCGCCGCTTTCGTCGTCGCTTTCGCCGCCATTCCTTCTGCAACATTCTACAGAATCTCCCATTCTTGTCGCAAGTGCCCACGGGCGTTTACCCCTTCACCAAGTGCCCACGGGCGTTTACCAAGTGCCCACGGGCGTTTACCAAGTGCCCGCGGGCATTTACCCATAGCCACAGACTCAGACCGGCGTCTGAAACCTTAATCCAGAAGCACGCGGGCGTTCGGCGAGTGCACCAGGGCGCCTTCCGCAGCCTATTATGACAACAACATTACTTCCAGGTGTCGCCTAATATAGCTGCGTTAACAGAGAATAGGTATAAATTAGTTTAAAGCAAGTAACCGTATTTTATGTATTAATCTGTTATTGATTTCCTGCATTCCATTTTTATAGGGTTTTAGATTGTTTTCGAGGGCTCACGCAGTGGAGCCCTCTCATTAATTTCTAACTCCTTGATAGTGTTAATGTGTGCAGGTTTTTGATAACAGATCCAGTTTATTGATGGCAGCTGATTAAGCTGGAGTGGTCCAAGCAAGGGATATGACAAAGCCCACTCACTCTGTTGGGATTGAAGATACGTTCTTCGAAAGCGCCACCATTTGTGCCGACTAGGGTTTCGGAGAACCCTAGCATAACTTGTAACTGTGTATCACAAATAAAGGGTTACAGGCCCAGTTGTATTCAAAAAGGAGTTTTTAAACTCCATCGATTAATAGAAATCGTTTGTTTTTGTGCAACTATTCTGTACTCTGTCATTGTGATTTTATTTGTGTTTGGCGTGTATTTTTAATCTACACCTGAAACTAATGTTGCCACTAACTAGTGTTGAAAGCTTGACATCAATGACAACTTTTCTACTCAAAATGTCCAACAAGCTCTTGAAAACTCCATAGCTTCGAATGTAGTCATGATTTCCAAATTGGCAGCATGTAGGCACTCCTCAAGGATTACAAATGGCTCTCCAATCTGGAAAGGCTTTGTTGTATTCAAACTTAAGACCAATCTAGATCTTTCCCCAATTTGGAGGTTGGTCTTATAGCACTCTCAATTCCTAATATTATATTCCTTGGGAATACAAGATCAAGAACTAGGAGGTTGGAGTAGTTGTGAGGAAGAATATAGAAGCTTCCTCGTTTGAAACCATCCAAAATATGCTGCCAAGGTCATTGTAACTAATTTTGGCTTGGCTTAGGAGTTTGTGACAACTACAGAGCTAGTCATAGCTCTTAAATGTAGCTAAATATGTTTGTCATAAATATCATCCACAGTTGAGATCTTAGCTATGGATGCCATCCATGGCTAAGGCTGAGTTGGCCAAAGTTGCCTAAATTGAGTGGTTAAAACCACTACTTTGTCTTGGAATGGTCCAAGATTATTCATATGGTTTGTTAGGATGCCCATGTGAGTATTTCCCTACACATGACACATTTTATGTGTCTATAATGGGAAGGGTTCACTAGGAATGATTTTAGGACCCGCTCTAAGTCCTCAAGATTTTTAGGAATGTCTGATGTATTCAGATTTAAGAAAACACCTAAGTTTATCCTTTCTAATTATAAAATAGGAAATATAAAGGATAATGTAGAAAACATAATATAATAGCTAAAAATAGAATGCAAGCATACAAGAGCTAGCCTAAAATAATTTTGTCTTTTGAATTCACACTAACCTAGGGTTTATTTCAAAAAACATCTTAAAGCAAAAATATGCAAAATAACTACACATGAATTATCCCTAGATGCAAACTAAATACTTTTCACTTTTAGATGCCTAAGAATCAATAAGTAGATCATATATTCAATCGATAAAATTATTAGAGTACTTATCTAGACCAATGGTTGATTTAGGTTTTTTTGCCTTTTACCCAATGATATCAGAAATACATGTTTCTGCAAGATCACTCATAAAACACTGAAAAATAGAATTAGCATTAGGGAGCTTGCTTAGGTCATTGTATAATAGTCCTCGAAGGTGCAGTAGTCAAGCCCCCTAGGTGCTTTAGATGACATTTTAATACAAAATTAGAAATTGACCTTTATATAATTAATCATGAAATAGAAATGCAGTAACATAAAATAGAAAACAAAATGCAACAGTATGATCTAGATGCATAATGGAATACAACAGTGAAAACATGATCTTGAAATTACCCTTCGTGTTCTCTTGAGAAAAATCATGTCACAACTAGAGTAGGTGTGATAACATAGCAAAAAAACCGTGCCTTGCCTGGACGGGACACGATTTCACTTTTGTAAATTTTTTTTCCTAATTAGGGCAAGCGAAGTCGCACCTTGCTAATGTCAGGCACGATATCACTGTAGATCAATGAAAATAAAAAGCAAGTGCAGAAGATGAAATAAATACCAATAATAAAGTATGCAAACCCCAATGGATATTGTAGAAGCAGGAAGATAAGACTGAAGTATCCAAGCAGGCACTCTATATCTCTAAACTACACCACAGATCCACCAAGTCATACAACAAATCAATCTAATTCACATAATAGAAGATCAAATCCAAAATTCACACTTCAGGGTTAGCTTATAGTAGAGAAAGCAAAGGAAGAAGAATGAACTATCATAAAAATTTGGATCTTAATCAATAACCAAAATTTTGCATTAAGATCGCATATCAAAAACTCGCATATCACATTGAACACATTACCTTTAGCAAGAACATCCTTCCTTTTACAGAAAAAATCGAAGCAAAAAAGGTGAGCAAAAGAAACCCAAAGCTAATGCAAAAACACATTGGAGGGTTTAAACCTACGTCTAAGCAAGCCAAAAGAATAAAAATTAAATTAAATTAAAAATAGTGAAGTCACACCTCGTCTTCATAGGACATGATATCACTTCTACGAAGCCATGCCTCATGAAGACGATTCATGATTTCACTAAAAACACTGGAAAAGGTAAAGGAAGGGGAAAGAGATCTACCCTTACCTTTGGTAGGGGTGAGGGACCTCTTAAAGGCACTAAGGAATATTTCTTACTCAAAGTGGGTCAATTTTTCATGTCTACAAGAGTCAAGTCATCAAATAGAATTATGATGTTGGATACAAGAGAAACAAAAAGAAGACTAAGAATATAAAGTGGAAACCACCAAATGTTGTTTTGGTTAAATTAAATTTTAATGGAGTCAACCCCTATTAGAAGATCCCAACTTCTGAAGCTAAAGGAAGTTTTAGAAACCCCACCTTCCATCTTAGGCAAGCCTCCCAAAGCCCAATCCTCTTCGCCTGATTTGGTTGATAAATTTCTCCATAAGTTGGTCATCCATACCACCAATGCATCCATCGCTCACTTGGAGGCTGCCCACATTACCATTGGTAAGGCCATTGAGAGCCTCAAAGAATAGAGACACAACCTCAACCTGTTCTTCTTTTGTGACAATTTCAATGGTTCTGTTGTTGAACCCTCCTCTGATGTTAAAGGAGGGGCTACTGAAGACGAGGTTGTAGAAATTGCAAAAGATACCTGCCTTGATGGTTTGAAGGTGATTCCAAAGGTGAAAGAGATATCGAAGGATGCAGAGAAGGATGCAACAGAGGACAATGTTTTAAATATTGATGTCCACACTTTTCTACAGCCCGACGCTCTTCCTTGATGGAATTTTCTGCTGGTCTTGGTCGTTGTTTTGGGTTGTTCTCCATTTCCTCTAGTTTTGTAGCATGCTACTGGGTCTGTTCCTACTTGTCTCCCCCTTTCTGCCTTTTGGTGCTATTCCTTTTTATTACTTTGTGCTAAAGGATCGCTGGTAATACTTCAGGTTGCTTTGTGAGTGTAATCACTTCAGGCATTTCAGTTTTGATGAGATTTACTCTATTCTTCGTGTTTCTCTTTTCATCCTCTTGTTCCTCGGAGTTCCTTTTTGTAAAATGTGATAGGGCGTATTTAAAATGCCATTTTTGAATTAATATAATTAACTTACCAAAAAAATTTAAATTTTTATGGAGCATCTAAAGGAATTTAGGACCAACAGGAGGAGGAAGAATAACTACAAATAATAGAGGAGATAATTTGTCTCACTAGGCTTTCAATAGTGGATTTAAGAAAAATAATGAAATTGAATCTTGGGTATATTTGGAAGGGTTAAAAATATGCAAATAAATTAAATGGGATAAGTCTCCATGGAACATACAAGAGATTATTGTGGAAATACAAGGCATTGCTATAGATTTTGAATAAATCGGGTTTACACATACTTTAATGGAAAAAAACAAATATATAGATAGGCTAGAAAATAGAGGGGTTTTAATTAAGGATCATGAAGTTAAATTCTTTTTTTCTTGGTTAGGATAAGTAGTAAGTTTAGTTGAAGCTAAAAATAATGTTGATTGCCTGATTCAAATAATGATTAGGATTGACTTTAATATTTTCCATTGGTAGTGTTTGCTTTATTTTATAACATTAACGTGTTTTCATATAAAATATTTGTTACAATTTTTGTGGTTGCACTCACACTTTAGGAAGGAAACTAGGGATCTAGTTCTAGTAGAGGGGACTATGATAGTGTAATGTTTTGAAAATATTACTCTACTAAGATGCTATGAATAGACAATATATGTTTTTTTAGCAAATGTCAATAAGGATGCTAACTTTTAGAATATTTATATTCACATAAAAATTTGAATAAGATCTAGGAAATTAAATTCAAGAATTTATACATTTTTTGGAAAATGATGTAAGTATGTAGCTATAACAACTCAGTTTATACGAGAATTAAATATGTTTGTAAAATATCAATCTATAAATGAGAGAGTTGTGATTTTTCATGAATGGGGGACCTAAGTACAACCCCTTGTTCTCTAGACAAAAGAAAAAACAAACATATTGCTAAAGATTATTTTTCTACCTAAGTAATTATAAATGTATTAAATTATACAATTATCATAAAGAATTAGATATTTAATATTTTTCTTGACTTATAAAATAATAACTTAATGTTTTTTATTATTATTCTTCTATTTATATGTAAATTATATTAATACTATATAACAAAACTAAAGCTCACTAGTATAGATAAAAATATGATAAAAGACTTTTAAATAAAAAATAAACTATGATTATTACAGTTTTTTTTTGGTAATTAAGGTACATATTCATTACAACCAAGTTTTACAGGTTGACCCAAAACCTATTACAAAAATAGCGCATCATTGAAACGGGACAAGATCTCAATAGGGACAGTCTGCCCATAGCCCCCTACTGAGGTCACACAGCCAACAAAGAGCAACACCCTTACAAAAGGTTACACACACCTTAGAACACTGGCAGTCGACACTTTCGCCACCTAACACTTTCTCTTTTCTTTTGGTCATGAAACTGCGACATGTCATGATATCGCGACACATTTCCTTCCTGTTCTTGCTTTTCTCTTTTGGTTGCGAAAAAGTGACATGTCACGAAATCGTGACACTTTTCCTTCCCGCTCTTTCTCTTCTCTTTTGGTCGCGAAAGTGTGACATGTCGCGATATCACGACACTTTTTCCTTCTTGCTTATTCTCTTCACTTTTGGTCATGAAAAAGCGACATGTCACGATATCGCTACACCCTTTCTTTCATTCTGAACATGTCACGAAATCGTGACACTTTTTCTCTCTTTCTCTTTTCTTTTGGTCGTGAAATTGTGACATGTAGCGCTATTGCGGCACTTATCCTTCATGCTCTTTCTCTTCTCTTTTGGTCGTGACAAGATGACATGTCATGATATCGTGACACTTTTTCCACCTTGCTCATGCTCTTCTCTTTTGGTCATGATAAACCGACATGTCGCGATATCGCGACACTTTTCCTTCCCGCTCTTTCTCTTCTCTTTTGTTTGCAAAAATACGACATGTCGTGATATCGCGACACTTTTTCCTTCTTGCTTATTCTCTTCTATTTTGGTTGCAAAAAACTGACATGTTGCGATATCGCGACACTTTTTATTTCTTGCTATTTCTCTTCTCTTTTGGATGTGAAAATCTGACATGTCATGAAATCGCGACACTTTTTCATTCATGTTCAACACATCGCCAAAAAGTGACACTATTTCCTTCTTGCTCACCAAGTCACGATATCGTGACACTCTTTCTTTCTTGCTTAGCATGTCATGATATCGTGACCCTTTTTCTTTCTTGCTCTTTCTCTTTTCATATGCGACATGTCACAAAATCGCGACCCTTTTTCCATGTCGCGATATCGCGACATTTTTTCTTTTATGCTCAACATGTCATGATATAACGACACTTTTTCATTTCTCCTCTTTCACTTCATTTTTTTTCATGAAAATGCGATGTGTCGTGATATCGCGCCACTTTTCCTTCTTGCTCTTAGTCTTCTCTTTTGGCCACGTAAAGACGACATGTCGCGAAGTCACGACACTTTTTATTTCTTGCTCTTTCTCTTCTCTTGTAGTCATAAAAAACATGTCACGATATCGCAACCCTTTTTCCTACTTTCTCTTTCTCTTCTTTTTTGGTCACGATAATGCGACATGTTGCGATATCGCGATACTCTTTCTTAGCATGTCGCGATATCGTGACACTTTTTCTTTCTTGCTCTTTCTCTTTTCATTTGGTCGTGAAGATGCGACATGTCGCGATATCGTGAAACTTTTTCCATTTCGTGATATCACGACACTTTTTCTTTCATGCTCAACATGTCACGAAATCATGACACTTTTTCTTTCTTGCTCTTTCTCTTCTCTTTTAGTCGCAAAAAAATAACCTGTCGCGATATCGCGACCCTTTTTCCCACTTGCTCTTTCTCTTCTTTTTTGGTTGCGATAATGTGACATGTCGCGACATCGTGACACTTATTCCTTCAAGCTTAAATTATCTCCAAAAGCAACCTATCTTCCTTCAAGCTTAATTTATTGCCAAAAAGTGACACTTTTTCCTTCTTACTCAACATGTCGCGATATCGCACTATGATTATTATAGTTGAAAGTGAGTGCAAGTGTTATTTGAAAGCAAGTACATCTGAAAGCGAGTGCAAGCATGATCCAAGAGTGAGTGCATAAGCCAATAGTGATTGAATCTATAAGCGAGTGCAACCAAAAGCGAGTGTGAGCACAAGCTAGGAATGAGTGCAACCAAAAGTGAGTGTGACCATGAGCTAGGAGTGGGAAGAAAGTTTGACTAGGGAAGTAGAAAGTAGAAATAAAAGTGTGATGAAAGAACAAATACCACTTCTTGTTCCAAATCTAGTAGAAATTTAATGCTCTGATACCAAATGAAACTTTTTAGTGGTGGGGAAATAAAAAACATCACTAAAGAAATTTTGATCTAAGACAAAATGAACATTAATAGAGTATAGATATCACCCAAAAATGATATAGGAGTGTTTAGTTATTAAGCTAAACCAATTTTAAATATAAAATGATAAAATATCCATTGCCAAAAGCTCCAATTATAGCAAACTATGTTGTTGGTCCAAACCAGAAAATAAGATCTAGAATTGAAAAAACACACAAAAAACTATGAAAAGCTCCACAATAGTGCATCCAATGTGTGCTCTAAATTTTTTTATTCTTCTATGAATTTCCCATGAATCATCCTTGATAAATACTTCTTGAATTCCCTCTAAATCCTCCTATGAATTTCCCATGAAATCCATTTTTACAATAGGTGCCTTGCACCCAATCTAATCCATACAGGGACCATGCATAGATTAAATGATCCACCCAAGTGAGGATGGATGGATGGATTAACTAGTGAGGATATACAAATACATAGAATTATTACAATAAATTTTCTAAAATATAGACAATGCTTTTCTATATTTTTATCCTTTTACCCTTTGTCCTTTTTTGGTTTTTGGGTTTTTTCACTTTTTGGGCTTTTTGGATTCTTTGCTTTTTTTTTTTTTGGCAATGTTGCATCACCAACTCTAATATTTCCCCCTTTGATGCAAAATGGTAAAATTTCCAACTTCACCTTTAGATTTACATGTATTTGAACTTCCAAATTTGAGCTTTAACACTAGATTTGATACCAATTGTAGAAATTTAGTGCTTTGGTACCAAATAAAATTTCTTGAGGTGGAGAGATTAAATAATAGCAATAAAACAATTCTGATCTAAAACAAAATGAATAGTAACGGAGCATTTATATCACCAAAAAATGATCCAATATTGTTTAGTGATTAAGCTAAACCAATTTTGAATATAAAATGATGAAATATTCATTACCAAAAGTTCCAATTACAACAAACTATGTTGTTGGTCCAAACCAGAAAATTGAATTTATAATTGAAAAAAAACACAAAAAATTATGTAAAAACTCCATAATAGTGCATCCAATGTGTTTTTTGAAAATTTTTTATTCTTCTATGAACTTCCCATGAATCATCCTTGAGAAATCCTTCTTGAATTCCTCCTAAATCCTCTTATGAATTTCCCATGAAATCCACTTTTACAATAGGTGCCTCACACCCAATCTAATCCATCTATGGACCATGCATAGATTAAATGATCCACCCAAGTGAGAATGTATGGACGGATTAAATAGTGAGGATACACACATATATAGAATCATTACGATAGTTTTTATTAACTATAGACCATGCATATCTATGTTTTTATGCTTTTATCCTTTGGCATTTTTTGGCGTTTTTACTTTTTGGATTTTTTGGGGATTTTGCTTTTTTTGTTTTTACTTTTTGGCAATTTTCAATCATCAAATATAACAAATATTAGGATAATTTAATGGATTCATTTGAAGAAAATATAGGTAACATGGAAAGAAAGTCATTTGTGAAATTCCTTATTGAAAGTATGAATGTCCAAGTTGAAAGTATGGATGCCCTAGCCATCAATATGAGGAAGAGAAAATCTATGGCAAAACTAGTCTAGGTAGCATATTTTACACCAGAAGTGATTATAAAGGATGATATGATTGAGCATGATATAATGGTTCTTAAAACCAGAGGGATAATATGTACATTTTATGGATATTGGGGATTAATATATGTAAGTTTCATGAGAAAATTCGATCAAGTGGAAGTGCAGATTGAATTCAAATTACTCCATGAATTTTCTTCCAAAAGGATTTTTCCTCAATATTTTCTCTAGTTTATAAATAATGGATAGAATAGTGGATAAAATAATGGATGAAGGCCCATGGTTTAGGGGAAAATATGCAATATATTTAAGACCTTGGAGTGAGAATATTTTTGTGGACATAAAAACTATTAAAAGTCTTATGGTATGGATTAGGCTTTTTGGACTTCCTCATCAACTCATCAATAAGGAGGTTTTGAAGAATATTGGTAATACTCTTGGTGAATTCATCTAGGAAGGAAAAACTACTAATGAGAGAAGGCATGATGTATACACTCAAATATGTTACCATGGATATTTCTAAACCTATACTGTAATCGATTATGATTAAATTTGAATCAAGAGAATGTGATCAACAAGTGGATTATGAAAAAATTGCATTTTAATGTCACAAAAGTCATGAAACTAGGAACATGAAAAGAGACTGTAAAATGAAATTAGAGGAAGAGATGGAAATTTTTGGTCATGAGGGTAGCTTCTATTTGAAAAAAATATATCATATCATAGGATAAGCTAGGTCAAATCAAGGATTTTCCAATCCTAAGAAAGTGGTTAGAAAAACTCCTTTACATCATCATATGTAAAAGGCCATTATAGTTCACTTGAATCAACCATTAGAAGAAAAAATGATATAGGGGATAAGGAAGCACAATGCACAAGTTCAAATATAGAAGGACCTCAAGGTGCAAAGGAAGAGGGGAAGGGAAATTTTAAAATAAAGGAATATGGTGAGATAAATTTTAAATAAAATGAGGTGAAGTTGGTCAAGCTTAATCCAAGTAAATCACCTTTATTATCCTTAAGTAGCATAAAATATTCTCCTTACAATAAAAATGAAAGTAGTATGTAGTATATTTCTTGCACTTTAGGATTTCAATAGCAGTATAGTAAAGAAAATCTTATGGAGGATATCCAAGGAAATTTAGGGTTTTCAATCCAACATAAGAAAGTGATGACTATGGGGGATCATCTACATAGTTTAGATTTTTCAAGGTAACATAAAGAAGAAAATATTAGTGAGGATATTACTTGCACTTTTGAATCTTTAGGGAAACATAAATCTTTAGAAGATAAATCTTATTTTAAACAATATAAAGAAATAGAAGAGGTTGATGAAGATGAGAGTGTTGGTGGAAATGGAAGGAGAGGAAGGTCATCAACACATGAAAAAAGAGAAAAATAAACTCAAAAGGATATTGATCTAGGAAGCCAAATAAAATATCATAGGCATTAACAAGAAGTGGGGGCAAGCCCACTAATAAGAATAAAAAGTGTTGATTATGGAAATGATATCATGGAATAATAGGGATATGAATAAAACCCCTAAAAAAAGAGTTATTAAGGAATTAATAAGTTGTTATAGACCTAAGTTTATTTTAATACCAAAAAAAAATTAATTAGTGAGGAATGTAAGGATGCTTTTAAGAAGATTTGGAAGACAAGTGATTGTTTAGCAATTTATTCTATAGGAGCTTCAGGCAATATTGTAATAATATGGGATAAATGCAAACATGATGGACAACTATTATAAGCAAAAAGTAATTGGATTGTTAGATTATTTTACAATAAAGAAGAAAACATCAAAGTTGGGGTTATAAATGTATATGCTCAAACTATTTTTACTCCTCGTGAAAGATGTTGGAAGGACCTTAGCATATTTTCATAAAATTCAACGATGATTCATTGTGATCTATGGATTCTTTAGGGTGATTTTAATATTTTTCCATATTTGGAAAATAAGGGTGGCATTCTAGGATAGTCTAAATCAATATAAGATATTGCTTTATTTTTTAATTCAAACGATCTTTGGGATGTTAGTCCCTCAAGATTTCAATATACATGGGATAATAGATGCATTGGGAATTATCATATACCAAAAATATTGGATAGATTCTTGTTATCTAATAAATGGTTGCAAACAAATTATACAATATCTTCAAATATTTTATTGCGAGTAGGATCAAATTACAAACCCATTATTTTGACTTGTGAGTTACCTAATAATGGTCATCCAAGTCATTTTGCTTCTAGTTTATGTGGCTCCAAGACTCTAATTTCTCTAGGTGGTTATGTTATGATGGGATAAATAAAAATTTAAAGGATAATTTATGCATAGGTTTTTTCAAAAGTCAAAATATTTAAAGGAGTAAATGAATATATGGAATGCCAAATATTTTGGTAATATTTTTAGAGAAAAGAAAGAAATTGAATCCAAGCTCAAAGATTCACAAGATATAGAAGAAATTAATGGAATGGATCAGGATTCTTATGTGAAAGAAAAATAATTACTTTATGATTATCATAATGCATTTAAAACAGAGGATTCATATTGGTTCTAAAAATCTAGAGAGAAATGGCTTAAGGAAGGAGATAAAAATACAAATTTTTCATGTCACGATAAAAACAAATTATGTTTATCATATAAAAATATTAAAACTCCAGATGGAAGAAATATTGAGGACAAAGAAGATATAAGGAAGCAATTAATTATTTTGAAAATATTTTTCTAGTTTCTAGGTAAGATAAGGAGGCACAATTGGGAGTTATTCACGTTGTAGTCGATTGGGAGGTGACTACCACATTTTCTGAGACATGGGATAATGGTGTCGTCACCATTCATGGTGTGGAGTTCCAGATAACGATGGAGATTTTGGCTGAGCTTACAGGACAAATCCTTGAGGGCAAGGTGATACGGAGGAACAAACACCATTGAGAGGATGAAATGACCCACTTTGAATGGACATTCGTGATCCGCAAGCTCCATAAAAATATTTGTTTCGCCATCACTTTTCCACCCCTTGGAAAGAATTACTTAAGCCTATTATGCAATACTTGATTGTTGATCATCCCAATTATTAGTTGTGTATTTTTCATTTAGATTTTGTCAACCATTTTTGAGAGGCCAAAATGATGAACATCCTTGCTGCTCTTTATTGGTCTATGGACTATGCAATAACTTCAACTAGAGGAAAAAAGGATGATAGTTGGCCCTCTCACCAGGGGTTATTCAAGATTCTTTATAGGTTTTTACTTCTTAAGTTCCCCAAAGGTAATATCCCCAACCCTAATTCTACTAAAGAAAACTTTTCCTCTACTCCTAGCCCTAAGGGCTCTACGTCCAAGAGAAAAAAAAAGATTGAGAAGTCTCAAGCCATGTCCAACATCAAGAAAAAATATAAAATTGAAAAAATGCCTATTTGTTGTTCCCAAAGGCTTAAATTTAAGGAGATTGTTGAAACACCCATTCCTTCCTCTAAGAGTTCCAAGAAATAACTTTCTAATTCTCCTAACATTATGGAAAAATACCTTCATAAGCTTGTTTTCCAGGCCACATATGCTACTATCAATCATCTGGAAACTGCTCATGTTGCCATTGGGGAAGCTATTATGCAGCTTAATTAGCACTATCAAGAAATTAGCTTGTTGTTCTTCTATGAATCTTTTGAGGATTTTCATGCTACTTCTGTTGTGGGGGAACTTTCTGATATAAAAGATAGTTCCAAGGATGAGGAGGTTGTGGAGATCACCAAGGAAGCTTTCAAGGAATCCCCAAAGGATACACCAAAGGATGATGTTAAGGACGTTGAACTGGAGATTACAGTTGCGTAACCAATGCAGACTAATGTTATCAACTAGCATGTCTATTATTTTTGCTGATGAAAGTTTGGTCTTACATTTCTCTTTTTTGTAATGCTCCATATTTTGGTGATTCTGGTCCTTTTTGGTTCTGCTGGCTGAATGCCTTTTGTTCCTCTAGTGTTTCATTTTTGCATCCTCTATTGTTTTCTCTTTTTTGTTCTTGGTTTTGTTGATGTACAAGGCATTGGGGCACCTTTCAAATGCCCTTTTTTAATGAATTCCATTAACTTACCAAAAAAAAAGGATAAGAAGACACAATAAAAATTTCTACAAAATGTTACATCAAGTATCACTCAAGGAAAAAATGAAATCTTGGTGAAGAAGATATCTATGGAGGAGCTTCATGAAGTATTTCCTCTTTCCATCTCAACAAGACACTCGAACCCTATAGATTTCCTATAATTTCTTTCAAAAAAATTAGGATTTATTGAAGAGTGATATGTTAGTTGCGGTTGAAGAGGTCTGAAAAAAGGAAGGCTCTAATAAGTGAGATCAATTCTACTTTTATTGCCTTGGCTCACAAGAAAGGTGACACAAAATATTTTGATAATTTTCATCCAATAAGCCTTTGTAATATGAGATACCCCTACCTCCTTGGGTCTTACCCGAAAGTGGCATTCCTTGTAGGATGTTTTCCACAAAAAAAAACATTTGTAATATGATTTATAATATTTTTCAAAAATTATGGTAATCATGTTTAAGAGCATTCTAGGGTGTCTTATCTCAGAGGAACAAGGTGGTTTTGTTCATGGTAAAAAAAAATTGATGGTATCATTATTCCACAAGAGGCCATACATTCTCTTCATTCCATAAAAAAAAATAGGTATGCTTTTGAAATTAGATATGAACAAATCATATGATAGGATTTATTAGAATTTTCTACATACTATTCTTAAATTTTTTTGGCTTTAATTATAGTTTGTGTGAGTGGACTAAATGTTGTTATAGCACTACAAAATTTTCTATTTTGATCAATGGTTCTCTTGCTAGGTACTTCAAGTTATCTTGTGGACTTCATCAAGGTGATTCATTTTTTCCTTATCTATTCATTATTTTTGTGGAAGCATTAGGAAGAGCTTTTTCAAAGGCAATAATGGACGGAAAAATAAAGGGTATTCAAGTTGCAAAACATTATCCCTTTGGATATCATTTCCAATTTGTTGATGATAATTTTCTTTTGGTCCATCCCTTAGTCAGTGAGGGCATGGAGTTTAAATCAATCTTAGCATGCTATGAGAAGGCTACTAGACAATTGGTAAATACTAAATCCAGTATTTTTTTTAATACTACCCTAGATTTGCAACAAATTATTGTGAATATTTTGGAGTTTAAATTTAAAAATAAATAAAGGAACTTTGTATATTTTTTGGATAGAATGAAATATTGCATGGCAGGCTAGAAAAGTAACTTCTTAAACATGGAAAGGATCTACAACTCATAAAGAATGCATTGCACTCTATTCCTATTTATATGATGTCACTTTCAAGACTGCCAACAAGTATTGCATCAAAAATTGATAAAATTAAAAAAGACTTTCTATGAAAAGGTTGTGAAGAAAAATTTAGGTTTTCTCTTTGTAAGTGGTATAGGGTTTGCAAAGGAAAGAATATTTTAGGAGAAAGATTGTGGAATTGGAAAATTATGAATTTGGAATTAGGATCAAAGCTTGGATGGAGATTATTCAAAGATCAAGGAAAGAATTGAACAAAATATATAGGTTCTCTTTATGCAATGAAATTATTTATGAAAATAACTCTACCCAAAGTATTGTCAACATGGAACTTCATATTAAAGAGTTTGTAATTTATAAAAAAAATACATTAGATGGTTAATCAATGAGGGGAGTTATGTAGAATTTTGATTTGATGCTTGGTTGAAGCCTTATTCTCTTATCTCTGACTCAAAATAGAAATAATTGGCTCAAGTGTGCCTAGCATGTAAAGGTTTGTAGGTCAAATATTATATTATTATGAGAAAAAACCCAAATCATGGATTTTTTTAGTAACCTAGTTGAAGGAGAGGAGCTCAAAAAAATTGCAGATGAACTTCAAAAGATGCTTTGAGAGTTTTATTTACAAAAAATTATATTAAAATATGAGTTGGTTTGGAAAATTTTCAAAAGATGGTGGATACTTGGTCAAGTTGGGATATGAGAATTTAGAACAATCAAAATTTCCTTTTACCAAATATTTTCCTTGGAAGAACATTTGATCATTAGAGGCTCTCCCTAATCCCTAAAAATTTCTTTGGTTAGCAGTTCAAAATAATATTCTTACAAGAGAGAGTCTACAAAGAAGAGGATATTATGGACCCTTTAGATGTGCATTTTTTTGAGAAGGATTTAGAAACATTAGACCATTTACTTCTTCATTATCTATTTTCTCACACCATTTGGGGTTATTTTAAAAAATATATGAAATTATATTGGGTAGCTCCATCAACATTGAAAGAGTTGATAAAATGTTGGATATATTATTTTAAAGCTAAAGCATTATGTATTCTTTAGAATATTTTCCCTACCATTATTTATTGGAATTTATAGCTTGATAGGAATTTATGGCTTGAAAGGAATAACAATTTTTGTAAAAATAAATCTCAAATTCAATTGTAGAAAAAGGGGTGTTAATAACTTGGCTACAGGATTTGAACATACATGGAAGAGTCATCTGTGACAACAAATTTAAAATAAAGGATTTACTTTGATCTATGGTAAAATAGAAATGTCCAAAATTTGGGTTTATAAAAAATAATTTTGATGATTTTTCTAAAGGAAATCCAAGAAAATCTAGTGCAGGTGGTGTTTTTAGAAATAGTGAAGGCAAAATTCTTCTCACTCAGAATCATATGAAAATTCAACTAACAACTATGCAGAGGGTAGGGAACTTCTTAAAGGGATTAAAATCACAATAGAATCAGGATGAAAATATATTTCAATTAAGGGGGACTCAAAAATTATCTACAATGTTATTAACAAAAATGGATGTGGAGACTAGATAAAAAATAATATTATTGCTGATGTTCATCATCTATTACTAGAGGTAATCTCGTAGCAGTGTGAGCAGATTTATAGAGAATGAAATCATGTAGTAGATAAATCAGATAATATTGATGTTGATCTTCATCTCAATAAAATTTAAATTTTAAAATTTTAGAAGGCAACTAGACAAGTGATGTTTATGTCTTAATCAGAATGATGTCAAGGAGTTGATTGTGGAAACATAACACTTTGAGGAAGTTGAAGAATATATATAAGAGAAAACATAAATGAAAAAGTTGTGATAAAAAGGTATGTTATAACAAATATAATATTTTAGTATTTTTATGGGAGTGGCTCCAAATAGAATCCATATATAACTTATCAAAAAAACAATATTTTTTCAAATTAAAAAAGAAGAAGTAATAGTTATGATTAATATAGCATATCAAATTTATTATATTAAAATATATCATCTTATAGAACAAAATTATTACATAAATTAAATAAATGACATTCTAAAAATCTTATACAAGATATTAAATAACCTTGTTTATCATTAAATTAAAAAATTAATTACTTTTATTATTATTTTTTAATTAGCTATGCATGGCTTCTATTGGGGGCACTTCCATTGTGAAAACAAAACATTACATTTCTAACAAGTTAACTAAAGCATATCGAACTTTGTCTTTCTATCAAAGGTATTCTTCATTTACTCTTCTATCAAAAATATTCTTCATCTTCCTTAAACTGCTAAGTTTCCACAATCAACTCCTTTTATATCAAATGCCTTCAAAAATTTATATTTGTCAAGATAAAATTCAACACTGTGAATGGCTAAAATATTTGTTGCCCAACTTCTATATCCAAAATTATCTTGTCTATAACAACCTCACAATTTCTTAATATATTTTTTTAGGGTTCTTATTCATTCCCATAATATTCCAATATATTATTTTCAATTTTATTTTTTATTTTATTTGTGGGTTTAGCCCCTCTTCTTGTTAACGCTTGTGATATTTGTTTTTGTTTTCCTATATCAATATCCTTTGTGTTTCTTTTTCTCTTTGTTTTTTCTTCTTGGGTCTTCCTCTTTTTTTTTTCATTATCAACAATACTTTCATCTTCATCAATCTCTTCAATCTTCTTACACTACTCATAATAAGACTTATCATCTTTAGGTTTACCTTATTTTAAAGGATTTGAAGTGCAAGGAATAACCTCAAAAGCACACTCTTCCTTTATATTCTGGAGACCCTAAAGTGCAAGGATGCTCTTATTTAGCAATTACCTTCTTATTATTCCCTAAAAACCCTAAACTATAATGGGTTTCCTCCAACATCACTTCTATATTATTCTGCTCTTGAAACCTTAAAGTGCAAGGGATAACACCTTCGCCACTTTCACTTTTATTACCTGAAGAGGATTCTATACTACTTGAGGAAAATGAAGATGATTTACTTGGAATAAACTTGATATTTTTTGTTGTATTTGTTTTGGGCTTTATCTCCACATATTCTTTTGCACCTTTAATTCCTTATAAACTTGTCAATTGATATTGTTGATAGTATTTCTTTACTTCTTATTTTGGAGTGGAATATCCTTGATCTAATCTTGCTTCTATTATTAACTAATTTCTTTGTTTCGTCTTGAAATGTATCTCGTGGCTAGAATTTTTATCTCTTTCTTCATAGTTTTTACTTTCTAAACTCTTGTCATGTATCCAATCTCAAAATAATTGTGGCAATGAAATACAATATTTTCATAATCTACTTGTTGATCCCATTCTCTTGATTCAAATTTAATCATAATGGATTGTGGCAAAGGTTTTAAAATATCCATAGCAACACATATTCAAGTATATATAGCATGCTTTTGCTCCTTAGTTTTTGGTACTTCCTTGATGAATTTCCCTAGGGTATTTCTAATATTTTTCAAAACATCCTTATTTATAAGTTGATATGGAAGTCCAAAAATCCTAACCCACACTAGAAGATTCTTAATAGTTTCTATCTCAACTAAAAAAAAATTGTTCCATGGTCTCAAATAAAGTGCATCTCTTCCCATAAACCATGGGCCACCAACCGTTATTTTATCCTTAATTTTTGAACTAGAAAATATGATGAGGAAAAAAACTTTAGGAAGAAAAGTCACATAATCATTTGAATTCAATCCTTACTTCCACTTGATCTAGTTTTGAATTTCCAAAAACCCTAGCCATGATCTATGAAACTTACATATTAGACCTCTACTTTTAAGAACCATTATATTATGCTCAATCATCTCATCCTTGATACTTACTTATTGTGTACCATCTTCTACCAGGATTAAACTTACCATGTATTCACTCTTTTGTTTATCTCTAGCTTGGGCTTTCATACTTCCAACAAGGGCATATTGATTTATAGCTAGGTCATCCTAACTTCCCATTAATACTTTCAAAAATGACTTTCCTTCCATAATATCTAATGGGTCTTGCCAATAGATTACACTCCCTCTTGGTTTGTACTCCCTCTCTACTTGCACTCGCTCTTGCTCCTAGCTTGTACTCTCTCTTGCCTAACACTTGCTCCAATTTTGCATTCCCTCTTGGATCACAATTGCACGTATCTCTTATTTTTCTTGGTATTCCTTTGCTTCAATATTTTTTTGAAAATAATGTTCTACATATTCATGGTAAAGGTTGGAAGCATTGATGCACTCTGCATGGACCTGCCACTCTTTTGCCATGATTGAATCCTGGCTTGCACTCCCTCTTAGATTGCACTCCCTTTTTTTTGCACTCTCTCTTGCCTTGCACTCTCTTCCAAATTCCACTCCCTCTTGGTTCACAATTTCCCTTGTCTCTTATTTTTTTCGATGTTTCTTGGCTTCAACAGCTTTTTAAAAATAATATTCCACACATTCATGGTAAGGGTTTGAAGCATTGATGCACTCCGGATGAACATGTCGCTCTTCTACCATGACTGAATATCTACTTGCATTCCCTATTGGTTCACACTCTCTATCTAATCTAATTAGCTTTGGACTTGCACACTCACTCTCAGCTTGTGCTCATACTTTTTGCTACACTTACTCTCATTTTGCACTTGCCCTCACTTTTGGCTGAACTCTCTCACACTCACTTTCAATTGTACTTACTCTTAGATCATGCTTGCACTTACTACTGCACTTACTCTCGGATCACACACACTGCTACCCTTCCAATGAGTTTACAAATATCTTTATGAGGGCTCATGGTCCCGTCATATTGAGTGGGATAAAAAATCATTACTTTTATTATCATAATAGCCTAAAATAATATATCAATTTAAATAGCATTTAGGATGTTATTTCTTCAAGTTTATATTATACATGGGATAATATATGCATTAGGTAAACTCATATAGTGAAAATACTAGATAATTTTTTGTTATACAATATATAGTTACAAATAGAATACAAAATCTCTTTGGACATTATATTTTGAGCAGGATCAAATCACTAACCCAATATCTTGTGATGTGATTTACTAAATAATGGTCATCCAAAGATATTTTTATTTTAGTCTATGTCACTCTAAGACCTTGATTTCTTTCAAATGGTTATGTTGGGGTGGGATGAGGTAAGTTTTGAAGGATCATGTATGTATGGGTTTATTCAAAATATGAATTATCTTAAGGTTAGGTGAAGATTTGGTATACCAAATATTTTGGTAACATATATGAATAAAAGTAGGAAATTGATGTGAATGTCAAAAATTTACAAGAGATAGTAGAAAACAATGGAATGGACCTAGATAATTATGTGAAAGAAATATAATTACTTTCTAATATTCATAGTATATTGAAAAAATAGTTATATTGGTCCCAAAAATCTAGGGAAATTTGGCTCAATGAAGGAGATAGAAATACCAAATTCCTTCATGCTACAACCAAAACAAGTTTATCTTTTTATTGCATATGAAATATTGAGGAAAAAGAACTTACTAGTAAATAATTAAATCCTTTAGAGATATTTTATTAAAATTTGGGAAAGATAATCAGGGTTACAATACATTTTGCAATATATTCTATCAATTATCCCATATAGACAAAATGAAATCTTGATAAGCAAGATTTCTAGGAGGTGCTATATAAGGAAGATTTCTATTTCTATCCTAACAAGACCTAGCCGTAATGGATTTACTATATTTTTTACCCTAAAAAATTAGGATTTGTTGAAAATATATGTTGGCTACAATTAAAGAGGCCATAAAAAAAAGCTATAATAAGTGATATCAATACCACCTTTATTACATGTATTCCCAAGTAATATGAGATAATATTTTCGTAGTTTTCATCCAATAATATTTTACAATGTGATTTATAATATCATTTCAAAAATTAAGACATAGAAAGTGCAAAGCATTCTAGATTATGTTCTTTCAAAGAAATAAATATTATTTTCTTCATGGTAATTTTTTTATGATGTAGTCATCGCATAGTAGGCTATACATTCTCTTTCTTTCATGAAAAGGATAGGTTGCTTATGAAATCACATATGAGCAAAGAATTTAATAGGGATTGCTGGAGTTTTCTACATGATATTCTAAAAATATATAGTTTTTTTCAAGTTTGGCATAAATAGATTATGTTGTTATAACACTTTGAAATGTTTTATTTTAGTCAATGGATTCCTTATTAGATAGTTTGAGTCATAACTTGGACAATGCAAGTGTGACCCACTACATACTTATCTATTTGTTATTCTTGTAGAGGCATTAGAAATAAATCTCTAAAAGACAAAAAATAGAAGGAAAAATAAAAGGTATCAAAGTTGAAACAAATGGTACTTCTAAATTTCATTTATAATTTGTTGATAATGTCTTTTGGGTTATCCCTCACTCAGTTATTCCATGGAGTTTAAATCAATATTATCACGTTATGATAATCCTATTGGATAGTTGGTTAATACCATAAAATCTAGTATATTTCATTAACACTATTGTTGTGCTTTAGATTGACATCAAGGGAAACTTGAACTATTACTATTATTCAAAATGATTTGAAAGGTGAGCACCCGCTAATCACAACCCAAACCACACATAGGATGGATTAAAATATTTTAACCCAACCTCTAGAGTAGGTTAGTGTTTCTTGTCAACTTTTTGAATGTTGACTCTCTTAAGATCAGTTAAATGTATAAAGGATAGGGATATAAATAATAAGGGTTAAGAAAGAAATGAATAAATGGTGGATAGATAAAGCTAAAAACATAGACATATACAAAGAACCCTAATAGCTTAATTTTCAAGATATCACTTAGAACTAACAACATTCAAAACTTAGCAATTTTCAATATTAAGAGCAATTGCATACTCAAAGAATCATTCCAAACATCTAAAGTATTAATAATCCAAATTAAAAAAATTAGAATAACATCTTGACTAGCAGAAATATCTTATTACAAGTATACATTCAGACATGAATCATTCAAATTTATTCTAAGTTAGCAATCCAAATTAGTAGAATACACTAACCATAACAATAGTAGGAAAAATAAATTCACAAGATAGTATTTAGAAGGTATGAAGATGTAATTTTGAGGTAAAGATTACAAGTAATTCTCCTTTTTATTGATTTGTAGGGATATACAATAGTAGTACAAGCAAAAACTTGAGAGTCGACCCTTCAAAATGAGGGTTCAGCCTCTATTTATAATTTTACATTGATTTCACTCTTGAGCATGACAAGGAATGAAACAAAGCATCTAAATATTTGCAACTTGCTTTGAGCCTAGTGGACTCTAGATTGATTTCTTGAAACAATCACAATGAACCAGAGAAATATTGATCTTGATTTCCCCCTATTCTTGCAACCTTTTCAATGTCACAAATCTACAACTAAAATTTTGGTGTGAACAATTGACTCTAGAAGCTTCTTGATTGAACCACTTCATTTTCCTTGGTGCTTCAACTTCCATAGCCTCTAATTTCATATTCTTATCTACTCTATTACATGCTCACATGATCATCTAGTTTGAATTTAAATTTTAACATACATCATTGATCTTGGTTTGGATGACCATGATTAAATGATGTGCCACGTGGCTCATGGTTGCATTGTAGCCTTTATATTTCATAAAGCTATGCTTTATTTTCATATTTGGGTATGTTCAACAAATTTGGACATGAAATGAGGTAAATTCATAGTTTCAGGGCTTGGATTTCTTTTGATCTTCTTGGCACATGGTTGTGCACCTTCCTTTTATTACTTGATAATTTGAAATGGTCGATCATGATATGGAGAAAACTCAATACCATGACACACTTCACTTAATAGCCTACTTTGACCGTGTTGATCGCAACACAAAGGAAATTTACATTTTCAAGAATCCACTTTGCCCTTTTCTCTTGACCACACAATAACAAAGAAAAACTTACAACCACATTCCAAAATGATATTTAGCCCAATCTGGCAATTCTAATCATGATCTAATTGAAATTTCTGTCTTCCAACACCTTATCACCCCTTCTCTTGATAGTGCCATTTACAAAAGAAACCATATGACCACTTTTCAAATTGAATTTTAGCTAAAATTATCCAAATTGATCGTGGCTTTGCCAAAATGATAGTTTTGACATAAAATGAACTGTAGTGCTCATGCTCTCAAAAATACTTTGTTTTGTGTAACTTACAAAGAAACTCCTACAACCATGCGATAAAACCAATTTTGGTCCAACTTAATCAAATTGCTCATGGTTTCACCAAAAATGGTGGTCTTGAGGTAGATGGATCGTGATTCCAATTCTTCTTTATCTGGATTCCATTTTTGGTTGAAATGACCACGATTTTGTAAAAATTCATGGTTTTGGGATCTTTTTTTACACAACCAAATTTTATAAAAAAATTTCTATCTCTCTTCTAATGTAGCCATTTTTGCCTACATTATTGATTCCTCTCAAGGGACTTTGCTTGCAAAGTTGCATTACTGAGAGCCTTATTCATTGGTTTTAATGGAGTCAAAAATGTGTGGAAAGAAAAAAATAAAGTGAGATGAATGGATGAGGGAAGGAATAGGGAATGAATATGAATATGAGGTGGGTGGAATGTAATAAATAACCATGAATGGATGAATGAGGTGGAGTAAATAAAATTGAGATGAAAGGGTGAATTAATAATCATAATAAAGGAGAGATGAAATATGTTTAGCTTGTCTCAAATGTTACCTCCTTATGATTGTTACCCTTTTTGAAGGTCTTTCAAAATGGTAACAGATTATATGGAAGCAAAATGAAAGTCAAAATGCTTGCTTTAATCATCAAAAAACTTAGCATTTGCTTATATAGGGGGATATTACATGTTTTTATCATGGATATGACTAGTCATGCATTTTTGATGTTGCAATGACTACGACAAAATTAGAGTCATGTAAAAAATAGCGCATGTTCATTATTTTATTATTCCAGCACTATGTCTTCCTCTTTCTGCTCTTCCTCTTTAGCACAAACCTCTTGTTCTTATTCTTATTCATCATTAATGTAAATTACATCTTCCTTTTCATATTGAAATTGGTCCTGCTCTACGTCTTCCTTTTCCTATTGAATTTGATCTTCCTGATCACTTTCATCCTCTTAATCCTCTTCATCATTTTCATCATTATCGCTCAAAATTTGGACCATATCCTCTAGAGCTTTGTAGGCCTCATCCCAATATTTTTGAGAAGCATTAGATATTGTCAATATCTACCTATGGATGCGTTGTAATTTCATAATTTTTTAGATCACAACTATGAATTGCTATTAGGAGTCTAAGTTATTACATATTTAACTCCTATTAAGTCCTTGATCATTTGAACCACCTGATCATGCTAGACATGTTTAGGCCACCCTTCAATTTTAGATTCATATAATAATATTGAAGCAAATCTTGCTTTCCATTTCTCCTCTCCCATGAATTGATGATATTCTCCCTCAAAATTTGGAAATCCATACCTCTTGATCCAAGAAGTAGCTTGGAAAATTTTATTTAGCTTGGTTTCTAACTTATCAATTAGCTACCATCCTTTTGTTATTAATTTTTTCTTCTCTAGAATTTCCTTGGCAATATTATTGGTAGAACACCATTGTTTTCTTGGTATTATCTGTAGGCCCAAAATGGCCACATACTTAGTAAAATTTTGTGTGAATTTGACTAAGTGATAAAATCATCATTCCGCCAACCTTGCAGTATGCTTTTATCCAGAACCAGGTCAGAAGATATGAATCCATTGGGTAGTTAGTGAAGTTTTCATGTTTGGAGCGATTTCGGGTGACTTTACTCCGACTCCGGAATGAAGACAGATCTCAAATCCACAAAATTTCCTAAGAGATAATGACATCAGTGGTGGAAAAGTGTGGAATGGCAATTCTGGGAAGGTCCTTTTTGTTTTTGACTTCGAAATAAAGACAAATCTCAAATCCACAAAAGTTCCTAAGAGATGATGATGTCAACGGTGAAAAAGTGTGGAATGGCAATTCTCGGAATGAACAAGTCTTCCCTTTCCAGAATGAAGATAAGATGGGGTGGCGGAATAACAAAAGTGTGGATTCATGATGGAAGAAGTATGTGATTAGCTCCGGACCTGGATTGAAGAATATAATGTTGAAGATTAATATCCTAGAGCGGATTCGAGGTTTGGAGGTCCGGATTGGAGATTCTATTATTTTTGATAAAGAAAGACGACGTCATCATTTTTAAGGTGGAATGGCATTTAGCTTATGCCGGATTGAATCTGAATCATGTGATAAAGAAGATCGACGGTTGAGGTTAAGCTACCAAATCTGGGTTGTTTTAAAGATATTGTTGTATCAAAATTGTAACAGTCGATCGGGAGATGAAGCATCGAGGGTTTCCAAGAAGATCAAACCAGAGGTAGTTACAGATCAATGATGATAATTCACTCCCAAGAAGGATCGATGGAAAAGCATGATCTTTAATGGCCTGAGCTTCAGTTCCACTGAGCGATCAACAAGTTGCAGAGACCCCGAGCTGTCATGGTGGACTTTCTTTCAGCGGATTTCCCGGAGGACGGACCAATGAGCTGATGCCAGCTAAAATATTTGTTGAACTATTGTAACAATATTATGTGTATTGTTTCTTGATTATTGTAAGAAGAAAACTATAAGTAGAGGTCGAACCCTCATTTTGAAGGGTCGGCTCTAGCGTGTTTGCTTGTGCTATTGTAAATATTCCTGAAGAGCTGAATGAAAGGAGCAATACATTGATCTTCACCTCAAGTTCGCATTCTCATGCTTGATGTCAGAGGTTCGGATTTCATAGTTGCATTTTTGTAAATACTTAGATGGTTAGTTTGTGCCTATTTTGGATTACTAGCTGTTGTGAGTAATTGAAATCTGCTTTGAGTTCATTCTGTGTTATTGGAAAGTATATTTCTATAAAATCTAAGTGTTTGGTGAATTCTATTATTTGGATTATCATTCCCTGGGTATTGAAATTGCTTGCTATAACATTTCTCTGTTATGCTTTAATATATGAAATGATCTATTGTGAGATAAATGTTGATCTGAGTGTATGTCCTTAATATGGTTTTTTGGGAGCTTTTTATGATGGTGCAATGTTGTTAACCTATCCGTCCATTGTTATCTACATCTCTCTAACCCTAACCTTCTCTTACCCTAAAATCCAAACCCTAAGTGAGCATAATTGTGTCAACAACCTGCTAAGTTGACAAGGAACCAACCTACTCTGGAGGTTGGATCGAAAACTCCTATTTTGGTCCATCCAATGTTGAGTGTTGAGCTACAGCTATTGGGTGCAAGCCTGGACAGAAACTAGGAAGATAGACAGCTGTAGTATTGAGTGAAAACTTGGTGCAATTTAGTGCCCAATAGTTTTTGGCATACCCGGTGGGACCAGTTCACAAGGAACACGAAACCCATCTAAAAGAGTTATTGTTATCTCAACCCGAAGGAATCAAGATTTGGTGAATTGTCTTGACCTTATTAGCGGAGGAAAGAAAGTTCACCTGGTGACTCCCTAGTCAGAAGACCCTGAAAAGGTATTGTAGACCAGTACCCTTTCATGTATACCAGGTCTTTCAAGAGGAACAACCCTGATTCTTTCTTTCATTGTGAGTTACCTCTGAGAGGGGCTGTTGTTATCAGAAGTTTGGATCAAGATTTTATTGAAGAAGAAGAGCTTCTAGAAGAGAACCTAGTAGTTCCCCCAAGAAGACCTGCAGCCAAAAATATGGCACAAAATGTGGCTCCTAATCAACCACTACAGAAGTACCCTAACTGGGATTCAACTAGGCCCCTTAGATTAGCCCAAATGGATGCCATTCCCTAGGCTGTATCTAAGGCAACCCCCATGTATGATGGATTTGGGAAAACAACTTATGAGCACTACCAAGATATCTTGAATCTGGCAGCAATCCACAACATAAAAGAAGAAAATATTATTGTCAAAATTCTAGCCCTATCCTTTCGTGGAAAGATATTGCATTGGTTTAGAACTCTGGAAGATAATTCTATCACTTCATGGCAATATTTGGCTGAGCCATTCATAGAAGAATTTAATGAATCTACTGATCCTTTTTCCCTGTTGAATCAGTTTATAGCCATGCAAAAAACCCAACAAGAAACTATCTCAGACTTCAATTTGAGATTTAGCAGAACATGGAAGAGAATTCCCCCCACTGCTAGACCAGCTGCATGTTTGGCTTATATGTATTATATACGTGCCCTGGGATCAGAGCTAGGTCTACAGACACAACAATATGGAGTAGAAACCTTCCCCCAAGTTTATAATGTAGTTGTCCATGCTAAAAATATCCTGATCAATGTAGGAAGAATTCCCCCCAAAACTATGTTGCCCTATAACTCAGAAACCAATAGTAGCCAGGATCAATCCACAAAACCCTCTTACATGGACCCCCTTTCTTTACCATCTCCATATCCACAAATGAATCTGATTCCTCGGTCTAAACCTGTATCCTCCACACCTCCTTTTCCTCCCCTTCCTTCTCAACCTTCTCAAGAATTGTCTGCTATTCTGGATATACAAAATACCATGAAAACTCTGAGTAATAGAATGAATTCAATGGAAAAGAGAGATCAGGAAAGGTCACAATAGAGGAGATTCCCATATGTAAACAAATATCAAAGGCTTGGTCCTAGTAATAGTACTAGGGTTAGGGTGAATGCAGCATATGAGGATCCGAAGTGTTCAACAGATACCACTCTTGCAAATATCTGGTGTTTAGTATGCAATGACCCCCATGACTCATAGTCTTGTGTGATGTATCAACACCATGTTCAACAAGCCATGGACCAAGCTGAAAGGAATCAGAAGGGGAGAGTCAATATATTATGGCACCTTGATCAGATCATGGTCAAAAAATAGTTGGAAGAAGAAAGTCTGATTGTTGTTATGACAAGGTCTGGAAACAAAGCTTTACAAGTAGACCCTTAGAATATGGGACAATTCTAGGTCCCTTCTCAAAAGAAAGCTGACTTTCCCCCTCAAAATAGTGACACTTTTCCTATCCCTCGAGCTAGGGGGAAGGAGAAAACTGATAGTCTCCCTAAAAATCTAGAAAGAGTAACAGAAGGAGACAGAATGAGATCCAAAGGTGAGGATCAAGAAAGGCTCAATTTCCCCTCTATTACCAAAAGACAAAGGTTAGAAGCAACCCAACAATACAAAAGGAGATATGGTGAGCCAGACAGAGGACTGGAAAGACTATCCCTGACCAAGTCTGAGTATAACATTGTTGAAGAGATGAAAAGGATTCCATCAAAAGCTAGCCTATATGATACTCTTTTCATCCTAGGCCAGATTGACCTGCTTAAAGCTTCCCTCAGCAAAAATCCCTAGAACAGACCAGCCACTACCATCCTCAGTATACCATCAGAAAAGAAATAAATGACACCTGTTGTTCTAAAAAACAAACCTCCCCCTTTTTATATATCCCTAAGAATGGAGGGATGGGTAGTCCAAAATTGTATGATTGATTCAGGAGCATCAACCATAGTTATGCCTAAGGCGGTCTATGAAGAAATGGGTATGGAATATACCCGATCTTGTCCTGGAGTGTTACAACTAGATGGGACACCCGTCAAGATAGTTGGGGTCATTAAAGATGTACTGATGAGGTTGCATAGAGCCCTCGAGGTGACAGTAGTACAGGAAATAGTGGTGGTGGATTTAGAACCCTATTTCGGGTTATGCCTCTCAAGAGAATTTACTGCAAAGCTAGGGGGATGTATGTACATGGATTATTCTAGCATGGTAATACCTTTCAAAGGGAAAAGGATAAGGATAACACCTGAGAAACCAGTTGCTTATCATATTGAAAAAATTGAAGAAGATATGTGCAATCTTAATCCTTTGGAGGAATTTGAGCTAGTGGAAAACATTGAGGAACTAGACATTGAAGATGAGTTGCCTTTCAAAGAATATTATAGCCAATTTGGAACTGGTATGGGCACATACAACATCACGAATGAATTGGAAAAGAAACTCCCTACTATTTCTAATCAGTCCCTAAGAAACAAGGAAACATGGGTTATGCACTTTGATGGTGCTAAATGTAGAAATGGTGCAGGGGCTGGAGTGGTTCTACAATCACAGTCGGAGGGGATAAAGAATTTTGCTTATAGACTGACATGGTCATGTACCAAAAATGCTATAGAATACGAGGCTTTGTGCCTAGGATTGATGCAAGCAGAAAGCATGGGCATCAAGATTTTGAACATATATGGTGATTCTGAGCTAATAGTTCATCAGGTAAGGAATAAGTGCAGTAGTAAGCACCATTACTTGAAGGCTTATAGGAACAAAGTATGGGACCTAATGGATTCATTTGATGCCCTGAACCTAAGCTTTGTGCCTAGAGAAGAGAATCACCTGGCAGATGCATTGGCAACAAAGGGAGCTAATTTTAATCCTCCTATAGATTTTGGAACTAAGAAGACCAAGGGAATTAAAATGGTTTTCAGACCTGCAGTGCCGGACAAGCAAATATTTTGGCAGGTTTTTGAAAGTGATGAACAAATTCTGGATTTTATGATAAAAGAAGCATGCCTCACAACTGTCCAAGAAGAAGACTTGGAGGAAATAGATCAACAAGATTTTATCCAATTAAGAAACAATCATATTCCAAGGGGATTGGTCACCCTTGAAAGTTTATTCGATAACAAAGATAGAAAGAAGAGTGGAGCCATGAAGGTTGGTGAAAATATCTATAAGGAAGTGGAGGTCGGAATAGGAAAGAAGCTCAATATCGGAATCCAGTGTTCACCTGAGGAGGCAGAAGAGATTAAAGCTTTATGCTTAAAATACCAAGACACTATGGCTTGGTCATATGAAGACCTTAAGGTGTATGACAAAAATATTATCCAACATACTATTGAGTTAGAACCCGATGCTAAACCATTCCAAAAAAATAGAGGCCTGTCAATCCAAGGATAGAAGCCATTATGAGAGAGGAACTCTTAAAGCTATTAAAGACTAGGATAATATATCCAATAAAACATTCCACTTGGGTAGCCAATTTGGTACCCGTAAGAAAGAAGAATGGGGATATACGCCTATGTGTAGATTTTAGGAATCTGAATCAAGCATCCCTCAAGGATCACTATCCCCTCCCTCAGATTGACCAGATCTTATAGGTGGTAGCTGGAGCAGAAATATTCTCACTATTGGATGGTTATTCTGGATATAACCAAATTTGGGTAAAAGATCAAGACCAATACAAGACAACATTTACTACAAAATGGGGTACATTTGCCTATCAGAGAATGCCCTTTGGGCTGTCTAATGCAGGAGCTACATTTCAGAGGGCCATGGACTATGCCTTTGGTACACTTATAAACAAAGTTATTCTGATTTACCTAGATGACATGACTGTGTTTTCTCATGATAAATATGATCATCTATCTCATTTGGAACAGGTTTTTCAAAAATACAGAGAGTTTGGTATTTCACTAAATCCTAAGAAGTCATTCTTTGCAGTACATGAGGGAAAACTATTAGGCCATGTGGTCTCAAAGGAAGGTATGGCCATAGATCCAAAAATAATTAGAGCAATTCTAGCTATTCCTTTGCCTACTAATCAGAAGACCTTGCAGTCTTTCTTAGGTCAAATCAATTTTGTCAAGAAATTCATTTTTGATTTTGCACAAAAAGTGAGGCCTATATCTGAACTACTCAAGAAAAAGGTAGAGTTCAAGTGGACTGAGGTTAGGAAGTAAGCTTTTGAGGTCATCAAGCAATCCATTGCAGCAGCCCCAGTCTTGATAAATCCTGATTTCAATAAATATTTTATTCTCTATGCTTATGGAGCTGAAGAGAGTTATGCCTCGGTACTCACCTAGAAAGATAATCAAGGGGATGAACACCCTGTGTTCTTTTGGAGTCAGAATTTGCATGATTATCAGGTAAAATATAACTTTATTGAAATACAAGTGTTTGTTGTGATGAAGTCACTAAAGAAGTTCAGACAATATCTGGTACAGAGCAAAACTCTGGTGTATGTGGTTCATCCAGATGTAAGGAGTTTTATCTTACAAGGTGACCTAGGTGATAAAAGGGCTGGTTGGATTACTAAGATCCAGGAATATGATGTAGAAATACGTCCCACCAAGTTGGTAAGAGGTAGAGCCTTGTGCCAAGGGTTGACAGATACTTCAGCATTGGCCGGAATGATAGCTTGTCAGATGACAGAAGAGGATCAAATAGAAATTGTTCACACTCCAGATTCTGATTGGATCGAGCAAATGACCAGGTATTTCCAAACTAGAATCTACCCACCTGATCTGAATCCTTCTCAAAGAAGGAGGTATAGACTTCATGCTCTAAAATATGTATTACTACCTGAAGGGTTGTTCAAAAGAAACTTGGATGGTATTCTCCTGAAATGTTTGAAGGAGGACCAACAAAAAAGAGTCATTGAAGAATTTCATGGAGGGTCAGCAGGTGGTCATAGCTCAGGAAGAATTATGGCTTTGAAGATAATAAGAGTAGGCTATTATTGGCCTACTGTGTTCAATGATGCTTTTAAAATTACCTAGGCTTGTGATAAGTGTCAGAGGTACGTTGGAAGAACCAAAAATGTTGCCTCTCCCCTAAAGCCTATTCAAGTTGAGGAGCCTTTCCAACAATGGGGATTAGATTTTATAGGAGTTATAAACCCTAATTCTTCAGTGGAGCACAAGTTTATCTTGACAGCTACAGATTATCTTACCAGATGGGTAGAGGCCATTCCTACAAAGAAGGTAGACCAGGAAGTTGTGATCAACTTTATGGAGGGTTTGATTTCCATATTTGGAGTCCCGAAAGCTTTGGTGAGTGATAATGGCCCTACTTTCATAGGAGCCAAGTACATTGAGTTTGCCAACAAGTATGGCATCACTCTTAAAAATACTTCAAATTATTACCCACAAGGTAATGGACTTGCAGAATCTACCAATAAAAACCTATTAAGGATTTTGAGAAAATATCTGGAAGGTAACAAAAGAAGTTGGCACCTATTGCTCAACCATGCTCTATGGGCAGACAAGATTACTATTAAAAATTCCATCAAAACTTCTCCTTATGCACTGGTATATGGAAAAGAGGTGGTATTTCCAATTCACCTAGAGATCCCAGTGCTTAAGCTTGTCAGTACAGAAGAAGAATTAGAAGAGGATCCAGTAAAAACCAGGTTGACACACCTGCTACAATTGGAAGAGAGCAAAACTCAAGCATATGATCATTTTCAAAAGCATTCATCAGACATTAAAGCATGGTTTGATAAGAAATCCAGGTTCAAAAAACTTCAAGTTGGAGACTCAGTTCTTAGATGGAATGTTGATAGGGCAAAACCAGGCAAGCATGAAAAGTTTGATTCCTTTTGGGATGGTCCTTTCGAAATAGTGGAAGCTAAAGAATCTAATGTATTTTAGTTAAAGGATCCAGAGGGAAACATTCAACCAATTTCGGTGAATGGTTTCCACCTCAAGCTCTACTATATGTAAGAAGCAGGCTCATTGTAACGTATGTATATACATTGTACAAATTTTTCCCCTTTCTTTCTGCACTTTGTATTTAGTTTCTTTTCTGCACTTTGTAATTGGTTCTTTTCAAAGAAATGCTAAAAAAAAAAGAGAGAGAGAAAAAAGTTTGCAAGAAATGACTAAGTGTTGACCAAAATGCATGGTAATGTTCCATTCCGCACATGGTGTTGTGTACTCTCCGAAATGGCATTCCATCCTCAAGTTCGCATGATCAAATCTGGATTTTCGTGAAGTAGTCTATCAGTTCCCATCCCGCTTAAAGGAGGACAAAGAATGGCGCTAATCCGGGAACCTCTCAAAGTTGGAGAAAGCTGGAGCAGAATCAAGGTGGAGCATTGTGCGTGCAAGCTTAGCGGATTCAGAAAGATCATAGAACACCGAAGTGGAATCAGGCCAAAGCCGAACAACAAGTTCCAATATGACACGTGGAGGCTAAAGAGTGCTCGTGCATTCAATTCTAACGAACTCGCGCATGGACCAAAGAGTAGCCGAAGGGATGTGATGAGCTGGCAGCATAATTTCAAAATTCAACCAATAAGAGATAGGACGTCACCTTTGAGCCACCAAAGAAATAATGGAAGGATGGCGAAGTGTGCCAACAAAGATATCGTGTAGCAGCTACATTTATGGCGGATGATACACATATTCCAGGAGATAAAAAGTGACGAAGTCTTGTGCAGGGTTCATTTAGTGACCACGAGGTGGTATAGAAGCATAGCAACATTCTAAATTTCTCCTCACTTATTATAGTGCGCGAAGTCCTACTACTGCAAGATGGCTCCTAAGAAATCACCCATAGAGGCCGCAGAAGATGTTCTGGAATTCGAAACTCTAGACGACAGGACGTCGGTGCCTTACCTTGATAAAGTCGAGGCTATAGCGGACACGATGATGACCATCACTGAAAGGACAAGGCTAAGAAAGAGTGTGAATGATAGATATAAAAATAATGTTGCTCTATCAATGGAAGGTAGATGCTCCATCCTTTCTTATCTATCCTTTTACATTTGTGATTCTGTCCACCCATGTCCTGAGTTGATAGCTGCAATAGTTAAATTCTATGACCCACTAGCCAAGGCAATAAAAACCTATGAGGGTAAGACCCTTTTTAGCATCACTACCTCTTTCTATCATGAGATTTTTGCCTTAGGGTCTGACCCACCAGTACCACCAAAACCCTTTAAAATTGTTGAACAAACTGGGTTTTATTCCACAAAGAAGTGGGCAAATGATGACGAGTCATTTAGGAATTGGGTTTATAAACAGCTAAATACCAAACCCTAGGAAGAGTTGCCTGAAGTCCCCATTTCTATCAAAAAGTTTGTAACCCCCATTCTGTTCTCTATGTTGGCCTGCATGGAGGGTTTGGACTCTGATGAAGAGGTTCATGGTTGGCAAATTACCGCTACATACTGTATCTCTAACGAAAGGATGTATGAAAATGAGGTGACAAAGAAAGGGATAAGGGTGATTTATTTTGATTGGCCAACTTTTCTCACCCAAAGAATACATGAACAATTAGTAAGCTTGAAGAGGGGCACCGACGCTCCTAGCTTTAGGCATTGCTCAAACTTGGTATGGATGTTTTATGTCATTGTTAAAGATAGAATGTCATGGATTCCAATCAAAGATAAGACTAATAAAGGAGAACCTATGCCAGTTTACTATTGGAAAAACCATTTAAGAAGTCGTGAGTCTCACTATAGGTTCAATTTAGAATTTCTTGGACCGACCCTTAAAATAATGTACGATAATTTCCCTAGATTGCCACCCTTGGCCAAAGAGATTCTAAGGACTAAAGATGCAGAGGAAGGGGACTGGTATTTTTTAACTGAAGGTACGATCATCATATTATATGGTTTCATGGGTAAACCTTTTATTTTACCCCACTTTGTCACAGAGAGACTCTTCACCTTGGAATATTTGAGGCAAGCAGAGTACATTGACTCGAAATATGGTTCGGGGAGAAAAAGGAAGTCTTTGCTTTCCCACCACACCTTGAGTGATATCACCATTACTAAGAAGGGGTAGAGTTAACAAATTGACCAATACCTGGATAGGTTAGGTCTATTTTATATTCCTCAAAAGTGGAGTTATGATCCTGATGATATTTTCACTACAAAAAATAAAACCCTGAATGGAGATAAGGCCTACAAATTTGAGAAAAGGCCCAGGGCTAATTTTGAATAGGGAAGAAACAATGATGAGACTACTCTTTTAGAGTGGAATGTCTCCAATATGGATCAGTTACCTCCATGGTTAGATTTTTATGAGCAGATTGAAGATTTTGATCCTGAACACAAACTCGGTCATCAGATTATCAAGGATATGATCGACAAGATTAAAGCCAAAACTACAAAGAAAAGCAGGCCCTCCTCCAAGTCAAAGTCGGAAAAGAAAAAATAAATGTCATCTAAAAAGGAAGTTACAAAAGAAGTAGAAGAGGAGGATTTTAAGGGACCATGGGAGGATACCAAGATCATGGATTGGTGGCATATGAGAGTTGAAATTGAGAAAACTGAATCTAAATTTGGAATAAAATTTGATAAAGAGTTTTCAAAAAGATATGATGAGAATATTGATACTTGGAGGCTAAAGGATGTGAGGCACATTGTATTAATAGTTGAAAAGCCCTAGGGTGATTCCGAATCTCTCCAGCCTTCTACAAATCAAAAGGCTTCTTTAACAACCACTGGAGTATTGAGAACCTTCAGTCCTACTTCTGAGCAAGTGGAGAAATTCCCTAAAGGAGCTAGGATGATGAGCAAAATGAGGTATTCTAAAGAAAAGGTTGTTAGTACCCCTATTATTGAAACAAGATCTAGGCCTACACATTTAGCTCTAGGGGGTAGCCTCAGGACAAAGATATTAGTTGGAAGAAGAAGGATAAGAGTTTTAGGTTCAGGCCGCTTTATTTTGCTCCTACAACATCATCTAAGCCGCAATCCATTATTGAACAATCATTACTTCTTAGGGAAGTGCAAGAAGATTTATCAGAAGAAGATTTCGGAGATGAGATGGATGCTTTCTGATTAGTTCATAAAAGGACTAAGAGAACCCCAAAAATAGAGGGGAGAGAGCTTTCCAAAAGGTAGAAGATGAGTATGGAGGAAATTGCTGAAGAGGTAGTTGCTTTTAATACAGAAGGGTTAGTTGAACAAGAACAACAACTTGAAATAGAAGATGAACAAGAACACCCTACATCTGTAGGTGAAGGTATGGTTTCTAATCCCTCTTCTCCTTCTCATCTCCATGAATCCCCAAAAGGATTTCCCTCCCTTTCTAGTCAAGAAAATATGGCAAATTTACCTCCTCCACCTCATAGTTCTTCCCTCATCCCATTAGTAGCTATGGAGGTACCAGTCAGTTATGTTGTGTCACAGTCTCCTCCAAACCCACCTTCCACTTCTAAGATATCCACTTCAATAACCACCATTATTGCACCCTCATATCTTTCATTGCCACCATCCATGGGACACTATATTCCAAGTTCATCCATCCCTTCTACTATCAGTTATGTCCCTATTTCTCTGAATTTACCTATGTCTACAATAGTGGTAGTCACATAATCTACCATTGTAATAGAGGTTGTTGTCAATGTATCTCCACCCCCATCAATAACAAGTCAGTCCACCCTTATGTTTTTGATGTTGTTATCTCCTTTGGCTATTGATGTTTCAAGGTCTATTGTTGTATCAAAAGAACAGGCAACCACTCAGAGCATAAATGACTATTGGGTAGAGAAGCTTACTAGGCCTTCTAGCAGAATGGCCATGACAAGGAAAAGTATGTATGTTAACCCTGTCACTAGGCAAAGGGTTTCAAGGTCTTTGATTTCATAGGTAAGCAAACCTAAAAATGAAATGACTGCTCAAGATTATAAAGTAGAGGAAATCATAGAAGATATTGACAAGCTTCCTACTGAAGATGAGTTAGGGATGGCCAAGGCTCACTTAGATACCTTTTATGTGAAGACTGATATAGCAAAAGATAAGGTAGATAAGTTGAAACAACAAGTTGAAAAGCTTAAGAAGAGCCTCCATGATCAAAAATAAGTAGAGAAAGTTTTGAGGAAAGAGGCTAAGAGTTGGTAGGAAATATTTCAAAAGGCTAATGAGTTGAAATATCAGTTAGAAGAACAAAAGAAGCTGAATGAGGATCAGGAAAAAGAAATTCAAAATTTGAAACATCAGCTTCAGATTGAGAAAGCCAAGTCCTCAGGTTTTTCCAAAGATAATTTGAAAAGGATAAAGTAGGAGTTGTTTTCTGAAGTTCAAGAAAAATGTTTAGGTCTTCAACTCATAATCGACTACCTAAAGGATGCCAACCAATTATTATCTACCATTCAGAAGGATTTAGATCAAATCACTGGAGAGTTACAACCTATGGTGATTCTAGCAGAACAAATGTACAGGTTGGTTGGTAGTAGGCTCAATGATGTTGCTAAACCAATTTCTAATAAAGAATGGAATCTAGCCGGGGTAGCCTCCAAGATAGTGGTGAAAAAGCATAGGGCAGTTTAGAGAGCCTGGCTATTGTTTGATAGGATGGATAGGGGAATTAAAGAGATCATTGAAATAAATGAGGAAATGATTCATGTTGGTTTTAAAGGACTCTGGAAGGAGGATCACAACTTGTTATCCATGGAAGAGGTCCAACAAAGCATCAAGGATAACTTGCAGGATGAGGCTGGAATTGATTCATTAGAAGAGCCACTATCCCAAGAACAAGCTATCAAATTAATTATGAGTTACACCCACTTAAGGGATCTCATGGAAGATCTGGTGACAAGAGGGAATGCTGCTAATTATGAGGATGTTGGGGAACTACAATATGTTTATAAGAAGCTTAAAGAGACATCAAATCCCTCTGAGCAAGCCTGGAAATAGGCTCTTCAGTCTTTGGAATCAATGGTCCAAGTGTTTGGGGACACCTTCGATGAAGATAATCAGAGATTACAGGCTTCAGGAGAAGATGATGATGAAAATGCTATAGAAGGTGATGATGAAGAGGCTGTAGAAGAATGAAAATAGGATTGAGTAGCTACAGGCCCAAGAGGGGCTCACACTTAATCATTTCATTTTTGTTTGTACATATGCATGTTTTGTATTTTCATTTTTACTCTGACAATTGTCAAAAACAAGTAATAAAGGCATGAAGTCTACAATGCAACATTTTTGTGAAGGCATTATTTGAAGTGAAGCATTATAAAGGAGGTAGAGTTATGTATAGTTTTTGAAGGTAGTAGTAATACTGATATTATGGATACAGTCTCTAGTGGAACAAGTGAGTTCTATGATGTTTTTTGCATGGTTTCGATATGAACCTTTACCCTCTAGGCAGAATTTGAGCTTTCAGAGGGTAGTGTTTGTATGGAAATTATTCCTTAAAACATATCTTTAAAGGTAATTCTTGTTTTGACTCCTAAGGCCCAATGGATAAGACTCTGGATTCGATTGGCTTTGCAAGCAAATCCACCCGGGAGGCGCCAGAATGTAGGCCCAAAATGGCCACATACTTAGTAAAATTTTGTGTGAATTTGACTAAGTGATAAAATCATCATTCCACCAACCTTGCAGTATGCTTTTATCTAGAACCGGGTCAGAAGATATGAATCCACTGGGCAGTTAGTGAAGTTTTCATGTTTGGAGCGATTTCAGGTGACTTTACTCTAGCTCCAGAATGAAGACAGATCTCAAATCCACAAAAGTTCCTAAGAGATAATGACATCAGCGATAGAAAAGTGTAGAATGGCAATTTTAGGAAGGTCCTTTTTATTTTCGACTCCGAAATAAAGACAAATCTCAAATCCACAAAAGTTCCTAAGAGATGATGATATCAATAGTGGAAAAGTGTAGAATGGCAATTCTGGGAATGAACAAGTCTTCCCTTTCCGGAATGAAGATAATACGGGGTGGTGGAATAATAAAAGTGTGGATTCATGATGGAAGAAGTATGTGATTAGCTCCGAACCTAGATTGAAGAATATAATGTTGAAGATTAATATCCTAGAGCGGATTCGAGGTTCGAAGGTCCGGATTGGAGATTCTATTGTTTCTGATAAAGAAAGATGATGTCATCATTTTTAAGGCGGAATGGCATTTAGCTTATGCTAGATTGAATCTGAATCATGTGATAAATAAGATCGACGGTTGAGGTTAAGCTACCAAATCTGGGTTGTTTTAAAGAGATTGTTGTATCAAAATTGTAACAGTCGACCGGGAGATGAAGCATCGAGGGTTTCCAAGAAGATCAAACCAGAGGCGGTTACAGATCAATGATGATAATTCACTCCCAAGAAGGATCGACAGAAAAGCATGATCTTTAATGGCCTGAGCTTTAGTTCCACTGAGCGATCAACAAGTTGCAGAGACCCTAAGATGTCATGGCGGACTTTCTTTCAGCGGATTTCTCGAAGGACAGACCAATGAGCTGATGCCAGCTAAAATCTTTGTTGAACTATTGTAACAAGATTATGTGTATTGTTTCTTGATTATTGTAAGAAGAAAACTATAAGTAGAGGTCGAACCCTCATTTTGAAGGGTCGGCTCTAGCGTGTTTTCCTGTGCTATTGTAAATATTCTTGAAGAGCTGAATGAAAGGAGCAATACATTGATCTTCGCCTCAAGTTCATGTTCTCATGCTTGATGTCAGAGGTTCAGATTTCATAGTTGCATTTCTATAAATACTTAGATGGTTAGTTTGTGCCTATTTTGGATTACTAGCTATTGTGAGTAATTGAAATCTGCTTTGAGTTCATTCTGTGTTATTGGAAAGTATATTTCTGTAAAATCTAAGTGTTTGGTGAATTCTGTTATTTGGATTATCATTCCCTGGGTATTGAAATTTCTTGCTATAACATTTATCTGTTATGCTTTAATATATGAAATAATCTATTTTGAGATAAATGTTGATCTGAGTGTATGTCCTTAATATGGTTTTTTGGGAGCTTTTTATGATGGTGCAATGTTGTTAACCTATCCATTCACTATTATCTACATCTCTCTAACCCTAACCTTCTCTTACCCTAAGTGAGCATAATTATGTCAACAACTTGCTAAGTTGACAAGGAACCAACCTACTCTGGAGGTTGGATCGGAAACCCATGTTTTGGTCCATCCAATGTTGAGTGTTGAGCTGCAGCTATCGGGTGCAAGCCTGGATAGAAACTAGGAAGATAGACAACTATAGTACTGAGTGAAAACTTGGTGCAATTCAGTGCCCAACATTACCTTTATAGTAGATATAAATCTTACTTTAACCCATTTATAAATCTTCTCTATTGCCTTTAACTTGTGCTAAAATTCTACTTGAGTAGTATTGAGAGATCCTTTAGTATTTACAAATATTTCATTGATATCATATAGAAAGGTAAAAATAAGTTGAGATGCTAAACCTTGTTGTTGGATATCATTCCAAATATCCCTTCTTATCTACTTCACT
Organism: Wollemia nobilis; assembly: GCA_028583015.1. Taxonomy (NCBI): domain Eukaryota; kingdom Viridiplantae; phylum Streptophyta; class Pinopsida; order Araucariales; family Araucariaceae; genus Wollemia; species Wollemia nobilis. The sequence continues at coordinate 2,289,705 of JAQPPZ010002291.1, forward strand.
TCATATTTCAAAAATATTGAAGATAACCTTTTCCATGAGTAGTTGCTATTGCAATTGACTATTCTGTTTAGCAAGGATTTTATTCTAGGCTTGCACATTTTTAGTCTGTTATTTGAACTTGGTTAGCTCTTGGAACCTATCTTTCCACTTCTTAACACAATTTTTCAAGATCTTTTCTAGATTCTTTTATTATTTGTGTAGACATCTAAAATGCATTATTTTAAGAAGAATCACCAAAAGACCTCCTTCCTACCCCCCATAGTCCACCTTGGGTAGCCTTAGGGTTAATTTAATGGGTTTTACCAACATTGGACAAGATACCTAATCATCTCAACCCAAGATAGTGTCAAAACCGTGATCATCTTCATCCAATATGGACACAAAAAATTAGAAATAAATATAATAAAAACAATAGTTGGTAGTCAAAACTGATTGTTAATGTCATGCATGATATTGCATACATTTTAGACGCCTTGCATGAGATAATTTCAAATAAATTTCATGCAATCAACTATTCTAGGGTATGCATCTATTTTTCCAATGCGAACTACCCCTTTGATTTTTCATGCAAAGTGCCCTAGCTTTGATCAAGAGATCTATAAAATGGCACTCACCCCTTAGTTTTGAAGTTCTTGAAGCTTTTGATTTTCTAAAATGAAGGGCTATCAAAATCAATCAACATGGTTTTCTCATTGTTAAAGCCATGTTGTTGGACTACCACAATGGATTGAATGTTACGCTTTTCTACCTCACATAATCAACAACCCTCACTATGATGACTATTAGAATTTGTTAAAATCACCTCCCCACAATGAAAATCCATCAAAAATACTCATAGGTCATCCCAAACATCACTCAAACTTGGTGACAAAGAAATGTATGCCTACAACAACCATCTAGCCCCTAGATGGTCTATATATAAAATTGTCTCACCCCATATGCTAATGGTTAGGTGGTATATTTTACTATTTTTATTGCATCTTAGATTACATATATTTATTTCACTATTTTGCATGATTTTATATTTTGTTTATCACATACATGCACTTGCCTTTTATTCATTTCATTTATCTTCATATTGAACACGAGTCCAACTTCGGTGGACCCTACACATTCTACTGATTTATTCTATTGTGTGCAGGTTATAGGTACAAGGACAATAAGAGATTCACTATACAACACTCACACAGTAGTCCTAAAAAACCTACTCCCTTACAAACTGCATTAGCAAGAATATTTTTACATTGCACCATGGATATATTGTTATAATTGTGTAATCATTGTATCATCCAAAAATATCCTCTCAAGAGGACTCTTATTGTAACCTTGAATGAAATTTAATAGAAATATTTATTTTACTAATTTACGCATTGTTGTCTCTATTATTTGATGCATAATTTATTGCTTTTAGATGGTGATTACGATGGGACCTAGTCCCTATTTTCCATTACATTGCTAATTGTTGTTTATATTTATGATTTCAGGTTGTAAGGTTAACCATATTTACTTGAGATGGTATCTATTTTGAAACCATATCAATCCAATATAATCCTCATTTTGAAACCATATCACCCTAATATGGTTGCTAATTAGAGATAGATTCTTGTACGATTGTACAAATGGCCAAAAAAATTTCTCGAAGGCTCTACCCTCGAATCCTCGAACAGGGGGCAACCTAGTTGGTTCTCCCTTGTGACCCCCTTTAGTGTGCCCTATTTGTGGGGTAGGACTACTAAACTACACCACCATACGCCTCGTTGATCAGAGGTTTGAAACAACTAAAAATCTACATTTTGACATCAAACTTAGGCTTTTAAGGTTAGCTTTCTACATTTTTATTTCATTCTTCTATAAAGAAATAAAAAATATCCATTTGTATCATACTTGCAAAGATTTCAATTTTAAGTCAGTCAGATAGCAACCATCTCAAGTCAATATGGTCCCTTATATTCAATAATATTAGTGAGAGATGGTCTCTGTATGCAGTTTTTTGTTTTGTTTGTGTTATTGCTTGCTAAAAGGCTCATAATTATCTAAGAAATAATATATTCTAGAGTTAAAATTTTCATTAGTGAAAGAGCATGGATTGTTGTTTGATTTCAATTTTATAAAATTAAAAGGAACCTACACGTCCACTCATGAGGTATCTAAAACATTGTTTAGTTGGATTTCATCACTAATTAATGATAGAAATCACATGACCTAGGCATTCATATTCCATCGTGGATTGCCACCATACACACCTTAGTAGCCCCTACAAGTGGATTTTTAGAATTCATCACCAAAAAATTGTCTACTTTTGGGTGCATCCTAAAGTAGGATATGTTTAGACACCTGTCATTCCTAGGGCTTAATAATTTATATAATTGTAGTTGTCATTTATGACCAAGCTCACATGAGGGTGAAGTGAAAGCCCAAATGGACTGATAGCAAGGCACTAGACAATGCAGCCCATTTTAGGGGTATTTTTTCCATAAGGTTACCATAATCCATATCCATTTAGGAATCCATTATTAGCCATTTTTGTATCGCTTCTCATCAAATAAGTAGATATCAACACACCTATTTAGTTTTCACTCCATAATTTCATCTATATTTCTAGGTTTAAGTGCATCAAAACAAAAAAAATCAAAAACAAAGGAAAGACCAAAAACATTAAAAATAAAAATAAAAAACAAAAATATCAACAACAAAAGAAGAAGATGGCACAAACAGATAAAATCAATGATTAAAAATAAAATCACTTGTTTACTTTATTTGCTTTGTTTGCATTATTTATGTAGTTCAAAATGAACACACCAGTTGCTTAACTTATGGTGGAGACATGTAGTCAAGCTCAACCACAAGCAAATATTGTTGAACCAACACAATGAGTCATGGACATATAAAGTGTCACCACTCAAGACGCTCTCATAGATCTTGATGACGATCAAGATATTGACTATCCAAACATTGCTACCTTACACACCTTCTATAATAGCACATATTCATATACTGAGGTGCATAGAATATCCCTACCTCACATTCATATTCTATATCACCCTACATCTTCATTGAAACAAGAATATGTGTACATAATACACCAAAATAGGGATACTCAAGCTATAATGGATTAGCACCTTGAGTCAAATTATGAACATGAACATATGGACACATACATTAAACAAAATTATAACAAACTACACAACTCTACTCATGTGTTGAGGGCCTTTGATTCTAATCATATCTTGTCTTCTTGTGATAAATGATCTGCTCAAGTTCATTACACTTTTACACCTCCTACCTATGCAAAACCTATCAGTCACCCCCAAAATTAGGATAAATATTTTTGGAAAACAAGTTGCTAATCACTCTAGGTCCAATGCACAACATCAACAAAGGCATCAAATACAACATCACCATCTGCCATCTCAACCTCTTCAAAATTCAAGGTGGACAACCAACATCATTTTTCTAGAAGTTTACCAATTATTGATTGATTGCATCAACTTCCTTGAAAGGTAAATCTTATGGAAATTGAACCATCAACCCATTCATAAATCAATTCCATCACCCTCATATCCATCCCATTTTGAGGGGTCTAAGTCTGACAAGTTTAAAGGTGAAGATAATGGAGTCACCAACAAACTCTTATAATTTTATACCAAATATTGAATCGACTCACAAACATTAATATATAGTTGAAACCTCATAAACCTCATAAATATCCAACCTGTCCACATCATTCAAAACACAAGACTCATACCTAGATGTCTCTATCTGAGCTCGTGTCAACAATATTTCACAAGTTGCAAGAGACAAAAATAATTGTTTTACCTGACATACACCCTTCAGACCCTAACAAACCTAAACCTAGGTCATATAGGTAAGGTCACTATTACCTATATCATTGGTAAGCTAATCATGGCATCAAAAATTATTTCACAATTAAAAATATGGTCCAAGATCTTATCAATAAGGGGGCTTCCCATAGATAACTCACTCACCCATCCGATAAAAACCTTGATATTTGTTAGAACCATAGTGGGAACACTCATGATATCATGCCATCCCCATAAAATACATCACAAACATAAATTAATTTGGGGGTGCTCAAGGTATCACACCTTCCCCCACAAAAATCATCTAAATTTAAAAAAAAACATCATAAAATCATCAAAATCACAAAAAAAATCAAACAATCACATCCCACTCCAAATAATGTTGCTTTCACACATCTCAATTCACATCATCACCAATAATACTTTGGTTATTGTTCAATGCATACTTTTATCTATTTTTCTAGGATTGATTTTGTCACATTAATCAAGGGCATCTTCCTTATGGTGTCTATCTCGCATCCCTAATAGCACACATTTTTGCTACATCCACCACCCACAAAAACCCTATGATAGATTGTTCTTTTCCAAGTCTATGTTTTGAAAAATATTTAGGTACTTTTAGTTGTTCAACCATACCTAGTGTCTCATTTAGCCTACATTGAACATCAATAGTCCTTTAGTTCTACAACTCTTCCTGGTGACCTTAAGTTTTATCTAAGACCACACACATGTATCACACATTAAGTAAAATTTGTGTGCTTAGAAAAGACAAACTCATGAGTCCTTATAGCCATAAAGTGGATGGTTTTCCTTGCTCATCCTATTATGCACATGGTCAAAAAAAGCTAAGAATTGACAAAAAGACAAGCTCACTCCCCAAATCCCCCCCCAAAAAATCCCCTTTCTCTTCCACAAAATGAGAAAGTATTTAAAAAATATCCTTGCTTTTCCATAATACGAGCAAGTATTCAAAAAAGCCTTGATCTTCCACAAAATTAGCAAGTTCAACCCCAAAAAATCCCTTGCTCTTCCACAAAACAAGCAATTATTTCCAAAAATATACAAAGAAAAACCTCCCAAAAATAAAGAAGTAAAAAAAAATCCCCTGCTCTTCCACAAAATGAGCAAGTATCCCCAAAAATATACAAAGAAAAAATTCCAAAAGAAAAATAAAAAAATATAAAGAGATTTAATCCTTAGAATTTGTAGTTTTTGACAACCATGGGGCAATCTCCATCGCTAGAAATAGGCTATAGATGTCAGCCTAATAGTGGAGTAGTCTTACATGTGATGACATGTTTGTCACATTATTAACCTTCTTTTATACATACCAATTTTTGCTTATGGATGAGCTTGGTTACAATGGCTTGAGTCACACATGATGATTCCAACCTCACCTAAAATAAAAAATGAACATTCATTGCACACACAGTTGGTATTTATGAAACTTGAATAACTTGGTTGGTCTTAGTATCTTTAAGTACCTATATGATCAGTAGATGAGTTTGATCGATGTCACTAGGGTTTTTAAGCATCATAAAAGCACATTTGGATTATTATTTCCTTAGATAAGGGAGAGAACAAGTCATTTAATCCTAGTATTCACAATAGCACATTGCTTGTAAAACATCACATAACATCCACAACATCTATTCCACATGTATGTTAGCACCCATGGGTTGATGCCCTTGATTAATTAAGTAAATTCATTAATAATGATACGTTTCTAAGCATTTTTTGAATGGTAATCAAATATAAATCACAATTAATCACTTCACACATTATTTCCTCACATCATGAGCACATATGAGATATCAAGCCAAACACTTGGGGGAATCAAGGTATCACACCTTCCCCACCAATAAATCAAAACCAAACAATCAATCAATAAAACATGATACAAATTGGGGGTGTTCAAGGTATCACACCTTCCCCCAATGAACAATCACACAAATAATCAAATAAATTGGGGTAATTAAGGTATTGCAGCTTCTTAAAATAATAAAACAAACAAATAATCCACTTGGGGGTGTCTGAGGTATCACACCTTTCCCAAAAATCAATCAAATTACATCAATTTATCAATCACATCAAACAAATAGGGGGTTCAAGGTCTCAAATCTACTTCAAAAATCACATAAAATAGTCAATCAACTTGGGGAAATCAAGGTAACGCACCTTACCCAACAAAAATCTAACTCAATTTAATCAACAATCAATTAAATAATCACATAAATTGAGGTAATCAAGGTATCACACCTTTTCCTCCCAATCAATCAATTCAACCAATCCAAAAAATGACTCAATAAATCAAGTGCTTTTGTCTCATCATCAATATTTTGGCATGGCTTTATCAATGCAATAAACACATCAACTACTAGGTTCAAAAGGTTACGTCCTTTTGTCAAAGATTGTACTTTTTGCCTTGCATTTAAATTAATCAACACATCAACTGCTAGGTTCAAAAGGTTACATCCTTTTATCAAAGGTTGCACCTTTTGCCTTGCATAAACATCAATCAACAAACCATATGCTAGGTTTAAAAGGTTGCACCCTTTACCTAGAATTTACATTCATCAACACATCAATTTCTAGGTTCAAAAGGTTGTATTCTTTTGTAAATGGTTTTGCTTTTTACCTTGCATAAATATCAATCAATACATCGATTTCCAGGTTTAAAAGGTTGCATCCTTTTGTCAAAGGTTCTGCCCTTTGCCTTGCTTTTATAGACACAACACAGTTGATTCAAAATGCTCCAAAGATACCTAACCCCTTTGGTCAATTGATTCTCAAGTTAACCTAGTATCTAGTGATCTACTCTAGTCACCTGGAGGTTGCAATAACTAGTTATCCATGCAATTCAGTAGGATGGGTAGATTACCATAAGGACACTTGTTTAGGTATGGTCAAATCCATTCAATTAAAAAGGATCCAAAGGAACCTAATACCTTTGGTCACATCGATGAAAAAATATCCAAAGGCACCTAACACCTTTTTTCAAATCAATTAAAATGCTCCAAAGGTACCCTAACCCCTTTAGTCAAATCAATTCAAAAAAATCCAAAAGTGCCCAAATCCCTTTGGTCAATTCAATTCAAAAGCTCCAAATGCATCTAACCCCTTTGGTCATAATTTTAATTCAAAAGGCTACAAAGGAACCTAACCCATTTGGTCAAATCAATTCAAAGGATCCAAAGGAACACAAACCCCTTTTGTCACAATGCAATTCACAAAGCTCCAAGGGTACCAAACCCCTTTGAGCAAAATATTCTCAAATGAACCTTGTATCTAGTGATCTACTCTAGTCACTTGATGGTTACAGTAACTGGTTATCCATGCAATATTGTAGGATGGGTAGATTACCATAAGGAAACTTGAGTAGATTCCATTTAATTCAATTCAAAAATCTTCAAAAGTACCTAAATCCATTTGGTCAGTCTAACTCAAAGGATCCAAAGGTACCCAAATATCTTTGGTCAATTTAACTCAAAAGCTCCAAAGGTACCCAAATCCCTTTGGTAAATCTAACTCAAAAGCTCCAAAGACACCTATAAACTTTGGTCAAATCATTTCAAAAATCTCCACAGGTACCTAAACTCCTTTGGTCGCTATCAGTTCAGAAAGATCCAAAGGAACCAAACCCCTTTGGTCAACATCTAGAATACATTTTTTCTTACTATATTAGCTTAAGATATTTATTTTTGGTCATCGATTAGAGTCTTGAGTGAACCTCGTATCTAGTGATTTAATATATTCACTTGGTGGTTGTAGTGATTCGTTATCAATACAATCTTGTAGGATGGGTATATTACCATAAGACCACTCATCCAAAAAAATTATTTACACCAAAATATTCTTGGGTTGCGATGGTCTTAAAATTCCATTATTTTATAGGGCACCCAAGCTAATCATCTCATTCTGGTCAAGTGAATTTTTTCTATCATCATTTTATATCTCCTCCATTGAATCGTCACTTGAGAGGGTGGTTAATAAATGTAAAAGTCATGTTTCAAAAAATAAATTCAATAATCAAACACTCAAATGTGAAAATTATGTTCATCCAAGAATAATTGCCAAAAATGATCATACACCCTCTTTTTTGGGGTAAAAGCAAAACTCTCAATAAAATAAACACTTGGTATTCTCAAATCCTAGAGCCTTGTAGACTAATAATAGGGTAGTCAAAACTGGATGTTTGGTATGTCTACCCATGGCTAATGCTCAAATCCTAGAGCCTCGTCGACTAATAGTAGAGCAACAAAAATTAGTTGTTTGGTATGTCTACCCATGGCTGAAAATTCTACCAAGAAGATAAAGTTCTTCAATATTTTGGAAGCAATGAATAAAATACGTGCATCCTTTCCATGATTGGGGCATCTCATGTTCACTTGTTTATATAACATCATCCATAATCAATGCAACCATTTTAGATTATCTATTTTGCATTGTGCTTACACACAAAGCATCCCAAAAAGGGGTATCTATAGACACCTAAAATGTAATTCTTTTGAGGAGATTCACAAAAAGACCTCCTTCCTATCCCCCATAGTCCACCTTGGGTAGCCTTAGGGCTAATTTAATTTCATGTAATTTTTTTGGTCATAAAGCTATGCATTGCAGGGTTCATGGAAAGAAGGAGCATGGCTTCACTAAGAGGAAATTCAACTCATTAAAAGATAGATATTTCTTTCAAGGGTATTTCTACTCATGTAATCACTTTGGTCATAAAGCGATCCATTGCAGGGTTCATGATAGAAATAATTATAGCTTCACCAAAAGGAACTTCAAGTCATTTGCACCTTCCAAGAACTAAAACATCATGTGTTACAAGTGCAATATTATTGGGCATAAGGCCAAGTGGTATACAACAGAGTTTATAGAACTTTTAGAGTCAATCAAGAACAAGAAAACTCAAAAGGATCAAAAGGGTTTGATTACAAAAGTGTTGAAAAAGAATCTTGACAAAGAAAAAGAGCATTGTATGTTGGGAGTATAGATACTCCCACCCTAAAATCAATCACCTCAAAGAGAGTAGGTAAGGAGAGGGCTGAGCTAAGAGTCTTATATTTAGCCCTAAAGAATTCCCTTTGCCATTGATGTCAAAGGGGGAGATATTTGAGTAAGGGGGAGAGAATTTAGTCAGGGGGAGTAGTTTTGGAATCCAGTGGTTGGAAAAGATTTTTTTTAGAAAGGGTTGCAATCAATGAAAAGGGGATATTGATGGAAATTTTGAGTATATTGTGTTGTAATTGATGTAAAAGGATTGATGTCAAAGATAGTTTGGTATGGAAAAATATAAGGTTTATAAGTTGGATAATTATGCAAGGCAAGGTTCATCTCGATGCAAGGAAATTGATAAAAAGAAAAAGTTATAATATTTACTTTAAATATTATAAGCCAAAGAGATTTGGGACAAAGTTCTAAGTGTTTGGTTAAAATTTTGAAGGCCTAAGTTTAAGACCATGGTTCAAAAATAAAGAAAGTGATTAAGGCTTAAAAGATATAATATTATAATATTTTAATATTATAATATTTGGGACAAAAGTTTGAAGACAAAGGTTTAAATGTTGCAAGGGAAGTTAAAAAGTTTATTATAATATTTTTATATTATAATTTAAATTCAAGATGGGTTTGGCACCAATGTTTTTGAAGGTTTCAAATGAAAATTTTAATATAAGCACCAACATCAAGAAATGAAGTGAAATCCATATAAATATGGATTAAAATCATTCACTTGGAGTGTGTTTCCGATTAATGAAGAATTGATCTCCCTCATGCACAAGTGTGAGAAAGAAAGGAAGGAGAAGATGAAATTTAAAAGGAGAGAGGATGTGTGAATAAGGAAAATATCATGGGCATTTATTCTCAAGTAGGCAGCTGGCATAGCGATAGTCTAGGCAGTGCTAAGGCATAGGGTAGGTAGCAGGTCTTAGGGTCAAAACTTGGTGGCGATGATTTTTATGTTTTTGTTGACAAAAATGATTTACCAAAAGGTTTAAAACATAATTCATGCATATTCATTTCTGTGCATGCAATTGGCCTAGTAGTAACCCAAGTGGTGCTAGCGCACGAGTAGGCAAGAGGTGTCATGGTCGATTCTCACCCATGATGGTTTTGGTAAGTGCAAAAATTAGTTTTTTGTTGAATAAGGTTGAATTATTAAGAGGTGTAAGTTGTGTGCACTATTTGACTTAGGGAGTCATAAGGACAATAAGTTTTAATTTTGGCAAATGTTTTAGAAGAAAATAAAAAGGGAGAAATTGCAATCTTTTAAGAGGAGTAATAAGGTGTAGTTAGTGGTTAATTAATTTGTATTTTGTGTTGTTGAAATATTGTTTTGGCTCTTTAGAAAGGAGAAATAAGGTTTAATTTAAGTATATTGATATTTGTATTTTGGAACACCTTAGAAAAGAGAAGGTTGAGGTTATTAGTCTTAAAAATTCAAAGTTTTATCTTTACAAGACTAAAGAGAAATTATAGAGTATCTTTGAGCACATATTTGAAGAAACATTTTGTGATTGTTTTGAAAAGAAGATTGGATAACCTCTTGAAGTGGAAAAAAATAATTTTATTTTTGAGATAGGTATTTAAGGGCACGTCTTCATTAAGAATTTTTAGAGAGCAGGTTTGAATGTTGATTTGAGCAAGCCTTGTAAGAAGTCTTGAGGCAGAGACAGAGAGCAGGTTTGAGAAAAATTTGTGCTAACCTTGTAACAAGATTTGGTGTAAATTTGGGCAGAGACAGAGAGCAAGTTTGAGGCAGATTTGTGCTAACCTTATAACAAGGTTTGGTGCAAATTTGGACAGATTGTGTGAGCAGGTTTGAGATAGATCTATGCATGTAATATATATAGATTTGGGGTAGTTTTGAGCAAGTGATTTGAGAAGATCTTGGTAGACATTTGAGCAAGCCTTGTGTTAAGACTTAGAGCAATTTTGAGTAGAGTATCGAGCTGGTTTTGGAGAAAACTAGAGCAGAGGGGTTAGAGTTCTCCTATGGAGAGAGATCCGCAAACCAAAGTAGAGGGGATAAAGTTATCCTATGGAGATATATCCACAAACTAGAGTAGAGGGGATAGAGTTATATTATGGAGAGAAATCCACAAACCAAAGTAGAGGAGATAGAGTTCTCCTGTGAGAGATATCCACAAACCAAAGTAGAGGGGATAGAGTTCTCCTATGGAGAGATATCCATAAATCAAAGTAGAGAGGATAGATTTATCCTGTAGAGATAGATCCATGAACCAGAGAAAAGAGGATAGAGTTATCCTATGGATAGAGATCCATGAACTTGATGATAGGGGATTGAGTTCTCCTTTGGACAGAGGTCCATAAAATTGTAATAGGGAATTGATTCCCAAGAAATTTGTTGAGAAAATTTAGAAGAAATATTTTCTTCGTGGATGTAACCCACATTGGGTGAACCATGTTAAATTTGTGTCTCTCATGTGTGTGATGATTTATGCATTGCTTTGTTATTGCTATTGATATTGCAATTGATAACATTGGATAATATTGTTTGGGAAAGAAAAGTAAAATTTTACCTTATACTATTCACCCCTCCTCTCAGTATAAGCTTGTGTTCTTCAACCTTTTATTTTCATTAAGCTCAAATATTCTTGCAATAGGTCAATTTGGCAAGGAAATTGCAAGGAATCATACATAATTGCTTTCAAAGGGGTCTTATTCATTTCTTCTACTATATAGAAGGAAGTTGAATCGATATTCTTCTCTCTTTATTTAGAAAAAGTATCATATATGTTTCTTTATCCTTGATTTGCTTTTGTTCTCTATATCTTAGTCAGAGAAGGAAATTTTAACTTCTCCTTAGCCTACTCTTTGTTGCAGGCCAAACAAGGTTAACTTTTTCCTACTTTTGTCACATGCCCGTGCATTTAATTATCAACCCAGGGAGCTTCGTAAACTTGCGAAGAGTCTAAATAAGATTGCTTACAATACCACTTGAGATGAATCCGCTAATCCTACTATTGGGGGTGTTTTCAAAATGGTTGTCAATCATTTGTGCACTCCTCAATAATTTACATAAGAAGAAAATAATTAAATCTATGAAAATGAAACATTCACACATTCTTGAAAATGAATCTACTGCAAATATTGGGAATAGTAATGAGGTGTAAATCCTGTGGTGGATTTCCACATGGTGTTATATGCCCAGATTGCCTTCGGCAACCTTGTAGCCCAATATTTCCTGTGTTGCTACACGGTTTTTATCAAGATGTTCTCTATTTCTCTATTTGTCACTTCCACTTGCCCGTTTGCCTGCGGATGGTAGGGCGTAGTTTTATTGTTCCGAACTCTATATTGCTCCATCAGTTCCTCCATCAACTTGGAGGTAAATTGAGGCCCTTGGTCTGTTTTTATCTCCCGAGGGACCCCAAACCATGTAAAAATATGGGCAAATAAGAAATTGGTGACCATTATTTCCTTTGAATCCCTTAATGCTTGTACTTCAACCCATTTGGTAACGTAATCCATATAGACCAAAATAAACCTCCTCCCCATCAAAGGTGGATTAAACGGTCCCACGAAGTCCATGCCCCACTTATCAAAAGGTTCTAGGTGTACCTGGGACTGGAGGGGCATTTTGTATCAATGGGTTGGTCTACCCATCCTTTGGAATTCATCACACTTGCTGGCATAGGCAGCCGCATCCTTAAACAGAGTTGGCCAAAAGTACCTAGCCTGTAGGATTTTGTAGGCAGTTCATTTCCCTGCAAAGTGTCCTCTGCATGGCTTGTCGTGACATGCTTTGAGTACTTCTGAGAACTCCTGTTCTACTACACATCTTCTTATAATTTGGTCACATCCTATTTTAAATAGGAAACCATCCATCCATTGGAATGATGCACTTTTCTCTATGATTGCTTGCTTTTCTCGATAAGAGAGAGCAGGTGAGGTCCTTCCAGTGGCCAAGTAATTGGCTATATCTGCATACCATGGGATTTTCTCACTACTAGTGAACAAATGTTCATCCAAAAACTGGTCTTCCATTGCTTGATGGTCTACTGGTATCAATCTGGACAAAAAATCTACCATGACGTTATCCTTGCCTAGTTTGTCGATTATGGTGATGTCAAATTCCTATAGTAGCAACAACCATCTGATAATTCTTCCGCCAATGGTCAGCTTGCTCATTAGGTATCTGATAGCTGCATGGTACGTAAGGAAAAAAACCTTATATCCAGTGATATAGTGGCATAATTTTTTTATAGCATGGATAACTGCTAGGAATTCCTTCTCTGTTACTGTGTAGTTGAGCTCTGCTCCTACCAAGTTTTTACTAACATAATAAATGGCATAAAATTCTTCACCATATTTTTGTCCGAGGACTACTCCAATCGCACCATTGGATTCGTCACAGTAGATATGGAATGGTATGGCCCAATTTGGTGCTCTTAAAACTGGTGCAGATATCTGTTTGTCCTTAAGAAATTGGAACACTTCTTCACAGTATTCCATCCAATTGAACTCCACATCCTTAGATAATAGAGTGTGCAGTGGTTTGGAAATTTTGCTAAATTCAGCAATAAATCGCCGATAGTATCCGATTGATCCAAGAAAACTTTTTACCTCCTTCTATGTTATGGGGCTGGGTAGGTCTCTTATGACCTCAACCTTCCTTTTATCAACTTTTATTCCTTCTACAGAGAGGTGGTGCCCTAGCACGATGCCTTATTGCATCATCATAAAGCATTTTTCATTACTTAGGGATAAATTATTTTCCTTGGTTCTGTCGAGCACTCTTTCCAAATTTGTCATTGCCTCCTCGAAGGTCTCTCCATAGACGGTGAAGTCATCCATGTATACCTCGACCCTGTCTCCCATCATATTTGAGAAGATGCTAAGCACCACCCTTTGAAATGTGGTAGGTGTGTTGCATAGTCCAAAAGGCAGTACCCTATAGGCAAACATTCTCCATGGGTAGGTGAACATTTTCTTATCTTGATCTTCTTCTCCTATCTGTATCTGGTTGTATCTACTAAATCCATCCAGAAAGGAGAAGTACTTCCTCCCCGAGAGTGTGTCCAAGACCTGATCAATGAACGAGAGTGGGAAGTGGTATTTCTTGGTTGCTTTGTTCAATGCTCTGTAGTCCACATAGATTCACCACTTCCCATTCTTTTTAGGGACCACCACTAACGGTAATACCCACTCGCTGTCAGAAATTGGATTTGTGAATCCGATAGCCAAGATTTTGTGTAGTTCTTCCTTGAAAATGTTTTTCATTATCGGGTTCATTCTTCATTGTGGCTGTCGGCTTGGATTTTCCTGATCATCTAGATAAATCTTATGGGTACAGATATCTGGGTTGATGCCCTGCATATCCAAGAAATCCCATGCAAACGCTTGTTGGTGCATTACCAGGAGCTCTTCTAATTTTGTCAGTTGTGTGGGCATCAACCTACTGCTGACATTTAATTTTCTTCTTGGCCCAACGTGTATCTGTTAGATGTGGTGATCTTAGGCACCAGTCAATGGTGATCCAGGTGTAGAGATGGAGGGTTCTCCATGGAGAAACTCCACAATAGCACCATATTTGTCCTCTTCTATCAACTACTCCAATGTCACCATCGACTGGATTATGGAAAACTCCATATTTCCATGCTCGGTGATCATGGGTTCTGCTACTGAGTCGATAGACTGTGTTGGAGGTGAAATGGTAAGCATTTTAATGTTTCACCCATCAGATATGGTCATCAACCCATCTTGACAGCTGATGTAAGTGTCAACTGTTGCCAGCCATGGCCTCCCAAAGATGAGCGGGTAACCACCCAGCTTGGTTTTGGATTGTAAAACTAAAAATTCGGCTAGGTATTCCCATGCACTGACCGTTACTATCATGTCTTCCAACATCCCTTCCAGTGATACGATCGATCGATCAGCTAGCTGCAGCACTATCATGGTAGGTTTTAGGTTTGTGAGTTGTAGCCTCTGCATGGTCTCCTAAGGCATTACATTGATGGCTACTCTGAGATTGACCAATGTGTTGGACAAGGAATGTCCCTTGATTTTTATAGTCAGCACCGGGCTGCATGGGTCTACATACTTTGGATGGCATGTTCTGCCCATCATCAAATCTACCAGTTTACCTACGACATTGATAGTCTGGGTTGCTTTTCATCCTGGCTTCCTCAGACACATCTCTCTGATTGCTTTGGTATATATGGGAATATCTCGGATTGCTTGAAATAATGGAATTGTCACTATGAGGTTCTTCAAGCTTTATAGGATGTCAAATTTCGGCTATGTTACCTTTCTCTATTCTTGCAGCCAACTAGGAAATGGAGCCTTCGCTCTCTCAAGTTTTTCTTCCTCTTTTACCAAAGTTATTTCTTCTACTTCTTCCTCCTCTTCTACCAATGGAGGTGTTTCTTCTCCTATTTGCCTACCTGACCTAAGATGAATATTGTACATAGGATACATCTCACCCTCCACGTTGTATGCTGGTTGGTTCACTCTATTGTTCAGATTTTTCGTCGGTTGTGTGGGTAGCTGCGTAGGTCTCACTGTTGGCAATGCCAGTAAATTCTGTTGGGGGTGAGCAGGTGCTACATTCTATGGAACCTGATTCCATGTAGTATGGCCTCTCCACTGCTTCCCAGGATATGGATATGGCATCCATGGCTGCTAGTTCGGGAATGCTGCTAGGGGTGCATTAGACTAGGGTGATGGCCTCCACCACCCCATGTTAGGTGGTTGAGGTGGTCCTTGGTGCATGTATGTCCCTCCCTCATATGGCGACATTCAGTTTGGCATATTCCTTGCATGGGACTATGGCCAACTCTTCCTATTACCTATTAAATAGGCATTCGTGCTTTCAGCCTCCTCCTGATTATTGGGTAGTCGTGGGCACAATCGAGTTTTATGATTCAGCCTACAAATTGTGCATATTCTAACTTTGTTCTCTAGGCATGCATTCTTTGCATGCCTCCATCTACATTTTGAATAGAAATAAGCTAATGCTACATCATTCTCTTGCTTCTTTTTCTCTAACAGTAATGTATCCATCTGCAATGCTAGAGATGAGAGCATTTCACTCTTTAAATCCTCCAACATGTTACCTATTTTTGTCTTTGTGACTAAAGTTGTTGCTTTCATGGTTCTGGAGGTGGCCTTGCCTCACATTCTTGAGTAGTTCCAGAATAATTGTCGGATGTCTTCCATAGCATGCTGGTAGACATCACCTCCGAAGATCATGTTAAGAGCCTCTAGTGATTCATTGGTAAGCCCTCTCAAGAAGATGCTTTTGAGGGACTTAACAGATAGTCTTGTGTGAGGATATCATTGAAGATTAAAGTTGAATCTCTCCCAGTACTCTTTGAGAGACTCATCTTCTTTCTGTGTCATGCTCAAGACCTCCTCCCTGGAGTCTCTTTCTCTCCTAAAATCTTGGTATTGCTCTAAAAAGAACCTCTTCATTTGGTCCCAAGTGGTAATGTGTTTGTATCCCAGACTGATGAACCATCACAGAGCTACATCGTCTAATGTAGAAGGAAAGAGTTTCAGCTTCTACGTATCAAATTTGTAGTCCATAGACCTGCATAAGACATCAAACTTAAATAAAAATAAGTCAAGGTCCTCAATCGGGTATCCTCTGAAGGACTAAATGTGAGTAGGGGATATATTTTTCATTTTAGCATCTCCTACTCCTTCCTCTATCGAGAAACTAAAGCCATATGAGACTTCATCGTTATCAGCCATTTTTTTAGGAATTATGGTTTCTAATGCAGTGCTTATGGCCTTATGATCATTAAGACTTTCTGAGTCAAAGGTCTAAGTTTATTTGGTGAGATCATTCGATCTTCTACATCCTTCCACAACAGGGCTTCTTCTAAGGGATTCATATTAAATAGGGGATTTATGATGATTCGTTCCTCCCCACGTTGGTGGGATGAGGAGGCACTTTGCACAAAGTGTGGTTCCTCACCCCAATGGTGTAGCACCCTAAAATTGGCACAGTAAAACTTAGTAAATAATTAAAATTACCTTAGTAATAATTCAAATTCAAATTTCAACCCCAAAACCGCTCCCAAACCGCTTGCTACCCGTTTCCTTGTTTTTCATGCCATTTTTAGAGTTTGTTTCATCCGTTGGATGATATCGTCTCCGATCAGACGATATCGCCTCAGATCGGACGATTTCGTCTGGAGCAGAACGTCCAGACGATTTCGTCCCAAAACTAATTTTTCATAATTAGCTTCTGTTTCAATAGCTTCTCTAACTCGGGCAGAGACGCGTCTGCACCGTTAGAGTCTCCCCCCATTGGAGATCTCCCAAAATGGGATGATCTCCAACCTCCCAACCTCTTTCCTATGCCTATTTAATCTTAGGCCCTCCCCTTGACATTCCCCTGGCTGAATTTTTTTGTACTTTAAGTTTTACATGCTTCAGGATATCCTAGATTATTGTTCGCCTTTGTCCCTTTTTGAATTTTCTTGCAGGAACTTTGTTATTCTTCAGCCGGAGCAAAGCTCAGATCGTCGCAGATGATCCTATCCAATTCGAGATGATTTCGTACCAATCCGAGATGATTTCGACTACAGTCAACATTGGGGGCAATCAGTGCCCAAAGTTTGCGTTTCTTTACTCTTTTTTGTTGTTTTGCTTTGCATTAGTTAAGCTTATTACTGCTTTGCATCTTGGAGTTCACCTCATGTAGCCTAGATGCATAATAAAGTCAAAGTTAGTCATTAAAACCATGCATTTTACTTAATTTGTTATCTAAAGTTGTCATTCTAGCATTCATACTTTCATTTCTATCATTTTCCCTTGCTTTTGCAATTGTATTTTTTGTTCTTGGTATCCATTTCTGCAATTGCGGGTCTCCGACGAATTTTTGATGAATTCGTCAGATCTCAGATGATCCTGTCAGATCGGAGATGATCCTATCAAATTCTAGACGATCTGGACTGCTTCAAAAATTAGAATCTCCATCAGACATCCGGATCAGGTATGGCTCTTTAATCTAGCTTATTCTCTCTATTTTTTGTTCAAATCTATTTTTGTATTCATATAATCAGCATTTCATATAGCTTAGCTTAGATTCATTTGGCCAAACCTAGGACTTGGATGTTTAAAGCTAAAATTGAACACATTAAACTCATTCCCAACCTAGGCGTGGAAACTGCCACTAAACGTTTCCTGGTGAACCCCACCATCCGTCGAAAAATCACCTTAATACCCCTCCCCCGAGAGGCGGGACCTTCAAAGGGCCTCTCAGTCCGAGGTACCATCCCATCCTTTTCCCATCCTCCTTTCGAGCATGGATCCTTTAGCCTGAAGGTAAGGATGCAAAAAATTTGGAGCGATACATTTTGGTGAACCCGACGTGAAACTAAAACCTTTTGAAAAAAAAAAAACAAAAACAAAAATATAGATGCATTTAAAATCATTAGAAAACTACTAAGTTGCATATCATGTCTAGATGGTAGCTCCTAAGAAAAGACTAGCAGTCACTATAAATGTTGCAAATCAATTAATAGCCATAGAAGTTAATTTTGTGCTTAGTGTGCCTGAAATAGATAGAAACCAACTTCTGTGGAAAGAACTTGATAGGAGGCTAGGTGTCATTTCATCTAAATCAACCGAACTTAGACAAATCAAGAGGTTTGCCCTAGATAGGATCCTGGATCCTCATCAACTCATTTTTTATCATGAACTTCAGAGAGCCTGCCATAGGTGGTTAGCTTATAGGAGAGCTCTTGTGTCTTCAGAATTGTTCACCTTCGAGGAATACCTCGAGAACGCAGCTGTTATACACCAATTCCTAGGTCATGTAGAAGATCAAGAGGTCATTCTTACGGATAGGGAAATATGGAATAGAGTTCCTAGGGCTGTGTTATATCGAGAGTATTGCCACGAACTTTATTTCTACCAACCAGAATCTGAGACAGATAATATCACTATAGCACTTTTTGTCAAATTCTTGAAAGAAAATTTTCAATTTGAAGAACACTTCATGACTCCTGAAGAACTCGAGCCCATTAATGATATTTATAAATTGTTTATAGAAAACTAGATCATTGCTTTCATTATTATTATTTCTTGCATTTAGTGTGTTGTTTGTTATCTTTATAATATTGTTACAAAAACAAGAAAAACCAAAACATAACAAAAACCAAAAACATTTTATTTCAAATACTATAGTAGGTATATAATTAAAATATATACCTCTTAAGCTTGTTGCATATATATATATATATATATATATATATATTTGCTGAAATCTAAATTTAACCACAATGCCTAAACTTAGGAGTGGTAAACAAACTGAAGAAGAAGGAGAAGATTGGTTAGGAGACAAAACAAAAAACCCAAATGTCCTTCCTGAGGAATCAATTCCGGAAGGAGAAACTCTAGAACAGCCAGAAGATGACCTGGCTGAAGAAAATGAACAACAAGAAAATCTTAAAGAGGAAGGATCCTCATCCCCTAGAATAGCTCTAGATGGAACTATTGCTTTTGATAATTTAGATCATTTCTGGAAATTTTTCAATAATAACATTGGTGCTCTTAATATGGCAGTTCGTATTGATAAAGGACAAATTAGTGACACTCAAGCAGCCATGGAACATATGTTTGACATACACACTAATCCCTTGTCTTTCATTGATCAAGAAAGTGATAAAGTTGGACCATCCAATAGAGATATGGTCACTATGATTCAGAACATGCCAAAACAACAAGGTTACCCAACCCCCTAAGGAACCTGTTATTGAGCCTAAAATCATTCCCACACAAAAGAAACCTTCCTTCACTGCTTTACTTCGCCAAACTATTGATCAATATGCTTCAAGTAGACAAAAACCTAAAATGAAGCCAAACACCAATTTTCAACAATCGGGCATACAACATAATACAACTTCAAAATTTCTTCATAACACCCTTCCTACCAACAATTTATACAATAGCAATATAGCATCTAATCTCCATGTCCCTCCATCATATGCTCACAAATCCCATATTAATGCCCTACCGAATCAATATGGTGGGCAAACCAGTAATCTGGAAGCCATGGTGAAATAGTTAGCTTCGCGCATGGACCAGATAGATCCCTACCGTCCCTCGTACAATTATCGAGAGATATGTAGTCAACCTCTGGATCCCATAGTTGTAGCACAACCATACCCTAAACACTTTCCCATGCCCGTCCTGCCTATATATAAAGGAACCGAAGATCCCATAGAGCATCTTCGCATGTTTAGGATAGCATGTCATGATATATCACATGATGACTTGCTATTACTAAAAATGTTCCCGAAAAGTTTAGGAGGAATGGCATTAGAGTGGTACTATCAATTGCCCACTCATTCTTTGAGAAATTTTGAAGAAACAACTGAATCTTTTGTCCATCAATTTAGTGCCTACATCGAGAGGCATGTCACCATTAAAGATTTGTACAACTTAAAACAAGACAAAGATGAATGTTTTGCTGATTTCTTAGCTAGATGGAGGCAGTTGACAGGAAAACTGCACTTTGTGCTACCTTATAGGGAAATGTTGGACATTTTTATTAATAATTTACAAGAACAAATATCTTATGAGTTATCAACTGCCACCTTAACTACCTTCGATCAAGCTATAGACTTAGCTCGAAGGGTAGAAGATGCTCTCATTAGAAGAGGTCAGCTCAAAAAGAAAGATGATGAGAAAACATCTAGAAATCAGTATAAAAACAAACAAGTTGTAGGTGACGGAGTCACTGATAGTAGAAACGTTGCTAATATCAATACAACGAAGACAACAGAAAAATTTATATTAAAACCTCCTGATAAACCTCCTCGAGAATTTACTAGATTGAATCAACCTTTATCAACCATTCTTCCTCAATTATTAGCATGAGGCTTGATTCAATTACCAGCTATCCGGGAACCTGATCCAACTATACCCGGATACAGAGCTGATTTACATTGTGACTTTCATAGAGGACCTGGACATGCTACAAACTCTTGTAAAATATTGAAACATAAAATACAAGATCTGATTGATAATAATGAAATGGAGGTGCAAGCCTTCCAACCTAAACAAAATGCTCCTAATAATGCTCAAAAGACCATTCCCCAAAATCAGAATCAAAATGCTAATCAATCATTAGATATATTTCAACATCCTTTACCAAAACATGGTAAAGAAGTGGCCAATCAAATCGAACATCATAATGTTCCCCCTCCTACCCGATATGTAGGGACTATTAGCGGACAATTATCTATTCAGGATCCTCAAATATTTGGCACAACCTTATCCATGGTCACGACCAGACCCCTACATAATATTCAAACTCCCGATCCTAGTGATGTAGAATCAGATACTGAAAGTGAAATAGACATCACCTCAAACCAATCGAATAGTTCTGAAAATGAATCAGATCCTATTCAACCCATCATAGATGCTATGGTTCCAGAAGAACCATTTCCTAGAAGAGTTACTACTCGACCCTCTTCTAATCAGTTCCTTCCTAATGAACAAGCCATAAACGCTCAACCAAGACCAGTTCAGCGTCTTCAATATAACATTGTGGGTACCATCGGAGTTGTTACCAGACAACAGGCTCAAAACTCTCAACAAGATCAAACTCAGAATGATGGATCAGCTCCATTTATTTTGAAAAATCCCAATAAAGGGAATCATATGTCTAATGTTCAACCAAAACCTCCTTACAATATTAATGAACAATTATCCAATACTACAGCCAGAATTTCCCTTTTGGACTTGTTAAGATCTTCTCCTACCCATAGGGATGAGTTAATGCTTACATTAAGCCAAATGATGGTACCTCAAAATATTCAACCCGAAGCCATGTCCAATACTATCATCACTCGAGAAGTTGATTGTATTGACTTTCGGGATAAAGATATCCCACAACATAGTTTACATAAGGATAACCCCTTATATATTACTTGCTCTAATTGGAGATGTAGCTGTTAAAAGAGTCTTGATTGATAATGGTTCATCTCTAAACATTTGCACTTTTGACTTCTACCAACGATTTGGGTTTAGAAGTGATGAAATGAAGAAAACTGACATGATTATCAAAGCTTTCAATGACGAGACACAAGAAACATGTGGAGTCATTACCTTACCCTTGCAAGTTGGTCCTAGAACCCTAGATACAACCGTGTTTATTGTACATTGCCCCGCATCATACAATATACTTTTGGGTCACCCTTGGATCAATGCGATGCGAGCGGTTCCTTCCACTTTACATCAGTGTGTTAAATTTGAATTTAAAAATCAGTTGGTCACTATCCATGGTGACCCTAGACCCTTTGATATGTGTGCTTTGGCAGAACCTGTTGGAGTGCAATTTTTCCCTGCTCTGTCATCCACACATCCTAATTCTTATTTTTCATCTAAACGTGTGAAACACACACACATAACATCATCTACCCCATCAACTACACCTATACATTTAACTCAACCATCTTCTGAACAAACCACACTAAAACCTCAAAAAGATCTTCAATCCACAACCAATCCTTCATGTTCTATCCCTATAATTTCAAAACCTATAGACCCATTTATTGACACCTCCACATTATCAACATCTATCATACCTTCCACATCTAAAGATATAGGGAATGATCCTTCTACATCTTATGCTCTTTCTGATGAACTTTTACCGGATTTATCCACAATCTTAATATAAAAAAAAACAAATGCTTTTATGCAAGATTCAATTCTTTTAAATAACTTGCCACCATCTCCTCGTACTTTGGGCCTCCCACAACCTATGGGAAGTACTTACCAAGTCGGGAGTTGTGCTTTTATTTATAAAGGATATGATTGGGGAAGAATACCCAGGAATATCAAAACTCATCATGAGGGATATGCCCGATGTTATTTTGCTAATGAATATATTAAAGCTAAGCCCATAATGCTTAAAATGGGCTATAAAGGGAAAGGCTTGGGACCTTTCCAAAATGGTATGAAAGAACCTATTGAGGTAGAGCCATGGCCCACCCGATGTGGTGTGGGCCTATTTCCTAGTAAGGGTCAACCCTTCCCTTTTGAAGATGATGATCAACTCATATGTTATCAAGATTATCTAGATAAACAAGATTCTTTGTGTTCTAAGAATAATCCCTTTACCTGCAATATGCTATCCATAGCTTACCCTGAATTGATTGCTGAATCCGATGAGGAGTTGGAAGGAGATATTTTCCATGATATCTCCGTTGAAGAGTTGTTACACAATGGTTTTTATTTTGATGGTTCTATACCAACTATAGCCCAACTTGAGGCCACCACTCATCAAGACGAATTATCCAACTTAACCTTAAAAGAATTACAAGAATTGGGCGTTTCACCCGCCCCACCTAATTTTGAAAGAGATCTACACATGGAAGTAGAAAACGTCATTAAAGTTAACATTGGAACTGAGGATAATCCTCACATAATCAATATTGGATCAGCATTAAGTCAAGAAAAACAAGATGAATACATTGCATTCCTTAAAGAATATGAAGATGTCTTCGCTTGGACATATGAAGATATGCCAGGTCTGGACCCTTCTGTAGTCATGCATCATCTAGTAGTCCATCCGGATGCTAAACCTGTTAAACAGAAACTTAGAAAAATGCATCCCAAAGTGGCCCTGCTAGTCAAAGGGGAGTTAGAAAAACTCCTAAATGTTATTTTCATACAAGCTATTGATTATGCTGAATGGATCTCGAATGTAGTTCCAGTCACCAAGAAAGAAGCTACCAAAGTTAGGGTTTGCACGGACTTTAGAGATATTAACGTTGCATGCCCTAAAGATGATTTTCCTCTTCCAAACATGGACCAAATCATTGACTTTACCGTCGGGAGTGGAATGATGTCCCTAATGGATGGATTTTCTGGCTATAATCAGATCAGGATAGCTCCTGAAGATCAGGCTAAAACAGCCTTTATTACCCCTTGGGGTACCTTTTGTTGGAAAGTGATGCCATTTGGTTTAAAGAATGCAGGCGCAACATATCAACGAGCTATGACTTATATCTTTCATGATATGATGCATGATATCCTACATGATTACGTAGATGATATTATAGCTCGCTCTATTAAAGAAGATGATCATTTAGATGATTTGAGAAAAGTATTTAATCGGTTAAGAGAATACCTTATTCGATTAAATCCAGCCAAATGCATATTCGAAGTTAAGTCCGATAAACTATTAGGGGTTTTAGTTTCTTTACGTGGTATCGAAATCGACCCTCTCAAGATTGTGGCTATCACTGATATGCCCGCACCTACCAATATATCTGAGTTACGAAGTTTACAAGGTAAGCTTCAAGCCATCCGTCGCTTCATCGATAAGCTGGCAGACAAAACCACTCCCTTTCTTAAGCTCCTTAAGAAGGATGTCCCTTTTAATTGGGACGACGAATGTACAGAAGCTTTTGAACTTCTCAAACAATACCTCCTTAACCCACCTGTGCTTTCACCGCCTAGACCTGATCGCCCATTTCTCCTGTATATTTCAGCTTCAGATTTTGCTTTAGGAGCTATGTTAGCTCAGCTTGATGATGAGAAGAAAGAACGTGCTAATTATTACATTAGCCAAACTTTAATCAGTTATGAAACTCGTTATACCTCATTAGAAAAACTATGTCTAGCAGTCGTATTTTCTATGCAAAAATTATGCCATTATATGCTTAGTCAAAAAACATATGTCATTGCTAAATATGATCCCTTGCGGTATCTTATGAGTCGACCTTATTTATCGGGTCGCACAGCCAAGTGGGTTCTTGCTCTAAGCGAGTTTGAACTCACATTCATAGGACAAAAGTCTGTTAAGGGTCAAATCATAGCAGATCAGTTAGCTGCTGCACCCTTAGAGTCTACCCATCCCCTCATCATTGAGTTTCCTGATGAATGCCTTCAATTAGAGGCAGACCATGTTGAACAATGGTCCTTATACTTTGATGGAGCCCGATGCATGAGTGGGGCTGGTGCGGGTATTATTTTAATATCTCCACAAAAACACATTATACCTTTGTCTTTTAAATTAACATTTGCTTGCACCAATAATACTGCCGAATATGAGGCTCTAATCCTTGGATTACGAGCTGCCTTGGCATTAAAAATCAAACATCTGCTAGTTTTTGGTGATTCTCAACTTGTCATAAATCAAATTAATGAAGTTTATCAGACCAGAGATGATAAATTGCGCCCATATAAAGCATATGTTTTGCAATTGTTATCCTTGTTTGATAAAGTTACTTTGGAAGCTATTCCATGAACTAGCAACCGTGCGGCTGACGCTATGGCCGCAGCTGCATCTCTTCTGCCCTTGGAGTTAGATGACGAATATGCCACCATCATTATTCATTGACTCCAGGAACCCGCTTCAAATAAGTCATGTTTAGAACCTTTGGATGTGTTTCTAATCAATGAAACTACTCCTGACCCTTGGTATACAGATATATTTGATTTTCTTCAAAATGGGACTTTCCCTGCCAATTCTAATAGAAACCAACGTCGGTTATTACGTAGACGAGCAAGTCGATTTGTAATAATTGGCAATACTTTATATAGGAGATCTTTTGAAGGTATCCTATTGAGATGTTTGAATCTAGAAGAATCCAAATCAGCTTTAAGTGAAGTCCACGATGGATCTTGTGGAGGACACTTCAGTGGTAGTGTCATTGCTAAAAAGCTCCTTAGGATAGGCTACTTTTGGCCTACCATGGAAAATGATGCACATGAGTATGTGCGCCATTGCGACAAGTGCCAGAAACATGCTGACCTTGTCCATGCGCCTACACAAGAGCTGCAGGCTATTTCATCTCCTTGGCCCTTTTCAAAATGGGGCTTAGACATTATTGGCAAAATTAATCCTGTGTCATCTGATGGACACAAATTCATCATAACCGCCACTGAGTATTTCACGAAGTGGGTTGAAGCTATGCCTTTAGCTTCCTGCACTGGAACACAAGTCTCCAAATTTATTTTTAATCAAATCATTTGTAGGTTCGGAATTCTTGCAAATCTCATCTCAGACAATGGAACTTGTTTCAAAAATAAAGATGTCAAGAAATTATGCCAAAAATATAAGATTCAACATCGATGGTCCACTCCCTATTATCCTCAGGGTAATGGCCAAGCAGAAGCATCTAACAAAACCTTAATCAAAATTCTTAAAATATTGGTCAATAAATCTGGCCATGACTGGCACATTCAATTATATCCAACTTTGTGGGCCTATCGAACTAGTGTTCGAACTCCCACTGGAACTTCACCTTTTGTCTTGGTTTATGGCGCTGAAGCCATTTTTCCTTTTGAATTAGAAGTTCCTTCTTTGGCTCTACTACTTCAAGATACCGAAGTAGGAGATGAATATCGAGCTGGAAGACTCAGTCAGTTGGAACTCCTAGATGAAAAGTGCATCAATGCTTTGGAGCATCTTCGTGCTTACCAAAACAAGCTTAAAAGATCATATGCCAAGAAAGTTCGTCATCGATCCTTTGAGGTCGGTGACCTTGTTTTAAAAGAAAATAAAAAAATACTAATGCAACTAAAGACCTTAAAGGTAAATTTGAGCCCAACTGGCTTGGACCATATATTATCACTGCTAAATTTGAATCGAGAGCATACAAATTAGCTACCTTAGATGGTAAATATTTAAAAGAACCTATGAATATTATGCATCTTAAGCGATATTACGCATAAAATTTGGTCATTTCATCATTTGTACATATTTTGCATGTTGTCTCATTTTAAAAATATATATAAAACTCTTTAAACAAAAACAAACAAAAAAAAATAAAAATAAATAAAAAGTCAAAACAGCAATATTATTGACTCTTTTCAAAACCAAAAAAATAAAGAAGAAAGAGAGAGTCAAAATCATCAAACTCCTCAAAAATATTTGTTATATATATTTCTTCTTCAAGTATTGCAGTTATATTTTCAAGTTATTTTGGATAAATTAGCATTTATTTGGAATCCCTCACTATCACAAACACAAAAATAAATATCTTGATTTTATCTGGCATGATTACTAATCTCTCTTATATCAAAGTCCACAAAATTCAATTAAATAAAGTTTGAGCACAGAGAATTGATCTTGTTATTTACTTAAACCAAGCATATCCTTTCACAATAAAATGATTATATTTGTAATGTCCATGCTATGCTACATAGTAGAAGTGGTTTCTTGAGCGAAAAGTTTCCCCTGCTATCCTATCATGCACATGGTCTAGAATCTTTGAGAATTGACAAAAGGACAAGCTCACCCCTACCCGGAATAAAAATCCCTTGCTCTACAACTAATCCGAGCAAGTATCCCTAGTATAGGAAGAAAAGAAAAGTTCAAGAAAAAGAGAAAAAGAAACAAGTTATTTCAGCATTATCTCAAATATCAAGCCAAAATACAAAAATACAAAAAAAAAAAAAAGAGAGAAAAAGAAAAGCAAAAGCAAAGAAAAAGAAACAAACAAAAGCAAAAGCAATAAAATCCCTTTCCCTACCCATTGAAAAGAAAAGAAGGGTTGATGAGCTTGAATCCCTGGAATTCTCAATTATTCGAAAACTGTGAGGTAAGCCCCATAACAGGTGGTTTGTGCCCAACCCGCTTGGCCTTGGGTAACTCCTAGCATGGCGATATGTCTGTCACATTAGCGACCTTCTTTTGTACAGACCTATGTCTGCTTATGGATTAGCTAGCTCTTGATAACCCGACCTACATAGTAGTCTGGTATGGTTATATGCATCTAAATCATGGTTAACGAACACTTATTTGGTTCATTCAAATCACTTGTATCATAGTATCTTGCTCAAACCTGGTAAATGAACAATGCAATTGCACACACATTTTGTCTTTGAGAGATTTTGTGTATCATTATGATAAATCAAGATTGGTAATGAACTCACCTACGCACATGGGATTCCTTATAAATCTAACTTTTGTCTTTAAGATACTTTGAAATATTTTTGCAAATTGTTTGGAATAAATTCATTTTCCTCTTTGAAGAACAGTTGTTTAGTATAAAGACAACTATATGCATTATCAAAAATCAAAATCATTTTCAAAACATGCAATAAAGTTACATTTATATATAACTTTTGACTTTCGTGACGATGGTATAGTTCCAAAACCAAAATTGGAATTTTATGCCTAGCGCAAGTCCTCATCTTCATATTTTTTGACTATTTTCAAAAATTAAAAAAATCAACCATGCAATAAAACTATTATATTATTTTCTTCTTTGGATTTCGCGATGATGGTATAAGTCTATACCTAAATATTCTATGCCTAGCGCAAACCATTGTACCAATTTTATTTTCCATTTATTCAAAATCATAAAAACATATGACTTAAATCATTATGTTACACAATTATGCTTTAAAACAAAACAAACACTTACTCTATTTTCATGTCATTATGTCAAACTTCAATTTTGCAATGATGGTATAATTCCTAGGGAATTATCCAAAAAATTTATCACACTTAGGAATTTATGCCTAGCAAAAGTCATTTTAAAATATTTCATGCATAATATTTTCATGAAAATCTGAAAACAAATCACATCATCATCATCATCATTTGCATCATCACACCAAAGTCTTAAGACAGTCTCTTAAGCACTCTTTTACTTTTAACAATATTTCTATACTGGGATTAGCTTGACGACCGAGTGAGCGGCGACTCCATGAAATGGTCTATAATAGCGACAATGTCCTTTGAAATTATTGTTAGAAGTCCCTTTTCTTTTTTATCAAATCACATCACAAACAACCAATTTGTTTACATCAGATTATTTCATTTAAATTTTAAAAAACATGACATTCAAACCATAATATTTCCAACCGACATAATTACATGAATCATCAAATCAATCACACCACAACAATAAAGCATCATACAAACACATAAGACAAGTCATATGATCAAAAATATCATATATATATATATATATATATATATATATATCTCAACAATATATGTACATCATATCAAAACTAGATTGGTATGCCACAATCTACATCTTGGCATACTCAATCCTCTCAAATCATATAATCGATCCGTACAGGTGCAGTAGCCTAGCCTCGAGAACCCCTCGAGCTCTCAGCCTCATCTCCTCCCCTAGCCCTGAGGTGGACGAGGTGGCCCCATCGTAGTATGTGTGGTACTACGAGTCCTAGTCGTCGATCGGGATGAAGTCCTCGATGACCCAACCCTGATCGGATCCGCAATGCCGATTGGTAGCTGTACCCTCTGGCCCTCTGGCACCATCTGGAAGTAGATACCCTGATAGAACGCGGTCTGAGCAATCGACCGTGCTAGCTCCTGAGCGCTCGCTCCTCCGCTTCGTGCTCTGAGGCGTGCAACCTCATCTCTGAGCTGTGTAGCCTCCGCTCGGTGGCGTGTAGCCTCATCCTGTAGAGTCTGCACCTATGCCTGGAGACGGATAGTCTCCGCCTGGAGAGTAGCCATCTCACTACTCTCTCCTATGTCCACACCCTTGCCCTTATCGGGCGATGGTGGCCTCTCTCTCCGTGGAGAAGGGGTCCTCTCCTCCCTCCTCTCCCATTGCCGTGGCCTCTGCTGAGCCTGTGGTCTCCTCTGCTCTCTCCCTCTGTGACCCTGTGCCGCCTCAATGGCCACTTGGCGTCGCCTCCCCATCCGATGCACAACTACATGAATCGGACCCTGAGCCCTCGTCATCCGAGGAGGGCGGATGCCTGTGTACCAGGCATCGTAGCCGTCCACCCCCTCCCCCAATGGGGGCATCATCCCCCTTCATCCTCCTGTCTCCCATTTTTTTCTCCACCATGACAATAACAATGAATTAGGGTTTTTCCCTATTTTTTAATTTTATTCAAAAACAATTAAAAACATTTTAATTTTTTGCTTTTTCGCGTTTTTACCTCAAACGTTCGATTTGGGTAAAAACACGGAGGGGGCATCATAGTAAGCTGTCGTACGATTCGACCAAGAATCGTCGCCTAAAAATGGGAATAATTTTTGCTTTCTCGTAAATCGAGAAGAACTCATCTTTAACGCATTTTCTTCAAAAAATTCGCTAAAGAGGGGGCAAAATGTAGCACCCTAAAATTGGCATAGTAAAACTTAGTAAATAATTAAAATTACCTTAGTAATAATTCAAATTCAAATTTCAACCCCAAAATCGCTCCCAAACCGCCTGCTACCCGTTTCCTTGTTTTCCATGCCATTTTTAGAGTTTGTTTCATCCGTTGGATGATATCGTCTCCGATCAGACGATATCGCCTCAGATCGGATGATTTCGTCTGGAGCAGAACGTCCAGACGATTTCGTCCCAAAACTAATTTTTCATAATTAGCTTATGTTTCAACAACTTCTCTAACTCGGGCAGAGACGCGTCTGCACCGTTAGAGTCTCCCCCCGTTGGAGATCTCCCAAAATGGGATGATCTCCAACCTCCCAACCTCTTTCCTATGCCTATTTAATCTTAGGCCCTCCCCTTGACATTCCCCTGGCTGAATTTTTTTGTACTTTAAGTTTTACATGCTTCAGGATATCCTAGATTATTGTTCGCCTTTGTCCCTTTTTGAATTTTCTTGCAGGAACTTTGTTATTCTTCAGCCGGAGCAAAGCTCAGATCATCGCAGATGATCCTGTCCAATTCGAGACGATTTCGTACCAATCCGAGATGATTTCGACTACAGTCAACATTGGGGGCAATCAGTGCCCAAAGTTTGCATTTCTTTACTCTTTTTTGTTGTTTTGCTTTGCATTAGTTAAGCTTATTACTGCTTTGCATCTTGGAGTTCACCTCATGTAGCCTAGATGCATAATAAAGTCAAAGTTAGTCATTAAAACCATGCATTTTACTTAATTTGTTATCTAAAGTTGTCATTCTAGCATTCATACTTTCATTTCTATCATTTTCCCTTGCTTTTGCAATTGTATTTTTTGTTCTTGGTATCCATTTCTGCAATTGCAGGTCTCCGACGAATTCATCAGATCTCAGATGATCCTGTCAGATCAGAGATGATCCTATCAAATTCCAGATGATCTGGACTGCTTCAAAAATCAGAATCTCCATCAGACATCCGGATCAGGTATGGCTCTTTAATCTAGCTTATTCTCTCTGTTTTTTGTTCAAATCTATTTTTTGTATTCATATAATCAGCATTTCATATAGCTTAGCTTAGATTCATTTGGCCAAACCTAGGACTTGGATGTTTAAAGCTAAAATTGAACACATTAAACTCATTCCCAACCTAGGCGTGGAAACTGCCACTAAACGTTTCCTGGTGAACCCCACCATCCGTCAAAAAATCACCTTAATACCCCTCCCCCGAGAGGCGGGACCTTCAAAGGGCCTCTCAGTCCGAGGTACCGTCCCATCCTTTTCCCATCCTCCTTTCGGGCATGGATCCTTTAGCCTGAAGGTAAGGATGCAAAAAATTTGGAGCGATACAAATGGATTGCTGGTGGGTCGAGTGAGTCTAATTCAAATTCAGAATTCTCGGCTGACTCTGGTTCTAATGGATTGGTTCTTACAAACCGACCGTCCAGTCCTCTTCTTCTCGAAGAACTCATACAAGGTTAGATGGACGGTTTCAAGGTATTGTAAATAATCTAGTTGAGACGCTTCCCCAAAAATAGTGCCAAAATATTATGGGCCAAACAAGGTTAAATTTTTCCTACTTTTGTCACATGCATGTGCATTTAATTATCAACCCGGGGAGCTTCATAAACTTAGGAAGAGTCTGAATAATATTGCTTAAAATACCACTTGATATGAATATGCTAATCCTACTATTGGGGGGTGTTTTCAAAATGGTTGTCAATCATTCGTGCACTCCTCAATAATTTATGTAAGAAGAAAATAATTAAATCTACGTAAATGAAACATTCACACATTCCTAAAAATGAATCTACTACAAATACTAGGAATAGTAATGAGGTAAATGATCTTTCAAAAGCAATAGACTAATCTAGAAAATAGAAGTAAATTGGAGAAGAAATACTGGCTTGGAGTGGACCCAGGCTCCAGCAGCTTCCTCCCAACTGAACACATGCTAGAACTCTTAGAACTGTAATATATTTATCAAAGTGTTATAATACTTATCTATCTCTGTATCTCTATATGAATCTATATCAATATATATATCTCAGAATGGTCTGTGTGCATTTATATAACACACCAGCAGAGCTTCTATTACAAAGAGGTTACAACAGTCGATTCATCCCAGACTAAATTAAGACAGTCTGGTGAATGCAATTGACGTCTGCTTAAAACTGACATTTGGTTCTAATAGCGGCATGTTCGCTGATTGGTTCGTGCTTTTCCTAGCATTGGTAAGACATTTTCATACATTGGTGTGATCTTCGATTTAGCTCTACATGACGTAGAGTTGGAACTGCACCAGCCTCTGCTGTCCATGTCATATAAATCTGGTCAATGGACGAAGAACAGAGGTGCCTTCCTTATGAGGAAGGTGCCTAAGTATATCGGGCACCTTCCCTATGCGGAAGGTATCTTATTACTATGGCACATTCCTGGAAGAGGAAGGCGCTTACCTTCAATTGGTGCCTTCCTACAGGAGGAAGGCGCTTGCCTTCTAGTGGTCCCTTCCTTATGGTGGGAAGGCGCTCGCCTTCTGTGAGGAAGGCATGTCTTCTAGTGGTGTCTTCCTTATGGGAGGAAGGCACTTTGCCTATCATGGTGCCTTCCCGTCGATGCCTTCCTTATGAGAGGAAGGTGCTTCCTTCCTTTTGGTGCCTTCCTAGAGGAGGAAGGCGCTTCTCTTTCCTTGGTGCCTTCCTGGAAGAGGAATGTGCCTACGTTCTCTTGGCACCTTCCTAGAAGAGGAAGGTGCCTATGTTCTCTTGGTGCCTTCCTCGAAGAGGAAGCCACCTATGTTCTCTGCATTGACCCCCAAAGAAACAAAGTGCCAGGTCCATCAAAAGACCTCGACTGATCCAAATCTAACTAAACCAATTACAATTCCACAAAACACACTAAAAAAACATAAATTAGATAACACGCATAATTGCATCAAATATCTATATAATAATTTATAAAAGAACGCAATCCTTATTATACAGTCGCATAATGATCAAGAAAACATGTACAAAATATGAGCATTTCTGGTGCTCATCACTCTTGATTTTTAGTCTCCTTTTATGGGATAGATTCTTTACGTACTTCTAATCCAATGTTCTGGATAGGGAATTAAGGATTTTATTCATAGGGGGTATCCTTTTAGGTAGATCCTTAGGGGCTAAGGGTAAAATCAGAGGCTAGAGTTTCTAGGGATCTACCTACAAAGGTTTCTTACTTGATCTTGTCAAAACATCTACTTGTTCTACTAAATTCATCATGAAATTGTGGTTCTCTTCTTTGATCATGTTCACATATCCCTTTAAGATTTTTTTTTGCCTTTTCAATGGCTATTTTCTATATGTAGCGTTGATGAAATATACATGAAATTTCCCCATGTGGATCATTACACGTAGAACACTAGTAGTTAGAATTAGTAGGAGTCATAGATTCTTCATCATTGTTTACATAAACCACACTCGATATTTTCTAACCCTTGTTACTTTACAAGGCTTGGTATCTCATCACTTGTGGAAATATTTTTGGTTGAAAACTTCTTTCAACTTTCTTTATTTTCATCGATGTGATCTCGTTAGTCAAATTCTTCATTGTTGATTGTATGTCAAGTAAGATAGCAAGCTGAGGTTCATGGGCTAACTGAGTAGGTGGTGTAGGTAGCAAAGGAACTGTAGGACTTGGGGGTAGTGTTGGGAAATTTTGAGGTATTTTTATCATTGGAATAGATAGTTGCCCACTCCATTTTAGAACCTCTATGCTAGGATAATGAGAATAAATTGAAGGGCTAGCACTGGAAGCTTGGGGAACATCTAGAAAATTTGAGATTACCACCTTTATCAGGAACCTTCCAGTAGCAATGAGGTCCTTTTATACTTTGGTACCTCTTAAAATATATTAGGGAAAGTGAGTACTCATGATTGCCTTATAATCATACTGATATTAGAATTAAAAGCCCTTAAATAATAGTATACAACTTGTTCACTAGTCGGTATTAGCCCATCAGGCACTCTTTCCCAAGTACAAATGAATCTAATGTTAGAATCTACTATCTCCTCTTGATGATGCTTTTTAATGATAGTGAACTGACTGAGCAAGGAGAAGGATCTGCATGTTGGTTAAATTCATCTACTAACTTGCTAGCAAGTTCAGCCCAACTAGTAATAGTTTGAATAGGAAGTGCTCTTTACAAGTATAGCATTTTTTCCTTTAGGAAAATGACCAAAAATATGATCATTACATCTTCTTGCATGATGTTGTATATGGCTGCCAAAGAGGCATCATCTAGACAATTCTCATAAGTTTTCTTACCTATACCATCATATGAGAGCAACACCTTCAAATCTACAACAGGTATCAGATTTTGAGCCTTTAGGTTAAGAGAACCCATATGATTCCATGTGAGGTAAGTTGGAGGAGGTGCAGTCATTATAGCTACTGTGCTTTAGAACTACTAGTGGTCACACTTAAAGACACGTCGATAATGGTGCTTGGTAAAATAGGAGGTATGAGGATGGTGGTATTGGTTGTAGATGGGTTTGATCTAGCAGATAAAATTGGATGAATCCTAAGGCTACCAAGGTGTAACTCAAATAACTCAATGGGCTATTCAAATTTTTTTTCTTTGGATCTGGTTATCATAAATATGGATGTTTGCAATATTCAACCATACAAATAGATAAGGTATTTATTGGATCTATACCTTCAAACGGTGTCACCAGGTGGTTGATTTGAATCTAAACAAAACAATACAAACATCGAACCTTTGAAATATAAACATTGTGGGATTTTGGTCCCATTGGGCATGCCAAAAATTGTTTGTGCAAAATCGATCTTTAGTTGTGATTGCACCCATGAACTTGCCAAAATTAAGTAGACGGACTAAGTTTAGAGGGATTTTATCTAATCTCTAGATAAGATTGGTTCCTTGGTGGTTTTTTATACTAAAATGGAAGAGAGAAATGTATAGAAAGAAAGGGAAATATAGTTGTTGCTAGAACTTTTCTTGGGGAGCATATTAAACAATAACAATAACAAATACATGTAACTCGTAGTCTAAATGTTTTTTATACTGTCATGCAAAAATCATGGTTCCTTAATGTGATTTAGATATTGTTATAACACATTCATGTATACAATTATTAGCTCCAATAATACTATTTATAATGCACATGAATCCATATAATAGAACAAATACATCGTATAATTCAGTAATGTAAATAGAAGCATCAATAGTTCATACATATATTTGCATACAATGAACTAGAATCCAATAGAAGCATATATTATTGCTTAAATCTAGAGTACATACATCCAGTCTTGTAAACATATAAGAGCCAACCCTTATTCTAGGTGTGCTACCTATTATATATACTCTATTGTAAGCATCTTTTGACAACTAACAAATTCTACAATATATGATCAGTTACAACAAATTTGTTATTAAAAATGTTCTAGTATGTTTCCACATGACTTCTATTGGTTTAGGAGGGAATCAAATCACCAACAACAAGAGGTTAATATTTGATGCTTAAATCACCATTTGTTATTGGTATCCAAGATACATATTTTTTAAAGTGCATTCATTTATTTTGATTTACGTTCATCTACTCAGTGAAACTCCAACATGTTGCAACATTGCAACATTCTGATACCTTGGTTATCTTTTCTTATTCAAGCTAGTGAAACTCCAACATGTTGCAACATCGTGACATTCTATAACCTTGGCTCTATTTTCTTCTTTGAGCCCATGAAACTCCATCATGTCACAAAATCATGACATTATGGTGCCTTGGCTCTCTTTTCTCCTTCGAGCCCATGAAACTCCGTCATATTGTGATTTTGTGACATTCTGGCACCTTGGCTCTCTTTTCTCCTTCGAGCCTATGAAACTATTTCATGTTGCAAAATCATGACATTCTAGAACCTTGACTCTCTTTTCTCCTTCAAACTCATGAAACTCCAACATGTCATGACATCATGAAATTCTTTGTGCCTTAGTCTTTTCTTTGTCTCTCCTCTACAAAAAATGAAAAATTGGTTTGAGCTTCAAAATATTCACTATATTTAGTGTGGTATTTTTAGACTAACATCAACTCATAAGTTAATTCTAAATAGGGAGATGCCCTAGAAACCTGAATACCTCATAAAGAAGGAGATATGGACTTCAATCCTTAGTGTATGTTCTTTTACCTGAAGGATTATATAGAAAGAATCTTGATGGAGTTCTAAAATGTGTAAGAGATGACCATAAACAAAAATTTCTAGTTAATTTCATGAAGGATTTTCATAAGTATATTATTTATGAAGAACAACTACTATGAAGATAATAATAGACTATTATTGGCCTACTATTTTTTTTGACACTTTAAAAGTAACAAGATCCTGTGATAAGTGCCAAAGGTATGTAGGAAGAAATAGGAATGCATCATTTCCCCTCAAGCCTATTCAAGTAGAAGAACCATTCTAGTAGTGGGGCTAGAATTTATTAGAGTGATAAATTCAAAATATTTAGTAGGTCACAAATACATCCTGATTGCTACTAATTATTTCACTCAATGGGTTGACAAAGTTCCTACTAAGAAGGTAGATCAAGATGTTGTAATTGATTTTATTGAAGCTATAATCAAAGGTTTGGAATCCCTTAAGATTTGGTGAGTGATAATGGTCCTTTTATAGGTGCAAAGTACATCAAAATTTCAAGTAAATATGGCATATGCCTCAAAAAGTCTTCTAACTACTACCCTCAAGGGAATGGAGTAGTAGATTCCACAAATAAGAATTTACTCTAAATTCTGAATAAAGCATTAGAATACAACAAAAGGAGTTGACACATTATGATAGAACATGTCTTATGGGTAGATAGGATTATTATCAAGAAATCAATAAATATGTCTCCTTATACGAAGAAGTTATTTTGCCCATTCATCTTGAGATACTAGCTCTAAGATTGACTAGCCAAGGTTATACACTAGACTAGAACCCAATATAAGTTATGTTAATGCACCTTTTCTATTTATAGTAATAGAGGAGCAAAGCATATGAGAATTTTCAGAATCACTTCATGAACACTAAGGGATGGTTTGATAAGAGGGCCATATTCAAGAAATTTAAGGTTGGTGATCTACTCTTAAGATGGGATGAAAACAAATATGAGCTAGACAACCATAAAAAAATTTACTCCTTTTGGGAAGGTCCTTTCACCATCATTGCAACCAAGAAACATAATAACTTCCAATAAAAGGATTTATATGGCATAATTCAACCTATCACAATCAATTGGTATCACCTTAAGCTCTATTTCAAGTAAATATATTCTCTTGTATCATATGTAGCATACTTTGTAAATATTTTGTATTCTACTAAAAATGGATCACAACCATGAGTCTTCTCATGATCCTGAGACAACCCTAGACAAAAATCATAGCAATGATGGCACTATTTTATGGAACAAATATCATGAACACACAATAAAGGATTTCTCAAAATCACGAGTAGGAAGCTAAAAGTGCCAAAAAATATAAAATGACTGCTATCCTTGAATTTTTCTCTAGGCCACTATCAACATGAAAAGGGAGTGGTGATTAAGAATCCAAATTAAAATGATAGACATCAATGATATATTTCTAGACCACACCACCTTTTTTTATAATAGAGAATCAAATATTATGCAAACTAACTGATACGAAGTTAATTGGATGTTACATGTAGAGTAGTCGTACAACAATAAGAAGTTCATCTACCACAATAATATTGCACACTTGTATCCAACTATAATATACAAATGATAAGGCAATGTTCATTTTTACTAAGAACTTAGCATTCAGAGAGAATAAAGCACTAAGAAGTTAGTTGATTATAAGAAATTTTTAGAAAGTCTTTTATTCAAGCAGAATGGTAATTGTTAGATTCATCTAGAAAAACTTCCTTAGGTGACAAGAGAAATGAAAAAAATATCTTTCACGATAGATAAATGAGGGTTGCAAACATAATCATGAATTGAAAGGAAAAAGAAAATTTAAGAATAGACAAAGAATGAATATTTTTGAAAGGCCTATATAAATTAAGTCTAGGTGTTATTCTGGTTAGCTCCCTTTTTGCATTTTATATCTATAATACTATTCATCCTTGTTCAAAGTTAATATTTGCAATGACAAATAATTATGACCCTAGCCAAAGAGTAATATAGGATGTTAATGGAAAACCCTAGTTCTTTTGAACCCTACATCCTTAAATAATAATTATGCTATGGGTGTACAACCAAATATTAATTCAAAACCCTTCAACCAAAAGGAAAAAGCTAAGTATTATTATCTAGAAGCTCATTCAAATGGGAGAAAATATTTTGTGGGTTGGTTGTGTGGTCAATTTAAAGAAATAAAGGTAGGAAAAAGCCTACCCAAAACCCCCATTACACTCAAGGAACTCACAAATCCTAAGCTTTATGTGATTTTACTGATAATGGTAGGTCTAGGAATATATAGTAGTGTCTATTATTGGAAAATAACTGCTACATATTGCATCTCAAATCCCAAGAATTATAATCCAACTCTGATAAGCGATAACCTAATTTTATTTTATTGGTCAACATATCTATTTAATATGGTCTATGACTAGTTGAGAAAAGTGAAGTGGTGTGGAACTAAGGTATATTTTAGATTTTATTCCCACTTAGCATGGATTTTCTTCTATTTTTATCAAAATGATATGCCATGGATAGTGGTCACCCCTAGCAACCAAGAGGGATGCTCTAATCCAATGTATACCTAGACCAGTGTATTGACTGCAAATGACTCCTATTATAAATTTAATAGGAAATTCATGGGATCATACCTCAATATTATATATGGAGAAATGCCTAGATTTCCTCCATTGTCTAGAATAACATTGAGAACCAAAGAGACAGAGATGGGATACTGGTATCTTATCATAACAATAATTAGGTTGGATGGATTTACAAGGAAGCTATTTATATTGCCTCACTTTATCACTAATAGAATGTTTGCCCTGGAGTACTGTAGACATATAAATTTTATCAACTACGTTTTTGGCATAAGTCACCAAAATAAGGGCACATGTACTTATCCATTTAACAAGAAGGATATTACCATAACTAAGAAAGGGCAATATGAGAGCATTATTATAGCAATGAAGAAGTTAAGATTGAAAGAATTTTCTTAGAAGTGGAAGTATTACCTTGAAGACAAGTTTTGTAACAAACTGAATCATATCAACATTAGAAAAACCCCTAAGTTTGAAATAACTCTCAAACCCCATGTTGAGAACTTTAAAAATAATGAGGAAGATTTAAAATTGGAACAAAATCTTATCCAAATGAAATATCTACCTCCATGGAGATATTTTTATGAGTAAATAGCATATTATGACCCTAATAATAACAAGCATCATGTTATGGAGGAAGCCAAGATACAAAAAATCAAAAGAAAAAAGGGGATGATGCCAAATATTTGAGTGGTTGAGAATGAGAGTGGAGACTAAAACCCCCAAATCCAAATATCCCACAAAAGCAAATGATCAATTTAAGACCACATATGAAAAATATCATAAGTTTGGGAAGAAAAATAATGGAAAGTTTCTTACATTAAGTTAGAGTATAGATCGAAAGGGTGAAACATCAAAAACTAAGGAAACAAAGAAGGTAGCAATAAAATGGAAAGGAATTATATTTCATCCCCCCATTCACATCCTTAGAAATAGAGTATTGCAATGGTTGGCCCATTTACCAAATCTAAATCAATGACAGGTTCATTTCAACCGACCTCAGAACAACTACAAACATATTTAGTAGGAGTAAAAATAATACAAAGGTTAGGTTATGAAAGAAAGGGCATGGTGTAGGAGAAATAGGTCCAACTAAAATAATTCAAGTTCATAATAGGCCATGTTATATAGCCCTAGGGACAAAAAACATAGAAAAATATCCATCCAAAGGTGAAATAACATCCATTATTGGTGTCTCTCAAGTTAGATTTATAGGTCCAAGTGCTCCTAAACCACCATCACAAGCAGTTGCATATCCCAAGCCTCAAAAGGTAGATATGGATATAATTTGGAGTCCTCTTACTAATTTATCAAAGAGGAAGGTTGAAAATTCAATATAATAAGCCACTAAGAAAGATATTAAAAAGAGAAGTTTAGAACAAACATTGAAAATAGTTGAGCAAGCACAACCTGCATAAACAGAGTAACCAGATCCAAACCTCATAGTACAATAGTCCCCATTAAAGGACTTAGGTAATGTTTCTCCTCTTTATTATCCTCTAATATCCCCAAATAATTCTCCTTCTTCTAAAAATCAAGTTGAAATATCACCTTCTCCTCAAATTCATACATCCCCTCCACAAGTATCCTTACCACCTCCATCAAAATTTCCACTTTCTCCACTTGTTTTATCAGAAATGCAAGCTTCATTTTATCCACTCCAAACCCCTCTTCCATTGTCAACACCATTGGATGTATCAACTAAAAAACATGTAGTATCATATCCCCTACTATTTTCCATAGCAGTAGTTGAGATAATAACTCCCACTATGTCATATTCTAACTCCCACTATGTCATATTCTACTCTCTTGACTATTCCTCATACTTCTATTCCACTAGTATCCACTTTGGCTACCACATATGCTTCCCCCAAAAACCCCTTTGTTGCCTCATTAGAATTTCAAGAATGCCTCACTGAATGCACAATATTGGTGAAATAAAAAATTTGCAAAACATTCTTAAAAGGCTACTCGCAAAAGGCAAACCATGGTGGTAGATCTAGTTGTTCACAAGAGATCAAAGTTGACTATTATTCCTCGGGTGAACAAACTTGAGAAGGATATGATCTTGGAGGACTACTAGGTAGAAGAATAGATAGAGGACATAACTTAGTTGCATATGAAAGATGAATTTGTAGTTTCTAAAGCTTGTATGGATACCATATACCTTCAAGGAAATATTTATAAGAAGTGTGAGAAGTTGGAAGATAAGGTAGAAGAGCTTGATACTGCATTCAAAGTGAAAGCAAGAAATTATGCACCAAATAATAGAGATAACAATGTATAAAGAAAAAAATAAATTCTTGTATTAATTTACATTCAAGGTTACAATAAGAGTCCTCTTTAGAGGATATTTTAATATGATACAATGATTACAAAAATTATAACAATATATCTATGGTGCAATGTAAAAATATTTGTGCCAACACAGTTTGCAAGGGAGTAGGTTTCCTGAGACCACTACATAAGTGTTGTTTATTAAGTCTCTCACTATCCTTGTACCTATATCCTACACAAAATAGAATAGTCACAAATCAATAGCATGTGTGGGATCCACCAAAGTTGGACCCGTGTTCAAACTAAATATAAATGAAATGAATAAAGGGCAAGTGCATGTATGTGATAAACAAAATCTAAACTGATGTAAAATAGTAAAATAAATATATCTAACATAATATGTAGTAGAAAAAATAAAATAGATCACCTAAATATGACCATATTAGGGCAAGACGGTTTTTTTTGTGGACCATCTCGGGGTGAAATGATCACTATTGTAGGACTATGTTTCTTTGTCATCAAGTTTCAGTAGTGTTTGGGATGGCCTATGAGTATTTTTTATGGATTTTAACTATAGGTATTTGATTTTAACAAACTCAAATAGTAACTATAGCAAGGTTTGTTGATTATGCAAGGTAGCAAAGTGCAACATTCAATCCTTTGTGGCATTCCAACAGTATGGTGTTAGTAGTGAGAAAATCTTGTAGATTGATTTTGGTAGCACTTCATTACACAAAATCAAAAGATTTAGGATCTTCAAAACTGAGGGGTGAGTGCCATCTTATAGATCTCTTGATAAAATCTAGGTCACTCTACATGAAAAATAAAATGGGAAGTTCACATTGGAAAAATAGATGCATATCCCAGAATAGCTGATTGCATGAAATTAATTCGAAATTATATCATGCAAGGTATTTAAAATTGGTGCAAGATCATGCAGGCACTAAGAGTTAGTTTCAACTGCCAACTTCTATTTTTATTTTTATGATCATCTTGGGTCAATATGGTCACAATTCTAAGATCGTCTTAGGTCGATTTAGTTAGGAAACTTATAGAAAACGTTACCCAATGTTGGTAAAAAAAACAATACTTTTTGAATAAATATTCAACTTTTCTTGAAGTCTCTAATATCTTAGTCCTTTATTTGTCTTCTCTGTGATTATCCCTATTTATTTTTTGTGCATTAATTTCTTTCTTAGTGAATCTTCCCTTCAACTTATTTGTATAGGTCTTAGTTTCTTCTTCAACCTCTTCCTCTAAAACTTCCTTTTCTTTTGAGCTTGAGATTGATCCTTCTTCTTGTTTCCCTTTTCCTTCTTCAATACCAAGTCTTGTTATGATTTTATCCAAATATTTTGAACTTCTCCCAAACCTATGTAGCTTATCCTTAGAATATTTCACTTCAATTCTTAGAGAAATCACTTCATATTCTAATATTTCACATTCTAACTCTTTTACCTCTAACTTTTCAACTATGACCTCTTTAAGTCTCATTGATTTAGCTTTTGAGTTTGTGAGGTCTTACAAAAGCTTTTATTTTTCTTCCTCATGTTCTTGAACTTCAGCCATTAGTCTTGAATTTTACTTTCTAACTCTTTTCAACTCTTTGAGAGCAACAATAATTTCAACTCTTTTCAACAGTAATCAAAGCAATGCACAGAAACCATACACAATAGAGACACCACAATTTACGTGGTTCACCCAATGTGGGCTACTCCATGGAGAAAATATTTTACTAAAACTTTCTCAATCAATCTCTTTGGGAATCACTCCCAATTACAAATTTTATGGATCTCTGTCCAAAGGAGATGTTGATCCCCTAATCTCAAGTTCGTGGATCTCTTCCATAGGAGAACTCTTTCCCCTTCTGCTCTGGCTATGTGATCTTCTAGAAGACTTTGTCTCTCTACTGCACTGACTGGTGGACCTCTCTCCACTTGAAGACTCCTCACTCAGATCTATCTTCAACTGTGCTGGCTGTTGGATCTCTATCCACTGAGACTCTATCCTCTGTACTCTATCACCTCCAAAGCTCTGTCAATAGGCTCACTAAGAACCTGCTCAATAGGCTCACACAGAACCTGCTTAACAAGCTCACATAGAACTTGTCCAAAACTGCTCTAGCAAGCTCACCAAGAACTTGCCCAAAATTGCTATAGCAAGCTCACCAAGAACTTGCCCAAATATGCTCCAACAAGCTCACTAAGAACTTGTCCAAATCTGCTCTAGCAAGCTCACCAAGAACTTGCTCAAATCTGCTCCAACAAGCTCACTAAGAACTTGTCCAAAACTGTCCCAAATCTGTCCACAAATCTGCCCACAAAACTGTCCCAAATGCCTTCTCAAAGTCTCAACCAATCATGCTCAAGTAGCACTCAAATATCATCCACAAATATATCAAGGCAAAGCTCAATGATGAACTCAACAATGAATGGCAATGTACTCTTCAATGAATGACAACAATGATCCACAATGCTCTCAACTCAACTCAACTCATAGAAGCATAAAGAGAATTGTTAGAGACTCAATATGTTCTAATCTCAATCTCAACTCAACTCAACTCAAATCAACTCATAGAAGCATAAAGAGAATTGTTAGAGACTCAATATGTTCTAATCTCAATCTCAACTCAACTCAACTCAAATCAATCTCAACTCAACTCAACTCAAATCAACTCATAGAAGCATAAAGAGAATTGTTAGAGACTCAATATGTTCTAATCTCAATCTCAAATCAAATCAACCTCAACTCAATTCAAGTCAACCTCAACTCAACTCAAGTCTTATAGAACCATAAAGAGAATTGTTAGATACTCAATATGTTCTAACCTTAATCTCAACTCAACCAATCATCACAAGGGACAACTCTTTCTCACACAACCCTAGTCCAAGTATGTATCAACCAACTCAAATGTTTCCAACAATGCTCAACCACAAATCTCACATAACAATGATACTCATGTTCTTTTCTAACTCAAGTTCTTTCACAACCAATGGGCTTCAACCACTATGCTTATAACACAAGGTTTAAACACAACTCTCAATTCAGAAAACCTTGAAGCATTCAACCAACCACTTTCGAAAAGGAAACCACAAACAATCATTTTCCCTCCAATGATATTTCAGAAATCAACCACCATAAACAATCAATAGGAGAATGTGCCCATACCTTTTATGAAGATGAAAAAACCTCTTGTAAATCTACCACAATCACAAAATTCTTTTGCCAATCTTCACAAGGGTTAGTAGATCACAAAATAATCAACATTACTCCACTTTTCAATAATCATCACCAAGGCCTTTAATTGCACAACTTCCTTATCTCTCCTAAAACCACTTGTACCATAAAATAAAATAAAT
This sequence comes from Wollemia nobilis, assembly GCA_028583015.1. NCBI lineage: Eukaryota > Viridiplantae > Streptophyta > Pinopsida > Araucariales > Araucariaceae > Wollemia > Wollemia nobilis. The sequence continues at coordinate 2,334,000 of JAQPPZ010002291.1, forward strand.
CAAAACATTGCATAACCTTTTCACTCCCAAAACCACTTATACCATAAAATAAAATAAATCACAATATTGCATACCTTGTCACCTCATGAAAGAATTACTCCTCTTGAAAAATAACAAGGCAAACTTCACTTTTGGAACCCCTTTGCAAAATCAGAAATATCTCTTTACACACACCTTATTTCTCCTTCTAAATAAGTTATTCAAATAGCCCTCGAAATAAGCTTTTCGACGATATATAATATGCCCCATTTTCGAAATAAATTGAAACCTTTATATATATATATATATATATATATATATATATATGCCAACCTCCATTAATTGCACATAGGTCGGCCCTCCATTAATTTAAACTTAAACTTTAAACTTTAATATCTTCATCATCGGAGGTCCTTTTTCGATGAAACAAAATTCCACCTTGGATTTTAAGAAAAGCCCTTTCCACATAAGCCCACCATGGTTTTAAATAAAACCTTTTAATTTTGCCTGCCTTGGTTTTCATAAAAAACTTGTAAATAGCCATGCTTTCCAAAATATCATAAATGCTTATTTATGAAATATTTTGGCCACCAAAACCAAATGTGATCCATGTGACATCAATGACAACATAAAATACCTCAAATTAACTCAAATTTCCAACAATCTCCCCCTTTGTCATTGATGGCAACACCTCTAAAGCAAAAACCACAATCATTGCAAAAACCATCTCTCAGAATCAAAGTTGCTCCCCCTGACTCAATAATATCTTTGGAGGCTGCTCCCCCTAACTCAATGCTCTCTTCCCCTTACTCAAATATCTCCCCCTTTGACATCAATGGCAAAAGGGACACCTATGGGGCTAAAAGATATGACTCTTAAGCTTAGCCCCCTCACCCCCTTCTCTTTTGAGGTGATTAATTTTGGGGTGGGAGTACTTTTACTCCCATATCACTTTGTTTCTTTCCTCTATCAACTTCCTTCCACATATTTTTGATATCCTTTTCTCGATGAGTTCCTTGCTCTTCTTGTTTTGAACCTGTTTGACCTTCTTGTCTTGAAACTGCTTGACCTTCTTGCCTTGGATCTGTTTGGAATTGAGTCCTACACCATCTTGCAATATGCCCAAATTTATTGCAATTAAAACACTTGATATTGTAGCCTTTGGTTGGTGCCCATGTCCTGAAATTATTCTTGAAATAATTTCCATATCCATTCCTTTCCTGAACCCTGTATTGTGAAGCTCTATTTTCATGACCATTATGACCATGACTTCTGAATTGTGTAGCTCTAAAACCAAAACCATGTTGCTCATTTCCTTTGCACTGAAAAGCTCTATGACCAATCCTGTTGCATGAGAAGCAATGTCCCTGAAAACCATACCTTCTTCCCTTGAAGTTTCTTCTAGCAAAATCAAACTTCTTTGATCCATGGATCCTTTCTTGACCATTATCCTTATGATCATCTTCAACTTGTGCATTGCATTCTTGAACCTTCTTTGTAGCATCTAAAACCTCTTCCTTGCCTTTCTCTTCAAGAATTTATTTTCCCTTTGAGCTTGATTCACCTATCTCAAAACAAGATCCAAACTGAATATTTGGAGCCATAGGAACTTTGGAGCTTTCCTTACAAATCTTAGGTGCTTCTTTGCTTTCATCTTTTAGAACTTCCTTTCCTTTTGAGTGTGATTCCTCAAACCTGAAATATGGGACCTTTGGTGCTTTGAAACCTTTCCAAAACTTGTGCAACTTATCCTTGGAGTCTTTCACTTCCAACCTTAAGGAAACAACTTCATGTTCTAATCTTTCACATTCTTGCTTCCTTACCTTTAATTGTTCAAGCATATCTTCTTCAATTTTCTTTGCCTCTTCAACCGTGATTTTTAGATCAATGAGATCTTGTAGGAGCTTTGCCTTCATCTTCTCATCCTCTTGTGCTTGAGCCTTTAGTCTTGAGTTTTCTCTTTTTATTTCTTCAAAAGCTTGTTCTGACACTTTCTTTTCTTCATGATCATAATTGTGCCTGTTTTCCTCTTCATGATAAATTCTTACTTGAGATTCCTGCTTTTGATCTTCAGTAGGAGCTTCTTCTTTTTCACTGACTGAGAGACTTTCATTATTGCTGCTAGAAGCATTGATTGCTTCTTCCATATACAAGCTCTTCTTGTCATGCCTGCCTTGTTCATACATGTTTTCCTTTTCTTTTTTATTCTTGCATTCATCTTCACTATTTTGATTGTGCCTGTCTTCCTTGAGTTCCATTTCATCTTCACTATCACTGAAGCCATTGCAGTAACCTGAGACATGATCGAGTTGACCACAAGCAGAATATTCTTCTTTTGAAACCTTGAATGCTGCCTTTTGAGCAACAATATCTTTGAAAATCCAATCAAGTTCCATTTCCTCTCTATTGTTGCTATACCCATTTTGTGGACAATAAAATGCCCTATGATCAAGCTTACCACACTCAAGACATCTTACTGATTTTTCTTCTTCCCTTCTTAGAGCTTCAAGATCGGATTCATTTTTCTTCTTAGATCTCATGGTTCTTCTTTTGCCTTTCTTTGCCATGTGTGTTCTTGTAGAATCTTCCCTCAATATGTTAGCCTTTCTGAAGGAACCCACTCTGATACCAATTGAAGAACACAAGCTTATACTAAGAGGGGGGTGAACAGTATAAGACCACTTTTTACTTTTTCTTCCAATTCAATATTATGTTGTGTAAAGATAGCAATATCAATAGCAATAATCAAAGCAATGCACAGAAACCATACACAATAGAGACACCACAATTTACGTGGTTCACCCAATGTGGGCTACTCCACGGAGAAAATATTTTACTAAAACTTTCTCAATCAATCTCTTTGGGAATCACTCCCAATTACAAATTTTATGGATCTCTATCCAAAGGAGATGTTGATCCCCTAATCTCAAGTTCATGGATCTCTTCCACAGGAGAACTCTTTCCCCTTCTACTCTGGCTATGTGATCTTCTAGAAGACTTTGTCTCTCTATTGCACTGACTGGTGGACCTCTCTCCACTTGAAGACTCCTCACTCAGATCTATCTTCAACTGTGTTGGCTGTTGGATCTCTATCCACTGAGACTCTATCCTCTATACTCTATCACCTCCAAAGCTCTATCAATAGGCTCACTAAGAACCTGCTCAATAGGCTCACACAAAACCTGCTTAACAAGCTCACACAAAACTTGTCCAAAATTGCTCTAGCAAGCTCACCAAGAACTTGCCCAAAACTGCTATAGCAAGCTCACCAAGAACTTGCCCAAATCTGCTCCAACAAGCTCACTAAGAACTTGTCCAAATCTGCTCTAGCAAGCTCACCAAGAACTTGCTCAAATCTGCTCCAACAAGCTCACTAAGAACTTGTCCAAAACTATCCCAAATCTATCCACAAATCTGCCCACAAAACTGTCCCAAATGCCTTCTCAAAGTCTCAACCAATCATGCTCAAGTAGCACTCAAATCTCATCCACAAATCTATCAAGGCAAAGCTCAATGATGAACTCAACAATGAATGGCAATGTACTCTTCAATGAATGACAACAATGATCCACAATGCTCTCAACTCAACTCAACTCATAGAAGCATAAAGAGAATTGTTAGAGACTCAATATGTTCTAATCTCAATCTCAACTCAACTCAACTCAAATCAACTCATAGAAGCATAAAGAGAATTGTTAGAGACTCAATATGTTCTAATCTCAATATCAACTCAACTCAACTCAAATCAATCTCAACTCAACTCAACTCAAATCAACTCATAGAAGCATAAAGAGAATTGTTAGAGACTCAATATGTTCTAATCTCAATCTCAACTCAAATCAACCTCAACTCAATTCAAGTCAACCTCAACTCAACTCAAGTCTTATAGAACCATAAAGAGAATTGTTAGATACTCAATATGTTCTAACCTTAATCTCAACTCAACCAATCATCACAAGGGACAACTCTTTCTCACACAACCCTAGTCCAAGTATGTATCAACCAACTCAAATATTTCCAACAATGCTCAACCACAAATCTCACATAACAATGATACTCATGTTCTTTTCTAACTCAAGTTCTTTCACAACCAATGGGCTTCAACCACTATGCTTATAACACAAGGTTTAAACACAACTCTCAATTCAGAAAACCTTGAAGCATTCAACCAACCACTTTCGAAAAGGAAACCACAAACAATCCTTTTCCCTCCAATGATATTTCAGAAATCAACCACCATAAACAATCAATAGGAGAATGTGCCCATACCTTTTATGAAGATGAAAAAACCTCTTTGTAAATCTACCACAATCACAAAATTCTTTTGCCAATCTTCACAAGGGTTAGTAGATCACAAAATAATCAACATTACTCCACTTTTCAATAATCATCACCAAGGCCTTTAATTGCACAACTTCCTTATCTCTCCTAAAACCACTTGTACCATAAAATAAAATAAATCAAAACATTGCATAACCTTTTCACTCCCAAAACCACTTATACCATAAAATAAAATAAATCACAATATTGCATACCTTGTCACCTCATGAAAGAATTACTCCTCTTGAAAAAGAACAAGGCAAACTTCACTTTTGGAACCCCTTTGCAAAATCAGAAATATCTCTTTACACACACCTTATTTCTCCTTCTAAATAAGTTATTCAAATAGCCCTCGAAATAAGCTTTCCGACGATATATAATATGCCCCATTTCCGAAATAAATTGAAACCTTTACAATATATATATATATGCCAACCTCCATTAATTGCACATAGGTCGGCCCTCCATTAATTTAAACTTAAACTTTAAACTTTAATATCTTCATCACCGGAGGTCATTTTTCGATGAAACAAAATTCCACCTTGGATTTTAAGAAAAGCCCTTTCCACATAAGCCCACCATGGTTTTAAATAAAACCTTTTATTTTGTCTGCCTTGGTTTTCATAAAAAACCTGTAAATAGCCATGCTTTCCAAAATATCATAAATGCTTATTTATGAAATATTTTGGCCACCAAAACCAAATGTGATCCATGTGACATGATCCATGTGACATCAATGACAACATAAAATACCTCAAATTAACTCAAATTTCCAACAACTTTATCTTCAACAGGAGCATTTTCTTCCTCTTCTATTACAAAAAATAGAATCTCTTCTTCTTCACTATCTAAGAGTCTTTCATCACTGTCACTTGAAGTATTGCTTACCTTGTTAACATAGAAACTCTTAATGTGCCTTTGAAAGAACTTATTTTCATGCTTGACTTGACCATACTTGTTTTTCTTTTCATGCCTAAATTTTCTTCTTTCCTTTTTCTTATAATCATGTTTCTCTTCATTGCTACTACTTCTAGCTTGTGGATAATTTGATGCATAGTGACCAAAGTCACCACAATTAAAACATTTCACAGTATTCATGCCTTCGTGTTTTCTTGAGTCCTTATTTTTTATCAGATAGTTAGCTTCTTCATTACTGCTTGACTCGCCACTTGATTTTGATTTCTTACATTTCGTCTTCTTTGAAGCTTTGAAAGTTGCATCTTTCTTGGAATTATGATATTTTTTTGTTCTCATCTCATAAGCTGTGAGAATTCCATGTAATTCATCAATAGTCAACTTATCTATATCCTTCATATTTTCTATAGTTGAAACCTTTGCATCATACCTTATAGGGAGTGATCTTAATATTTTTTGAGCAACACTAGAGTCCTCAATTTTGAATCGACGTCCATGCATGGTATTAAAAACTTCATCAATATGAAGTAAGTATTTAGCAATGTCTTCCTCATATTCCATCTTCAACTCTTAAAACCTCCTCCTGTGAGTTTGTAGTTTTTCCAAATTGATCTTGCTATCTCCTTCATATGTTTACTTCAATTTGTCCCACATATATTTTGTTTATTTGCATTGCATAACTTTCACAAATTCTGATTCACGTAATCCACTTAAGATTCCATTCATAGCCTTGGTATTATTCACATGTAATTGCTTACCATCCTTATATTTTGGAGGAGTAGCTAAAGGTGTGAATCCATCCTCAATAGATTACCATGTTTCATATCCTTGTGCCATCAAATAAGTCTTCATACTCATACTCCACAAAGCATAATTGTTCCCATAAAACAATGGACCCTTATTTTTTAAATATCCATTTTAAGATTCCATCTGTATTCATGTAATATTTTCCTTCAAGTTAGACTTTTTGAAGGAACTCGCTCTGATACCAATTGAATAACACAAGCTTATACTAAAATGGGGGTGAACAGTTAAGGTAAAATTTTACTTTTCTTTCCCAAATAATATTATCCAATGTTATCAATTGCAATATAAATAGCAATACCAAAGCAATGCACAAATCATCACATACATGAGAGACATAATTTTAACATGGTTCACCCAATGTGGGTTACGTCCACGGAGAAAATATTTCTTCTAATTTGTTTCAACAAATTTCTTGGGAATCAATTCCCTATATCAATTTTTATGGATCTCTGTCCAAAGGAGAACTCAACCCCCTATCATCAATTTCATGGATCTCTATCCACAGGATAACTCTATCCCCTTTGCTCCTGTTCATGGATCTCTCTCTCCAGGAGAACTCTATCCCCTCTACTTTGGTTTATGGATCTCTCTCTAGAGGAAAACTATATCCCCTTTACTTTGGTTTGTGGATATCTCTCACAAGAGAACTCTATCTCTTCTACTCTGGTTTGTGGATCTCTCTCACAAGAGAACTCTATCCTCTATACTCTAGTTTATGGATCTCTCTTCATAAGAGAACTCTATCCTCTCTACTCTGGTTTATGGATCTCTCTTCATAGGATAACTCTATCCCTCTACTATGGTTTTCTCTAAATCCATCTCAATACTCTTCTCAAAACTACTCCAAGCCTTAACACAAGGCTTGCTCAAATTTGCACCAAGATCTTCTCAAATCACTTTCTCAACACTATCCCAAATCTATACATATTACATGCATAGATCTGTCTCAAACCTACTCACACAATCTATCTAAATCTACACCAAATCGCATTACAATATTGGCATAATTCTACCTCAAACCTGCTCTCTATCTCTACCTAAATATGCACCAAACCTCATTATAAGGTTAACACAAATCTATCTAAAATATGCTCTCTGTCTCTGCCTCAAGCCTTCTTACAAGGCTTGCTCAAATTAGCAATCAAACTTGCTCTCTCAAAATGCTTGATGAATATGTGCCCTTAAATACCTATCTTAAAAATAAATTTCTTTTTGCCACTTCAAGAGGTTAGCCAATCTTCTTTTCAAAAAAATCATAAAACATTTCTTCAAATATGTGCTCAAAGATACTCTATAATTTCCCTTTAGTCTTGTAAAGATAAAACTTTGAATTTTAAGACCAAAAACCTCAACCTTATGTTTTCTAAGGTGTGCCAAAATACAAATATCAATAGACTTAAATTACACCTTATTTCTCCTTTCTAAAGAGCCAAAACAATATTTCAACAACACAAAATACAAATTAATTAACCACTAATTACACCTTATTACTCCTCAAAATAACACCTTAAAAGATTTCAATTTCCCCCTTTTTATTTTCTTCTAAAACGTTTGCCAAAATAAAAATTTATTGCCCTTATGACTCCCTAAGTCAAATAGTGTGCATAACTTACACCTCCTAATAATTCAACCTTAGTTAACAAAAAATTAATTTTTGCACTTACCAAAACTGTCACGGATGAGAATCGACCACGACACCTCATACCTACCAACACGCTAGCACCACTTGGGCTACTGCTAGGCCAAATTCCTGTACAAAAATAAATATGCGCGAATTATGTTTTAAACCTTTCTACAAATCCTCTTTATCAACAAAAATGTAAAAACCATCGCTATCGAGTTTCGATCCTAAGACTTGTTGCCTACCCTATGCCTTAGCACTGCCTAGACTACCACTAGGCCAGCCACCCACTTGAGAATAAATACCCATGATATTATCCTTATTCACACATCCTCTCTCATTTTAAATTTTGTCTTCTCCTTCCTTTATTTCTCACACTTGTGCATGAGGGAGATCGATTCTTCATTAATCAAAAACACACTCTAAGTGAATGATTTTAATCCATATTTTTATGGATATCACCTCCTTTCTTGATTTAGATGCTTATATTAAAATTTTCATTTGAAACCTTCGAACATGTTGGCACCAAATCCATCTTGATTTAAATTATAATATAAAAATATTATAATAAACTTTTTAACTTCTCTTGCAACACTTAAATCTTTATCTTCAAAATTTTGTCCCAAATATTAAAATATTATAAAATTATCTCTTTTAAGCCTTAGTCACTTGCTTTATTTTTTAACCATGGTCTTAAAATTGGGCCTTCAACCTTTTAACCAAACACTTAGAACTTTATCCCAAACCTATTTGGCTTATAATATTTAAAGTAAATATTATAACATTTTATTTTTATCAATTTTATTGCATTGGGATGAACCTCGCCTTACATAATTATCCAACTTATAAACCTTATCTTTTTGCCATACCAAACTATCTTTGACATCAATCCTTTGACATCAATGAAAATACAATATACTCAAAATTTCCAATAAATGTAGGAATCCTTCTTACTCAAATGCAGTTCACACAAACCTAACATCTACTACTAGAAAGAACAAACCACACCCTTTTTATCTATCCCTTCAAATGGAAGTATGGGTTGTACATAATTGCATGATTGATTCAGGTGTTGCTACCATAGTAATACCAAAAGCAGTGTGTGACAACATGGGAATTGAATACACTAGAAGAAGCCCAAGAGTTTTATAGTTGGATGGAACTCTAGTCAAAGTAGGGATAATCAAATATATCCCTATAAAGCTTCATATAATACCTCAAACTATAGTTATACAAGAAGTGGTAGTAGCAGATTTAGAAACACACTTTGGCATGTGTTTATCCAAAGAATTCATGGCTAAGATAGGAGGATATCTATCTTTAGACTATTTGCATTTGGAAATACCTTTCAAAGGTAGAAGAATCAATATATTTAATGAAAATCCATTCACCTTTCACATATAAAAGATATAAGAGGCCGATACTGTAAACATGATGGTAGAGGAAATGCAAGACCTTGGAGGAACTTCAAACTAAAGACCAATTCTTTCTAAAAAAAAATTCAACGCTATGGTAGAAACTGATATGGGAAGTTAGTCTATTATAAAGCCAAAAAGAAGCCAAGCGGCTCCTACTCCCAGAGAAGATAAGCCTACTAATCAGCTTTGGAAACTTTTATTTGACTAATCTAGATGCATAGTTCTAATTTATCCCATACATAAAGAACATTTTTTCTCTTATATATTGACTTGGATCTGTACAAACAATGCAGCTGAGTACGAAGCACTCGATTCGGGTCTAAGAAAAACTAAAATCCTAGGTGTCAAATAGTTATATATGTATGGAGATTTATAACTCATTATGAATCAAGTCACAAAAAAATGCATAACTAAACAACATTATCTCAAAGCATATAGGAATAAGGTGTGGTACCTCTTGGAAACCTTGAAAATTTAAACATTAAAGAGATTCCTAGAGAGAAAAATACCCACACTGATATGTTAGTGTTTATAGGAGTAAAATTTTTCCCCATTAGCAATGTCATCTAGAAGTTCAAAATGGTAAGGTTCATATACAGGCCCTCTATTCCAGATAAAAATATTTTTTGGTAAGTATTTGAAAGTGATGAGCATATATTAGATTTCTTAACTTATGAAATGAATTTCTCAAGCAGCAAAACACTAGAAGATGAAGAAGAAGAACATCTAATCCAATTAAAGAATAACCATATTCCAAAGGGGCTGATCACCCTTGAAAATATTTTTGATAATAATAATAGAGCAATAGGTCACAAAATAAATATTGATAAATGTTGGTACAAGGAAGTTCAACTAGAGCCAGGACAAATCAAAGTTGGGGTTAACTATACAGAAGAAGAGTTAAACCAGATCAAGAAACTATGCAAGAAATTCCCAAACATTATTGCTTGGGTGTATAGTGATCTTAAAGTATACATAAAAGAAACCATACAACACACCATTGAGTTGGAATAATATGCAAAGCCCTTTAGGCAAAAGCAAAGACCTATAAACCCAAAGATATAAGCATTAATGAAATAGGAGTTGTTAAAGCTACTTAAATCCAATATAATATGCCCTATTAAACACTCTACCTGGGTAGCTAATCTAGCCCTAGTTAGAAATAAAAATGGGGATATTATACTATGCATTGACTTTAGAATTCTGAACCAAGCTTCTCTGAAATATCATTACCCTCTTCCACAAATAGATAAAATTTTGCATATAGTAGCAGGGATAGAGATTCTACCTATTGGATGGATTCTCTAGTTACAATCAGGTACGGGTTAGAGATGAAGATCAATATAAGACTACCTTCACCACCAAGTGGGGGACATTTTATTATCATATGATACCTTTTGGTTTGTCCAATGCAGGAGCAAATTTTCAAAGGGCAATGGATGTGGCTTTTGGGAATATTGCTAATAAGATCATAGTCATCTATTTAGATGATATGACAATCTTATCTCACCATAAATAAGACCATGTAGAACACCTTCAGCAAGTATTTGAAAAATGCATATAATTTGGCATTATATGAACCCAAAGAAATCCATATTTATTTTAGAATAAGGAATTCTACTAGGCCATGTCATCTCATAATATGGATTGGCCATCGATACTGATAGAGTAAAAGTGCTCATGGAGCTTCCCCTACTAGAAAACAAGAAAGGCTTGCAATCATTTTTGGATAGATAAATTGTGTACATAAGTTTATAGAATATTTTGCACAAATTACCAAACCAATGATAGAATTGCTAAAGAAAGATACCCAATTAAAATGGAGAGACCTAAGGAAATAAGCCTTTAAAAGGATAAAAGAAGAGATAGCTCAAGTACCTGTGCTTGTTAACCTGATTATTCCATAAGCTTCATTCTATATGTTGTCGGAGAGGAAGAAAGTTACATTGCGGTTCTCACCCAGAAAGGAGTTCACAATGAAGAAAAGCCTATAGCCTTTCAAATTCAAATCATACAAGATCATGAGGAGAGATATAACTTCATCAAAAAAAATCATATGCATTTATGAAGTCACTAAAAAATTTTAGGTACTTCCTATCATAAATCAAAACTATTATCTATGTAATTCATCTTGATGTTAGAAACTCTATAATACAGGGAGAACTTGGTGAGAAAAGAGCAAGTTGGGTAATGAATATACAAGATTATGATGTAGAAATACACCCAATAAATTTAGTAATGGGTAGATCCTTATGCCAAGATTTGACTAAGAAATATCCAAATGATCATATAGCCTACCAAGGCCTAATGTTGATTTCAGAACAAGATCAAACTATGAATAATACCAACTAGACTGATGACCTTGTGGAATATTTTTAGATTGAAAAATACCAAGATAACCTAAATGCTTCATAGAGAAGAATGTACAAAATACAAGATTTGAAATACACCCTTTTACTAGAAGGGTTGTAGAGGAAAAATATAGATGGCATACTATTAAAGTGCATAAAGGGGGATCAAAAATAGAGAATTCTAAAATAATTTCATGGAGGTCTGTCTGGTGGACATTACTCAGAGAAGACCTCCACATTAAAGATACTTAGAAAAAGTTTCTACTAGCCCTCCATTTTCTCAAATGCTTTCAAAATAACCAAAAAGTGCAAAGAATGCTAGAGATATGTAGGGAGAAATAGAAATGCCCCTATGCCTCCAAAATTTATCCAAGTTGAAGAGACTTTCCAATAGTGGAGGTTAGATTTCATTGAAGTAATAGAGCCAAATTCGTCAGTTGGTCACAAATATATACTCACTACTACATATTATTTTACCAGGTGGGTAGAGGCAATTCCCACTAAGAAAGTTGATCAGGAAGTTGTGATTGAGTTTTTAGAAAGCTTGATTACAAGGTTTGGCATACCAAATGCATTGGTCACAAACAAGAGATCATCCTTCATCGGAGTAAATATGCTTGAATTTACTGGAAAATATGGTATATACTTAAATACCTCATCCAATTACTACCCACAAGGGAATGGTCTGGTAGAATATACAAATAAAAATATTCTTAGAATTCTAAAGAGGACTTTGAAGGATAACAAGAGAAGTTGGCACTCTTTGATAAATCAAGCACTGTGGGCTGAAAGGATTTCAATTAAAAAATCTATTGATACATCACCCTATTCCTTGGTCTATGGAGAAGAGGCTATTATTCCCATACATATAGAGATACCATCTTTGAAGTTGCTCAACCATATCGATGTTGAAGAAAGTCAACCAATGGAAGCTAGATTGATGCAACTCCTACAACTAGAAGAGCAAAGAGAATAGTCCTATAATTACCATAACAAACACATGTTTGACACCACAAGATGGTTCAATAAAAATACTACTTTTAGTAAGTTTAAAGTTGGAGATTTAGTTTTTAAGTGAAATGTGAAAAAGGCCAAGTCAGGACACCACTAGAAATTTGACACCTTTTAGGAGGGTCCCTTGGAAATAATTACTGAGAAATAATTCAATTCATTTCAGCTAAAGGAAAAACAGGGTGAATTTCAACTCATTCCAATGAATGGTTTTCACTTAAAAATGACAGACAAAAAAGGATTCTTGTATATTATGTATATTATATGGTATTTTCTAAATGTTTCTAGTTTTCAACATGTAACTATTTTTGTTACAATTTCCTGATCATCCAATGTCAACCAACAAGAGGACAAAATAGAAAAATGAACACAAACTTGTACTGAGAGGGGGGTGAACAGTATAAGACCACTTTTTACTTTTATTTCCAATCTATATTATGCATTATAAATATGGCAATATCAACAAAAATAATCAAAGTAATGCACAAATCACCACACACAACATAGACACCAATATTACATGGTTCATCCAATGTGGGCTACTCCACGGAGAAAATATTTCACTAAAAATTTTTCATTCAATCTCTTGGGAATCCTTTCCCTATTACAATTTTTATGGATCTCTATCCAAAGGAGAGATCAATTACCTAATCAAGTTCATGGATATCTATCCATAGGAGAACTCATTTCTCCTTAGCTCTGACTGGTGATCTTCTAGAATAACTGTTGCCCTCACTACTCTGGATAATGGATCTATATACACTAAATAATCCTATCCTCACTGCCCTAGCTAATGGATCTCTATCCATTGGAGACTGTCATCCTCCATACTTGGTCACCTCCAAAGCTCTATCTCAAATTTTTACTAAACACAATCCTTCAGTCTAGCATAAATATTCTCAATCTTTGTCTCTGATATGGCACAAACCTATCCTCAAATCTACACCAAACTCTATCCTCAATTTTATTCTTTGATCTAAACTAAACATTGTCCTTCGGTCTAGCACAAATTTATCTTCAATATCTATTCTTAAGCCTTAACTCAAATCTTGATTCAATCTCAAATCAACTCTGTTGTATCTACCCTAATATTAACTCAAGGTTTGAACAAATCAATAAATCAACTCTTCTCTCAAGTCTTCACAAAGACTTATCTCAAATCTACTTAATAAGTCCTCAATAGAACTTGTCTCAATTTGCTCAATAAGTTCTCACTAGAACTTATCCAATATCTACTCTCAATATGTATTGTAAGCTTCCACACAAGCTCACACAAATATGTCCACAAGTCTTCTCTAAGACTTGCCTCAATTCTTCTCGACAAGTCCACACTAGAACTTGTCCAATATCATAGAAACATAAAGAGAATTGTTAGAGACTCAATATGCTTCACATTCACTTCAATACTCAATTACTTTTAATCACTCTTTTAGAAACATATAGAGAATTTTTAGAGACTCAATATGCTTCACATTCACTTCAATACTCAATCACTTTCAATCACTCTCTTAGAAATATATAGAGAATTTTTAGAGACTCAGTATGCTTCACATTCACTTCAATACTTAGTCACTTTCAATCACTCTCTTAGAAACATATAGATAATTGTTAGAGACTCAATATGCTTCACACTCACAAGACTCTCAATAACTTTCTCAACTCAATTTAGAATATAGAATAATTTTTTTTATAGAACTTGAGCTATCACTTCACACATCCACCTAACTAGGCTTAACCAAATATATTCAATCAATCACTCAATGAAATAATCCTTACTCACAAACCCTAGTCCAAGCATATGAACACTCACTCAAAATGTTTCCAACAATTCTTATCAACCAATCTCACATAACAATGATACTCATGATCTTTGCAAACCCTAGTTCAAGTTCTTCACTCAATCAATGGCTTCAACAACAATGCTTATCAAACAAGGTTTTATCAACAACTCTTTATTCCATAAAACCTTGAAGCATTAAAACACACTCAACAATGCTTATAAAACAATCTTCACATATAGCTCAACAACTCAACAAGGAAACCTAATTAATTCCTTTTCACTCCAAAGTTATTTTTTAGAAAACCAACCAATCAACTCAACCAAGGAAGAATATGCCCATACCTTTTTCTTTTATGTAGGATGACCTTCAAAACCTAGATCAAATATCACAACTTTATTTGCCAAGTACAAAGGGTTAGATGACAAGAATTATCACCCTAACACTTTTCACAAAACACAATGATAACTCAAATCCCAAATACACCTTATTGCTCCATCTCAATAATAAATTTCAACATCATAATTTTCATCAAAAAATCTTAAAATATAACTCACTTTCTACTTATAACTCCTTTCTCAAATTGCACTTATCAAATAAAATACTTTATAAAATAATGTAATTTATTCTTCTAAGATAAAAATTAATTACCTTATTTTCACTTTATCAAACACAACCTTTTATCATGCCCAAAAATCACTTTAGATTATAAGTAAATAATCCACTTTTAATCATCACCTTATCCCTCCTAATATTCTCACACAACCTTAGGGCAAATAAAAATTAAACCAAAATTATACCTTTTCCCTTAGTGGGTTTTGAACCCACGACATTTCCTCCCAAGTGCTCTAGCCACAGCCTTGGTTGTCATGTGAGCTAGCACTCACGTGTGAGCTAGAGTGCCCAAGCACTCTATTCTTCTTTATGTTGTCGAAAATGAAAACCAAAAGGGGCTTCAACACTTTGTTTTCATTGGGTTTCAAACCCATAACCTTCCTTCCATAAGAGCCAAGCCAAATGCCACTCGAGCTAGCCATCGAATGGTGCTAGAAGCAATACACCATGTTTTCTTAAACTCCACAAAATCTAAATTTTTGCAGCACACGAATTTCCTTAGCACGTTTTCCAAATTCCAAAGCATATTTCTTTTGCCTTAGCAAAGGCAATATTTATATTGCCTTGTTGTTTCTTTCAACACATCGATGGAGGTAACTTCAACTTGCACATCAACGGAATAGCTTTAGTGTTTTTCTATTTTGAATAAATAAATATTTATTTATAAAATTTAAATTCAATTTGAATTTAAATATTTATAAATTAGATATATAACCTTTCTTTAGACATTTTAATGTGGAATAAAAAGCCTCATTGAATTTTTATGAAAACCTTTTATTTTGCCAATCCATGGTTTTTAATAAAACCTTTTAGTTATGATTCTTATAATATCAAAAATGAATATTATGAAGTTGTTTTGCCATCAACCTTTGCATTGCTCCTTTTGACCTCTTGGCATAAATGGTGGTTGACTTCTTGTTATTAATGACAATCTCGTGCCTTGAAATCAATGACAACTTTATGGACTCAAAATGTCCAACAAAAAATCACCACCTTGTCAGAACATAATGGTAAAAATTCAAATTCTACTACGTAACCTTCCGATGATTGGTAGGAAGGCACCTCATTTGCTAATGATTGATACTTTGAAGAGTGTGATTTTTTGTTTAATGCAACTAGTGATTGGCCAAAAAATTTAGCATGTGGGAAGATGGTATAAATGACATGTGAGAAGATTCAAGAAAGCTAAATCCATCAACTGAAGTTAATGCAATCCATGCATGTTATTTCTAATCAATGATAAAAATCCTAATTCACTCTCAAGTGAGTTATTCTACTGCAACTTACTTTCTATTTTCATTTTCAGGCTTGAACCCAGTGCAAACAATATTTTCAAGTGTTTCCCCATGGCCCCAAAGAAGAGTAACCAAAAGACAACAATGGTGGAATCGTATTCTACTTTCCCAGTAGCGATACGTGAAGACAAAGCAAGAGAAAAATTCATCGATTGAGATGCCAGAATTGGTGATGTTGCTATAACATAGAAAAAGCCAAAAAAAAATTAGAGGGATATCGAAGAGAGAATGGCCACATGTATTACTGCATTTTATCCTATTATTTTCACCTTCAATTCTCTACTCTACTGGTATGTTTATATTTTTGTTCATCCCTATCCTGATTTGATTAAGGCAATGGTAATTTTTTATGATGCAAAATAGAGGTGGTCCGTAAAAAATTCTCAAGGTAGAACCCTTTTCACCCTGAGCCTAGACACTTTTATTTTCACCTTTGCTACTGGTCATGTGCCTGCATTAAAGCCAAAAATTTTTGACTCTATAGACTAGGTGAAGTATTTTGTCCCTTATAATAGCATAAGAAATTTATTGGCACTGCAATTAAAGAAACCACCTACTAGAAGGACCATAACTGAAACTCCCATTCCTCTGGCAGATTTCAAAAACCCATAGCTATTTTCTATCTTGGCTATGGTGGTGGGACTGAAGTTTGATGAAAAGGTCTATGGATGGTAGATTACATTATTCAATTACCTTTCAAACCCTAAGAATTGTGATTCTTCAATTATGGATAGAAGCATCAAGCCCATGTTTTTTGACTGGTTGGGGTATATTTTTCACCAAGTCCATGAGGGTTTGTCTTATATGAATAAGGGTTTTCAAGCTTCTTTTAAAATTTCTTCATCTTTAGTCTAGATTTTATTTTATTTTATGGCTCAAAAGCTCACTTTTATTTCAGTACATGATAAAGACGAGGAAGGAAGAACCCTTCTTATGTATGAATGAACTAGTGTATTGTATAAGATAGATTCTTATTATGATTTCAATAGGGAATTTTTAGGGCCAACCCTAAAAATTATGTATGGAAAAATAAGAAGACTTACCCCAAAACTTGTAAATGTTTTGTAGAACAAACATGTAGAGGAGGATGACTGGTTTATTCTCACTCAGAGGATTGTTATCATACTCTATGGGTTTACAAGAAAACCCTTTTTGCTTCCCCATTATGTCACATATAGGTTTTTCACCTTGGAATAGGTAAATAGAGCAGATCAATTTTAGATATGGTATAGGTATAGGTAAAAATAGTACTTGTACAATGTCTTTCCAGTTTGAAGGTATAATTATATCCAATAAAGGGAAACACAAGCAAATTATTCAAGCCCTAAAATAATTAGGGTTGTTAGAAATTCCACAGTCATGGAAGTATGGCCCCATTAACAAATTTGCAGAAAGGTAAGCCATTTTAAAAAGAACCCCTGTTAAGAGTTATCACATGTCCCTCGGGAAGGACATCGAAGAGTGCAAGAATAACACTAAAAATGAGGAATTGGAGGCATGGATAAAGGATGCAACCGCTGCCCCCATGGCATGATTTTTATGAACATGTGGGTGACTATGAACCTGAGAAAAATCCTAAGAACTTGTTAGATGATAATACTATCACTAGGATGTAAAATAAGGGGCCAAAATGGATATAAGGAAGGTCCATGCATGGTGTATGATGATATTCCAAAAAAATATGATAGAATCTATGTGGAAAGTTAAAAATGATGAGTTTTCAGTCTGCTATGACCATTACAAGACTACCTGTTTAGAATCCTTCATTGTAAAAGTACCACCAAGAATTCGTAGAAACAAGGAAGTAAACCCTAAAGTTGTTGAAAAATAAGAGGTAGACTAGATCAAAGAAAAAAAGGTTGTAATTGAGCAACAACAATCCCCTAGACATATAAGGCTTAGGTATTCTAAGAATAAGACTATTCAAACCATCTTTATAGAAGAGAAAAGAAAGACATATGGGAAGGTGACCTAAATGATGACAAAAATAGGATATGATGGTAGAGGACTAGGAAATTATGGGCAAGAAATTATCGAGCCCTTGTTAGTAGATAAAGGAGGGAAGCATATGTCACTCGACGTAGACCAATCAAGAGGCAGAGCTATATCTTCATAGGCCCTAAAATTTTCTCCTCTTTCTCCATTAGATATTGAATTAGATGAAGCGCCTCTAGTTATTAAGAAAATAAATCTAAAATCCATTGCAGAGAATCGATATAAGAAGAACAAACAAGTTGAAATGGCTTAGAATGTTGAAGAGGCCACTCAAAGTGGTAAATATCAATAGTAAAAAACTTTTGAACACATAAAAACTGCTAAATAAAGTAAGCAAGTTGCTCAAGATATGGGGGATATTTCTCAAGATGTTGAAATGACAAGAGGTGATAATACACAGGATGAAGCCCAAACATGATTTAGTTGACAATGATGTTGAAGTCACTCAAGATAAACATAACCTAATCATTTTTGAAAATGTAATTGTTAAGAGAGAGATCATTGACCACAATAAAAACCAGCGTGGGAAAATCCCCAAAGACATTGAAGTAATAAACCTAGAGGAAGATACAAATTTTGAAGAAGAGGATGATGAAAGAAGAGAAGTAGAAAGATCCTCTCAACAATATGAGATTGATAATTCTAGTGCTCCATGAGATTAATGAAGATCAAATTACAGAATATGAACACTGATATGTGCTCCTGACAGAATCAGGTATGGACTCTCTATTATCTCATACTTCTCTTCCTCTTCATTTCAAAGTTGAATCTTCTTCCATTTATATCCTAGAAAAGGATATAATATTTCCTTTAAAACAATGACTTCCTTCTCTAGAGCCAGCATCATCTTCACAAGTTCAATTTGAAACTGGCCAATCTTTAAAGTTGCTTACTCATTCTATAGTTACTCCTTTGAATGGAAACACTACATTGGTCTTGGTCCCTTTTCTCCTTTGTGCATGCATCCCAACTATGAGATCCACCTTCACTGTGGCTGCTAAAAATCATCCCACTATTTCAAAATTGAAAAAACTAGGAAAGTCTACCAAGAATGCCTTAGATTGGTGGGAATACCGCTCCAATGAAGCCTCCAAGGCTCCAAACCACACCCAGGATATGATAGTTCTTGATCCCACCACTATGCAGTAGCATAAGGTAAAGTTGACACCAATGGTGAGAAAACGTGAAGATAAAATAATGATAGAATATTACCAATCAGAAAGTATAACAAAAGATATTACTCAACTTCATATGCAAGATGAATGGGGTATGACCCAGGCTCACTTGGGAACTATTTACTTGCATGGGGAATAATTTAAAGAAAAATTTGTCAGAGAACAAGAAGCTAGAAAGGAGTAAGAGTCTACATTGCAAGAATAGAAGCTTGTAGATAAAACCTTGAAATTAGAGGTAAAAAAGTGGGAATACAGGTTCAGTGAAGTTGCAAGTGAAGTAGCTAAGTACAAAGAAGAAGTTGAAAAAGTAGTTGAATAGATTCAATATCTGAATCAACAAATACAAGAACTCCAAATATAATTCCAAGAATATCAGAACAAAGCACACAACCTATCAAAATAAATGGCCAAAGTAGTTAGAAAGGAAATTTTTGAAGATATGTTGTAGTTGATTTTGAGAACAAGGGCTATGTTGTTATACTTAGTCAAAGTAAAATAAGTGCTCGGGATGATTGAAGATGATCTTAAAGTTTTAGTGAGATTTTTGAAGACAATATCAAATGTTGTAACAAGAATACAAGTCCTATCTAAAAATATGCTAGAGAATATTGCTACCAAGATATGAATTGAAGCCTGATTACAGGCTAAAAATTTAGCTAGGATTTTTTTTAGGAGATTTAAACTTGTCAACCAAGGGGTAAAACTCCTCCAGAAGCTCAAAAATGAAGCTAAAAGGGCTAGTAAAATAGTTGACCCTAGAAAACAAATGTGGGCTTCCAAATCCTTGGGATGAAAATTTGATCATTCTAAGTGAATATGCACTCATAGCATCCTTGAGATCCTTTATGGATGATGAATAAAAAATAGAAGGCTAGGAAGAGCCTATATAGGAAACACATGTATTTTCTATGATACAAGAATTCACATAGATTAATCATGCTTACAAGAGTTGATTCTGAGGTAGGAGATATTATCTCATGCTAAGGTAGAAGAGTTGCAATATATGTATCATTTTTTATGTAATCTTCAGACCCTGATGATAAGACTTGGAGAGAAGTTTGCCTCACTTATGATGAAGTTATTAAAATGATAGAAAAATAGAGAAATTCCAAGAGAACTAAGTAGAACCAGTTGATATAATATGGGACCAACAACTAGACATGAAGAGGTCTAAAAAATTTAAGTAAGCTAGAAGTTTGATATAATATAATAAGGTATACCTAAGCTAGCAAGAGGTATTTTGAAAGGTAATGTTTTTCGTATTCAAGAATTTTTTTTTTATTTTACAAAACTCCCTCTTCCATATCATTTTGACTCCATTTCCCAATGGATGAAGGTCATGGATTCTAATATTTTTCTAGAAAAATTCCCTAAAAGGTGCCAATATTGTTAGTCTGAAAAGGCCACACTAAAGATAGTGAATATTTTGAAGCCTGAACTAGTTTTTCAATTTTTGCAGACGAGAGACAAAGAAAATACTAAGGCACAAAGAATGTCACGATGTCGCGACATGTTGGAGTTTCATGGGTTAAAAGGAGAAAAGAGAGCCAAGGTGCTAGAATGTCATGGTTTCATGACATGATATATTTTCTTGGGATCGAAGGAGAAAAGATATCCAAGGGTCCAAAATATCGTGAAATCATGACATGATAGAGTTTCACAGGCTCAAAGGAGAAAAGAGAGCAAAGGTGCTAGAATGTCTTAATTTCATGACATGAAAAAGTTTCACAAGATTGAAGAAGAAAAGAGAGCCAAGGTTCCAGAATGTCATGAGGTTGTGATATATTGGAGTTTTGCTAGCTCAAATAAGAAAAGAGAACCAAGGCACCAGAATGTCGTGATATCGTGACATGTTGGAGTTTCATTGAGTAGATGAATATAAATAGAAACAAGTGAACACACTTTTAGAAATACATGTCTTGGTGACCAGTGGCATAAAGTGATTGAAGCATCACATATTAACCTCTTGTCATTGGTGATTTTATTCCCTCTTGAACCAATAGAAGTTGTGTAGAAATATACTGGCACATTTTTAGTAACAAATTTGTTGTAACTGATTGTAGATTGTAGAATTTGTTAGCTATCAAAATATGCTTACAATAGAGTATATATAATAGGGAGTGCACCCAGAATAAAGGTCATCTCTTAGAAATTTAAAATAATGGATGTATGTACTCTAGATTTAAGTAATAATATATGCTTCTATTAGCTTCGCGTTCATTGTGTGCAAATGTATGTATTAACAATTGATCCTTCTATTTACATTATTGAATTATACGTTGTATTTGTTCTATTATCTAGATTCATGCATGTTATAAATAGTATTGCTGGAGCTAATAAATTTATACATGCATGTGTTATATTAATATCTAAATCACATTAAAGAACCATGATTTCTTCATGAAGGTATATAAAATACTTAGATTGCGAGGTAGATGTATTTGTCATTGTTGTTGTTTAATGTACACCCCAATAAAATTTTTGGCAGTAGCTATATTTCCCTTTCTTTCAGTAAAATTCTCTCTTCCATTTTCTCATAAAAACCACCAAGGAACCATCCTTAATTAGAGATTAGATAGAATCCCTCTGAAATTAGTCTGTCTACTCAATTTTGGAAAGGTTGTGGGTGCAATCACAACCATAGGTTGATTTTGCACCAACAACTGATTGACCCAATCTACACATTTTGTGAGAGTATCATCCTTCTGCTCTAATTTTGATATTTGATAGGTTACCTCTTCTTATCTATTTGGTTTGGAAGCTAATTCTTAGCATAGAACTATTTCTCTTACCAATTTGGTAGGATGAATCTCTACATCATATTCTTGAATCTTTGTGATCCACCCTACTCTTTTATCACCTAGCTCTCCTTGTAGAATGAAGCTTCTAATATCAAGGTGTACTATGTATACCAAAGTCTTACTCTAAGCCATATATTACCTAAATTTATTCAAATACTTCATAACTACAAAGACCTATCTCTCAATGAAGTTGTACTTCATTTGATACTCATGGAGAGTCTAAATCCAAAATAATAAAATATGTTCATTACCTTCACTATCTTTCTAAGTTAGTATTGCAACATAAATTTCATCAACTCCATAGGCATATAAGATAAAGTCTTTGTTAAAACTAGGGTTGATCAATAAAAGAGTAGTAGCAATGGCTTGCTTAATCATATCAAAGGCTTTTTTTCTCTTATCAGTCCATTTATACTCCATATCTTTCTTAAGAAGATCCAAAATGGGCTTAACGATTTAAGCAAAGTCAAAAATAAATTTCCTTACAAAGTTGATCTGCTCAAATAAATACTGCAATACCTTTTGTACATGGGAAGGGGTAGATATAATATAGACTTGATTCTATCTATATCAATAGACATTCCCTGCTTGGACACCACATGCCCTAGTAGCTTTCCCTCATGAAATGCAAATATTGACTTCCTTGGATTGATATATATGCTAAATTCTCTATAATTCTAAAAAACTTATTCCATATGGTTGAGGTGTATTTGTTTTATGAGATAAGACTATCATATCATCCAAATATATCATAATTATTTTACTAACCAGTTCTTCAAAAGCATAATCTATAGCTCTTTGGAATATAGCTCCTATATTAGATAGTCCAAATGGAATTCTCTGACAAGCAAAGGCTCCCCATTTGGTAGTGAATGTTGTCTTACATTGATCTTGATATTTTACTCAAATTTGGTTATACCCAAAGAAGCCATCTAGTAGAGAAAAACTTTAAAATACAACTACTACCTATAAAATGTGATTAATCTATGACAAAGGATAATGAACTTTAAGATATGTCTGATTTAGATTCTAAAAATCTACACAAGAAAATATCACCATTCTTTTTCCTCACTAGAACCAAATTAGCTACCCATGTAGAATGCTTAATAGGGTAATTGATGTTTTCCTTTAACAACATGAGAAATTATTGTCTCATTAATGCTTCAATATTGGGATTCATTGGTCTCTATTTTTACCTAAATGGTTTGGCATTAGGCACTAGCTCAATAGTATATCGAATTACACTCTTATCATAAATTGTTAAATCCTCATAGGTCCAAGCTATTATGTCTTAGTATTGGAGGCATAAAGCCTTGAATTCATCTACTTCCTTTGTAGTGCATTGGATACAAAATTTAAGCCTTCTTTAATTTTAAATTTCAATTACTTTGTAAATCATGTCATCTACTTGCATCTACTTTGACTTTTTTCCATCCTCATTGTCAAAAAAACTTTTCTAAGATAATCAAGCATTTAGGTATATGATTATTCTTTAATTGTATAATTTCTTGTTGCTTTATCTCTTGGGTAGTATCACCTTGTGAACAAATAGAGTTAGCATTTATAACTAATAAATTAACAATATGATCATCATTTTCAATTATCTATCAAAACATCTATCTATATAGCACCGAAGGTATAAAAACCAATTTAACTTTCTTATTCTCAATAGACCCATAATCTAAAGATGAAGAAAAATTAGAACCTTCGACATCCAAAGCATCTACCAAGAGATTTTACTATCTTGGAATAACATGTATGTTCCAAGAATCAAGTATTCCATTAGATCCTAGACTCTATTTCTATAAGTCTTCAAATAATGATGCTTACTATTACATTTCTCTATAACCTAATTTACTACTAGTTCTGAATCACCATATATATCCAATATCTTAATACCCATCTTATCCACTTGCATCAATCCTAGGTACAAGACCTCATGTTTAGCATTGTTATTTGTACAAGACCAAGTTAACCTATAGGAAAAACCTTTTACTCCCTCTAATGACTATTTCAGAACTACCGCTACCCCAACTCCATTCTTGTATCTTGCTCCATCAAAATGTATGGTCCAAGTTTTTTGTTCTCTTCAGGTCTAGTTGGATATGGTAAGAGTATTTTTATCTACTTTATAATATATGCTATAGGTTCCTATTCCCATTTCAATCAAAATATGAACTTCCTTAAATAGTAATTCACCCTCAAATTCAAGATCCTCAAGGATTTCCACTGGTTCTAGTTCCTCCATTATAGAGTGGTTGTACATGTCTCTCAATTTTCTCAACATGATAACCTATTGGATTTTTAATAGTGAGCCTTATACTTTTCCTTTATGGGGAATCATCATGTAGGAATAATCCAAATATGTATAACCTCCTAACTTGGCAGTGAATTCCTTTGAGAGACACAAGTTGAAATAAGACTCTAGGTCTACTAGTACAATCTCTTGGATTATAGTGACCTCTGGAGCTTTATGTATCTTAATCAAAACATATTTAACAACCCCTATGATTTTCACTAGTGTTCCATCTAACTACAAAACTCCTATATTTGAACATGTATTCCATTCCCATTTCATCATAGACTGGTTTTAGCATGACTATAGTTGAGGCCCCTAAATATATCATGCAATTATGGACAATCCACCCTTCCATTCTTAGAGAAATATAAAATGGTGGGGGTTTATTTTTTAGAGTTGTTGGAGTCATATTTCCTTGGTCATGAGCCAAATTAAACATAGTATTGGTCTCCTTTTCTAGAGAATTCTTGTTTAAGGAAGACTTTAGTAGATCAATGTGTTTAAGAATGATTAGTGTGTCATAAATACTTGCTCTATAAGGTGTTCTCTTCAGTTCCTCCACAATATTAAACTTGAGGGGTTTTCTCATATTTCTTCTCTGATTCACCAAAATTTCTCTTGTATTGCTAGGTAACTTCAATTCTCTATCTCTTGATGATAGAAGGAAATTTTAACTTCTTATGTGCTTCATCTTTAAAACCTACTTGCTCTTTATCATTTTTATTTTATCCTTGCTTTTTTGGAGTTATCTTGTCCTTTTATTGCTCCCTGGGAATTGAATCTTTCTTTTTAGTTGCCTAGGAAAATGGGAATCTATAATTCTTTGGCAAGGGTTGTTCCTTTTTATTTTGAGCAGGGACTTGAAATTGATCCATTTTTTGGGGATCCACCTACAATGGTTTCCTTATAGATCTAGTTAGGATATGAAATAATTCTCTTTCAAAGATATTTTGTCCAACCATAACTTGCTCATGCTACCATAACATATTGATCTTTCCATTTTAGGTTCTATCAATATTTTCTATGGCTTGTTGCATGTTCCATTGGTACATTACACATGTATCAAGGTCATGGGTATCATTACAAACTAGGCATAAAATATTTCCACTGGTCTTAGGGATTAATTCTAGATCTTCATAGTTGGAATTAAACTTTTTCCCTATGTTACTACTAGTATCCGACCTCTGATATTTGTTAAAATATGGTAATCTTCTTTGTTTTGATCTTTCCATATCTCTTTTTTACATAGCATTCACTTTATTATTTATAGTCTTCAAAGTGTTTTGAATATCAAATTACAATGATGATTCTTGAGGTCCTTGGGATGGAAGTGAAGGAAAAAGGATTGAAGCAGATGGAAGCTTAGGAGGGAACATTAGAACCATTGAAGGAAAATGAGTTGCTAATGGCAGAAAATCCATTGTAGGGGGTGATGGATGTTGAGTGATTTCATGATAATAAGGCATAATAATTTTAGGAGAAAATATACCTACTAAAATAAAAACATTTGTGTGTGGATGACCATTTGGTAAATCTATGGGAATGAGACTACTCTTGGCTATTGAGTTTGTAACCCTAAATCAATCCCAAGAGTTATAATATAATACATATAGACAAGAAGAGTGGTTGGCCTGTATTCCTAAGGGATTATTTTTCGTGCTCTACTAAATTTAATATTAAAATTAGAGATTGAATCTTGTGGATGTCTTTGAATAAATATGAATTGGGTGAGAAGTAAAAATATATTTTTTGACTCATTATATTCTTCCACAATTTTTTTTTTTAGATCATTCCATGACTTACTAGTGTTTTTTCAAGTGTATTGAACCAGTGTAGAACTTTACATCTAAAAGATAGGACTAGTAGTCTTACAATTACTTATATTTTTAATGGATTCCATAGATAACATATCTTGACAATTATTTTTAGAACCATCATAAGTAGGTATGGATTTTAGTGCATCTTGTGGAATTTTATTCATATGAGGGGAAGCCAAAGGACCAACAATGTTCCAATTAGGGAAATGTTGATGTCATGTATTTTGTTCTTGATCCATATTTGTTGGAGTCCTCAGTGTGCTAAGCTCATAGGATGTTGATTGAGTATCATTGTAGGTGGATTCATAATATGGATATATTGAATGTCTAGAATTTGTAAATAAGTCAAATAAATTAACAAGTTATTGACTATTCTTTGTAGTTGATCTGATAAACATGAAAAATGATGCTAGTAAACAAGGGTTTATAGGGTTCTAAACTCAAGGAGTCACCAAGTGAATTTAATTTCACCGATTTGTGAGAACAAGATAATTCATTAAATATTGTTTCCTCTAAGAAATAAAAATATATAGTGGGAATAAATCCTATGAATGATCCTACTAGGCATGCCATAAACTATCGTGGCTTAGAATGACATCAATGTAAACTTGAACTATGACTATCATTCAAAATTATTTGAAATGTGAGCACCCATTAATCATAGCCCAAACCACACATTAGATGGGTTAAAATATTTTAACCCAACCTCTAGAGGAGGCTAGTATTCCTTGTCAACTTTTTGAATGTTGACTCACTTCAGCTTAGCAAAATGTATAAAGGATAGGGATATAAATAAGAAGGATTAAAAAAGAAATTAATCAATGGTGGACGGATAAAACTAAAAACATAGGCATATATAGAGAACCCTTGACAACTTAACTTTGAGGATATCACTTAGAACTAGCATCATTCAAAACTTTGTAATCTTCAACATTAAGAGCAATTGCATACTCCAAAAATCATTCCAAACATCTAAAGTATTAATAATCCAAATTAATAGAATTAGATTAACACCTTGACTAAAAAATAACTTTTTACAAGCATACATTCAGACATGAATCATTCCAATTTTCTCTAAGTTAGCAATCCAAATTAGTAGAATACACTAACCATAGTAGTAGTAGTAGAAATGACTTCACAAGATAGTATTTAGAAGGCATGAAGATGCAAGTCTAAGGAAAACTTTCCAAGTAATACTCCTTTTAATTGATTTGCAAGAATATACAACAATAGTTATTCACAATTTGAGTTATTTTATGTTGTCATTGATGTCACATGGATCACATTGAGTTTTGGTGGCAAAAGAACTTCATAAATTATCATTTATGATATTTTGGAGAGCATGGATATATACAAGTTTTTTTGTGAAAACCAAGGTAGGCAAAATAAAAGGTTTTATTTAAAACTATGGATGGAATATTTGAAATGGGTTTTTCTTAAAACCCAAGTTGGATTTTTGTTTCATCAAAAAAGGTGCCCCGATGATGGAGATATTTAATTTTAAATATTTAGTTTAAATTTTAAATTATTTAAAATTTTAATTTTAATTTTAAAATTAAAAATAAAAAGTAATCCTCTGACATCATCAAATATGAGGGAGAAAACTATATAAAAGGATGCCTAAGGTTTATTAATCAAAATCTTGTGCTTGTGAATTAATGTGATTGTTGGAAAGTGAAAAGAGCTCATGCAAAAGAGGGTAAGTGATGGAAGCGAAGAATAAATCGAATGACATGTGAAACCCTAGTCACCTTGGGCAGTGTGGCACATTGGCAAATTAGATTTTGGCTAAGGCAAGTGGCAGAATGAACATCAAGGTTTTTAATCCCCTTCATTGTGTTAGAAGGCATTGGAAGAAAGAGCGTCTGAAGCTTTTTTGTTTTGTGTGAGAGGGAGGAGTGTTTTGAAGCACGTGGTGCCTTTCCCTCCCAAACGAGCCCGTAGCTCATGCAGTGACTTGGTCATGGTTAATGCACTGAGAAAGGAGGCATTGAGGGATCAAATACCATCAAGGACAAATGCAATTTAATATTTTTAATATTTTATTTTTCTAAAGTTGCCCTAGGAGAAATAAGGGTTGTGATGCACTTTAGGAAAAAGAGAGATTTCTAGTGATTTTCTTTTTAGAAGTATATCATATTATATATCGTTGGAAATATTATTTTGAGGGATATTTGATTAAATTTCTTAGAGGGAGAAATAAAGTGTGTGTAAAGAGATATTTTTTATTTTGTAAAAGGGTTCAAAAATGAAGGTTGCTTTGTTCTTTTTCAAAGGGGATTAATTTTTTCATGAGGGGGCATGGTGTATTTTATTCAGTAGGAGTAATAAGGTGTTATTTGGATATTATTGTTGTGTTATTAATCAATATCTCTAACCCTTATTGAAAGTTGAAAAAGAAAGTTTGTTGAGTGTGGCAGATTTAGTGGACAACTAATAAGGCATCAAAAAGGTATGAGCAATATTCTCCATTGAATTTTTTTATGGTGGTTTATTTCTAAAATATCATTGGAGGGAAAAGGATTGATTGTGGTTTCCTTTTCAAAAGTTGTTGGTTGAATTATTCAAGGTTTTTTGGTTTGAGAGTTGTGATTAAACCTTGTTTTATAAGCATTGTTGTTGAAGCCCATTGCTTGTACAAATAACTTGAACTTGAGAAGAACATGAGTATCATTGTTATGTGAGAGTTATTATTGAGTATTGTTGGAAATATTTTGAGTTTATTGATTCATACTTGAAATAGGGTTTGTGAAAAAAAGTTGTTCCTTAAGGTGATTGGTTGAGTTGAGTTGATTGAACCCAGTCAAGTGATTGTGTGAAGTGGTTGTTCAAGTTCCATGAAATAAACTTCTATATTCTGATTTAAGTTGAGTTTGAGTTGAGAAAGAAATTGAGTTTGTGAATAGAATATATTGAGTCTCTAACAATTCTTTTTATGCTTCTATAATATTGAGATAAGTTGAGATTGATTTGAGTTGAGTTTGAGTTGAGAAAGAAATTGAGTTTGTGAATAAAACATATTGAGTCTCTAACAATTATCTTTATGCTTCTATAAGATTGAGATGACTTGAGATTGATTTTATTTGAGTTGAGTTGAGATTGATTTGAGTTGAGATCATTGTGGATCATTGTTGTCATCCATTGAATAGTGCATTGCCATTCATTGTTGAGTTCATCATTGAGTCTTGCCTTCATAGATTTGTGGATAATATTTGAGTGCTACTTGAGCATGATTGATTGAGCCTTTGAGAAGGCTTTTGGGATAGATGTCTAGATAGATTTAAGGTAGATTTTGTGCATCATTGATTGAGCCTTTGAGAAGGATTTTGGGATAAATATTTGGACAGATTTGAGGTAGCTTTTGTGCATGATTGATTGAGCCTTTGAGAAGGATTTTGGGATAGATTTTTGGACATATTTGAGGTAAATTTTGTGTATGATTTATTGAGACTTTGAGAAGGATTTTGGAATAGATTTGTGAACATATTTGGGATAACATTTGAGAAATTTCTTGGTGAGCTTGCTAAGTAGATTTGAGCAAGTTCTTGGTGAACTTGTTGGAGTAGATTTTGAGAAGGTTCTTGGTGAGCTTACTGAAGTAGATCAGTGGATAGCCTACCTGAGCAGATCATGATTGCCTAGCTAAGTAGATCAATGGATAGCCTACCTGATCAGATCAGGATTGCCTAGCTGAGTAGATCAGTGGATAGCCTAGTTGAGTAGATAAGTAGATTTTATTGCTGAGCACATTAGTGGATTACCTACTTGAGCAGATAAAGATTGCCTTACTGAGAAGATCAATGGATTGCCCACTTGAGAAAATTAGTAGATAGCCTAGCTTTGAGTAGATCAAAGTAATCATTTCTATTGGGATAAGGATCCCTATTTATTTGTGAAATATTATAAGGAGATTATA
Source organism: Wollemia nobilis (assembly GCA_028583015.1). NCBI lineage: Eukaryota > Viridiplantae > Streptophyta > Pinopsida > Araucariales > Araucariaceae > Wollemia > Wollemia nobilis. The sequence continues at coordinate 2,364,113 of JAQPPZ010002291.1, forward strand.
TTGTGGACTACCCCACATTTGGGGAACCACGTTAAATCTTGTGTCTCAATTGTGTGTGGTGATTTGTGCTCTTGCTTACTATTGAAATCTATGTCATTAATGCAAACTGCTATATTTGGTTATTTCATTTAGGATACTAATTGATATTGGTTTGGATAGAAAGTAAAAAGTGGGTGTTATAATGTTCACCCCCCTCTCAATATAAGCTTGTGTTATTCAATTGGTATCAGAGCAGGTTCCTTTAGAAAGACTAACAAGCTTAAAGGTAGATTCTACTGGGTTATAGGATGGACATATGGTATATTGATAGTGGGTGCTCTAGTCATATGACTGGGTATAAGGATAAGTCCATTTCTCTAAAAAGGAACAATAGTGGATCTATGAGATTTGGTGATAATGCTTCAGCTAAAATCAAAGGGAGAGGAACTTTAAGTTTGGATGATGGAAAGACTACTACACAGGGTGTACTCTATGTTGAGGGTCTAAAACACAATCTACTAAGTGTAATTTAGCTTTGTGATAGAGGATACACGATTACTTTTTCCTCTACAGGATGCAAAATCAAGGAAACAAAAATAGGGAAGCTTGTTGCAAATGTAGAAAGAACCAATAACAATCTCTACATGCTCAAAAAAATAAAAAGGGAAAAATGTCTTCTATCTAAATAGTAAGAAAGTTGTTTATGGCATAAAAGGTTTTGTCATTTGAACTTTGACAACATAGTAAGGATAAGCAAAAAACAAATTGTCAAAGATCTACCAAAGATAAAAAGACCTTCAAATACAATTTGTGCACAGTGTCAGTATGGAAAGTAGACAAGATCAAGTTTCAAGGCAAAAGAATATTCCTCTTCCAAAGTTTTAGAATTGATTCATACTGATTTATGTGGTCCTATGAGAACCAAATTCCTACAAGATGAAAGCTACTTCATGTTGTTCATAGATGATTATTCTAGAATGACTTGGGTTGTTTTTTTTGAAAGAAAAATCAGAGGCATTTGAGCATTTCAAAGTATTCAAAGAAATGGTAGAAAATGAAATAGGAAATAATATCAAGTGTTTACGATCATATAGAGGAGGGGAATTCATCTCTACAGAATTCATCAAGTTTTATGTAGAACATGGAATCATAAAACAATACTTAGCAGCTAGGACTCCTCAACAAAATGGAGTAGTAGAAAGAAAGAATAGAACTCTTGAGAATATGACCAGAGCAATGCTAAATGAATCAAGAATCTTAGATGGGTTTTAGAAGGAAACAATTAGTACAACAGTCTATGTTATGAATAGAGCTCAAGTTATAACAAAGCAACATAAGACTCCATATGAGTTTTGAAAAGGAATACCTCCCATGGTAAACTACTTCAAAAAATTTGGAAGTAAGTGTTATATCAAAATAGAGGATAAGGACTTGGGAAAGTTTGATCCTAGATGCGATGAAGGTATTTTTCTTGGATACTCTACAAAGAGTAAGGCCTACAGATGCTAAAATAAAAGAACACATACCATGGTGGAAAGTATAAATGTCAAAGTTGATGAAATAATAGGAATAAATGAGCCATATTAGGAAGATATTCTTGAAGAAGAAGAAATTTGTCAGGAAGAAATGGGTGGAGATTCAGATGAAGAAGATTTGCAAAATATACCTTCCAAAATCTCATCAAGATATATTTAGAAAAAGCATCCAGATGACTTGATCATTGGAAGCCCTAATGTAAGACAAACAAGAAGAGGAATCATAGGCTCAATAGAACAAGCAAATGTTTCCCTACTATCCAAGATAGAACCAAAGGATTTCAGAGAGGTAGAAAGTGATGAATGTTGTATTAAAGCAATGAAGGAAGAACTAAATCAGATTGAAAAAAGTAAGACTTGAGAATTAGTTCCAAGACCAAAGGGAAAAAATATAATTGGTACTAAATGGGTCTACAGGAACAAACTTAATGAAGATGGTCAAGTCATCAGAAACAAGGCAATATTGGTGTGTAAAGGATATGCACAAGTAGAAGGAATTGATTTTGATGAGACCTTGCACCAGTTGCGATATTGGAGGCTATACATATGTTTCTAGCACTTTAAAGCTACAAGAATTTCAAAGTATATTAGATGGATGTCAAATCAGTATTTTGAATGGTCACTTAGAAGAAGTTTACATTGAACAACCATATGGGTTTAATCAAGTAGATAAGCCAAATTATGTATGTAGATTGAAAAATACTCTTTATGGCTTAAAGCAAGATACCAGAGTATGGTATTCAAGACTAGATAAATATCTTCGAGAGTAAGATTTTAGAAAGGCAAAATATGATAGCAATCTATATATATTAAAAATAAGGGAAATGATTTGATGATTGTGGAAGTTTAAGTGGATGATATTATTTTTGGAGGTAGAAATGACAAAATGTGTCAAGAATTTACAAGAAACATGATTAATGAGTTTGACATGTCTATGCTTGGTAAATTAACCTTTTTCCTCGGACTACATATTTCACAATTAGAAAAAGGGATATTTCTTTCACAAACAAAGTATATAAAAGAGATGTTGAAGAAATTCAAAATGGAAGATAGTAAGCCAGTTAGCACTCCAATGGTTACAAGGTGAAAATTAAGCAAATATGATGAATCTCCTAATGCAAATCAAACTCTATACATATCTATGATTGGTAGCTTGTTATATGTTACAACCACCAGAATAGATATAATACAGGTAGTTGATTTAGTGGGAATATTTCAAGCATCTCCAAAAGAATCACATGTGACAGTTGTGAAAATAATACTCAGATATCTCAAAGGAACAATGGAGTATGGTCTATGGTATCATAGAAGTAGTAAGTCCACTCTCACAGCTTACACATATGTATATTGGGTAGGAATTATTGATGATATAAATGTTGGCAATTTTGGGTACCTTGAGTACATTGCCTTTGCCTAAGTTTAGTTGTTGTCATTGATGTCAAGGAGCTATTGGTAGATGTTGTTTTTGATGTCAAGGAGTTCTTGGAGCAATTTGTTTTTATGTCTAAGGATGTGTTTTTGATGAAGGTTTCAGCTGGTCAGTAAGTCTCCAAGAAGATCAGAGTAGCCCAGTTGCCAAAAATCTAGAAAAAGATAAGTTAGAAAAAGTTTGCAGGCTGCTGGAAAAAGTGTCGCGATTTCGCGACATGTTTGAGGAGAGAGAAAGTTTGGCCAAAACTATTGCAATTTCGTGACATGCAGGAAGGCAGAGGCAAAGCGGGCAAAAGTGTCACGATTTCGCGACATGCAGGAAGGCAGAGGCAAAGCAGGCAAAAGTGTCATGATTTCGCGACATGCAGGAAGGCAGAGGCAGAACGGGCAAAAGTGTCACGATTTCGTGACAAGTTTCGAAGGAGAAGTTGTGACGAAAAGTGTCACGATTTCGCGACATGTTCCAGTTTCGCAAGCAGTTGACAAGAAAGAGCTTAAGGCAACGAAAGCGTCGTGATTTCATGACATGTTTCATTTTTGCTAGTGCAAACCAAGAAAAGGATGAAGGAGCAAGAGGTGTCACGATTTCGTGACAGAGTTGTTGATGACGTCAGAAAAGGCAAAGATGTCGCGATTTTGTGACAAGAGCTGGAGAAGAAGGCTTTGAAGTCCGAGAGCGTCAGTGATTTTGTGACAAGAATCATGATGACGTCAGTAAGAGGCAAAGGTGTCATGATTTCATGATAGAGGAGAAGAAGGCGTTGAAGTCCGAGAGCGTCACGATTTCATGACAAGATTCATGATGAGTCATCAAGGCAGCGTGTCACGATTTCTGACGGGAGAAGAAGGCGTTGAAGTCCAGAGCATCACAATTTTAAGACAAGATTCATGATGACATCAGTAAGAGGCAAAAGTGTCACGATTTCATGACAACAGTGGAGAAGAAGGCGTTGAAGTCTAGAGCGTCGTGATTTCACGACAAGATTCATGATGACATCAGCAAAGGCTGTAGTGTCACGATTTCGCGACAACAAACCAAAGAAGGTGTCACGGATGACAAAGGCGTAGCGATATCATGACATGTTTGAGTTTCGTGTGAGAAAAGCTACAGAACAGCAGAGGCGGTTGAAGCCAACGAAGTTAACCTTTGTCGACGAAGTATAAAGTCTTACAGCCGACGTGGTAGAAGATTGAACAGTCGACTAAAGAACAAAGATTTCATCTTGAGATTGTGAGTATTAAAGGAGGACTGTTTGAGCAATTTTGTGTATCGATTGATGTGTGCATTCGAAGTGTGGCATTCATAGAGTTAGTGCGACAAGTGAGGTTCGATCATCGAAAAAGTAGAGAGCGAAGTTCGACTGCAGCATTAGAGTGCATTTCGTTGAATCTTCTAAGTGTCGAAGTCTATGCTATTGTATGCGCGAAGAATGTGCTGTTCATGAGAAGACTATGCGAAAAGAGTGAGTTGTTGTGGTTACACATAAGCGCATAAGTTGTTGTACATTTGAATGTTGTAGTGTTTGCGAAGATTGCACTACTGTGCTTGCATAGAAGTTGAGAAGATAGTGTGGCTGTAATTTAAGAAGACTGTGCTACTGTAGTTGTGCAGACAGTGAAAAGTTGTTTTCCAACCAAGTGCAGAAAAGAACAGAGGAAGAGGACAGAATTGTGCCAGATCGAAGGACTGTGTTTTGGTGCAGAAAAGAGGACCAGCTTGCTGTGACAGAGTTGAGGACAGAGATCTCCAGCCAGAGCAGGGAAGACAGGTGTCTTTCGTGGAAAGAGTTCCACTTGCTAAGGGCAAAAGAGATAGAGGTCTTCTAGAGGATCACTAGCAAAGCAGATTTAGGGGAAGGTGTCTCCTTTGAGCTGAGGCTCATAAACATTGTAATCGGGAAGGATTCCCAGAGGTTTTGATATAACTTTTAGAGGAAAAGTTTTATCCGTGGAGTAGCCCACCTTGGGTGAACCACGTTAAATGGGTCTTTTATGTGTGATGCTTTCTGTCTTGTTTAATGTTATGTTGATGCCATTGCTATCTGAAATTAAAATTATTAAATGGTTTTATCTTATACTGTTCACCCCCCCCTCTCAGTATAAGTTCATGTTCTTCAATTGGTATCAGAGCAGGTCTCTCCAGAAAAAGCCTAACAGCTTGGAGAAGGATCTAACAGAGGAACATATAAATTCAGAAAAGGTTGAATTCGATCTCAAGAGTGAATTCTTCTTGGCCTTGAGAAAGCTTGAGAAACTCAGGGAAGAGAATTATGTTCTTAAGCAGCATTGTCAGGAAAAAGAGATAGCAAGATCAGAATTGGCTCAACATATTATAGATTTCAAACTTCTAGCTGAAGAAGGGAAGAAGATTGAACAAGTTCTAACAGAGGTTCTAAAAGGAAAGGTAGCTGATTGTGAGAAACTAGAAGGAGAGATTATGTCTCTTAGAGTGAAGTTAGAACAATCAACTCTCAGACAGAATTTTCCATGTGAAAAGAAGGATGGCATCACCATGTATGAAACAGGGTCTTCAAGCAAGAACAATCTTCACTCTGAAGAGAAATGGATTCCAGTTGATCGCAAGAAGAACAAACTTCCAAGGCATCAAAATAGGTTACATAACACCTTCCATGGATATTGTTTTTCTTGTAAAAAATTTGGTCACATAGCTATGCATTGCAATAAATCTCTGAAGAGTCATAGTAAGGAAAATGTTAACTCATTTGCACCACTTATGAATAAAAATATTATGTGTTACAAGTGCAAGAATTTTGGGCATATAGCAAGGATGTGCAGCTTGGATAAATTTAGTTTTGAGTTCTCAAAAAGGAGGAATGAGATAAAATCTAAATCAATGATAGTTCAAACTGCTTTTCATGCTCAAGACAAAGTAGAAAAATGGTATCTTGATAGTGGCTGTTCAAAACATATGACTGGTGAAAAAGAAAAATTTCTATCTTTAAAAGAAGCAAACAGAGGAACAGTCAGTTTTGGAGATAACAGGTCCACAAAGATCTGTGGTAAAGGAACTCTTAGTCTGGATGGGAAATCCAAAACAGAAAACGTGCTTTATGTAGAAGGGTTAAGACATAATCTGCTTAGTGTGAGTCAACTTTGTGATCAAGGGCACATAGTATCTTTCTTTTCTCGATAGATGTGAGATAAGTAAAGAATTAAATGGAAAACTTATTGCTAGAGCTACAAGGACTCCAAACAATCTTTACATGCTGAGTGAGATAAAAAGAGAAAAATGCCTTCTAACTCAAGAAGATGAAAGTTGGTTGTGGCATAAAATATTGGGACATTTGAGTTTTGATAATCTGGTCAGTATTAGTAACAAGGAAGCAGTTAGAGACTTGCCCAAAATAAAAAGGCCCCAAAACATCATTTGCGGTCCTTGTCAACATGGTAAACAGACCAGAACCAGTTTCAAATCGAAAGGGTATACTTCGTCAAATCCCTTGGATCTTATTCATACTGATTTGTGTGGTCCTACCAGAACTCAGAGCATTCAGGGAGATAGCTATTTCATGTTGTTTGTAGATGATTACTCGAGAATGACTTGGGTTACTTTTCTCAAAGAAAAATCTGAAGCTTTTGAAAAATTTAAAATTTTTAAAGAAATGATTGAAAATGAGACTGACAAGAGAATAAAATGTTTAAGATCAGATAGAGGAGGAGAGTTCACTTCAAATGAATTTGTGGAATACTGTGAACAACATGGAATCAAAAGAGAATATTCAGCAGCAAGAACTCCTCAACAAAATGGAGTAGTTGAAAGAAAAAATAGAACTGTTGAAAATATGGCTAGAGCTATGTTAGATGAGTCAAAACTTTCAGACGATTTTTGGAGAGAAGCAGTAAATACAGCAGTCCACATCATTACCAGGGCTCAACTCAGAGTCAATCATCATAAAACTCCCTATGAGCTATGGAAAGGAAGACCAGCTACAGTTAAACACTTCAAAGTGTTCGGGAGTAAGTGCTTCATCAGAAGGGAAGATCAAAATCCGGGTAAGTTTGATCCCAGGTGTGATGAGGGAATTTTTCTTGGATATTCCAGCAAAAGTAAGGCCTACAGATGCTTCAACAAAAGAACTCATACAGTTGTAGAGAGCATAAATGTGACAGTAGATGAAAAGACAGGAATAAGAGAACCAATCAAGGAATTCAGTGATGGAATCTGTCAAGAAGAATTCAGAGAAGTGTCAGATGAAGAAGAGGAAAGACAACAGCTGCTTCCCAAAACTCCTTCACGGTATGTTCAGAAACATCATCCCAAAGACTTGATCATTGGTGATCCAAATAGCAGGCAAACAAGAAGAAGAGTCATTTCTTCACATGAATCTGCAAATGTTTCATTGTTATCTCAGATTGAGCCAAAAAATTTTAGTGAAGCATGTACAGATGATTTTTGGGTACAAGCAATGGATGAAGAGCTAAATCAAATAGAGAAAAGTGAAACCTGGGATTTGGTTCCAAGACCTAAGAATAAGAATGTCATTGGCACAAAATGGGTCTTCAAAAATAAACTTAATGAGGATGGAAAGATTGTCAGGAACAAAGCCAGGTTAGTCTGTAAAGGGTATGCTCAAGTCGAAGGTGTTGATTTCGAAGAGACGTTTGCGCCTGTTGCTCGTCTTGAAGCGATCAGAATGTTTTTGGCCCTGTCTAGTTTCAAATCTTTCAAAGTGTTTCAAATGGATGTAAAGTCTGCTTTTCTAAATGGAGTGTTGGATGAAGAAGTCTATATAGAACAGCCAGAAGGTGTGTCTCTTTCAGAACAGCCAGACTATGTGTGTAAACTGAAAAAGGCACTGTACGGGTTAAAGCAAGCACCCAGGGCTTGGTACTCAAGACTTGATGGGTATCTTTATGAACAAGGATTCAGGAAAGGCATGGCAGATTGCAACTTGTACATTAAGAATAAAGGTGATGATATGATTATCATAGTTGTTTATGTCGATGATATTATTTTCAGGGGAAATAATACTCGGATGTGCAAAGTTTTTGCTAACACCATGCAAAAGGAATTCGAGATGTCTATGATTGGAGAGCTGTCATTCTTTTTAGGACTACAGATTGCGCAATCAAAAAATGGTATATTTCTCTCTCAAGAAAAGTATATCAAAGAGATGTTAAAAAAATTTGGGATGATGGACAGCAAACCTGTATGTACTCCAATGATTACAGGGTGCAATCTGAGTAAGGATGATGAATCTCCAACAGCAGATCAAAAATTGTACAGATCTATGATTGGCAGTTTACTATATAGTACAACTACCAGACCGGATATCATGCAGGCCGTTGGATTAGTAGCAAGATTTCAGGCAGCTCCAAAAGAATCTCATGTTATGGCAGTCAAGAGGATATTCAGATATTTGAAGGGCACTATGGATTTTGGGCTTTGGTATCCCAAAGGCGATGATTTCACCCTCACAGCCTATACAGATGCAGATTGGGCAGGCAGTATTGATGATAGAAAGAGCACTAGTGGTGGAGCATTCTTTCTGGGAAAGAGTCTGGTTTCTTGGCTAAGTAAGAAACAACCTTCAGTTTCCTTATCTACAGCAGAAGCTGAATACATAGCAGCAGTGGCTGGGTGCACTCAGGTTTTATGGATGAAAACAACCTTGGAGGATTTCAAAGTCAAGCATGAACAACCTATCCCTATTCTTTGTGATAATTCAAGTGCCATAAGTATTTCTAAAAATCCGGTAATGCATTCAAGGACGAAGCACATTTCTATCAAATATCATTTTCTAAGGGAAAAAGTGCAAGAGAAGCAGGTCAAGCTAGAATATGTACCCACTAAAGAGCAAATTGCAGATATCTTCACCAAACCCCTTCCAAAAGATACGTTTGAGTATCTAAGGGAGAAATTGGGAGTTGTACTCTCACCTCGAGATTAATCACCTCATCAGGAGGTGGGGGAGGGACCAAGCCAAGAGGCTCCTTCTTAGTCCCAAGCCCCAAAGGTGACCCTTTGCCATTGATGACAAAGGGGGAGAGATTTAAGTAAGGGGGAGAGTTTTCAAGAGAAGAGGAAAGCTTCAACTCAGGGGGAGCAAAACTTGAAGAGATTGATTTCATTTATTTCAGTTTTGGCTCTTGAAAGATGTGTTTTAGTTAAGGGTTGCCATCAATGACAAAGGGGGAGATTGTTGGCAATTTTGGGTACCTTGAGTACATTGCCTTTGCCTAAGTTTAGTTGTTGTCATTGATGTCAAGGAGCTATTGGTAGATGTTGTTTTTGATGTCAAGGAGTTCTTGGAGCAACTTGTTTTTATGTCCAAGGATGTGTTTTTGTTGAAGGTTTCAGTTGGTCGGTAAGTCTCCAAGAAGATCAGAGTAGCCCAGTTGCCAAAAATCCAGAAAAAGATAAGTTAGAAAAAGTTTGCAGGCTGCTGGAAAAACTGTCGTGATTTCGCGACATGTTTGAGGAGAGAGAAAGTTTGGCCAAAACTGTCACGATTTCGCGACATGCAGGAAGGCAGAGGCAAAGCGGGAAAAAGTGTCACGATTTCGCGACATGTTTGAGGAGAGAAGAGTTGAAAGTGTCACGATTTCGACGACAGTTTGAAGAAGAGGAAAGTGTCATAACAAGTAGAGATGAAAAGGTGTCATGAATTTCGTGACAAGTTTCGAAGAAGTTGTACGGATGCAGGAAGTGTCACGATTCGCGACAGGAGGGCCGGCAGCATCACGATTCGACATGTTCCAGTTTCACGAGCAGTTGGCAAGAAAGAGCCTAAGGCAGTGAAAGCGTCATGATTTCGTGACATGTTTCATTTTCGCTAGTGCAAACCAAGAAAAGGATGAAGGAGCAAGAGGTGTCACGATTTCACGACAGAGTTGCTGATGACGTCAGCAAAAGGCAAAGGTGTCGCGATTTCACGATAGTAGCGGAGAAGAAGGCGTTGAGGTCCAGAGCATCATGATTTCATGACAAGAATCATGATGACGTCAGCAAGAGGCAAAGGTGTCACGATTTCATGACAAGAACGGAGAAGAAGGCATTGAAGTCTAGAGCGTCAGATTTCGTGACAAGATTCATGATGACGTCAAAGGCAAGTGTCACGATTTCGTGACAACAGAGAAGAAGGCGTGAAGTCCAGACCATTCAGAAAGACATAGAAAAGAGGCCAAAGAAGGTGAAGTCTAGAGCTCGAGATTTCGTGACAAGATTCATGATGACATCAGCAAAGGCTGTAGTGTCACGATTTCGTGACAACAAACCAAAGAAGGTGTACGACAGACAAAGGCGTAGCGATATCGCGACATGTTTGAGTGTCGCATGAGAAAAGCCACAGAACAATAGAGGCGGTTGAAGCCGACGAAGTTAACCTTGGCGACAAAGTATAAAGTTTTACAACGACGTGGTAGAAGGTTGAACAACCGACTAAAGAACAAGATTTCATCTTGAGATTGTGAGTATTAAAGGAGGACTGTTTGAGCAATTTTGTGTATCGATTGATGTGTGCATTCGAAGTGTGGCATTCGCAGAGTTAGTGCGACAAGTGAGGTTCGATCATCGAAAAAGTAGAGAGCGAAGTTCGACTGTAGCATTAGAGTGCATTTCATTGAATCTTCTAAGTGTCGAAGTCTGTGTTGTTGTATGCACGAAGAATGTGCTACTGTTCATGAGAAGACTATGTGAAAAGAGTGAGCTGTTGTGGTTACACATAAGCACATAAGTTGCTGTGCATTTGAATGCTATAGTGTTTGCGAAGATTGCACTACTATGTTTGCAGAAGTTGAGAAGATAGTGCGGCTGTAATTTAAGAAGACTGTGTTGCTGTAGTTGTGCAGATAGGGAAAAGTTGTTTTCCAACCAAGTGCAAAAAAGAACAGAGGAAGAGGACAGAATTGTGCCAGACCGAAGGACTGTGTTTTGGTGCAGAAAAGAGGACCAGCTTGTTGTGACAGAGTTGAGGATAGAGATCTCCAGCCAGAGCAGGGAAGACAGGTGTCTTCCGTGGAAAGAGTTCCACTTGCTAAGGGAAAAAGAGATAGAGGTCTTCTAGAGGATCACTAGCAAAGCAGATTTAGGGGAAGGTGTCTCCTTTGAGCTGAGGCTCATAAACATTGTAATCGGGAAGGATTCCCAGAGGTTTTGATATAACTTTTAGAGGAAAAGTTTTATCCGTGGAGTAGCCCACCTTGGGTGAACCACGTTAAATGGGTCTTTTATGTGTGATGCTTTCTGTCTTGTTTAATGTTATGTTGATGCCATTGCTATCTGAAATTAAAATTATTAAATGGTTTTATCTTATACTGTTCATCCCCCCCTCTCAGTATAAGTTCATGTTCTTCAATAAAAAGCACAAGTGGAGGAGCATTCTTTCTTGGTGATTTCCTAGTTTCTTGGCTAAGTAAGAAACAACCATCAGTGTCACTTTCCACAATAGAGGTAGAATATATTGCAACGGTAACATGTTTTTCATAGGTATTATGGATGAAACAAACTCTCAAATATTTTAGTATAGAACATGATCATCCCATTCCTATTCTGTGTGATAATACTAGTCCTATAAGTATCTAGAAGAATCCAATAATGCATACTAGAACAAATCACATTCCAATCAAGTATCACTTTTTAAGAGAACAGGTTACAGAGCAACAAGTAAGATTGGAATATGTTCCTACAAAATATCTGATTGCAGACATATTTACAAAACCATTATCAAGATAAATGTTTGAGCATTTTAGGGAACAACTGGGATTAAAAGTACTCCCACCCCAAAATTAATCACCTTAAGAGAGAATGTGGTGAGGGGGCTAAGCTTAAGAGTCATATCTTTTAGCCCCATAGGTGTCCCTTTTGCCATTGATGTCAAAGGGGGAGAGATTTGAGTAAGGGGGAGAGAATTGAGTTAGGGGGAGTAGCCTCCAAGGAGAGCATTGAGTTAGGGGGAGTAGCCTTCGTAGATAGTATTGAGTCAAGGGAAGCAGCTTTGATTCTCATAGATAGTTTTTGCAGTGATTGTGGTGATTTACATTAGAGGTGTTGCCATCAATGAAAAAGGGGGATATTTTTGGAAATTTGAGTTATTTATGTTGTCATTGATGTCACATGGATCATTAATGTCACATGGATCACATTGAGTTTTTTTGGCAAAAGCACTTCATAAATAGTCATTTATGATATTTTGGAGAGCAATGATATATACAGGTTTTTTTGTGAAAACCAAGGTAGGAAAAATAAAAGATTTTATTTAAAACTATGGATGACATATTTGAAATGGGTTTTTCTTAAAACCCAAGTTGGATTTTCGTTTCATCAAAAAATGTGCCTCGGTGATGGAGATATTTAATTTTAAATATTTAGTTTAAATTTTAAATTATTTATAATTTAAATTTAAATTTTAAAATTAAAAATAAAAAGTAATCTGCCGACGGCATCGAATATGAGGGAGAAAACTATATAAAATGATGCCTAAGGTTTATTAATCAAAATCTTGTGCTCATGAATTAATGCGATTGTTGGAAAGCGAAAAGATCTCATGTAAAAGAGGGTTAAGTGATGGAAGCGAAGAATAAATTAGATGACATGTGAAACCCTAGTCACCTTGGGCAATGTGGCACATTGGCAAATTTGATTTTGGATAACGCAAGTGGCATAATTAACATCAAAGTTTTGAATCCCCTTGGCTGCATCAGAAGGCATTGGAAGAAAGAGCGTGCGAAGCATTTTTGGTTTGCGTGAGAGGGAGGAGTGTTTTGAAGCACGTGGTGTCTTTCCCTCCCAAACGAGCCCATAGCTCATGCACAGCTTGGTCGTGGTTAATATTCTAAGCAAGGAGGTGTCAAGGGATCGAATACCATCAAGGACAAAGGCAAGTTAATGATTTTAATATTTTATTTTTCTAAAGTTGCCCTAGGAGAAATAAGGGTTGTGATGCACTTTAGGAAAAAGAGATATTTCTGGTGATTTTATTTTTGGAAGTATATCATATTATATATCGTTGGAAAGATTATTTCTAGGGCTATTTTATTAACTTTCTTATAGGATAAATAAGGTGTGTGTAAAGAGATATTTCTGATTTTGTAAAGGGGTTCAAAAGTGAAGGTTGCTTTGTTCTTTTTCAAAGGGGATTAATTCTTTCATGAGGGGAAATGGTGTATTTTATTGAGTAGGAGTAATAAGGTGTTATTTGGATATTATTTTTGTGTTATTAATCAATATATCTAACCCTTATTGAAATTTGAAAAAGAAATTTTGTTGAGTGTGGCAGATTTAGTGGACAACTAATAAGGCATCAAAAAGGTATGAACAATATTCTCCATTGACTTTGTTTATGGTGGTTGATTTCTGAAATATCATTGGAGAGAAAAGGATTGATTGTGGTTTCCTTTTTGAAAGTGGTTGGTTGAATGCTTCAAGGTTTTTTGGTTTGAGAGTTGTGATTAAACCTTGTTTTATAAGCATTTTTGTTGAAGCCCATTGCTTGTACAAATAACTTGAACTTGAGAAGAACATGAGTATCATTGTTATGTGAGAGTTATTTTTGAGTATTGTTGGAAAAATTTTGAGTTGATTGATTCATTCTTGAACTAGGATTTGTGAGAAAAAGTTGTTCCTTAAGGTGATTGGTTGAGTTGAGTTGATTGATCCTAGTCAAGTGATTGTGTGAAGTGGTTGTTCAATTTCCATGAAATAAACTTCTATATTCTGATTTGAGTTGAGTTTGAATTGAGAAAGAAATTGAGTTTGTGAATAGAACATATTGAGTCTCTAAAAATTCTCTTTATGCTTCTATAATATTGAACTGAGTTGAGATTTATTTGAGTTGAGTTTTAGTTGAGAAAGAAATTGAGTTTGTGAATAGAACATATTGAGTCTCTAACAATTCTCTTTATGCTTCTATAAGATTGAGCTAAGTTGAGATTGATTTAATTTGAGTTGAGTTGATATTGATTTGAGTTGAGATCATTGTGGATCATTGTTGTCATCCATTGAAGAGTTCATTGCCATTCATTGTTGAGTTCATCATTGAGCCTTGCCTTCATAGATTTGTGGATAATATTTGAGTGCTACTTGAGCATGATTGATTGAGCCTTTGAGAAGGCTTTTGGGATAGGTTTCTGGGCAGATTTGAGGTAGCTTTTGTGCATGATTGATTGAGCCATTGAGAAGGATTTTAGGATAGATTTTTGGACAGATTTGAGGTAGCTTCTGTGCATGATTGATTGAGCCTTTGAGAAGGATTTTGGGATAGATTTCTGGATAGATTTGAGGTAGATTTTATGCATGATTTATTGAGCCTTTGAGAAGGCTTTTGGGATAGATTTGTGGACAGATTTTAGACAACATTTGAGCAAGTTATTGGTGAGCTTGCTAAGAATATTTGAGCAAGTTCTTGGTGAGCTTGCTGGAGCAAATTTTGAGAAGGTTCTTGGTGAGCTTGCTAAAGTAGATCAGTGGATAGCCTACCTGAGCAGGTCAGGATTTCCTAGCTGAGAAGATTAGTGGATATGCTACCTAAGTAGATTAAGATTTAGTAGCTGAGTAGATCAGTGGATAGCCTAGTTGAGCATATTAGTGGATTGCCTTGCTAAGCAAATCAATGGATTGCCTACATGAGTAGATCAAGATTACCTTGCTGAGTAGATCAGTGGATTGTCCACCTGAACAGATCAATGGATAGCCTAGCTTTGAGCAGATCAAAGTAATCATTTGTGTTGGGATAAGGATCCCTATTTATTTGTAAAATATTATAATGATATTATCTTGTCGACTACCCCACATTGGGGGAACAACATTAAATCTTGTGTCTCAATTGTGTGTGGTGATTTGTGCTCTTGCTTACTATTGAAATCTATGTCATTAATGCACACTGCTATATTTGGTTATTGCAATTAAAGACACTAATTGATATTGGTTTGGAAATAAAGTAAAAAGTGGATGCTATACTAGTCACCCCCCCTCTTATTATAAGCTTGTGTTCTTCAATAGTGCAAGCAAAACTTTAGATATGACCTTTCAAAAAGAGGTTTTAGCCTTTATATATATATATTTATATTGATTTCACTCTTGAGCATTACAAGGAATGTAACAGAGTATCTAAATCTCTACAACTTGCTTTGAGCTTGGTGGCCTCTAGCTTGATTTATTGAAATAGTTATAATGAACAAAAGAAAGATCAATCTCGAACTACCCCCTATTCTTGCAACCTTTTCAATGTTGCAGATTTACAACTAAAATTATGGTGTGAATAGATAAATATAGAAGCTTCTAGATTGAACCACTTCATTTTCCCTAGTGCTTAAACATCCATAACCTCTGATTTCATATTCTAAGCTACTTTGTCACATGGCTACATGAGCATCTAGTTTGAATCTAAATTTTAACATCCATAATTGATCTTGGTTTGAATGACCATCAACTTTTATATTTCATGAAACCACATTTGATTTTCATATTTGGGGTTGTTCAAAAAATCTGGTTGTGAAATGAGGTAAATTCATGGTTTCGTGGCTTGCCTTTCTTTTGAACTACTTGGCATGTAGTCACACTCATTCCTTTTATTACTTGGCAATTTGAAATGATTGACCACAATATGGAGAAATCTCAAGACCACACCACACTTCACTTGATAGTCTATTTTGACCATGTTGACCGTAGTGTAGAGGAAATTTGTATTTTCAAGCATCTGCGTTACCCATTTCTCTTCACCGTGCAATAACAAAGAAAATTTGTGACCGCACTCCAAAATGATATTTGGCCCAATCTCACAATTTTGATCATGATTTCATTGAAATATATGATTTACAACACCTTATCACCCCTTCTCTTGATAGCACCATTAACAAAAGGAGTCATGCAACCATTCACCAAATTGAATTTTAGTCAAAATTATCCAAATCAATCATGGCTCATGCTTCCAAAAATACTTCATTATGTGTAACTTATAAAGAAACTCTAGCAGTTGCATGATAAAACCATTTTTTGTTCAACTTGATCAAATTGCTTGTGGTTTTGTTGAAAATGGTCATCTTGAGGTAGATGCCTCGCAATCATGATTCTTCTTTATCTGGGTTCCCTTTTTGGTTGAAATGATCATGGTTCTGTGGAAAACTGTGGTTTCAGGATCTTTTTTGACATAACTGAATTTTATAAAATTTTGGCTATATCTTTTTTGATGTAGCCGTTTTGACTTATAACTACCCTAGATTTGAAATCACTTAATATGTACATTTTAGTGTTTAAAAATGGAAGGTTACCATTAGCATATTTTTTTAAATTCCCTATTTCACAAAGGAAAGAAGAAGGAACTTTGAGATTTAGTTTTAAATAAAATGAAATCTCGTTTGGTAAGTTGAAAAGGTAAGTTCCTAATCATGTGTGGAAGTATACAACTTATAAAAAGTAAATTGAAATTCATACCTTCATATTTTATATTCCCAATAAATATAGCATTTAAATTTGATAAAATTGAAAGATATTTTATTTCAAAATTTTATAAAATTTTGGCTATATTTTTTTTGATGTAGCCATTTTGACCTATAACTACCCTAGATTTGAAATCACTTAATATGTACATTTTAGTGTTTAAAAATGGAAGGTTACCATTAGCATATTTTTTTAAATTCCCTATTTCACAAAGGAAAGAAGAAGGAACTTTGGGATTTAGTTTTAAATAAAATGAAATCTCGTTTGGTAAGTTGAAAAGGTAAGTTCCTAATCATGTGTGGAAGTATACAACTTATAAAAAGTAAATTGAAATTCATACCTTCATATTTTATATTCCCAATAAATATAGCATTTAAATTTGATAAAATTGAAAGATATTTTATATTCCCATTTTTTTCTTATCTATATTCAAAGCTCTAGCTACCATATGCCAAAGAATTGAACAAATTCAACGCAAATTCCTTTGGGCGGGAAACAAAAACAAGAATAAATTCTCACTTGTTTCCTGGGATAGGGTCTGTTCCAAGAAAAAGGATGGAGGACTCGGATTCAGAGACATCAAGTGGATGAACATGGCCCTCATTGCCAAGCAGTCCTGGAGACTTACCATCAATGAAAAAGTCACTTGGATTGACATCATCAAAGCTAAGTACCTCCATCAAGTTTCCTTTCTTGGAGAGCACAACCTTCCTATCGGATCCCATTTCTGGAATGGCATTACCAAAACAAGGAAGATCATCATGGAAGGCTTAAGGTGGTGTCTAGTAATTGGAACGACCATTCATTTTTGGGATGACCCGTGGATCTGTGATAAGCCTCTTAGCCAAGATTCGCATCTTGCAGTGCTCAAGACGGCTACCGAAGCCACCTTCAAAGATAATGTGTGTCACTTCATTAACCCAAGTACCACAAGACATGAATGGAAACACCTGGCTCTTAATGGGCCAAGGCATATCACCGAGGTGCTCAGGCAATTACAAAAATTGTTGAGGACTTGCATCATCCCCAGCTCACACAAAGATGATTCCATGGTCTAGAACCTTGAAGATTCTAGAAATTTTATTGTTAAATCAGCTTACTACAGTCAAGAAACTCCCACTGATGGTCAGGACTTATCAAATTAGGTTTGTATTCCCAAGATCATTCCTAAGGTCAAATTCTTTTGTTGGTTGGCCATCCAAAACAGAATCCTCACCACTGACAACTTGATAATCAAAGGGTTACTCATTCCCATTTGGTGCATCCTGTGCAAAAACGCCTGTGAGTCAACTTCACATGTTTTTTTGGAATGTCCCTTCTCTCTAGCAGTTCTCAACCAGGTTCTTAACAACTTCAACATCTCCACAACCCTCCCTCATTCCATTCCCCTCCTTTTTTAGCAATGGCCCCGGCCTTTCAAGAGCAACCAACTTAAATTCATGTGGCAAGCTTGCCTCCACCTTTTCCTATGGCAGATATGGCTAGAGAGAAATGCCAAAATTTTCAAAAATCAAGCCACTGATAAGAAGATTATCATTGCCAAAATCTTGGCCCTTGCTGCGGAGAATACCTCTCTTGTTTCGTCTTCCAAACCCCCCCTCCTGGCCTTGAATCAGACCTAACCAAACTCTTCAATCTTTCTAACTTCTCTGCCACACCCCATACTTTTGTTGACAGGTCTGTCATCAAGTGGGTCTCACCACCTACTGGGTGGCACAAGCTCAATTTTGATGGTGCGGCCAAAGGCAACCCAAGAGCAGCTAGCAGAGGAGGAATTCTCAAAAACCATAGAGGAGAAATAATTTTGGCCTTTGCCCAGAACCTGGGAATTCAATCCAACAATATGGCAGAGGCATGGGCTCTACTCCAAAGTTTGATTCTCTTGGAAGTTTTTACCATCAACAAACTTATCATAAAAGGAGACTCACTGCACTGCATCAACTGGCTCAATGGGACTGCTATGCCTCCCTGGGCCCTTGTTTTGATTTTCCAAGAATGCAAGGCACTAATTGGCAATTACCCAAAATTAGTCATTAAGCATCAATACCGAGAAGGAAACAAAGCTGTGGACTGACTTACTAACAAGGGAGTCGACGAATCTAACATTCAAGTATGGAGAGACTCCTTCCCCATTGGCCTAAGGAACAATTCTATAAGTGGCAATGTCTGCACAATGTGAGATGTTGGCAGGGGATTGGTTTGGTATGCTCATGAAACTGGTCGCATTTTCGTGACATTTCTTCCTCCTTCTCCTTCGGTAGCAGAATTACAACATGTCACGATATCATGACACTTTTCACCTCTGGCCATGAAAATGCAACATGTCATGATATCACAACATTTCTTTCCCCTCTAGCTGTGAGGTTGCAACTTGTCATGATATCACGACATTTCTTTCTCCTTTGATCGCGGCGTTACATCATGTCGCGATATCGTGACAACTTTTCTCTTTCGGCTGTGATGATGCAACATGTCGCGATATCGTGACTCTTTTTCTCTCTTCGGTCGCGATGATGCAACATGTCACGATATCGTGACACTTTTTCTCTTTGGCCACGACCTTGCAACTTGTCGCGATATCATGACACTTTTCCTCTTCGGCCTTGATGATACAACATGTCATGATATCATGACACTTTTTCTCTTTAGCTGCGATGTTGCAACATGTCGTGATATCATGACACTTTTTCTATCTGGCCGCGATTTTGCAACATGTTGCGATATCGCGACACTTTTTCTCTTCGACCACGATTTTGCAACATGTCACAATATCATGACACTTTTTCTCTCCGACCGTGATTTTGCAACATGTCACGATATCGCGACACTTTTTCTCTCCGGACATGATTTTGCAACATGTCACGATATCGTGACACTTTTTCCCTTCGGTCGAGATTTGCAACATGTTGCAACATTGCGACACTTTTCCTCTTCGGCCTCGATGATGCAGTATGTTGTGATATCACGACACTTTTTCTCTTCGGCCGCAATGTTGCAACATGTCACGATATCGTGACACTTTTTCTCCTCGGCCGTGTGTAGACACCAAAACAACACCAATCCGATTATGTGACTGCAAACACTGATCGCTTTGACAAACACAGCCCCCAGGGCAGCCCTCAGAGGTCAAACAGTGGTCCTAACCACTTCCATAGCAATTTTGTAAGGTCAAGAAGCAATTTGGTACATTTAGACACTTTGCCCAGTACTCGTCTCACCTAGGGACGATTACTAACTTGCAATCGTCTCACCCAGGGACGATTGTTGTAATCGTCCCACCCAGGGACGATTACCAAGTTTAACGGGAAAAACGACAAACGATGCCAAGTGGCAGCCCAGAACAGTCAGTTGATGACTCCTGCCTTGCACGCGTGTGTAGGTGGATAGAAGGGCCGTTAGAGGACTATCACAAGAAGCAATTATGAAAACACAAGTCAATGGAGGACTCCCCTCCCTCATGAGGAGACATGACTGCCACATGGCGCCTATGACCAACACATGGCGTTTGTGCTTCCTTCCCAAAGGAGACCCCTTGGGTCTATAAAAGGTGAGACTTTTCTCACCCAAAACATAGAGGTTGAAGGAGTTTTCAAGCAACGAAGTGCTGCCGAGTTGAAGACCCACTTGCATCCCTTTTGGTTCACCTTCCCACATCCACCAATCTCTTTTGAAAGGGAGGTTGTTGGGTGGCCTTTGGAAGCTCGAACCTGACCCAAATCCAACACATGGACACCTGAACCAACCAATTCGCCGACCCCCACTCCTAAGAGATTTTGGGCCCATCCCAAGTGGATTGGTGCCAAAATCAAGTTCCATCGGTGGGCTGCCCACTTGGGCACCCCGCACCTTTTGGATTTAGTTGTAGTTCATTTTTTGTCATTTGTTCATATTCCATGTTATTCTCTCATTGTTCAATAGTTCAGAATCTTGAATCTTGATTTCAAAAGGTTTTCATCGAATATTATCATGCTTTTGTTATTTTGGTTGTCCCACTGACTTGCAGGTAACAACGTCCAATTTCTCGATGATGGAGGCCAAATTGGGAGAATCCGACCATCCTGGTCGTCCCAAAATGGCCCCAATTACATAACCCCCTTGTTTGCAGGCATTTTGTAGGTCTCGAGAATCGACATTGGAGCAGCGGCAGGTCGGCTTCTTCAACACAGTATCAATCGTCCCTGCAGGGGACGATTAACAGCAGCAATCGTCCTTTCGGGGGACGATTAACAGTAGCAATCGTCCTTACCAGGGACGATTACTAGGTAAAAGTAGATTGGCTAGCTGTCTCAGGGGCAATGGCCTTTTGGTAACATTTTCTGTCTTCTATCAAGTTTTCAAGCCATTTGGACTCACTGTATTTACTGTTTCAGGTAGATGTTTACATGCATATTTCATTGATTTTAGAGAACGAACCCCTTTCCTTTGTAGCAGGTGCTACTGACATTTTTATTGTTTCTTTGATTGCAGGAAAAGCAATCAGAGGTGAAGAACTTATCCACATTAGCGATGGCGGCAGCATCTTGGCCCGCCCATTGCAATCGTGGGCATGCGGGAAGAGGAAGACTAGGTCACACATTGTAATGAAGACAAATTTAACGCTCCTAGCCCCCAAAAGGGGAGGAGACGTCTATGTAACCGAGGATAAGATATTTGAATAAAGAGGGCTATGATTTCTTTACATCTTGTCTTTCGTTTCCAAGTTGTCTCCTTTCTCTATTTTAGTGCATAGGATCAAAGCGTTGCATTTTCGTCTTATGTTGCATAACTAGTGTTTCCTTTGCCCGAAATCTCGTGCTTTCAGTGGCAATCACGGTGGGACCCTGTCCCCTATTTTTAAAATCACAGAAACTGATTGAATTTTTGTGTTTGTGCTTGACAGGTACATTTTTTTTCTTGCAGACTGTTAATCGTCTCTGCAAGGGACGATTTATGTTCTGGAAATCGTCTCACCCTGGGACGATTGTAAAATAATCTCTGCAAGGGAAGATTTCCATTCTGTTAATCGTCTCACCAAGGGACGATTTTCTGTCTGCAAATTTTCAGAGCAAAAATTCAGAGGCAACTGGAGCAGGCAGAGAAGAGGTAGGGATTTTCATCATCTCTGTTGAAATTTTTTGTTTCTGTTTCTGTTTCTTTGATTGTTTTCATTTTTAGCTTGCATTGCTTAGGAAAAGTCATTCATGCATGTTTCATTTTCGTTGGATAAAATGAACCTCACACACTCCACGAAACAATTTTAAACCAAGGAGTTGGTCGTAAGACCTAGCCCTTGATCAAGACCATTGGTGGATTTAATCACCACCTTGGCTTGATTTGCATACATTTCCTGATTGTCAACTGTTGTTAGGCATAAATCCTGACGAAGACAGACCGAGCATAGCTGGGGTGATTCCCATGCACGCGAGGATAAGTTTTCTATGGTAGGTGCCATTAACAGGACAATCCCCCTTCCGTACCACCTACGTACCACGTACCTTCTGCTCTCACGTACCTATAGTCTCCCTCTCGTAAGGGCGGGTATATAGAGAGGTTGGTATATCGGCCTGGCTGGTATATTGAAGGGGCGACCTTTTGGGAGTTATAAGAGCCTACATGATGCATTTAAACATTCTACAAAACCTACAAAGACAAAACAAAACACCAAAATACACTAAACCAGTCTAGGGCACACCAAGAATCCTTAAAAGAGATAATCACGGTTTTGTGAATGTGTGTGTTTAATTTTGTTTAGTGTAGACAAAAACAAAAAAAACAAAAAAATCATTAAAAACAAGATAAAAATCTACTTAGATAGTGTGGACGCACCGCAATGGTGTACACCCGTATCCAAGCCCAATCAAGGGCAGCCTCCGAAAGTACACAAGAAAGAGCACAGTCACCTTCGCTTCGATCCTGAGGATTTGGTCATACCGCCTTATCGGTCTAACCTACAAAAGAATCCAATTCAAAATCCTCGGTGGGGTATGCCCATTCAAAGCAACCCCTCTCGAAAAGATGCCCTACATGCAGACCTTAATGTAAATAGAGAATCTCCCTCTCAAGCTAGACATGAGTGGCCACGGCGCGATGAAGCGCTAACGAGGCACTGCTTGTCCATTTTGGAGGGACAACGTGGATATGGCGTCCCTTCTTTACCTCTCATCGGAACAGAGAGACCAAATCCGGAGCGTAGGGCTCCTTACACGGGGCGACCTAACTCCCGCCTGCCCCTTACGCACCTATGAGAGAGAATATGAGGAAGATCATCGCATTCCTCAAGGACAACAACATACAACGCGGGAACCTTATGCTTCTGCACCAGTCGGATATCATGATCACCCCTTGAGGCCAGAACCTCGAGCACATACCGCCTACCTCGACGGAGGGAAGCGACCCCTTGAGATTTTAGAGCATCAAAACCGAGGTAAACCCATAGGAGGAACATTTGAACCTTACGAACAAAATAGGGTAGATCAAATTGACCCGACTGTCGCCGAGATATACCACCCGTCAAGCCCAAATCATGTGGCTTAAACAAAGTCGACAAGAGATAGAGTATCAATACCGCTTGGATAAAGAATGCATGCAACGTGAAGCGGATGAGTTACAATATGAAATACTTGAGAGAGGGCCAACCCCTCACGTCCAAAGAGCCGAACAACATGAGAGGCATAACCCTTTAACGCGGGACGGGTCTCCACGACCTCGTCAAGCTTTACCTCCGAGACCTCATAGACATGAGAGGGAGGCTACTCCTCGAAATGATGATGGGTACCTTCGGCGGGGACTCGATCAAGGTCAGAGGTTTCACCCAGAAACTCCTCAAGAATTTTATGAGGAGTATGAACCAGAGATAGAACATGTTGAAACTCTCCATCAAGGCGAGGAGGGCTGCCATTCGGCCACCCCTCCATAGGCCCCGAGTTTATCATAACGTACAACGGGAGCAAGCAAGAGAGGAAGAAATAAAATCTTTCGATGCATACCAAGCGCTATTGGAGCGTTTGGAGTCTGTGGAGACAAAAGCTGCTGGGCATCAAAAACCCACATTACGTCTACTCCGTAGTAATCCGGTGCATCCCTCAGTGCCTACACCTCTTTACCCCGAACACTTCAAGTTGCCTCAATTGGCGGTTTTAAAGGTGAGGAGGACGCACAAGAGCACGTTACAAGATTTCTAAGCCAGTGCTTCGCAATCCAAGATAATGACGCGTTGCTGCTTAGAACATTCATAACCACATTCGCAGGCCCTGCCTCGGATTGGTTCACACAACTGCCCAAACACAGCATAAGCAGCTTAGATCAGCTAGTAGATGCATTTCTTGAACGCTTCGCCTTCAACACAAGGAAGAAGGCATCACTTAGTGATCTTTCTAGCCTTAAACAATTTGAGGAGGAAACAATGGCAGCGTACGGGAACCGATGGAGAGCTTTGCTTTCTAAGTTACCCTACCGTCCTCCCATGTCGGATCTCATGCAAATGTTCACAAAAAGTTGCTTAAAATCAATCTCTAGTCTATTGTTGCTGCGACAATACGATAGCCTAGAAGAAGCTTTGGCCCAAGCCAGACTTATAGAAGAGATTAAGATAGGCGAAGGCGCAATTGCCAAGCCTAAGAAGAAAGAGTGGAACAAAACCACTAAAACTGGGACAACGCAACCACAACACGCTGCAGTCAATCAAGTTGCGATAAATGTTCCCGTGCCTATGCAAGAGACGCAGCCCCAAAGGGCTAATTACCAGGCAGTGCCTCCTGCTTACGAAAGAGATAACAGAAGACAGGAGCAGTATCAGCAGCGTCACCCTAGGTGACAATTCACCCCGTATGCGGAGTCTAGGGACTCCTTATTTGATCGCTTGTCAGTGGCAAATTTAGTTACTCTGCCAAAAATCCAAATTTTTGACCCTAACATTCCCAAGCCTAGGGGGTATAGGGAGGAATTGTATTGCAGATTCCATAGGCGCAGAGGACATGACCTAAATGGGTGCTAGAAATTCAAAGAACTAGTCCAGGATTTGATCGACAACAGAACATTGGTCGTGGACAACCCCATCGCACCAAACAACCAACAAATGGGGGTATTCAAGGACCCCTTGCCTGCCCACAAGGCACAGACAAAACCGCTCCAGATTAACGAGGTGCGACAAGATCTTCCCGCATAAGGATTGGTGGGAATGATTAGCATTGTAACAAGGAAGAGAAGATACCCAGTAGTTGCCCCCGAGGTAGCTACGAGGGAAGTTTCATCGACATCGCAGCCTCAACAACGCCCAACGCAGTTGCCTCCGCCTAGACCCAAGGTCACGATACGGACCAAACTCACGTAGAGTCTACGGACCACATCGGCTAGGTTGTCCATCTACGAGCTTATCCAACAATCAGCTCCCCATAGAGAAGCTCTTATGGACATTTTAAAAGCCATTGAAGTACAACCCCACGAAGCAAATTCTTTCAACGCCTTCGTGGGACATGTGAAACAATGTACGGAGCCTGTCATCACATTCAGAGAAGACGAGGTCAAAATGATATCAAATGACATGGCGGATCCACCCCTGCATGTTATCGCGTGGGTCAACGGGATCCCGTACAAGAGAGTGCTGATAGATACTGGCTCGTCCAGTAAAATTATAACCACTGCAACGTTAAAACATTTAAAACTGCCAGCCTCTCACATCATCGCTTCCACGTACACACTGCGAGCTTTTAACGATGCAATTTTCTCGATAGTCGGCACGGTTGTTCTGCCTATCCGGGGTAGGACAAAAGTCAATACCCACACCTGTGCCATGTCTTTGGAAGGCGAAATGGCTTATAATATATTGCTAGGGCGGCCTTGGATCGGGGGACATGAAGTGTGTCCCCTCGATCGCACACCGGTGCTTGAAGTATGCCTATGAAGGGCAAATACATGTAGTCCCAATGGACTTAGAGCCCTTCAAGTATTGCAATGCGGTACAATTCATACCTCAATCGACCCTCCCATCAACGCATTTGGATTTTCAATTAAATCCATCTAAACAGGGTCCGATACCATAGGCACCACTGGTGGCCAACAAGGAAAAATCCCAGCCAGGTGAGACTTCATCACCTACTCCTTCATCATCAACGCCACCTATCGTGGCCCAACAGAAGGACAAGGGAAAGCAAATCATGGAAGAGGTTAAGCCTCTAGAAGAGGGGTTGCCCATGATTTCAATGATATCAACAGAGGAAACACCCAACACAACACAAACCAAGACTCCTGAACAACCAAACATGGAATGGACTCAGGAAGGACTACCGTTTCCTCCTACCCAATCATCAACAATCACTGTTGAGATGGCCAGTACGGGCCTAGGGGAGTACTTAGTGCAAAACGTTGTGGCAACCCCCACATTGGAGTCAGTGCAGGACATGGGAAGACCTCGCCTTCCCATAGGGACAATTGTTCCACTAGGCTACCCTCCCAACCAGATGAATTTTGTGTATGGGGGCCTTGATCATGGTTCTAAACCATGTGAACAAAAGGAAACAGATGAAGAGCCTTTTGTCGAAAACATCAATTATCTGTCAAACCCAGAATTTGCCCTAAAATATCTCGAACAATGCAATTGGCATGGGTATGGGCTAGGCAGATATGAGCAAGGGACACGAATCCTTTGCCAACCAAGATATCAGATGCCATACGACAAGTCATGAGTGGGGTTCAACCACCCCTTGCCCTTAGACAGCTTGGTTGAAAATATGCAAGGCCTAGAAATAGGCAACAAGGGGGGATTGGCACAAGACCCGTACGCCAATCCAAACACAGAATACACATTGGGGGACTATCTCCCATGGTCTACAAACACCCCTGGAAATAGCAATAATCCCTCTCCTTTGCTAGAGAGAGGTGAAAGTTCAGAGAGCAATCCTCAAAGAGAACAACAACGGCTTCCGGACATTTTTCTGAAGCTGTTTCCCCTAGAGATTCCAGATGAAACGACACAATGTCAAGAGAATCAGGTCCCTCCACCAAGAGTGGAACAACCACAATGGGACTGGATTAACTTATTGGAACAAGAAGAGTCCTCAATGTCACAAGCAACAGATGCTGAAGAGGATGAACAATTTTGGATCTATGAAAGTGATTCAGAAGATGAAACTGAAATGGACTATCTCAGACATGCACGACAAAATCACCACGCTCTAACTCATGAAGATCTAATGGGACAGATGGGTATACTATTAGGACATGAATGGCACGTAGACCCAGCGAGGTGGGACCAAGTGTTAGACCTATGGCTCCAAATTCAAGATGAGCATCGTCCACCTCGAGATCCCATCATGACAGCAGTGCCGAGGGAAGACCCCACCTTCCTTTTCACACATAGAGATGAATTTGCACCTAGAGAGGATCCATTCGTGCCCGTTCCCGTAGAGCCAGATCCAGAGTATAGGGAACAACTAAAAGAATCAAGTCATCACACCCGTGGTTCTGGAGACCAAATTCATTCCATCCACATGATCTCCATTGATTTGACCGCACCCATCCGCAATCCGATCGATCCATCACGGTCATTGCATCTAGACATGGATGCCATCGACTGGGATCACGTCAATTCACCATTGTCACCATCAGAGTACTGGCCTTTCGGTGAAATGCTTCATTTTACCCCAAGGACAACTCAGGATATTTTTCAAGCTGAAGAGGGACCCGAGGTTCCAAACGCAGATCTTAACTCGCTTGATGATATCCATTTGATCCCAACTCCACATCGGTTGGAGGATGGATCCCACATGTCGATCGAGGAGACGAGTCGACGTAGACATCGGCATGGATCCAATGAATCCACGGATTCTCAAGTCAGGGTAAGCCTTTCCCCCGAAGAGCAAGCCAAATATATTGCCCTTCTCAAAGAGAAGAAGGAAGTTTTTGCATGGTCGTACAAAGATATGCCAGGACTAGACCCGTAGCTAGTCATGCACAACTTAACACTTGATCTAAAAATCAAGCCTGTAAAGCAAAAACTAAGAAAGATGCACCCAAAAGTGGCCTTGATGGTCAAAGACAAATTGCAAAAGTTGTTGGATGCACAATTTGTCATCTGCGTGGATTATTCGCCATGGCTGTCCAACATGGTTCCCGTCAAGAAGCCCGACGGGAGGATTCGCATATGCACCGACTTTTGAGACCTAAACAAAGCGAGTCCTAAGGATGATTTCCCCTTGCCAAGCATCGACGCATTGGTAGATGCTACAGCAGGTCACGAAATGCTCTCCCTAATGGACGGTTTCTCAGGATACAATCAAATTCGTATCAATCCTAAAGACCAACTCAAAACGGCATTCACAACGCCTTGGGGGACATTTTTCTATAAGGTCATGCCTTTTGGCCTTAAAAATGCTGGCGCTACATACCAACGTGCTATGACTTATATCTTCCATGATTACATGCACAAAACTTTGGAAGATTACATGGATGATTTTTTAGCGAAGTCTCTCTTGCGCTCAGATCATCTCGGTGACTTAAGCAAGATTCTCGATCGCCTCATAGAGCATAAGGTCAGACTGAATCCCAAGAAGTGCGTGTTCGACGTCACATCTGGAAAACTCTTGGGTTTTATAGTCTCAAAGAGAGGCATCGAAGTGGACCCAAACAAAGTCAAGGCAATCCTTGAAATGGCTCCCCCAACCACTATCAAGCAGCTCAGAAGTCTGCAAGGAAAGGTCGCGTCGATTAAACGCTTCATAGCGCAATTATCTGAAAAATGTCGACCCATGAACAAATTATTGCACAAGGGGGTCACATTTCATTGGGATGACGAGTTCCAGTCATCCTTTGATGAAATCAAATAGTACTTGGCTTCACCGCCAGTATTGGCACCACCTAGACCAGGTGTGTCGTTCTACTTATACATATCAGCTACTAAGGTGGCACTAGGCGCAATACTAGCCTAGAAGAATGAACTTCACAAAGAACAGGCTACTTACTATCTTAGCCGCACCCTGGTCGGTTACGAACTTAACTATGCATACGTTGAAAAACTGCGCGGCAGTGGTGTTTGCTACCAAAAAGCTACGCCACTACATGCTGAGCAACACTACGTATGTTGTGTCTAAGGAGAATCCATTGCGATACATGATGAGTCTTACTTATCATAGTAGTCGCACGGCGAAATGGATCATGTTGTTGACGGAATTTGACATTGAATTTATTGGGCAAAAATCTATAAAAGGACAAGTCATAGCCGATCAATTAGCAGAGGCTCCTCTTGAAGACGATCAGCCTCTGGCCATAGAACTACCCGACGATGGGGTCTTCCATGTCTCAAAATCGCCAGATTCTGAAGAGCCTGAGTCACAAGCCGACATAACCTTATTCTTTGATGGTTCTAAATGCGAGCAGGGGGGTGGCACAAGAATCGTATTCTTCACACCGCAGGGTGCTCCAATGCCCTTGTCATTTAAATTAAACTTCCAGTGCACCAACAACAATGCAGAATATGAAGCCTTGCTCCTAGGTCTTCAAACAACAATCACCATGAACATCAAAAGACTAAACATCTTTGGTGATTCACTGTTAATCGTCAATCAAGTCAAAGGGGTATATCAATGCAAATGCCCAGTTCTGAAATCCTATAAAGCTCTTGTGGAAAAATTCCTAGAAAAACTTGAGTGGTATGACATCGAGGCACTTCCTCGATCATCGAATCATTTTGCGGACACAATGGCCTCCTTGGGGTCACTAATCCCGCAAGACCTTTCCGGTGACATGACAACTATTCAAGTCAAAACATTATCGCAATCCACGATGGAGCGTGCAAGCTCAGACTTGATGCTAGGAATCCACATGATCCAGATCGAACCATCCTCGGATAAGTTCTTTTGAATCCGAGATAGTCTGAAACGTGCCAACTGGGGGTCCTTATTTTCCCCCACTCCCATTGATAGCAACACAATGCTATTCTTACAAGTTTTATCCCAATCAGCACTTGATAGGGAAGAACTTCAAAAGGGATTGGTTGTTCATACTGTCAAGGTTTCCGATCAACAGGACTGGTATTTACCAATCAGAGACTACCTCAAGTTAGGTAATATTCCCTTTGGATTGATGCATGCCACAAAACGGACATTCAAATAGAAAGCGGCAAAATATGTCTTGATAGGAGACATTTTGTATCGTCGTAGCTATGACGGAATTCTCCTTCGTTGCTTGGACCAGCAAGAGTCCACTTGGGCAGTCGCCCAAGCGCATGACGGTACATGTGGCGGCCACTTTAGTGGTATGGCCATT
This sequence comes from Wollemia nobilis, assembly GCA_028583015.1. Classification (NCBI taxonomy): domain Eukaryota; kingdom Viridiplantae; phylum Streptophyta; class Pinopsida; order Araucariales; family Araucariaceae; genus Wollemia; species Wollemia nobilis. The sequence continues at coordinate 2,393,690 of JAQPPZ010002291.1, forward strand.
GCAAAGTGCATTCTTCGCATGGGCTATTATTGGCCATCTTTAGAGCGAGATTGTTGCGAGTATGTCAAGAAGTGCGTAAAGTGTCAACATCATGCCAATTTGATGCACGCACCTTCCCAGGCCCTACAGATAGTCCGATCTGCTTGGCCATTTTGCAATGGGGCCTCGATCTAATCGGAAAGATCTCCCCTACATCGTCAGGCCGTCACACGTTTATCATAACGACCACAGAATATTTTACCAAATGGGTGGAAGCAATTCCGTTAACCTCTATGATAGGACCCCGCATTGCGGAGTTCATTTTGCATTACATCATATGTCATTTTGGTATTCCATCCAAAATAATCTCGGATAATGGGCCATCATTCAAGAACAAAGACGTGCGTGCTTTGACCACAAAGTACAAAATTCAGCACACTTTTCAACACCCTATTATCCGCAAGCAAATGGGCAAGCAGAGGCATCAAACAAGACACTAGTTGCCATCCTTAAAAAGACCGTCGTGAGACAGTCATAAGGATTGGCACATACAAATCCCACTTGCACTTTGGGCTTATCGCACTAGCATTCGGACGCCAAGCGGGGCAACTCCGTTTTCACTAGTGTATGGCTCGAGAGCGTTAATGCCTCTCGAGTTGGAAATTCCTTCCCTCCGCATATCAATGCAGGAATTCATCGATGATGACACTACACGGCAGGCCCGGTTAGACCAACTTACGTTGCTTGATGAACGACGCGTTAATGCTCTTGAGCACTTACGTATCTATCAAGAGCGACTTAAGAAAGCTTACAACATGAAGGTTCACCTAAGAGACTTTCGGGTTGGTGATTTGGTTTTGAAGGAAAACCAACAGAATTCTAATTTGCCGCCCCATATGAGGGATAAATTCGCAGCAAATTGGTTAGGTCCTTATGTCATTGATAGCAAAATAGGACCGAGGACGTACCGGCTAGCTTCTCTTGATGGTATCAAGGAAACAGAACCCTTGAATATCAGTCATTTATGACCATTTCATATCTAAGAAAGCCATATCCAAAAAAAAAAAAAAATCCAAGGATTATCGTAATCTCTTGGTCACCCAAAAAGCTCCAAGGATTATCGCAATCTCTTGGTCACCAAAAGCTCCAAGGATTATCGCAATCTCTTGGTCACTAAAAAGCTCCAAGGATTATCGCAATCTCTTGGTCACCCAAAAAGCTCCAAGGATTATCGCAATCTCTTGGTCAAATACAAAAAGCTCCAAGGATTATCGCAATCTCTTGGTCACACCAAAAAGCTCCAAGGATTATCGCAATCTCTTGGTCAACCAAAAAGCTCCAAGGATTATCGCAATCACTTGGTCACCCCAAAAGCTCCAAGGATTATCGCAATCACTTGGTCACCCCAAAAGCTCCAAGGATTATCGCAATCTCTTGGTCAAAACCAAAAAGCTCCAAGGATTATCGCAATCTCTTGGTCAATCCAAAAAGCTCCAAGGATTATCGTAATCACTTGGTCAAACCAAAAAAGCCCCAAGGATTATCGCAATCACTTGGTCAAAACCCAACAAAAACATCAAAAACAACAAAAAATTTCAAAAACAACAAAATACATCAAAAACAACAAAGATTTGCATCTCAATTCTAGGCATTCTCAAATTCATCAAAATTGAGAGTTTTCTCACACCTCATCTTCAACTTCACCAAACTCAATCCATCAAAATTACAAAATATGTAGTTGCATTAGCATTGCATCCATACATTGCATATTTGGGTCGTAGGTGAGACCATCTTGTTCCCCACTGTTCCATTTCACAAAAACAACAAAAACACCATGCATAACTTTTACCACACTACAGTCAGTGGTCTATAAATGTACCAAGAGTTTCAGTGATTCAGTCATCATTTTCCTCTTTAGCCATGTAATGTATCAAGTCAAACAGATTTTACGAAGGTAGAGTCATACTTGAAATACACCTTGATACGTAACATCCCAACACAAACTAAACACATTAACAATTCCAGAGTTATGTGAAAGAAAGATGAATCGCACAGATAATCTAGGTCACCATAAGCGAAACGGTTATCTTGCTCATCCCCCTGTGCGGATGACCCAAAGAATGCTGAGAGTTGGCAAAAGGACAAGCATCACCCCTACCCAATTCCCAAAAATCCCTAATCTCAATAGTTGCAAAAAAAAAAATCAAAAAAAATTTGCAAAACGTCAAAACATCAAGATTTGACATCCTACAGTGCACACATCAAAATGCACTAAGAAACAGTGATTTTATCACTCCAATCCCTTGCTCAAAAAAAAAAAAAAAAAAGAAGAAAACAAATCAAAATAAACAATGATCTTATCACTACAAACGAGCAAGTATCCTATTACAATTGAAGAAAAGAAGGGAGTTGAACTTGAATCCCTGGAACTCTCAGCATTCTAAAGGTCTTCTCGCATGACGATATATCTGTCACATTAACTTGTGTACAGATCAATGTTTGCATGTGGATAAGCTAGCTTATGACATCCTAGAAAACATCGCGGATTAATCTAACTAAACATAACAAAGGAGTTAGTGGAGCTAGTTAGGTGATCCTCAGTACAGGTTCGGTTGAAAGCCCATCTGGCACTGGTAGTATCCTGATAAATACCACATAAATGAACTCAATGGCACACACAGGGATGTGAAATAGCTTGGTCAAAAATAGGTCTGATTCATACCTTGTTCAAAAATCATGTAAGATAAAGTACAGTCATGGCTAGAGAGCTAGAACTGTCTGAGTCTCAGAAAAACTTAGCTACATTTCTAAAACCAATTGCGCTACTTTTCGTCTTTGCAATACCATCAAAAAATAAAAAAAAAAAAAAAAGAAAAACCACATGTATACATACAAATTCATGCATCACAACAATCGCCTAAAAACAAAATAACAGAGTTCTAAACAATCTATGGTGCCATAGCCAAACATCACAAATCCCATTCATCCATTTCATCTCTGCATATCACATATAAATCAAAAACATTTGCAGTCATCATAGCATATGCATCCATCAAAATAAATCAACATAATACATCCATATTCATCAACCATCATGCACAAGATCAAAGAATATCAAAACAACAAAAACAACAAATAAATGCAACACAAAAACAAAAAAAGCAATAAACATTGCCAGACACAAGTGCTCTTGCACTTAACCTCTTGGCATAGCAAAACTGATATCGAGGTTTACATTGTCACTATCCTACTCCCTAAGAAGGCTACCATAGCCGGACCGCTCCACGGGAAAACGGATTTCAGACAATTAAATCCCCAAATGGTGTCACAAAACAACAAAAACATCACAAAAAGGCAACACAAAAACATAGCAATAAACATTGCCAGACACAAGTGCTTTTGCACTTAACCTCTTGGCATAGAAAAATAGATGTCGAGGTTCAAATTATCACTCTCCTAATTCCCCAAGAAGGCTATCATAGCCGGACCGCTCCACGGGAAATAGGTTTTCGATGATTTCACCTCATTATGACATCACCAAAAGGGTTAACACCCACCAAAAATAGGTCCACATGTTGGAAAAATTGCACACGCTTAACGGTAAACCCTCTAAAGGCACCCTTGCACAAGTCATCTTGGGTCAAGCGACTCGTCGCTTCTCTCACAAAGGTCATTCCCTCATCGATTCGTCGCTTGAGGGGGTAGTCACACTTAGTCACCAACCAACAATCACACACCCAATTAAGGAAAACGACATGCATTCAAAGAATCATTGACAAAGACAATCACGCTCCTGCTTGGGGGCAGTAAAAAAGCAACAATCAAATCAATCAAACACTTGGCATTTCGTGAATCATGAATACAAGGTTCCCCTGAGGTAAAAACGCCCTTCACCTATTCATGACTGATCAATGTCTAAGTTCAAGTCACACCTCACCAAAACAGGTTAACACTTGAAATCAAATTCCTTAGCTCGTCAGAAGCAAGGATTCAAGAATGCATGCCCTTTCCATACTTGGGGCATCAAAATTTGGTTAGGTTACCAAGAAACCCTAATCATTAGTGCTTTGGTTATCTATTTTTGCTCAGCACTGCGTCACCCATAGCGCTTCCCAAAAAGGGGCATCTGTAGACACCAAAACAGCACCAATCCGATTATGTGACTGCAAACACTAATCGCTTTGACAAACACAGCCCCCAGGGCAGCCCTCAAAGGTCAAACAGTGGTCCTAACCACTTCCATAGAAATTTTGTAAGGTCGGGAAGCAATTTGGTACATTTAGACACTTTGCCCGATGACTCGTCTCACCCAGGGACGATTACTAACTTGCAATCGTCTCACCCAGGGACGATTGTTGTAATCGTCCCACCCAGGGACGATTACCAAGTTTAACGGGCAAAACGACAAACGATGCCAAGTGGCAGCCTAGAACAGTCAGTTGATGACTCCTGCCTTGCACGCGTGTGTAGGTGGACAGAAGGGCCGTTAGAGGACTCGTCACAAGAAGCAATTATGAAAACACAAGTCAATGGAGGACTCCCCTCCCTCATGAGGAGACATGATTGCCACATGGCGCCTATGACCAACACATGGCGTTTGTGCTTCCTTCCCAAAGGAGACCCCTTGGGTCTATAAAAGGTGAGACTTTTCTCACCCAAAACATAGAGGTTGAAGGAGTTTTCAAGCAACGAAGTGCTACCGAGTTGAAGACCCACTTGCATCCCTTTTGGTTCACCTTCCCACATCCACCAATCTCTTTTGCAAGGGAGGTTGTTGGGTGGCCTTTGGAAGCTCGAACCCGACCCAAATCCAACACATGGACACCTGAACCAACCAATTCGCCGACCCCCCACTCCTAAGAGATTTTGGGCCCATCCCAAGTGGATTGGTGCCAAAATCAAGTTCCATCGGTGGGCTGCCCACTTGGGCACCCCGCACCTTTTGGATTTAGTTGTAGTTCATTTTCTGTCATTTGTTCATATTCCATGTTATTCTCTACTGTTCAATAGTTCAGAATCTTGAATCTTGATTTCAAAAGGTTTTCATTGAATATTATCATGCTTTTGTTATTTTGGTTGTCCCACTGACTTGCAGGTAACAACGTCCAATTTCTCGGTGATGGAGGCCAAATTGGGAGAATCCGACCATCTGGGTCGTCCCAAAATGGCCCCAATTACATAACCCCCTTGTTTGAAGGCGTTTTGCAGGTCTCGAGAATCGACATTGGAGCAGCGGCAGGTCGGCTTCTTCAACATAGTATCAATCGTCCCTACAGGGGACGATTAACAGCAGCAATCGTCCTTTCGGGGGACGATTAACAATAGCAATCGTCCTTACCAGGGACGATTACCAGGTAAAAGTAGATTGGCCGACTGTCTCAGGGGCAATGGCCTTTTGGTAACATTTTCCGTCTTCTGTCAAGTTTTCAAGCCATTTGGACTCACTGTATTTACTGTTTCAGGCAGATGTTTACATGCATATTTCGTTGATTTTAGAGAACGAACCCATTTCCTTTGCAAAGAGGTGCTACTGACATTTTTATTGTTTCTTTGATTGCAGGAAAAGCAATCAGAGGTGAAGAACTTATCCACATCAGCGGCGGCAGCATCTTGGCCCGCCCATTGCAATCGTGGGCACGCGGGAAGAGGAAGACTAGGTCACACATTGTAATGAAGACAAATTTAACGCTCCTAGCCCCCAAAATGGGAGGAGACGTCTATGTAACCGAGGATAAGATATTTGAATAAAGAGGGCTATGATTTCTTTACATCTTGTCTTTCGTTTCCAAGTTGTCTCCTTTCTCTGTTTTAGTGCATAGGATCAAAGCGTTACATTTTCGTCTTATGTTGCATAACTAGTGTTTCCTTTGCCCGGAATCTCGTGCTTTCATCATGATTTTGCAACATGTCGTGATATCGCGACATTTCTTCTCTTCGGCCACGATTTTACATGTCACGATATCACGACACTTTTTCTCTTCGACCACGATTTTGCAACATGTCACGATATCGTGACACTTTTTCTCTCCGACCGTGATTTTGCAACATGTCATGATATCGCGACACTTTTTCTCTCCGGCCACGATTTTGCAACATGTCACGATATCGCGACACTTTTTCCCTTCGGCCGAGATTTTGCAACATGTCGCAATATTGCGACACTTTTCCTCTTCGGCCTTGATGATGCAGTATGTCGCAATATCGCGACACTTTTTCTCTTCAACCGCAATGTTGCAACATGTCGCGATATCGTGACACTTTTTCTCCTCGACCACGATTTTGCAACATGTCGCGATATCACGACATTTCTTCTCTTCGGCCACGATTTTATATGTCGCGATATCGCGACACTTTTTCTCTTCGGTCGTGATTTTGCAACATGTCGCGATGTTGCGACACTTTTTCTTCTTCATCCATGATGACGTAGCTTGTCGCGATATCGCAACATCTTTTCTCTTCGATCGCGATGACGCAACATGTGGCGATATCGTGACTCTTTTTCTCTTCAGCCTCGATGACGCAACTTGTCATGATATCGCGACACCTTTTCTATTCGACCATGATAATACAACCTATCGCGATATCGCTACACCTTTTCTCTTTGGCCGTGATAATGCAACATGTCGCGATATCGCGACACATTTTTCCCTTTGGCCGTGACATTGTAACATGTCACGATATCATGACATATTTTCTGTTTTGGCCTTGATGATGCATCATGTCACAATTTCATGAAACTTCTTCTCTTCTAGCACCAACCTTGCAACAATGTTGTGATATCGCGACACTTCTTCTCTTCTGGAAGCAACCTTGCAACATGTCGCAATATCATGACACTTTCTCTCCTTCGGCTGTGATGCTACTTCTTGTCATGATTTCGTGACATCTCTTCCTCTTTTGGTTGCAACAGTGCAACATGTCATGATATCGCGACATTTTTTCCTCCTTGCCTTTTCCCTATGCTGTGGGCCGCAAAAATGTAACTGGTCACGATATCGCGACTCCTTCCCTCATGTGGTGTTTTTATTTCTCTTTGATCTTTAGCTCTTAGGCCTCCTCGGTCGGCTTGGAAATCATGTAAAAACCTCTTGTACAAGGTTCAAGGACCTTTCAACACCCTTTCAACCAATCAAAAAAAAAATATGGGAAAAAATTAGGTTTCTTATTTCTAAGTGGGACAAGGCTTGCAAAGGAAGAATATTTGAGTGGTAGAATTGGTGAATTTTAGATATATGAGTTTGAACTTAGAGGCAAAACATAGTTGGAAATTATTCAAATATCAAGGAAAGTGTTGGGAAAACTATTACTTGAAAAATATAAAGGTTCTCTAGATGTAATGCAATTATTCAAGAAATGAATCCTACATAAAGTATTGTCCATATGAAACTTCATATCATATCTTTCTAATTGATTAAGAAACATATTATATGATAAATAAATTAGTATGACTCTCTAAGTTTTTTATTATGCTTTGTTAAAACCTTATACTCTTATTTATAATTCAAAATGACAAGTGTTGGCTTAGGCATGTTTAGTATATAAAGTACCAAAGGTCAAAGTAATTATTAATGCGAGAAAAACTAGACACCCAATTTTACACACAAAACTAATCTTCTAGTTTGTCAACCTCTTCATCAATCAACCTTCCAATTAGCCAAATCAAATTAATCTTCATTTTATCAAAATTTAGAGCATTTATTAATCCAATAGCAAAAGCATCAAGGTATGAGTGATACAAGCAATGGAGTTATTTCCACCTAGTAACACTTAGCAAAACCTTTTAGTTTTTACTTGTCCCCCCATTTTTGACCTCTGAGGGCCATGAGGTGAAATTTCCACCATGAAATACCTATTGACGCTATTTCTTCTTGATGATTTTGACTTTCATGAACCAAAATTTAAAAAATGGACATTTTATCTCTTTCAAGCCATCCACCATTAATAAACCAAATACCCATAATCTAACCAATAGCTACTACAAAAATACCAAATCCCAAATCCAAGAATTTCCATTCTCATATTCTTCCATTAATGGATTTTTGACCCCTTTTAAAATTCTAAAATTCTTCAATAATTTCATATTCAATGAAATTATTCTCCAAGAAGCCATGACTATTGATAAAACCAACACTTGGGGTGACCATTTCATCAAGAGTTTTAAAATAAATCAAAATATATATAGAATCATATTCATTTATTATTTTTCATGGCAGGATTATGCCACAATATTGTGAAGACCATCTTTGCAAGCATTAAAACTTTTGTTCCTTGCAATATCTCTCCAAGCATCCCTAGAAGCATTCAAACTATCAAGTCTTCAAGTATCAAGTATCTAAGCCAACAATGTTAAGCATTCAAGTTTCATCAACAAGAAAGGTAGCAAGCTTTTATTAAGCTTCCAATAATGGGAAATGAGCATATGTCCTAGGTTTTTTTTCTTTCCCCTTATTTTACTTTTGGCTTTTCAATGTCCTTGTATTTTTTAGTTTTTTTCTTATTACAACTAGAGCTAATATTACATCTTTCAACAAAATTTAGTTAGTATTTCATTGTTGTCATTTAACTATTCATCTTAAGCAAGTAAATATTTATTTTTCTACTATTTTATAGGGTCTCTATACTCCTATTTTAGGGTTCTTCATCATAGTCATCATAATATTAGATCATCATGCATTTTACCTTGTAATTTTACTTTCAAAAGTAAAAATAATGCCATATTGTAGGTCAATAGTGCTATTGTTCTCTAGTTTACATAGAGCAAAAGTGTTAGTATTGAGAAAAGTATCATTGGCACAATTGTGACCCAAAAATGCTTTCACCACTTGGTATTTATTTCTTGCATTCTATTATTTTTATCATATTTATATATTTGGAAAGGGGTCTAATTCTTATTAGGGAATTTCAACCTCCTTTACTAGCTCAAATAGATCCCTCTATCACTAGCTTTATTATTTTCTATTTTTTTTGTAGGATAATAAATAAAAACTATGGTGCTTCTATGGGTTGGTAGTGCTTTTGTTAAAAGAGCAAAAATAGGTTATTTTACCCCAAATATCTATAATTTAAGAATTTAGGAGTAAGTTTTATTTGTTCTTTATGTAAACCAGGTTATGTTTTCTGTTTATTAGAAAAGTAGACAAAAATAAAAGAAAGAACTAGTTAGTCTTAATCATATAGGGCATCAACCTAATATTTAAGCTTTAGCATTTAATATGAATCACATATAGCTACATCTTAGGATTTTTTTGTTGCATATTCTTACACTCTTACCTCTTAAAAAGAAATCAATATTACATTCCTCATTAAAAGCAAAAATTATTTTAGTTGTTGGTTCTAATTTTTGTATTTGTATGTGCATTAGGGCTATATTAGGTTTAAGATTAGATAAATATCTTAGAATAAATATAGTTGTTCTTCAACTAATCCATTAAACATAAAGTGCACACAAACTACCCTAGTCTCAAAGTGAGAAGATAAAAGTAAGAAAGAGTGTTATGAAGAAGTCCTTTATGATATATTTCCCTTTTTCCTTCTCATATTTTGGTCTACTTGACATGAACACTACTGTAGGGTACCAATATTTCTTTTTTTCCAAGATAAGCCTTATACAAACTAAAATCTATCAAATTTTAATCAAGATCACATAATATTGCTGGTTTTGATTAAATTATATAAATTATGTATAACAAGAACACAAACAATTACTATTTCTACTAAGAGTCTTTATGATTATTTGAGTATCTTTCATATGATCCACTTAGCTATATTGGGTATATAATAATCTTAGGTTTCCAACTTCCCATATAGGATATCATGCATACTTATGTCTAGTAAGGAATATATTACAATGGTCTAGTGGGAGTCATACGGAGGTATGCTATTACCCCTCATGTATCATCTTGGCCATGTATCTAAGTAGTTGTTTCCTTGTATCATTGGAAAAACATGTATTAACTTTATTTCACATACCAATAAGTATATAGAGAGGATTTAGGTATATACAGAGGCTCTTGTGGTATATAGGTTAAATTTGGTAAATCAATGGAAGGGGATTTGTAAAACAACTTCTCTTTATTTCATAATTTATAATAGTGGTTAATTAATTGAATCCTTCTCTTCTTCTAACCCATGGTTAAGAGATGCTACCTAACCTATAGTTCTACTCATCAGTTGGAAATTAACCCTAACCCATTAGTGGAAAGTCTCTAGTACCAACCCATCTTTAAGAACCTAAAATTTAAAAATGAAAATGAGGACTCCCCCCCTAATTTCTCTAAGCCCCATCCATAATAATCAAGGAAATGTGATTTTTAAATCATCTAATTACATGGATTTATTTTTGTAAAACCAAGGAAGGTTGTGGAGTCTTTCCTTAGGGAAGGTGATGATGTCCTAGGAGTTTCTACAGGGGAGGATTCACTCTTGGACCATCTCCAATAACCTAGCTCTAACCCTTTATATTTTAATCAAGTGGATCCATTAATTGGATCCTTAAATGTAACTTTTAATACATAAACATCTAATCTCATTGATTCAAATATCAACACCACTTTTATAGATGTTGGGATACAAAACCTTCCATCCTCTTGAGATATAATTCATGTTTACCTTCTCTTGAAGCATTATTATGGGAAAATGTGAGTTGTCATGTATATTAAAAATTAGGAATAAGTTACATTCCTAACCCAAATATTCCCTCAAGTGTCCAATTTCTAATACTCATTCCAATTACCTTCATTCTAATATCATAAGCATGAGAATGGGTTTTACTCAAAACCTTAATCCTATAATATCTCATCCTTTATCTTATAATTCATTCAGTTCAAATACCTTAATATTATTTCATATAATGTCAACCTCAACATCATATGTCCAAGTGCATTACTATTATCCTTATGCTAATTATCAATGTCCTCTTATCTCTAAATAGATTCCTTTTATGTAGTCAAATAAAGTTCATTTGAACTTCAAACTCTAACCTCTCAATTAGAGCTACTGAAATAATAAATGGCCACAATCCAATGGTCTTCCTATAGTCACAAGTACTCTTATGATGACTTGTAAAAGTAGCATAAAGATCCTTTTATAGTTAGTCACCCTTTTTCTCCCAAGTTCTAAACTCCCAAGTTTCAAATGTATAAAGTGAAAGAATATATGATTAATCACCTTAGGCTATTTAGAACTGCTTATAGCAATATTTCTTAAGATGAAATTTGCTACTCAAAATATTTTCCAAGAGCCTTAATGGTCCCACTTTGGAAAGGTACTAATAAATCCCAAGGAACTTGCTTAAACATTTTTTAGGGATCTTATTGAGATGCTTGTCAAATAAATCTCCATCTATATTAAGGAAAAGATCATGATTAGTGATCTATATCAGCTTAAACTATATAAGGTTAACTTATTGGAAATATTTCAAGCCTTAGTGGAGAGATTCCAATATGTCCCTCCACAAATCGACCTTCTAAATATCCTCATAGGTAACCTCAATGAGAAATTATACTTTTATTTGGACATGACCAATATATCTTCTTTTGAAAATATCATTGACATGGCCAAGATAATACAAGCTACCCTCTTGTGAAGGAGGTGAACTGACATAATAGAATAGACATTGGAGCTCTGCTAGGGTTTGATGAGGAAAAACTACTCTGCTAGGGTTTGATGAAGAAAAACTGCTCTGCGGGGATGGCAACAACTTTCGGAGGAGGTCTAAAAAATTGGAGGAATGTCGTGATGGCATCGGGTCCGGCATAGAGAGTGCATGCTCGTGATATTTTTCATCTAAAAATGACTGGAAGGAACAGGATTTTCTAGTGCATGTCGGGAACCGCTTGTTAAAGAACAATGGATGTTTGGAACGATGTGAAGCCAGGCCAGTTCTAGTGGTTCAACCAGACTCGATGGCGGAAGATGTGGAGTATCTAACCAAACATGCCCTTATTGGAAAATTTTTGGGCATCCGAATTTCTCTCCCCTTTGTGGAGGCTTGGGTCAGGAAGACTTGGAATCCTGAAGGTGATGTGGAGGTGATGTTGAGTGCGAACAACTATTTTATGGTGGTTTTCTCTTGTATTGCAGATCATAACAAAGCATTTGAAGGGGGTCCTTATTTCTATAACCAAGTGGGACTCTTTCTTAAACCCTGGCATGTGGGTTTCAACCCATCAGAGGAGCGGCCATCATGGGTTCCAGTATGGGTGTGGCTTCCATGGCTCCCATTGGAATTCTGGAGAACTGATATCTTGCATAAGATTGCCCTTCTACTTGGGAAGTCGGTTGGACCGTCACAATAGACAATGGATAAAAAGGTAATCTCTGTTGCTCGTATTTGTGTTGAAATTGACTTAAATAATCCTATTCTAGATTCTATTGAAATACAATTTGGATCAACTACATGGGTTCAAAAACTTGACTATGAAGCTCTTCCATTTCGTTGTCGGATTTACCATGAATATGGCCACCTGCAAAGAAAATGCCCTAAGTTTGTCTCGCCTGTGGCTTCAAATCCTGGGCCCTCTCAGTCTGGACAAAGTTTGGATAAAGGAAAAGCCTCGATAAAGGAAGGGGAACGGGATAAGGAAGGTTTTGTTCTGGTAAAATCCTGAAACAGAGGACGAAGGGCAAACAAAGACCTTAAGGATAGCCAGCCAGATGCTCTACTCAACCATTTTGAAATATTAGATGATCTTGATCAGTGCATGGAGATACCTGAAATGTCGCTACCTGATGCAAATATAACAAGGCCGAATCAGATGTCTCTTCTTGAGGGGGAACTTAAGGAATCAGATCTAGGGGGTTTAAATGAAGAACAAAGGGCTTTGGATCTGAGTATAGGGGACATGGTTGGGTCTAGCCCTATAAGGGAAACTATTTTGGAAAGTGGTACAGATTTAGTTATGCCCTCTCCTACTCAGGAACTGATGCAGTCATCCTTGGACTGCAAAACTCCTACGGTGTTGGGATTGTAGCAAAAAATAATTAAAAAAAGTTTTTCGGATAAGAATATGAAGGTGGGTCGGAAGAAGGACCAGGATAAAATTAAGTTAATGGGGGAGACTTTGGTGGAGTCAGGCTTGGTGAGAACATTGGACTCCCATTTTTATAACCCCCAAAAATGATTATCCTCTCATGGAATGTAAGGGGGTTGAATAGCATCCCAAGACAAAAAGTTGTTCGTGATTTGGTTCGTGTGCATTCTTCGGATGTGGTGTTTATTCAGGAGACTAAATTGGCTATTGATAGTATGTTCAATATTGCTCCCAAGTTGTGGAGAAGGGGGCAATGCCAGTGTATTGGTGCATGTGGATATGCTGGTGGCATCGCTTGTTTATGGGATCCGATTAAGATATCCCCTCTTACTTGGATTTCTAGTAGATGGTCTATTTCAATGGTCGGGCATGATAATGAATCTGGTGAAATCATCCTACTTACAAATGTGTATGCTCCTATTGATTACAATGGTAAAGTGAATTTGTGGAAGCACATTTGCTTTGTGAGAAGTTTGGTTCCCATGTACCCATGGATTTTGGTTGGAGACTTCAACTCTATCACTTGTCTAGAGGAGAAACATGGTGGGGTGGACCATCTCGAGCCTTTTTCTTCTATCTTCAGTGCTCATATCTAGGCCCTAAACTTGGTTGACATCAAGCCAGATAATGGGATCTTTACTTGGCACAATAGAAGGTGTGGGGAAGCTTCCATCTCAGAGAGACTGGATAGGTTTTTGATATCCAATTATTGGATGGGTAATAACAGAGGTGCTAGTTCTATGATTCTAGAGGGTAGGGGATCTGATCATTGGCCTATCAAACTCTCTACTTTGGAGTTAGGGCTAAAAAATAATCCCTCCTTTAAGTTTCAACTTATGTGGCTTCGTGATCCTAAGCTTCATGATTTCATGCGAGGCTGGTGGACCATTAGCAAACCTCCTCATGGCACCGCTATGTATTCCTTTATGAAGTGACTACAATTTGTAAAACATAAATTGAAGAGATGGAATAGACTAAATTTTGGGAACCTTTCCTTGGCTAAGTTGGCAGCTCTTAGGAGGATGGAAGAAGCTTCAAGGAATATTAGAGATCAGGGATTCATGAAGGAGCTTCTTGTTGAGGAATCTGAGGCTACGAAAGACCTTGCTGAATGGGAACGAGGGAAGAATTTTTTGGAAACAAAAAGCTCGAGTAGATTGGCTTCAGGAAGGGGATAGGAACACAACCTTCTTTTATAACTCAGTTAAGGCTCATCGTAATGGTAACCTGATTACCTCTCTTGTGAATTCTCAGGGTGCCCTGCTCTCTTCTTTCAGGGATATTTCAGAAGAGACTAAGAGGTATTTTCCTCTCTCTTCAAGGAGGACTCCCTATCAGATGATGAGAATGAAAAGCTTATTCTAAAATGTATTCCAGTGATTGTTTCTAGAGAGATGAATGAGCACTTGATGGGTCCAATTTCCCTTGAGGAGTTGGAAAATGTTGTATTCAAGATGAAAAAGGAAAAGCCCCAAGCCCAGATGGATTCTCGATTGAGTTTTATCAGGAGTTTTGGGATTTAATCAAATTTGATCTTTTGGAGGTGGTCCATGAGTCCCAAAAGAACAAATAGATGCTAAGGGCCCTAAATGCTACCTTTGTGGTGCTTATACCCAAAAAAGAGGGAGCAAATTCCTTGGATATGTTCAGGCCTATTGCTCTCTGCAATGTTGTGTATAAGATCATCACAAAAATTATTGTTGAGAGGTTGAAGATATGGTTGAGAAAAATCATCTCTGAGGAGCAAGGAGGGTTTGTTGTTGGCTGAAAAATCTTGGATGGGGTTGTTATTGCTACAGAAGCTATTCACTCGATGGAAACTTCTAAGGAGAAAACTATGTTCATTAAGTTGGACATGGCCAAAGCCTATGATCGGGTCAGATGGTCCTTTCTTCAGAAAGTTCTTGCTGCTTTTGGATTTGAGGAGGAATGGATTAGATGGGTGATGAGTTGTGTTTCTTCTTCCTCATTCTCTATTCTTGTTAATAATGAGCCATCAGAGCTATTTGAGGCCTCAAGGGGATTGAGGCAAGGAGATCCTTTATCTCCTTATTTGTTTATCATTATGGTGGAAGGGTTGGGAAGATTGCTCAAGTCTCAAGTCATGCAGGGTCTCATTCAAGGGTGGAAGTGGGATAGTAGTTTGCCACCTCTTTCCCACCTTCAATTTGTTGATGATACTACTTTGTTGGGAGTTGCCACTATCAAGGAAGCTGGCAATATTAGACAGTCTCTTGACATATATCTTGGTGCTTCTGGATAGTTGATTAATGAGGACAAGTCTTCTATTTTCTTCTTCAATACCCCTCCTCTTATTCAAGCTAGGATTGCTCGCATTCTAAGATTCTAGGTTGGGACTCCCCCCTTCATTTATCTTGGTATTCCAATTTCATCTCACCCTCTACCTAGATCTTCTTGGCAGTCTATGCTTGATAAGTTTAGAAGGAAGGTGAATCACTGGACTTTCAGATGGCTATCCATTGCAGGTAGAGTGTTGCTTTTAAAATATGTTGTTCAAGCTTTACCCATTTATAGATGTTTTGTACAAATAGCTCCCTCTCACTTCATCAAGGACATGGATGCTTTGTCAAGACAATTTTTATGGTCTGGAAAACTTGATCAATCTAAATGGAGTTTGGTTAGGTGGGATTCTATATGTAGGCCAGTGCAAGAGGGAGGCCTTGGGTTGCGACAGACAACTCTTTTTGGGCAGGCTTTGGCTGCAAAACTTTATTGGAGATGGTGTACCTCTCAAGATCATATTTGGGCTAAAATATTATCTTGTAAATACTTGAGAGGTATTTATGAGGCTGAAATCCCTAGAGTCAGCTTGGTTGGGAAAGGTTCAGATATCTGGGACACTCTGAAAAGAGGAGCTAATTTAATCAAGCAGGGTTTGTTCTGGATTTGCAATCAAGGATCAAATGCTCTTTTTTGGGAGGATTCTTGGGATGGCCACCCTCCTATCTTGAATCAATATCCTAGGTTACATTCCCTAAGCATTTTTTTCTTGGAAGCAGGCTGGTCTCATGTGGAGGACTTTAAAAAAATCTAGTATTTTGGAAATATGGAGATGTACAGGTGGAAAGATCCGCAAGAATGGCCCTAGGGGGACTGGCCAAGGATAGAGAGGTGCTTGCTCTTATTCTTATGGGGAGGCCTTGTTCTTCATTGAGGGGTAAAGATATTCTGGCTTGGAACCCTGATCCTAAGGGAACCTACTCGGTAGCCTATGGTTATCAGGTTCTTGATAAGCAAAAGTATGGGAGTCTTCCTGTCACTTGGTGGAAAAAGGTGTGGAACAAATTTTCCTGGCCAAAATGTAACTTCTTTCTCTGGTTGGTAGCTCGTAATAAATGCCTCACTTGGGATAATGTGAGGAAGAGGGGATTTCAGGGTCCCTCTTTTTGTGTCCTTTGCTATAAGAATGAGGATGACTCTTCTCATTTATTTTTCCAATGCTCCTTTGCTAGAGACATTTGGCACCATTGGTGGAGCGCCTGGAACCATCCATGTTTTCATGTGCTGTCCCTGGTGGAGTTTTGGAGTAGTCTAGGTAGACCTCCGGCCAAGGCCCCCTTCCTTCGGGTGGCTTGGAATTTGGGCCCTTCTTGCATCATCTGGAAAATTTGGCTCGAATGAAACCAGTGCATATTTTAGGGTAGTTATTTGGTTGTTCAATAGATCTGGCAAAGGATCCTGTATATGGTTCAGGAAACCATCCATAGAAAATGTGATGTGGACCCTCTTTTGGATTCTAGGGAGGAGAAGGTACAACAAGCCCTTGGTCTCTTTGGGGATGGTGTGAACTCTTCTAGCCCTAGTAGGGTTCCTCAGCTCAACAAGAAGGTTAGGAGAGATGGTAGGTGGAGGCCACCCCCTAGAGGAGTTTTAAAAATTAATACTGATGGATCGTCCGGGGGTAATCCTGGACATGCTGGCATTGGCGGTGTTGGGAGAGATTCTACTGGTGGTGTCAGTTTTTTCTTTTCCATTTATAAAGGTGTTCACTCCAACAATTTTATGGAAGCTCTTGCAATTCTTGAGGCCTTGCGAGAGGGGTTTTCTCTTGGCTGGCATAGGATTATCTACGAGTCTGACTCTCAAATTGTGGTTAATATTTTAAACAGTAAAAGGGTGGAGGAAGTTAATTGGTAGTTGGCCTCTGTAGCCATTCAGATTCTCAGAATGAGTGAAGAGTTCGAATTTATATCCTTTGTGCACATTCCAAGGGAATGGAATGTGGTTGTTGATTACCTGGCCAAAAGGGCTTCTGAGCTATTGGATCCTTGGAGTATCGATAATTGGGAGAGTCTCCCATCTGGGGACTCTCAACGCCTATGGGAGTTGATCCACAAGGATGTACAGACTTAATGTGGTTTATTCTTGTTGTCTTTTTTGGGTGTCATTCTAGTCTAGTGGTTTTAGCCTGTTTGGCTGTTTATTTGAGTCCTGGTTGGAAGCTCAGTTGTACTCTGTAATCCAGAACTTTTTATCAATAAATTTTTACCCCTTTATTTAAAAAAATACAAGCTACCCTCCTCAAATGAGGATAATTAAAATCCAAATCCCATAATGAAGAAGATTATTCTTCCTCCCACCTAAAGGGATAGTACAAAAATAAATATATTGTAAGCAATGGAATTATGGACTCACACCAAACCAAAAATGTTATTATTTTGGAAAACCTTCAAAACCTTGTCTTATGGAAGCCACAACAACTAAAACATAGGAGGAAGCACTCTTGACTAGATGGATCTCAGTTATCCATCCTAGACTTCATAAAAGGTTAAATGGTGGAGCTTCCACGTACGAAGCCTTTATATCCTACAAGGGAAAAATATTCTTGGTTTCTTTCCAATGATGAATGTGCCTTTCATCATGTTAATGAGCATGCTACTGATAAATACATGAGATTTAGGAACCTTATTCAAAACCTAATTGATAAAGGTCAAGTTGTTCTTAGTAGATTTGAGTCTCAACTCTCTTCTAATCAGGACCTTAGGATTTTCTAAAACATGATACCCAATCATAATAAAAATCAAAATCCAACAAAAAATGTTCACTATAAAAATGTCCCACATTCAAAATAAAATATGGTGGGGATCTTAAAATCATGAGTGAAATTTTTTTTCCTCAATATCCTAGTATGAATAACCTCATTTTCTTAATGGGGGCTATTGGGATTAACCATGTCACTATATAATTCCATGAGAATGATATACCTAAATCTTATATGTTTGAGTATCTCCTATTATACATCATTGGGTCACATAAATTATAGGTTTATCAAATAAATCCTAGTCAATAATGGCTCTAGGCTCAATGTTTATAACCTAAATATTCATCAATAATTTGGGCAAACCATTAAATTATTAGAGAAATTCAATATTGTTATCAAGGTGCTTAAAAATGGAGGTACATGATGCTAGTGGTACTATAGTCATACCCCTGAGATTCAAACCCCTAATTATCAACTCTTTTCTATGTCATGCCTTGTGACTTAACCTACAATATTTTTATTAGGATATGGATCATCCTTAAACTCTCCATTAGTGTATTGAATATGAATATAATGGTAATAATTACCATATTATAATAGACCTTGAGCCCTTCACCTACTTATAGGTGATTGAGATTGAGAACCCTAAGGCTCATCTTTATGCTTCCCTAAATTCATCTCTTGAGTCATATTATTCTTCTCAACTTTCAATCACTAATGCATTCAATTATCACCTTAAGTAACCCACCTAATAATGAATATAAAAGTTAAAACTCTAATCTAACCAAATTTAACATTAATAATCAATATAATAAAATTTTTCTATAACTAGTTAAGCTCATCACCTCAAACCTTAGGTCTATCTTCTAATAGCAAGGGTAAAATGATGCAAATTAAAATTTTATCCTTTATTTATGTTGGTATTGCTAATGATGAGAAAATCCATGGTAGTAACCCATTTCTAGCTAAACGATAGTATGCTTCATGCTTTTTGTCAAACTCATATTCCTTTCTCAAATATATGCTTTATGACAAGGGATATCAATATAAAGGACTAAGTTTGTATGAGTAGGGTATCAAAGAGCCACTACAGACCAAATCCTATCTAATACGCTATGGGATAGGATATATTCCTAGCTATAGTTATACTATACCTTCTTCTTCTTCTTCTTTTAATAGCAAATATAAAGCTAGCCTTACTAATAGGAAGTCCCATGTTGACACTATTTTCTTAAATGTATTGGATGACAATAGGTTATTTCGCTTCATATATTATTGCCTCTCAATTGATTATTGGACTTGTGTTGAATATTTTCCATGTTATTCAAATGGGGCTAACTCTAAAAGGACTTTAAAATCTACCCTAATGCCCTCAAGGAACGTTTTTGGGGATTTAAGCTATTTTTATACCCATATGGGAATTTTTAGGTTAATATAATCTCAGCCCATGGTTTTGCACCCATGGTATTGTAAAACCCCTTATTGTGTGGGTATATAAAACAATACTTGCATGAGGGTTTGAATATAAATTTGAAAGAACTATAATTGTAAGCGAAAAGTGAGAGAAAGGATATTATTGCATTGGATATGGTGTAGTTTATACAATAAGGAGATATTCTTGCTAGGTTTTTTCTTGAAAGGTTTCCTAGGATAAATTCTTGTGTAATATGTTCTTCTATGTTTTTCCTTTTGATTCTACACTTACTACTTTTCTAGATTTTATTTATTGGGGTATTATTTCTCTTCATTTGGTATCAAAGCTAGGTTTTAGTTTTGTTTGAGGAGGAAGGGTTTCAACCCTAGGATAAATCAATTCTTGAGTGGGAGTAGTGTGCCGAAGAATCTAGGCAAAAAAAAAATGATGGAAAGCACATGTGTAGAGATCAAAAATTTAATGGATAGAATTTTGAGTTATGGAAACTCAATATGGGATATCTTTTGGTGGATAAAAAATAGTGGGTCATGGTATCAAGAGTAAAACCAAAAAGAATACCAAATGAGGAATAGCTAAATATCAATAGAAAGGTAAGGGGATCTATCCGATTGTGCTTATCTAATTTGGTATTATTGAATGTATTGATAGAGGACATGATAAAGTTATTATGGGAAAACATGGGAGCATTGTATCAAATAAAATTACTGGTAAATAAACTCTTTCTCTGAAATAAGTTGTATTTTGTTTGAATGATGGTGACTCTATGGCTGAACATTTGAATGCTTTTAATAATATGGTAAGTCAATTAAAATCTATAGATGTAAAAATGAATGAAGAAAAAAGTTTATTAATTTACTTTATTCATTACCTAACTCCTATGATAATTTAGTTATGGCTATCACCAATACTACTTCTAAATTGGAAGTAGAGGATATAGGAGCAACATTACTATTTGAGAAAATGAGATAAAAATAATTTGAGGATTGTCATAAGAAGGATGCCTTGGTTGTGAGAGGTCATTCTCAATAAAGAAACAAAAACAAATCAAGAGAAAGGAAATATAAATATAGGGGAAATATTTTTATTCCTAACAAAAGGAAATGCTAGAAGTGTGGTAAAACAGGGCATTATAAAAGAGACTACATATCTAAAAAGGTTGATGAA